>JBBBDQ010000190.1:5872500-6487500 GCA_037127315.1 Ascarosepion bandense
GCATATACCTATATATGCTCGTGTATATATATATATATACATATATATATATATATATATATATATCCACAGTTGATACGTATATGTGCTCAGGCGTGTATATATACATATCTATAGGTTATACGTCTAGGTGCTCAAGTTACATATATATATATATATATATATCTATATATATCATGCAAACATATTTGTGCTCATGTGTGTGTATATATAATAATAAATAGTGTATACATAGAGGTGCTCATGTATATATATATATATATATATATATATATAGTTTAGGCACATATCTGATCAGGTGTGTGTAAATATATATTTATAAAGTGTATACATATATATATTCGTGTGTGTATATATGTATATGTACGTATATACAAATATATGCCCGTATGTATACATATATATATATATATATATATATATATATCTGTGTGTGTGTCCATATAAATATAAATTGCCCGTGTATGTTTGTGTGTATATATATATATACTGTGTGTATGTATATATATATATATATATATATATATATATGTACATATACAAATATGTACTTGTGAGTGCTTATAAATATATACGTACATACATATATATGTACTCGTGTGTTTGTATATATACATATATGTTCATATATATATATCATCTCGAGTGTGTATATATAACTACATATACATATATGTGTTCATGTGTGTGCAGATATATTTACATAACATATATGTGCACCTGAATGTATATATATATATATATATATATATGCTTGTGTATATATATATATATGTACATATACATGTATATGTTCATATGTGTTTATATATACCTATTGAGTATACATATTTGAGCTCATATTTGTGTACATTACTTCCGTCTATTCCGGAGACAGCCAACTGATCACAATAGGCGCCTGTTCACATCTGCTCGCAGTGAGTGCAAGAGAACCCTAAATGACGCCAAACAGTTGTTTGCTGAGAGAATGCGACAGCACATAGCTGACTGCAAGTTCGGCTCCAAGGACTATTGGAGGATTTGTAAACGAGTGCTCAACAATAGGAAATCCTCAATACCTCCTTTAATCCATGGATTTGATGTTCTCAAGTCATCTGCGGAAAAAGCTGAGTGCTTTGCCCGCAGATTCTCATCCAACTCTACATTCAACTTGTCCGGAGTGCACCCACCCGACTTCCCTATTGGAACTGAGGCCAAACTGCACGATGTATATATTACCCCGACAGTAGCATCCAGAGTAATTTTAAACCTCAACCCCCATAAGGCGTTTGGAGACGATGGAATCCCGATGATAGTCCTTAAGTGGTGTGCCCCTGAACTTTCCCCTGTCCTCTCTAAACTGTTTAACTACTGCCTTTCTGCTTCCTGCTTTCCTGCATGCTGGAAATTCTCCTCAGTCGTTCCTAACCCTCGGACCCATCCAACTATCGCCCTATCAGTCTTCTACCGATATTCGGGAAAGTATTCGAGGCTATAATCAATGCTGAAATAGTTCATCATCTCACCGCCCACAAACTGTTCTCCGACAGGCAATATGGATTCCGATTTGACAGGTCCACAGCCGACCTGCTAACAACTCTAACGGAGTACATGCTACAGGCCCTTGATGAGTCTGACGAGGCTCTCGCGGTTGCTCTTGGATATCTCCAAGGCTTTCGACAGGGTTTGGCACCCTGGCCTCCTATGCAAACTACGCGGTTATGGTATTACCGGTCGCCTGCTTGACCTAATCCAATCTTTCTTAAATAACCGCAAAATGAAGGTCGTTCTGAATGGGCGTGCCTCTTCGTCCTACAGCACGAATGCTGGTGTCCCACAAGGCTCTATCCTGGGTCCGACGCTCTTCATTATTTTCATCAACGACCTCCCAGATGATATCAAGTCCCAAGTAGGCATCTACGCAGATGACACTACAATATACTCCCGCTCCAGTAAGAAACCTGTCGGTGGGCGGACAGACATAATCTCGCTGCTGACCTTGAGCGGGATCTACACTCTGTGGTGAACTGTGGCAAGAAGTGGCTTGTCAACTTCAATTCCTCTAAGACCAAGCTGTTGTGTGTCAAACATTACAGGCAACCTCTTCTGCCTCCCATAAGCATGGACCAGATGATTCTCCCGGAGAGTAATACACTACGCCTCCTCGGACTTACCTTGTCCTCAGACCTCAAATGGAAGCACTATATTGAATCCATAGCAAAATCTACTGCTAAGAAGATTGGGTCACTATGTCGATCCAGGATGTTTTTTCCACCTGAATCCATCCTGCATATATACAAGTCAACCATCCGTCCGTACATGGAGTACTGATGCCATTTATGGTCAGGTGCCCCTGCCGTTCTCCTCAGTGTTCTTGACAAGCTCCAAAGGAGAGTCTGTAATGTGATAGGTACTGATCTGGCGACTCGACTGCAGCCACTTTCCTATCGTCGAAATGAGGCCTCCCTTCTGTCTCTTCTATAAATACTTTCATGGCTTCTGCTCGGATGAGCTGAAGTCACTGATGCCTCCTCAACGGGTGTTTACCCGTGCAACCAGACTGGCAACTGGGTCCCACCCATTCACAGTCAGGTTAGCCAAATGCAGACGACAATTCTACTCCTGCAGCTTCCTCTCTCGCACTTCCCGCCTGTGGAACTCACTCCCGTATTCTTGCTTTCCTGACGGCTACCACCTCCAGAAATTTAAATGCAAAGTTAATACTCACCTACTAACCACTGGACTCTAGCTCTCTCACCTCCCCTGTATATTCTTCACTTTCTCTCCGCCTATGTATCTGTCATTGCACCTGCTTTCTCAGCTTTCTATTGTTCCTTCCTAACTAGCTTGTACTCCTCACTCTTTTCTATTTAATCTTTCTACATTTATGTAACCCCCTGCACATCAGTGGCGTTTCTGCCTTGCTTGGGGTGAAATGATTAAAAAAAAAATATGTGCTCGTGTGTATATATATATATATATATATATATATATATATATATATAGTGTATATATTTTCAAGTGTTCGTATATATATATATATATACACATAATTTATAAATATATATGCTCATGAGTGTATATATATCTATAGTGAACACACACATATATATATATATGTGTATATATTTATGTGTGAATATATATATATATATATATGCTCGTGTGTGTGTATATATATATATATATATATATGTATATATACATATGTGCTCGTGTGTGTGTGTGTATATATATATATACACATATACATATGTGCTCGTGTGCCTGAATATATACGAACATATACATATATATGCTCGAGTTTGTATATATATATATATATATATATACATGTACCTATGCATGTGTGTGCCAGTATGTGTGTGTATATATATATATATATATATATATATATATGCACGTGTGTGTATATATATATTTATATGTACATATACACATATATGTTCTTGTGTGCATATATAACTATAATATATACATGTTGATGTGTGTATTTATCTATCTGCAGTTCACATATATGGTTTCATGTGTCTGCTTATATATATATATATATATATATAGTATACGCATTGGTTCTCATGTATGTATACATATATATATATGTGTGTGTACTCAGGTGTGTGTGTATATATATGTGCATATATATAGTGTATACCTATATATGCATATATGTATAGTGTATACCTATATGTGCTTATATATCTGTAGTTTATATATATGTGCTCAGGTGTCTGTATATATGTATATATCTATGTGTATACATATATAATCATATAGTGTATACATATATATGCACATATGTGTATCTATATATAGTGTATTTCATATATATATGCTCCTGTGTGTGTGTGTGTGTGTATATATATATATATAAAGTATACGTATATATATGCTCGTGTGTGCATGTATATATATATATGTATGTATATATATACGTATGTATATGTACGTATACATGTATATGCTTGTGTGTGTATATATATTTATATGTACATATATGTGTTCATGTGTTTGTACATATATAACTCTAGTGTATTTCTATATATGATCTGGTGTGTATATATATCTATAATATATACCTATGCATGTTCATTTGTGTATATATATCTATAGTGTGTACATATATACTTTAATGTGTGAGTATATATATATATATATCTTCAGAGTTTATTACTATGTTTTCATGTGTGTGCATATATATATATATATATCTATAGCGTATACATATTTGTGCACATGTATATATACATACATAATTATAGTTTATACATATATATTCACTTTTTTAAAATATATATATTGTATAAATATATGTGTGCTCGTGTGTGTATATTTATACATATATTTATGGTGTATATACATTTGTGTTTATATATATGTATATATCTATAGTGTATGCGTATATGTGCTCAGGTATATATATATATATATAGTGTATACATATATGTGCTTAGTCGTGTGTATATATATATATACATCTATAGTTTATATATATGTGCTCAGGTGTGTGCATATATGTATATATCTATGGTGTATACATATATCTGTTCATGTGTATATATTATCTATTGTGCATACATATATCTGTTCATGTGTATATATTATCTATTGTGCATACATATATATGTTCGTGTGTATATAAATATATATCTATAGTGTATACATATATTTGCTCGTGTGTGTACACACATATATATATAGTGTATGCATATATGTGCTCATGTCAGTGTACATGTATATATATATATATATATATATATAATGTATACATATATATGCTGCTGTATAAATATATATATATATATATATGTGTGTGTGTATATAGAGTATACATATATGTTCTCTTGTGTGTATATATGTCTATATTGTATACATATATATGCTCTTGAGTATATTTATATATCTAGTGTATACATATATATGCTCGTGTGTGTGGATATATATATATATATATATATATATATATATGTGTGTGTGCTCGTGTTTGTTTATATTTTTTATATCACCCATGGCAAGACGGTAACTTCCGCTGATGTGCAGGGGGCTACATTGGAGTGAAAAGATTGAACTAGAGAAAGCCGGAAACCACATCCTAAACAGGAAACAAGTATGAGCCTCTACACTTGTTCAATAGACGTGGGTGGAATGTGACCCGGGCGATAGTTTAGTCTGTCTACTCCATTTGAAAAAAAAATTCAGAAAATTTGAAAAGAGGAAATCGGAAACAAAGGACTAGCCTCTTCACCTGTTCATTAAACATTGGTGGAGTGTGAACCGGGCGATAGTTTAGTCTATCTAATCTATTTGAAAACAATGTGAAAAGATTGCAAAAGAAAAAACCGGAAACCGCATCCTAAACAGGAAACAAGGGATGAGCCTCTTCACGTGTTGAATAGACGTGGGTGTAGCGGGAACCGAGCGATGGTTTAGTCTATCTGCTCCACTTGAAAAAAAAAGTGAGGAGATTGGAAAAAAGAAAACCGGAAACCGCACCCTACACAGGAAACAAGGGATGAGACTCTTCACCTGTTCAATAGACCTGGATGAGTGGGAACCGGGCGATAATTTAGTCTATTTACTCCAACTGAAAAAAGTGAGAAGATTGGAAAAGAGAAAACCCTAAACCGCATCCTAAACAGGGAACACGGGATGAGCCTCTTCACCTGTTCAATAGACGTCGGTTGAGTGTGAACCGGGCGATATTTTAGTCTATCAACTCCAATTCATACACATATATATGCTAGTGTTTGTGTGTGCGTTGGTGTATATATATATATATATATATATATATATATATATATATAAGCTCGTGTGTATATATATATGTAAATATACATATATAAGCTCGTGTGTATATATATATGTAAATATACATATATAAGCTCGTGTGTATATATATATGTAAATATACATATATAAGCTCGTGTGTATATATATATGTAAATATACATATATATGCTCGTGTGTATATATATATGTAAATATACATATATATGCTCGTGTGTGTATATATATATATATGTACATATGCATCTATATGCTTGTGTGTGTATATATATGTCCATATATGATCTCGTGTGTGTATATATATATATGTATATGCCTACATTAATTCGTGTTATATATATATATATATATATATATATATATATATATGTACATAACAATATATATATATTTATTTATTTGCATGTTTCGAAAACGATTCTCTACATCAGGCAATGTTGGATGTTATGCAAAAATTCATTAAAAACTATATGCTTTTATTAGGCTGTATAATATATTATATTGTGCACTGTTTATAATAAAATAAATGTCGCTTTTTTCAAAACGTAAAAAACTTTATTCCTTTTCACATGGATATATATATATACATTACAGTAATTCTAATTAAGACATTTGTATTAAAATGAGTGTATGAGTGGTTTCCGATTAAGCCTATGAACTGAAAAGATAACTCACTACCTGACGGCCATTATTGTTTTTCTTTTTCATGTGCCTTGTCACTGCACGACATACGCTATCATGGAATTCCACATATCTCTCTCTCTCTCTCTCTCTCTCTCTCTCTCAGCTGTGAAACTGCTTCCAGTTATTACCTCTCAAAATTCTCAGGCCTATAAAGTAGATCTGGCGGTGCTTTCTCTTATCTATCTCCCCCCCCCTCTCTCTCTCTCTCTCTCTTTCTCCTTCTAACCCTCTTGTGAGTATTAAATTCACCAGGCCCTCGATCCTCATCAATTTCTTACTTGTTTTAAGTATGTTTTTTCCTCATTTCCTCCTCTCTAACAACTTGTCGTTAGTCTCGCGCTCAGTCCATGTTATCCTTAGCATTCTCCTGCAAAACTACATTTCCGCTGCCCCAAGCCTCTAATTCATCCTCGAGCGAATCGTCCAACATTGACTATCATACAGAAGGACATTCAATACATCGCAATCTAGCACTCTATTTTTCGTCTCCAATTAGATTCTCCTGTTTTTCGGTTTTCTGTCAGCTCTTGAAATGTGCCATGTGCCATTAGCCATGTCAGTGCGTCTTTGGATCTTATAATCGCGCTTTCTCTCCTTTGTCAGCATGTTTCCAAGGTATTCCTATTTCTTTACTTGCTTTATTTTAGATTCTCCGATCTACAACTGGAATTTCGAGATACTGTATTGAAATTTAATATGTGCTTTTGCTTTCTGTCTGCTGCCCCAAATAATCAAAGTAAATATTTCAAAATATATACATACGCTGCCAAAAGATTATCTTCTTTAAGCCTTGAATATGTTAGCGCTGGACTGAGTGTGTTCCTAATCATTTTCTAGCAACTTTCCTGTTAACAAAAATGATTATTTGCTTCTAAGATAGATGAACCGACACATAATTTAAATCAGGAACAATAACAACACAAAATTTAAGTCAGGAACAAGATTTTTTTTCATGAATTTAATGTTTCATAATTGAATATATTTCATTTCTGATGAAACATAATTAAATATCGAAGTATTGTAAGTTTATTATGAATTTCCGAATATTTCCTTATTCTATCACGCTTTAATTTACTCGAAAACTTGTATATTGGTAGATTTCGACAACTTACGTCCTGATAATACAATTTCTTTTTACAAAAAATGTATATTCAATATTTTATAAACCACGCTTACAGATAAATTAAGAAATATTATGTCCATTATAAGTAACTAAGTCATGGAGTGTCGCATAGACTGAAATCATTCACAATATATTAAAAGCGAAGTCTCCGTTTGAAAAAATATATTTGTCCAGTTATTCTCATAACAGGATGAATCTTTCCTTTCTATCTCCCCTTGCCACACACACACACACACACACACACACACACACACGCACAAAACATTGAAACAAATATAAGCCCACATTATTGTTCCAACATCGTCTATCATTTCTATTATTGTTTGGAAAAGTTTTCAGCAGGAAATTTGTCGGGCTAACTAGATTAGAATGTATTTCTGTACTTTGTGTTGCTTTTTGCTATGTTTTTTTCCCTTTTACTTAGCTTGTCTAGAATGTATCATTATCAGTTATAATCACATTGAGGGACCCGTGAATGTCGAGAGCACCAAAAGAAAATTAATTTGTTTCTTCCACGAGGCGTGACCAAGAATATCCACTATAGCTCGTTTGTCCATTTGTTGACCCTTAAAATAAAACTGGTGAATTTTTCTTTTCGTTTGCGATGTAAAATTAATAACAAGCTGAGTGATATTTTGAAACTGCAACAAAATAAGCTTTTTGGCATTTTCAACAATAATGTTCTTTCTGCATTATATAATTTAAAAGCGAAACGTTATACTTTTTAAAAAAGCTCGATATATATATATATATATTTTCAAAAAAAGCTCTCTCTCTCTCTCTCTATATATATATATATATATATACACTTTTTTAAAAAAGGTCTATATAAGTGTGTGTGTGTGTGTGTATATATATATATAGTTTTTAAAATGCTCTATACATATGTACTTTTTTAAAAAAAGCTCTATATATGTGTGTATATATATATATATATATATATAGATAAACTGTTTAAAATAAAGCTCTCTCTCTCTATATATATATATATATACTTTTTAAAAAAAGCTCTATATATGTGTATATATATATATACTTTTTAAAACAGCTCTCTATATATACTTTTTTAAAAAGCTCTATATATATGTGTATATATATAGATATATATATTTTAAAAAGCTCTCTCTCTTTCTCTCTACATATATATATATATATATATACTTTTTAAAAAAGCTCTCTATATGTATATGTG
Source organism: Ascarosepion bandense (assembly GCA_037127315.1). Lineage (NCBI taxonomy): Eukaryota > Metazoa > Mollusca > Cephalopoda > Sepiida > Sepiidae > Ascarosepion > Ascarosepion bandense. Next base: position 5,881,266 of record JBBBDQ010000190.1, read on the forward strand.
TATACATATATATATATATATACTTTTTCAAAAGAGCTGAATATATAAATATAAATTATTTTTAAAAGTAGAAGTTTTAAGTAGTTTCTATTGGTTAACTTTTTTCCGCGTAAATGTATATTTCCTACATAAAATTGAAAAAAAAGATGAATAAACTTGTACCTATTATAATTCGATTTCAATAAAGAATACACAAAATATACATATGAATACACAAAATATACACATGAAATAATGAATAGATTTCACAATGATAGGTGTACCGAAAGCTCGGAGAAATCCTATAATAATTCAGAATATATTCTTGTGTAAGGAACGTGATCAGATGTGTTGATAATGTAATTGTTATAGTCACGAATGTTCTATATAATCTGATCGCTTTTGCAGTTCTTCAGAAATGTTTTTGAGAAAGACATGACATTTCGTTTCTTCCACTTGTAGCAATTCGTTGAAGAGTAGTTGAGTCACCAGATTTGATTGGAAATATGAAAACTCAAACACAAAGCATGGAGATAGCAAAGAGAAAATATTCCAAGAATTCATCACATTTCTCAAATCATCATCTTCTATGTGCTATGTCTCTTCGGGATGTAGGCGATCATGAACTTCCACATCTCCCGATACTTAGTAGTTCTTCATACGCTTTCTCCTGTTTCTCGCACCCCGCTCTGCTATCCACTTGCTGAAGGCCATCATGCATTTTATGCGTTTATTTAACCTGCTTCTTTTTCCCTTTATCTGAACTGTCAGTATCAGATTCTTTAAAGCCTCGTTCCTTATTATATTTCCCAAGAACTCAGATGTATTTTCCTGATGTTAAATCTTAATTTTTTCATTTCCATCCTGTCAAAAAAACCACATCTTTGCTCACATGTTCGGTCCATGTTATCCACAGCATCCTTCTGTACAAACTCATTTTGGTTACTTTAATTCTTTCTTTCATCTTTGGTGAAACTGCTCAGTATTCACCAGCATACTGAAGAACAGATATCACATAACAATTCAGTTCTCACCTTTTTGTTTTGAGGGCATTTTTTTCTGTCTCTCAACACTCGAATTGACATGGGGAAGAGATTTCTCAGATATTAAAGGAAGTAATTCCTGGGTAGAAATTATCATCTAGGATCTGAAAAGTTATTACATTTCAAATTATATTCGTGTTAATAAGAACTTATATATGTTTGCTTATAAGTGTCAAATATTTATCTGTTTTCTCCTGTATTCAAATGTACACAGTGATACTAATTTGCTAAGATTTAATATATGCTTCTTTCATTTGTTAATTCAATTTAAGAGAGTATACTTTGTCTCATGATGCTCACCATTCATTTTAAAATATCTGACAGATCAGATAGTAGCTGTATTGAAAGATGATGTAGAACATCTTGCAAAGATTGCTGAGTAGCATGGCCATTATATGTACGAGATTTTCCAATAATGATTGCACATCGCAATTTGTCAACTTGAATGACAGTGGGACAGAATGGACAATATCTTCATATCCAGAACGCTGTTTAATGTTCTTTCTGCAAATCCGAGAAGCATTCGACATTTTCAACAAATGGCAACTTTAAGTGTGATGCAAGGGTTTCGATAGCTCTATCGTGGGCAAATGAACTAGGTGTTGATTCTAAGGCCTACAATTTATAATGAAATCACTTTGCATAAACACACACTCACACACACACACACACACACACACACACACACACACACATATATATATATATATATATATATATATATATATAATTTGTTTTTCTTTAATCCGAAGTGGAAGAGTAGGAAGGTAAATTCAAAGAACCTGCTCCTAATCAATATTAAAAATTTTTAACATTAAAAAGTGATGCAGGTAGAGAGCTCAATGTATTAATAATACAGAGCCAATATAAATTAGAGAAAACTTTCAAAATTCAAAGGTGTCGGATGTAAATTTCGACATAGGATCTCTAATAGAGATTCTACGTCACGTCAGCGACATTGTTTTTCAAAATGGCGAAAGCCCTGTAGAGGGGTTTTTGGTTAACAACGGTCACAAAGTGGAAAATCACAGAGCTGGTTACAAGGTGTTGAAATTGTATATTTAGGAAGGGGAGGAATAGGAGTTCATTTTTTATAAAGATAGACAGCTGAATGAGTTAAATTACTTTTTAAAGTTAAGATGTTGGGCTGTTTGAAGAGGTGTATTTAGGCGAGAAGGAATGGTTTTCAATATAAGATTTTAAAAAAAATTTTGATTAAACCTTTTAGGTAAAAGCGAATTAAATGCCAGTTACAGGAAGTTATCAGTTTATGAAATTGTTAGAGAAAAAATATTAGAGAAAAAAAAAAAATATATATATATACACACATATGTGTTAAACCAAGGAAAAAGGGGTTTAGTAAAAGAGTCCATATTTTCTAAAGATAGGCAATTAAAGGAGCTTGGGATATGAAGGTGGCGGGTTAAAATACTTTTTAAGGTTAACGTTAGGGTAAAATTAAGATTAAAACTTAAATTGAATCCTTTTAATTTATATTCTAACATCTAGTTATTGGGGATTTAAATTCTAAATTTAAGTATTCGAATAATTTGCCTTGTGGCGACACTTACTGATGAATTCCCTCCTAAGATTCAGTAGCCGTTGTTGGTGGGGGTATTTTAATATTGAATTTTTTTTCCAGTAAACATAGACAGCACTTGTCACGAAAATTCCTCGGAATACGGGCTGAACCTATCAGTTTCCAGCTAATTTCAGGGTACAGCCCTTCTTCATTTTCCAGAATGCCCGCGAAAGGGCTGTCTGGTACCTCTGAGCGGGGTTCGAGAAGGAATACCCGTGGTTATACAGTCTTTGTTTGAAAGGACCGGCGGACATACCGATATAGGTCCGGAAGTCGTTTTTTTTTTTGTTAGATGGAGAAATGCGGGCTACATAAATTACCTGGGTGGATTTGCATTTTCCCTCCACCGAGCAGGCGTCCACAAAATTACAGTTGCATTCGTTTAGAATTCCGGAGCTAGATTCAGCATTGCGCAAGTTCACCAGAATTCTCCTCTTATGGGAAGTAATAAGGCTGTCCATATTCGGGGTTCAAGAGTAACTAATTTTAAGGGTGTATCTATTAAAGATCTTCCGTAGAGGGTTACTGTTATTAAAATGTTTGTCTATTAACTTGAGAAAATGTTTACCAATATTGATGTTAGTTAGTTTACAATAAGGGGGGTTAAACCAAATTATTTTTCTTTTTGTACAGTTTCCTTTATTTTTATTTTTGGATGATTCGGAGTCTATTGTAGGTTTATTATATGTTAACTTGTTCTTATATCCGCTTTTTGAAGGGCCTTATTGTAAATATTTTGACTTGCGTTGTAAGTTTTAATGTTGGATGATAACTTGGTTGATTCTATTATTCACTATATTGGGTATCTGTTTTATAATATTTTTGGGGTGGTTGGATGAAATATTAATATAAGTGGGGGAACTATTTTCTTTGAGAAATGGTTGGTACGATCCATCATTTAAGTTAAGGGTGATGTCTAGATAGTCTACAATTTTAAGATTAGAGCTATTCAGTTAATAGATAAACATCCTTAAATCAAATTGCCTAAACGATGAAGGACGGCCAGCATAAAGTCTTAAAAGTTGTGATAATAACAACATAGACGAAGACAAAAGTTCACATTTCGCTAACGTAAAAAATAAATAAGTCTTGCCAAAACGTTGGCAGAGAGCAGCCTCTTTCATTTTTCGTCTTTTGTTTTGTTTTAGGGACACTCTTAAACCTATCTCTTAAGATGCAATAATTTTGCAAAATGAGAATATAAAATTGTTAATAGCTAATGTAATTTTGTAGTTGTTCAGTTTCTATGGTACTGCGCATATGACTTAATATTTCACCTTTATTCAATCAAATCATAAGGTAATCATTGTAGGCGAGATCATACCTGGCAAACATGGTTTGGAAATTTATTCAAGCATCCGTGTTATTTTGGAACTTTGTCCGCGAGGAGAAGCATGAAGTATGGAATTACTTCATACATATATTGATGGGTTGCAATATCTCGTGAGTTTTTTCACGCCAACTTTATAATACATCGGATCAGTTTCATTTAAAAAGCTTTCACGACAAAAACCCCAGTCTTATCTTACTGTCGTTCATATAAAAAGCACCAGCTTTCCGAATACAGCATATGCTTGAGAAGAATTGATTCAACGTTGTCGAACTGATGCCCATCAAGCTATTTTCTATAGCTGGATCCATTTTTTATTTGACTCTACCTATTCGGCTCAAGCATCGTTGATATAAGCGGGCAGGCTGCTGCATGTGGTCGTGATAGTCCACCAACGTTTAATATATATTAGTCATCTGCATAGAGGCCTGTTTCACTGTATAAGTGCTCGTCAGTGCGACTAGACAACCGATTATTTCAAGTCTGGATTATATATATATATATATATATATATATATATATATATATATATAAAACAAAAATATTTTTAAGTAATAGTGTAAAATGGAGCAGCTCAAAGTGCCAAATACAGGTGGGGGATGTTAAAATCAAACAGATACAAAAATTTAAATATTTGAGAAGGGTTCTAGCTAAAGACGGAAGTGTGACACAGAAATCCAAAGGCTAATTGGCATGGTGAAGGACGCGTTCCAGAAGCTGAGTAAAGTATTGAGACACAGGAAACTTTCACTAAAAATAAAGAAGACAGTACTGGATTGCTACGTATGTCAGTTTTTCAATATGTTAGTGAATGTTGGGAAAACAGGAAAGGGAAAACTTAAAGCACCTGAACTGTGGTTCTACAGAAGGATACTGTGGATATCGTGAACCGAACATGTGAGCAATGACGAAGTGTTGGAAAGAATGGAAACGAAAAGGCCAATTAATATTGAGATTCAGGAAGAGACAACTGAAGTTCCTGGGACATGCAAAGAGGAAAGAGGGCTTCGAGAACCTGATACTAACAGGCCAGATAGAACAGAAAATAGACAGAGGAAAGCAGAGGATAAGATATTTGAATTGCCTGAGCAGGTGGATAACAGAACGTGGCTGTGAGACGTTACAGGAGAAAGCGTGCTATGAGCCACCAGGGAAAGGGAGACGTGCAAGGTTATGATCGCCTACGTCTGAAAAAGGACATGGCACACAGAAGAAAAATAAGTATCTATTGGTTAAAATGAAACAAAAACCAAAGATAGAATATATATAAATACAAATGGGCATTGAGGCCAACACCTAGCTCGACAATTGGTTTCATGCTTCAATAGAGTTTCCAGGCTATGTGTGTTTGCTCATCTATTTATATGTTCTGTTCAATGATGCATTATTGAACGAATCTCTGTGATAATGTCCAACGGTTACTTTGTTGGCTGTAGCCGGTGTTTCAAGTAATTCTAGCGGTTAATGAGTAGAAATAATTATGAATTCGAATACACTTTTATTTGTTGATATTTTATAGTGATGTTTTCTCATTATTTAGTATTGATTTCAGAAATATTTTGAAACTTAACCAGTACCAGGTACCCAGTAATAATCGGTATCATCTACCCAGTAATTAACACAATAAAACAGACCTTCTACATATCATTGACGTGCATGTATAAATAGACGAAACAGATAAACACACGTTCTGAAGCTGGTGTCAGTCGCTATGTTTTGACACACAAACACACACACTCACACATATAACGTACGAGTATGAGTCATACACTGCAACCGGTGGTCGTGGATCTAAATTTGGTATTTAGTGTCTTAAATGCTATTACTCCAAGTTTCACTCTGACGAGCAAAGATAGTACCTAGTAGGGTCCAATCTATGGGTTAAATAATTTGTGTGTGTATCTCTGAGTAAACTTCTTTATATAAATACACTGCATGCATGTGTTTAAGGGACAGCTATGTAAATATGTACTGTGAGTGTGGAATATTTCATCATGTATATCCTTTTTCGTTTACAGAGTAGGAGTTTTCGAATCCTACTCCAAGTCATAATTGGACGCTCGTACACCCTCGTACCAGAGAGGACAGTATCTAACATCACAGTTATATATATATATATATATATATATATGATGACCCGCATAACCTGTATCACAGTTAATCACTGCGGATAGATCAACTGTTTGCTTTAAGCCAGGATTGGAATCAGACTGATTTGTTATCAGACGGAGATCTTACCCCTAAGCTGTCGGTGCCCGGCAGAGAAAAGGAGACTTCCCAGAATCTAATACACAAACACACACATATGTATATGTTTATTTGTCATTTATTTATATGAAAATTGCGTGCTTTTGTGGTCATAAACAAGCAAGCTAATCGAACTAAAACAGTTTTTAAAACTTTGTTTCTCTAGCCCAATCTCGTTGACAAATATAACAATGAATTTAGTTGTACTGATTTTACTGTTCTAATGATTTTGAGATTCATAAGTGCTTCACTAGTTTTTCTTTGTGTCAGACCAAGATAACACTTCATCAGATATATAATAATGGGCTCTTCGTTTTTGAAGTATGAGGGTCAAATTGCTCAGTATTAAGAAATGAATAGTCAAAGTACCAGTACATAACTTTTGACGGCATGTGCAGAACCAACCATACTTCGGAAAAACAAATACAAAATCTTCGAACTACCATCATATATTAAATTCGTATTTGCATTTCTCTTAGACTAGGTGTCAGCCAAGGCTAAATAATACGGTATGCTATATTATTTAACACATAGTTAAGGGGAAATTAGGTTAATATGTTTCTCAATAGTATTTGCGCTTAAATGAATGCAAAGTACTCAAGTAGAATTCGAACGTGCTTCTCTGCTTTCTCATTCCCGGATACTCTACATTGCAACATCCGATATCCATGTATTTTCTGCCCACTAGGTTACTTGAAATGTTTATATATATATATATATATATATATATATAAATGAATGAACTGTGATATTGTTATGTCTTATTTTATTGGTTAGATACCTAATTCACTTTTTGTTCCCAGCCATGCTTACTAATCGACATACTGGCTTTTTGTCTACTAGACATTATTCTGCATGCTCTATCCTAAAAAGTATTTAAACAAAATTATGAATAACGAAAAATTCCGAGGCCATTAAGAACGACGACGTGACTGGCATTGTGTCACTGTAAATCAGTGTTAGCCAGCGGTGATGGATATCTCGTCTTAAATTGTTCGTTAATTGAAGAGGAGATATAACGACATGGCAACACTGAATAGATGAACAATGTTTCCCCTTTTCAGCTGCAATGTGTTATATTCGTTCGTACAATGAAAGCAGCCAACCGCAGAATAAAAGTGAGGGAGTGAAAATTTGGAGTGGGTTGGCTTTGTTTCCGATGAAGCAACCTGAGAAACCCGATACGGCTTCTTTGGCTTCCATTTATCGAGAACAGTTTTCCAACCATTGTTTTTAAACATTCGTTCATTTTTATTTCTTCAGATGTTTTTTCATATTCAAGCAATATCGAGTTATATTTTTCTTGCTTTCTGATTTCTTTCTTTCTTCATTTATTTTTATTTATTTATTTCCAGGCATCTTTATTTGCCTCTGTTATTTCTGTTCCAAAGTATTCTTTATTTCCCTTTTGTTTCTGTGCATACCTTCATTTTCAGTTTCGTTTCTGTTTTGTCTTTCTTTGGTTTTGCGTCCATGTATTCTCATATTCTATTTGTTTTCGTGTATTATCTCTTTGTTTCTTTCTCTTCATATGCAGATCTTTTTTTCTATGCCTTCTATCATTTTTTTAATGACATGTATTCTGTCTTTCTTTCAGTTTGTTTCCATCTATACTATGTTTGGTATTGTCCTTTTAGTTCCTTTTAATTCACACTTAATTTATTTAGTTTTCGAAGTATTTTCTTAATTATTTTTACACTATATTCAATTTATTTTGGTTTCTATATAAAATATTTTTCAGTTTCTTGCCATATATCTTCTTTCTCATTTTACTGCCATGTATTCCCTTTTTTGTTCCATGTAATCTCTCTCTGTATTTTCACTTTTTGAAATCTATTTTCAATTTATTATTGTTTTCATATACTTTCAATTTCTTATTGCTTCCATGTATATTCTCTCTTCTTGTTTCAATGTATATTCTCTCTTCTTGTTTCAATGTGTTTTCTCTCTTCTTGTTTCAATGTATTTTCTCTCTTCTTGTCTCAATGTATTTTCTCTCTTCTTGTCTCAATGTATTTTCTCTCTTCTTGTCTCAATGTATTTTCTCTCTTCTTGTCTCAATGTATTTTCTCTCTTCTTGTTTCAATGTATTTTCTTTCTTCTTGTTTCAATGTATTTTCTTCTTGTTTCAATGTATTTTCTTTCTTCTTGTTTCAATGTATTTTCTTTCTTCTTGTTTCAATGTATATTCTCTCTTCTTGTTTCAATGTGTTTTCTCTCTTCTTGTCTCAATGTATTTTCTCTCTTCTTGTCTCAATGTATTTTCTCTCTTCTTGTCTCAATGTATTTTCTCTCTTCTTGTCTCAATGTATTTTCTCTCTTCTTGTCTCAATGTATTTTCTCTCTTCTTGTCTCAATGTATTTTCTCTCTTCTTATTTCAATGTATTTTCTTTTCTCTTCTTGTTTTAAATGTATTTACTTTCTTCTTGTTTCAATGTATTTACTTTCTTCTTGTGCAAATATTTACTTCTTCTTGTTTCAATGTATTTACTTTCTTCTTGTTTCAATGTATTTACTTTCTTCTTGTTTCAATGTATTTACTTTCTTCTTGTTTCAATGTATTTACTTTCTTGTTTCATCTATTTACTTTCTTTGTTGTTCAATGTACTTCTTTCTTGTTGTTTTCAATGTATTTACTTTCTTTGTACTGACTTTAGTATATTTACTTTCTTGTTGTTTCAATGTATTTACTTTCTTGTTGTTTCAATGTATTTACTTTCTTGTTGTTTCCAATGTATTTACTTTCTTGTTGTTTCAATGTATTTACTTTCTTGTTGTTTCAATGTATTTACTTTCTTGTTGTTTCAATGTATTTACTTTCTTGTTGTTTCAATGTATTTACTTTCTTGTTGTTTCTGTGTGTCTCTCTCTTCTTGTCTCAATGTATATTCTCTCTTCTTGTCTCAATGTATATTCTCCTCTCTCTCTCTCTCTGATTGTTTCCGGGCGTGTTCTCTCTCTCTCTCTCTCTGATTGTTTCCGAACGTGTTCTCTCTCTCTCTCTCTGATTGTTTCCGAGCGTCTTACTCTCTCTCTCTCTCTCTGATTGTTTCCGAGCGTGTTCTCTCTCTCTCTCTCTGATTGTTTCTGACTGTGTTCTCTCTCTCTCTCTCTGATTGTTTCCCGACGTGTTTCTCTCTCTCTCTCTCTGATTGTTTCCGAACGTGTTCTCTCTCTCTCTCTGATTGTTTCCAGGCATGTTTCTCTCTCTCTCTCTCTGATTGTTTCCGAGCGTGTTCTCTCTCTCTCTCTCTGATTGTTTCCGAGAGCATGTTCTCTCTCTCTCTCTCTGATTGTTTCCGAGCGTGTTCTCTCTCTCTCTCTCTGGGTGTTTCGAGCATGTTCTCTCTCTCTCTCTCTGATTGTTTCCGAGCGTGTTTCTCTCTCTCTCTCTCTCTGATTGTTTCCCGACCTGTTCTCTCTCTCTCTCTCTACAGTTGTTTCCGAGCGTGTTCTCTCTCTCTCTCTCCACAGTTGTTTCCGAGCGTGTTCTCTCTCTCTCTCTCTCTCTGATTGTTTCCGAGCGTATTTCTCTCTCTTTCTCTCTGATTGTTTCCGAGCGTGTTCTCTCTCTCTCTCTCTCTGATTGTTTCCGAGCGTGTTCTCTCTCTCTCTCTCTGATTGTTTCAGAGCGTGTTCTCTCTCTCTCTCTCTGATTGTTTCCGAGCGTGTTCTCTCTCTCTCTCTCTGATTGTTTCCGAGCGTGTTCTCTCTCTCTCTCTCTGATTGTTTCCGAGCGTGTTCTCTCTCTCTCTCTCTGATTGTTTCCGAGCGTGTTCTCTCTCTCTCTCTCTGATTGTTTCCGAGCGTGTTCTCTCTCTCTCTCTGATTGTTTCCGAGCGTGTTCTCTCTCTCTCTCTGATTGTTTCCGAGCGTGTTCTCTCTCTCTCTCTCTGATTGTTTCCGAGCGTGTTCTCTCTCTCTCTCTCTGATTGTTTCCGAGCGTGTTCTCTCTCTCTCTCTCTGATTGTTTCCGAGCGTGTTCTCTCTCTCTCTCTCTGATTGTTTCCGAGCGTGTCTCTCTCTCTCTCTCTGATTGTTTCCGAGCGTGTTCTCTCTCTCTCTCTCTCTGATTGTTTCCGAGCGTGTTCTCTCTCTCTCTCTCTCTGATTGTTTCCGAGCGTGTTCTCTCTCTCTCTCTCTGATTGTTTCCGAGCGTGTTCTCTCTCTCTCTCTCTGATTGTTTCCGAGCGTGTTCTCTCTCTCTCTCTCTGATTGTTTCCGAGCGTGTTCTCTCTCTCTCTCTCTGATTGTTTCCGAGCGTGTTCTCTCTCTCTCTCTGATTGTTTCCGAGCGTGTTCTCTCTCTCTCTCTCTGATTGTTTCCGAGCGTGTTCTCTCTCTCTCTCTCTGATTGTTTCCGAGCGTGTTCTCTCTCTCTCTGATTGTTTCCGAGCGTGTTCTCTCTCTCTCTGATTGTTTCCGAGCGTGTTCTCTCTCTCTCTCTCTGATTGTTTCCGAGCGTGTTCTCTCTCTCTCTCTGATTGTTTCCGAGCGTGTCTCTCTCTCTCTGATTGTTTCCGAGCGTGTTCTCTCTCTCTCTCTGATTGTTTCCGAGCGTGTTGAACACTTGGAAAAAATCAGAGAGAATACTCGGAAACAATCAGAAAGAGAACTCTTGGAAGCAATCAGGGGAACAAGAAGAGGAGAAATACATGGGAACAAGAAGAGGAGAAATACATGGGAACAAGAAGAGGAGAAATACATTCTCTCTCTCTCTCTGATTGTTTCCGAGCGTGTTCTCTCTCTCTCTCTCTCTCTGATTGTTTCCGAGCGTGTTCTCTCTCTCTCTCTCTCTGATTGTTTCCGAGCGTGTTCTCTCTCTCTCTCTCTCTGATTGTTTCCGAGCGTGTTCTCTCTCTCTCTCTCTCTGATTGTTTCCGAGCGTGTTCTCTCTCTCTCTCTCTCTGATTGTTTCCGAGCGTGTTCTCTCTCTCTCTCTCTCTGATTGTTTCCGAGCGTGTTCTCTCTCTCTCTCTCTGATTGTTTCCGAGCGTGTTGTCTGTGTGCTTGCACGTGCGTTCTCTCTCTGTGATTGCTTGCACATGCGTTCTCTCTCTGTGATTGCTTGCACGTGCGTTCTCTCTCTGTGATTGCTTGCAAGAGCTCTCTCGCTCTGATTGATTGCAAATGTTCTCTCATTCTCTCACTGATTGTTTGCAAGTGTGCTCTCTCTCTCTCTCTCTGATTGTTTGCAAGTGTGCTCTCTCTCTCTCTCTCTGTTTGCAATTGTGTTCTCTCTCTCTCTCTGAATGTTCAAATAGGTACAATCTCTGAACTTTTTCATGTGTTCAGTCTCTCTCTCTCTCTGATTGTATGTATTCCCTCTCACTGATTGTATGTGATCTCTCTCTCTCTCTGATTGTAGGTGATCTCTCTCTCTCTCTCTCTGATTGTATGTGATTTCTCTCTCTGTTTGTATGTGATCTCTCACTATCTGATGGTATGTGAACTCTCTCTCTGTGAACTCTCTCTCTCTGAGTGTTTGCATGTGAGCTCTCTCTCTCTGATTATTTTTTGTGAACTCTCTCTCTGATTGTTTGTATGTGAACTCTCTCTCTGATTGTTTGTATGTGAACTCTCTCTCTGATTGTTTGTATGTGAACTCTCTCTCTGATTGTTTGTGTGTGAACTCTCTCTCTGATTGTTTGTGTGTGAACTCTCTCTCTCTGATTGTTTGTGTGTGAACTCTCTCTCTGATTATGTGAACTCTCTCTCTGATTATGTGAACTCTCTCTCTGATTATGTGAACTCTCTCTCTGATTATGTGAACTCTCTCTCTGATTATGTGAACTCTCTCTCTCTCTCTGATTGTTTGTATGTGAACTCTCTCTCTCTCTCTGATTGTTTGTATGTGAACTCTCTCTCTCTCTGATTGTATGTGAACTCTCTCTCTCTGATTGTATGTGAACTCTCTCACTCTCTGATTGTATGTGAAGTCTGTCTTTCTCTCTGATTGTATGTGAAGTCTGTCTCTCTCTCTGTGATTGTATGTGAATTCTCTCTGTGATTGTATGTGAATTCTCTCTGTGATTGTATGTGAATTCTCTCTCTCTGTATGTGAATTCTCTCTCTCTCTGTATGTGAATTCTCACTCTCTCTGTATGTGAATTCTCTCTCTCTCTCTGTATGTGAATTCTCTCTCTCTCTCTGTATGTGAATTCTCTCTCTCTCTCTGTATGTGAATTCTCTCTCTCTCTCTCTGTATGTGAATTCTCTCTCTCTCTCTGTATGTGAATTCTCTCTCTCTCTCTGTATGTGAATTCTCTCTCTCTCTCTGTATGTGAATTCTCTCTCTCTGTATGTGAATTCTCTCTCTCTCTCTCTGTATGTGAATTCTCTCTCTCTCTCTCTGTATGTGATCTCTCTCTCTCTCGGATTGTATGTAATTTCTCTCTCTCTCTCCGATTGTTTCTATGTGTTCACTCTCTCTCTTTCTCTGATTGTATGTGGTCACTCACTCCCACTCTGATTGTATGTGGTCACTCACTCCCACTCTGATTGTATGTGGTCACTCACTCTCTCCTATGTGGTCACTCACTCTCTCGTATATGGTCACTCTCTCTTTCGTATGTGGTCACTCTCTCTCTCGTATGTGGTCACTCTCTCTCTCGTATGTGGTCACTCTCTCTCTCGTATGTGGTCACTCTCTCTCTCTCTCTGATTGTTTCTATGTGATCACTCTCTCTCTCTGATTGTATGTGATCTCTCTCTCTGTCTGTGATCTCTCTCTCTCTGATAGTATTTGATTTCTCTCTCTGTCTGTGATCTCTCTCTCTCTTTCCAAATGTTATCTCACTCTCATTGTTTCCAAGTGCCCCTTCACTCTCTCTTATTGTTTCCAAGTGTCCCTTCAATCTGTCTTATTGTTTCCAAGTGTCCCTTCAATCTGTCTTATTGTTTCCAAGTGTCCCTACACTCTCTCTTATTGTTTCCAAGTGTCCCTTCACTCTCTCTTATTGTTTCCAAGTGTCCCTTCACTCTCTCTTATTGTTTCCAAGTGTCCCTTCACTCTCTCTTATTGTTTCCAAGTGTCCCTTCACTCTCTCTTATTGTTTCCAAGTGTCCCTTCACTCTCTCTTATTGTTTCCAAGTGTCCCTTCACTCTCTCTTATTGTTTCCAAGTGTCCCTTCACTCTCTCTTATTGTTTCCAAGTGTCCCTTCACTCTCTCTTATTGTTTCCAAGTGTCCCTTCACTCTCTCTTATTGTTTCCAAGTGTCCCTTCACTCTCTCTTATTGTTTCCAAGTGTCATTTCACTCACTCTTATTGTTTTTAAGTGTCCCTTCACCCTTTCTTTCTTGTTGCTTCAACATATTGCTTTTCTCTTATTGCTTCCACCTATTCTTTCGCTCTTATTGCTTCCACCTATTCTTTCTCTCTAATTGCTTCCACCTATTCTTTCTCTCTAATTGCTTCCACCTATTCTTTCTCTCTAATTGCTTCCACCTATTCTTTCTCTCTAATTGCTTCCACCTATTCTTTCTCTCTAATTGCTTCCACCTATTCTTTCTCTCTAATTGCTTCCACCTATTCTTTCTCTCTAATTGCTTCCACCTATTCTTTCTCTCTAATTGCTTCCACCTATTCTTTCTCTCTAATTGCTTCCACCTATTCTTTCTCTCTAATTGCTTCCACCTATTCTTTCTCTCTTCTTGTTTCCAACTGTTCTTTCTCTCTTCTTGTTTCCAACTGTTCTTTCTCTCTTCTTGTTTCCAACTGTTCTTTCTCTCTTCTTGTTTCCAACTATTCTTTCTCTCTTCGTGTTTCCAACTATTCTTTCTCTCATCTTGATTCCACCAATTCTCTCTCTTATTTTTGCACCTATTGTCTCTCTTGTTATTTCCACCCATTCTCTCTCTCTCTCTCTCTTATTGTTTCCACTTATTTTGCTTCTTTTTGTTTCCACCTGTTCTGTCTCTTATGGCTTCCACCTATGCTTTCTCTGTTATTGTTTCCACCTATTCTCTCTCTGTTATTGTTTCCACCTATTCTCTCTCTGTCATTGTTTCCACCTATTCTCTCTCTGTCATTGTTTCCACCTATTCTCTCTCTGTCATTGTTTCCACCTATTCTCTCTCTGTCATTGTTTCCACCTATTCTCTCTCTGTCATTGTTTCCACCTATTCTCTCTCTGTCATTGTTTCTATCTCATAGTTTCAAAGCGTTCTATCGATCTCATAGTTTCAAAGCGTTCTATCGATCTCATAGTTTCAAAGCGTTCTATCGATCTCATAGTTTCAAAGCGTTCTATCGATCTCATAGTTTCAAAGCGTTCTATCGATCTCATAGTTTCAAAGCGTTCTATCGATCTCATAGTTTCAAAGCGTTCTATCGATCTCATAGTTTCAAAGCGTTCTATCGATCTCATAGTTTCAAAGCGTTCTATCGATCTCATAGTTTCAAAGCGTTCTATCGCTCTCACAGTTTCAATGCGTTCTATCGCTCTCACAGTTTCAATGCGTTCTATCGCTCTCACAGTTTCAATGCGTTCTATCGCTCTCACAGTTTCAATGCGTTGTACCGCTCTCACAGTTTCAATGCGTTGTACCGCTCTCACAGTTTCAATGCGTTGTACCGCTCTCACAGTTTCAATGCGTTGTACCGCTCTCACAGTTTCAATGCGTTGTACCGCTCTCACAGTTTCAATGCGTTGTACCGCTCTCACAGTTTCAATGCGTTGTACCGCTCTCACAGTTTCAATGCGTTGTACCGCTCTCACAGTTTCAATGCGTTGTACCGCTCTCATAGTTTCAATGCATTCTCTCACTTATAGCTTCAATGTTTTCTCTTTTATTGTTTCAATCTGTACTCTCACTTTCATAATTTTCAATGTGTTGTCAAATTTTATTGTTTTAATATATTCTCTTTCTTATTGTTTTAATATATTCTCTTTCTTATTGTTTTAATATATTCTCTTTCTTATTGTTTTAATATATTCTCTTTCTTATTGTTTTAATATATTCTCTTTCTTATTGTTTTAATATATTCTCTTATCCTTTCAATGTGTTTTCATTCTTATAGTTTCAATGTGTTTTCATTCTTATAGTTTCAATAGGTTCTCGTTTATCGTTTCAATGTGTTCTCTCTTTGTTATCGTTTCAATGTGTTCTGTCTCTTATTGTTTGAATATGTTCTCTCTCTCTCTCTCTCTCTCTCTCTCTCTCTCTCTCTCTTATTTGATCTGTGATCTCTTACTCAGAAATTTTCCTCGTGTTCTCTCACTCACAAATTTTCCATGTCTTTTCTTCCTCACAATTTTTCCATGTGTTCTCTTTGTCGTATCGTTTCTATGTGTCTCCGTTTTTTTATCGTTTCTCTCTTATCGTTTCCACCTGTACATTTTCTCTGAACATTTTATGCGTCACCTCTTTCTCTTATCATTTATATGAGTTCCTTCTTTGTTTCAACATGAGTTCCTTCTTTGTCTCATCATTTCTATGTGTCTCCTGTTTGTCCCATCATGTCTATGTGCCCCCTGTTTGTCCCATCATTTCTATGTGCCCCCTGTTTGTCCCATCATTTCTATGTGCCCCCTGTTTGTCCCATCATTTCTATGTGCCCCCTGTTTGTCCCATCATTTCTATGTGCCCCCTGTTTGTCCCATCATTTCTATGTGCCCCCTGTTTGTCCCATCATTTCTATGTGCCCCCTGTTTGTCCCATCATTTCTATGTGCCCCCTGTTTGTCTGATCACTTCTATGTGCCCCCTGGTTGTCTGATCACTTCTATGTGTCCCCTGGTTGTCTCATCATTTCTATGTGTCCCCTGTTTTTCTCATTGCGTTTCTCTCATCGTTTCCTCGTGTTTTCTTTCGCTCAACGTTTCCTCGTGTATTCTTTTTCTCATCGTTTCCTCGTGTATTCTTTCTCTCATCGTTTCCTCGTGTATTCTTTCGCTCATCGTTTCCTCGTGTATTCTTTCGCTCATCGTTTCCTCGTGTATTCTTTCGCTCATCGTTTCCTCGTGTATTTTTTCGTTCATCGTTTCCAATGTACATTTTGTCTCATCGTTTCCAATGTACTCTGTCTGATCGTTTTCATATGTTCTTTTTGTCTCATCGTTTTCATGTGTTCTCTTTGTCTCATCTTGTCTTATATTCTCTCTTTCTTTTTGTCTCCATATATTCTCTCTTTCTTTTTGTCTGCATATATTCTCTCTTTCTTTTTGTCTCCATATATTGCCTCCTTTTGTCTGCCTATATTCATTTTTTATCTGCATATATATGTTTTTTTCAATATATTCTCACTTAGTTTTTGTCCCTATATATTCAATCTTGTTTCTTGCCAAGATATATCCTCTCTTTTTTTGTCTCCGTATAGTCTCTTTTTGTTTTCGTCTCCGTATGTTCTCTTTTTGTTTTCGTCTCCGTATGTTCTCTTTTTGTTTTCGTCTCCGTATATTCTCTCTTTATTTTTGTCTCCGTATATTCTCTCTTTATTTTTGTCTCCGTATATTCTCTCTTTATTTTTGTCTCCGTATATTCTCTCTTTGTTTTTGTCTCCGTATATCCTCTTTTATTTTTGTCTCCGTATATTCTCTCTTTGTTATTGTCTCCATATAATTGTTATTGTCTCCATATAATCTTCCTTTGTTATTGTCTCCATATAATCTTCCTTTGTTATTGTCTCCATATAATCTTCCTTTGTTACTGTCTCCATATAATCTTCCTTTGTTACTGTCTCCATATAATCTTCCTTTGTTACTGTCTCCATATAATCTTCCTTTGTTACTGTCTCCATATAATCTTCCTTTGTTACTGTCTCCATATAATCTCTCTTTGTTACTGTCTCCATATAATCTCTCTTTGTTACTGTCTCCATATATTCTCTTTGATATTGTCTCCATATATTCTCTTTGTTTTTGTCTCCGTATATTCTCTCTTTGTTTTTGTCTCCGTATATTCTCTGATTTTGTCTCCATTTAGACTCTTTTAATATTTCCATGTATTTTTTTTATTTCATTTATATACTCTACAATACTGTTTGGTTTTTGTTTCCCCTCTATTCTGCTTGTTTCCCGTCTATTCTGTCTGGTTATTGATTCCCTTGTATTCTGTCTCGTATATGCTTCCCGTCTATTCTGTCCCCTTTTTGCTTCCCGTCTATTCGGTCTCGTTTTTGTTTCGCTTTTATTCGGTCACGTTTTTGTTTCCCGTTTGTTCCGTCACGTTTTTGTTTCCCGTTTATTCCGTCACGTTTTTGTTTCCCGTTTATTCCGTCACGTTTTTGTTTCCCGTTTATTCCGTCACGTTTTTGTTTCCCGTTTATTCGATCTCGTTTTTGTTTCCCGTTTATTCGATCTCGTTTTTGTTTCCCGTTTATTCGGTCTCGTGTTTGTTTCCCGTTTATTCGGTCTCGTGTTTGTTTCCCGTTTATTCGGTCTCGTGTTTGTTTCCCGTTTATTCGGTCTCGTGTTTGTTTCCCGTTTATTCGGTCTCGTGTTTGTTTCCCGTTTATTCGGTCTCGTGTTTGTTTCCCGTTTATTCGGTCTCGTGTTTGTTTCCCGTTTATTCGGTCTCGTGTTTGTTTCCCGTTTATTCGGTCTCGTGTTTGTTTCCCGTTTATTCGGTCTCGTGTTTGTTTCCCGTTTATTCGGTCTAGTTTTTGCTTCACGTCTATTCGGTCACGTTTTTGCATCACCTCTATTGAATCACGTTATTGCATCACGTCTATTCGGTTTCGTTTTTGCTTGACGTCTATTCGGTCTCGATTTTGTTTGCCGTCTATTCAGTCTCGATTTTGTTTGCCGTCTATTCAGTCTCGATTTTGTTTGCCGTCTATTCAGTCTCGATTTTGTTTGCCGTCTATTCAGTCTCGATTTTGTTTGCCGTCTATTCAGTCTCGATTTTGTTTGCCGTCTATTCAGTCTCGATTTTGTTTGCCGTCTATTCAGTCTCGATTTTGTTTGCCGTCTATTCAGTCTCGATTTTGTTTGCCGTCTATTCAGTCTCGATTTTGTTTTGTCGTCTACTTCTATCTCCTTTTTGTTTACCGTCCATTCTGTCTCCTTTTTGTATGCCGTCTCTTCTGTCTCCGTTTTGTATGCCGTCTCTTCTGTCTCCGTTTTGTATGCCGCCTCTTCTGTCTCCGTTTTGTATGCCGCCTCTTCTGTCTCCGTTTTGTATGCCGTCTATTCTGTCTCCGTTTTGTATGCCGTCTATTCTGTCTCCGTTTTGTATGCCGTCTATTCTGTCTCCGTTTTGTATGCCGTCTATTCTGTCTCCGTTTTGTATGCCGCCTCTTCTGTCTCCGTTTTGTATGCCGCCTCTTCTGTCTCCGTTTTGTATGCCGCCTCTTCTGTCTCCGTTTTGTATGCCGCCTCTTCTGTCTCCGTTTTGTATGCCGCCTCTTCTGTCTCCGTTTTGTATGCCGCCTATTCTGTCTCCGTTTTGTATGCCGCCTATTCTGTCTCCGTTTTGTATGCCGCCTATTCTGTCTCCGTTTTGTATGCCGCCTATTCTGTCTCCGTTTTGTATGCCGCCTATTCTGTCTCCGTTTTGTATGCCGCCTATTCTGTCTCCGTTTTGTATGCCGCCTATTCTGTCTCCGTTTTGTATGCCGCCTATTCTGTCTCCGTTTTGTATGCCGCCTATTCTGTCTCCGTTTTGTATGCCGCCTATAATGTATCCGTTTTGTATGCCGCCTATTCTGTATCCTTTTTGTTTTTCGTCTATTCTCTCTCCTATTTGTTTGTCGTCTATTCGCTCTCCTGTTTGTTGGTCTTCTATTCTCTCTCCTATTTGTTGGTCTTCTATTCTCTCTCCTATTTGTTGGTCGTCTATTCTCTCTGCTATTTGTTTGTCGTCTATTCTCTCTGCTATTTGTTTGTCGTCTATTCTCTCTGCTATTTGTTTGTCGTCTATTCTCTCTGCTATTTGTTTGTCGTCTATTCTCTCTGCTATTTGTTTGTCGTCTATTCTCTCTGCTATTTGTTTGTCGTCTATTCTCTCTGCTATTTGTTTGTCGTCTATTCTCTCTGCTATTTGTTTGTCGTCTATTCTCTCTGCTATTTGTTTGTCGTCTATTCTCTCTGCTATTTGTTTGTCGTCTATTCTCTCTGCTATTTGTTTGTCGTCTATTCTCTCTGCTATTTGTTTGTCGCCTATACTCTCTCTGCTATTTGTTTGTCGTCTATTCTCTCTGCTATTTGTTTGTCGTCTATTCTCTCTGCTATTTGTTTGTCGTCTATTCTCTCTGCTATTTGTTTGTCGTCTATTCTCTCTGCTATTTGTTTGTCGTCTATTCTCTCTGCTATTTGTTTGTCGTCTATTCTCTCTGCTATTTGTTTGTCGTCTATTCTCTCTGCTATTTGTTTGTCGTCTATTCTCTCTGCTATTTGTTTGTCGTCTATTCTCTCTGCTATTTGTTTGTCGTCTATTCTCTCTGCTATTTGTTTGTCGTCTATTCTCTCTGCTATTTGTTTGTCGTCTATTCTCTCTGCTATTTGTTTGTCGTCTATTCTCTCTGCTATTTGTTTGTCGTCTATTCTCTCTGCTATTTGTTTGTCGTCTATTCTCTCTGCTATTTGTTTGTCGTCTATTCTCTCTGCTATTTGTTTGTCGTCTATTCTCTCTGCTATTTGTTTGTCGTCTATTCTCTCTGCTATTTGTTTGTCGTCTATTCTCTCTGCTATTTGTTTGTCGTCTATTCTCTCTCTTATTTGTTTGTCGTCTATTTTATAGTTTCTGCCGTCTATTTTATAGTTTCTGCCGTCTATTTTATAGTTTCTGCCGTCTATTATGTCCTTCTTTTTTCGCGCGTATTCTGTCTTCTATTAGATTCCCGTCTATTCTTTCTTGCTTTCTTTTTCCCGTCTATTTTGTTTGCATTTCTTTTTCCCGTCTATTTTGTTTGCATTTCTTTTTCCCGTCTATTTTGTTTGCATTTCTTTTTCCCGTCTATTTTGTTTGCATTTCTTTTTCCCGTCTATTTTGTTTCCATTTCTTTTTCCCGTCTATTTTGTTTCCATTTCTTTTTCCCGTCTATTTTGTTTCCATTTCTTTTTCCCGTCTATTTTGTTTCCATTTCTTTTTCCCGTCTATTTTGTTTCCATTTCTTTTTCCCGTCTATTTTGTTTCCATTTCTTTTTTCCGTCTATTTTGTTTCCATTTCTTTTTTCTGTCTATTTTGTTTCCATTTCTTTTTTCCGTCTATTTTGTTTCCATTTCTTTTTCCCGTCTATACTTTTTCGCTTTGTTTTTGGCGTCCATAGTTTGTCGCTTTGTTCTTGGCGTCTATAGTTTTTCGCTTTCTCTTTCCAGTCTATAGTTTTCGCTTTCGCCTTCCCATCTACAGCTTTTCGAATTCTCCTTCCCGTCTACATTTTTCCGCTTTCTCCTTCCCGTCTACATTTTTTCGCTTTCTCCTTCCCGTCTCTTGTGTTTCGCTTTGTTCTTCCCGTCTCTTGTGTTTCGCTTTGTTCTTCCCGTCTCTTGTGTTTCGCTTTGTTCTTCCCGTCTCTTGTGTTTCGCTTTGTTCTTCCCGTCTCTTGTGTTTCGCTTTGTTCTTCCCGTCTCTTGTGTTTCGCTTTGTTCTTCCCGTCTCTTGTGTTTCGCTTTGTTCTTCCCGTCTCTTGTGTTTCGCTTTGTTCTTCCCGTCTCTTGTGTTTCGCTTTGTTCTTCCCGTCTCTTGTGTTTCGCTTTGTTCTTCCCGTCTCTTGTGTTTCGCTTTGTTCTTCCCGTCTCTTGTGTTTCGCTTTGTTCTTCCCGTCTCTTGTGTTTCGCATTGTTCTTCCCGTCTCTTGTGTTTCGCTTTGTTCTTCCCGTCTCTTGTGTTTCGCTTTGTTCTTCCCGTCTCTTGTGTTTCGCTTTGTTCTTCCCGTCTCTTGTGTTTCGCTTTGTTCTTCCCGTCTCTTGTGTTTCGCTTTGTTCTTCCCGTCTCTTGTGTTTCGCTTTGTTCTTCCCGTCTCTTGTGTTTCGCTTTGTTCTTCCCGTCTCTTGTGTTTCGCTTTGTTCTTCCCGTCTCTTGTGTTTCGCTTTGTTCTTCCCGTCTCTTGTGTTTCGCTTTGTTCTTCCCGTCTCTTGTGTTTCGCTTTGTTCTTCCCGTCTCTTGTGTTTCGCTTTGTTCTTCCCGTCTCTTGTGTTTCGCTTTGTTCTTCCCGTCTCTTGTGTTTCGCTTTGTTCTTCCCGTCTATTCTGTCTTTTTCTGGTGGCTTTCATGTATTATTTCTCTGATGGCTTTCATGTATTCTTTCTCTGATGGCTTTCATGGTATTCTTTCTTTCTGATGGCTTTCGTATTCTTTCTCTGATAGCTTTCATGTATTCTTTCTCTGATGGCTGGATTTCTTTTCTTTCTGATGCTTTCATGTTCTTTCTCTGATGGCTTTCATGTATTCTTTCTCTGATGGCTTTCATGTATTCTTTCTCATTTCATTTCTTCCTTGTATACACTCTTTCCCGTTGTTTCCATGTATTTTTTTAAAATTTTTATCGGAATTTTATCCTTTTTTCTTTCGTTATATCTTCATCATTATCTGCTTTTTATTTTATTTCGACATTCTTTTTGCTCCAGTTTTATTATATATGTGATAAATTTTTATATATGTTGTTTATATATTATTTTATTCTTTTGTTTCTTATCCATATATTCGTAGTTTATTTTCATCTTATCTCTTTTTATTATACATATATCATTTTTTGATTGAGTGGATTTACTTGTTTCTTTTTCTTTTTACGTTTCTATATTTCTTTAAATTATTTTCAAAATTCTTTTTCTAATTAGCGGGTTATTAATTTTTTATTTGTTTCATGTTTTATTTTAATTTCTTTATTTCTTTCTTTATTTCACCCCTTTCTTTTCCTTTTTTTTACGATTTTTTTTTTATTTAAATATATACCCTTCTAATTTCATATATTTTCTTTCTTTCCGTTTGCATGTATAATTTTTATTTAATTTCTTTGAATTATTTTCATTCTCTGTTTTCATTTTATTTCAAATGCTTTTTTCATTATCCAAATGTTTTGGATTTTTCATTCATCAAGCGTATTCTTTATTTATTCCTCAAATATTTTTCTTTCTTTCTTTCTTTTAAGGATTTCATTATTCTATTCTTGAAATCTCATTCTGCCATTCTTCAGTTTTACTTTATTTTTTTAATACTCTCATTATTTTTCTATTTCCAACTATATATTTTTTCTTCTTTTCTCTCGCTGTTTTATGTATTCTTTCCATATATTCGTAATTTTTTTCCTTTTATCTTCAAGTATTAACTTTTTTTACATGTAGTGATTATTTATCTCTTTTCTTGTTTTATTCTGTTCATAATTCTTTCGTTCTATAATTCGTTCTTTTTTCACATATTCGTAATACCTTTCCTTGTTTCTTCAATTGTTTCTTTCTGTTTACACGGGTGGATAGTTTTATTTCTCTTTTTACGATCTCGTTTCTTTTTTCTTTAATTTTTTTTATATCGTTGATTTATTTTTAAATCTTTTTCGTGTATATACCTTCTTTCTTTCTATTTTTTATTTTGTTATGTATAGTTTACTAATTTGCTTAATACCGTGCATCCTTCTCTTCCCTGTCATTTATTTAATTATATCAATTAACTTTTCTCTATCTTTATTTAACTATTTTCATTTTTGCATTTAAATTTCTCCATTTTATTTTAAAACTGTGCTGCCTTTATTTCATTAAATTCACCAATATTTTCTATTCTTTCATTCTCTCCTATTATATATTTATATATCTTTCAAAATCAGGCATTCCTTTTAAGATTTTCATATGCAAAACATTTTATACGTATAAATGATTAATTGTTTAGAATTTTAGCTGCGATTGTCTTGATTCTTAGAATGGTTTAAAATTTTTATTACTTTATTTCCTTTCACTCAATTTTTCACTTTTCGATTACATTTAACAAATGGTTTTAATTTTAAAACTCTATCAGTCGAACACACTCTTCTTATCTGCATTGATTTCTTATCTGTTTTTTTATGTCTTCATATTAATCTTTTTAAAGCGATATGTTTATTTTTCAATATTTACGTTTTCATATATGCGTCTTTATATTTATATATCTATGTCTTCGTATCTATCTATCTGTCCGTCTTCATCAACGTGGCTTTATATCTACCTAACATAAATCTATCTCTGTTTCTTGAATACTTTACATTCATGCATTTATTGACTACTATTTCATTTATTCTCTTTTGGTTTTTTTTTTAGCTCTTCCTTTTATTCATTTTTTTATTCCACTAACCATGTTTACTTTCTTTTACTTCTTTCCTGAAGTAATTTTATTACCGTTAATTTTTTCTTTTCTCGTTCACTCTGCTTATTGCTTTATTTTTAACTGATTTTTTCCCCTCATATTCGCCAATACTTTCCAAACCTTATTAGGACGTTCATTTTTTTCCATTTATTTTCTTTTGTTTTGTATCTGCTATCCTTAAATTCCTACTTGCCTTCAGTGGTTTTAGAGATTTTTCATGGAGCGGCCATATTCCTAATTGCGCATGTATTTCTGTTCTTGCATTCATTCATTAAGACAGAAGGACACCGAATTTGAATTAAAAGGGTAAAAGAACGAAAATGAAATATTTCAAGTATTGCTAAGCATAGAGAAGATATCAGGAAAAAAATAAAAAAATGATTTCAACAAAACACTAATGATGCAGCTTGCATTATGGAGATAATTTAAATTTACTCCTTCGTTAATACATTTGCACATAATAAAATACTAATGCCTACATATGTGTAGATGCATGTAGTGCTAGTTCTCGTAAACCGCGGGCTGAATAGACAAAAAAATAACATTTCCATCTGGAATCATTTTCACATGTTTAATAGGCATAAACATGCGTTAAGATATCATGCGGATTGTATCCAATTGGCCCTGATGTAGACCAGGTTTTAATACATTTCTCCGTACCCAAAAACCATAATAATTATAATACTATGAATCATCAATGGTTGTTGGTGATCTTGGTTGAAACAGAAAAATGTGAATTTTTCGTAAACGTTCATAACCTAACACACAAATCACATGTGACACGTAACTGAATGAACGGTACGAATTAAAATGTCCTTTCTGTTATAAATGCTGGGATATATCTGGACCACATAATATCCAATTTCCATTCTTCATACATAAATAAAGATAATGTAAGAAAAATAAATTATTACTTTGTAGAAAATTGACAAAATCGTTACAATGAAGAAAAAATGCTGGGTAAATACCAAACTCATTGCCAGAAAATGCAAAAGTTCCAGTTCTCAAATACCACTTTGGAATTACTGAACGCATTATAAATAAGGAATATACCAAATAGTAATCCATTTGTATTTAGAGATACTAGATAAAACAAGCATTAGAATCTGCAATGTTTTTGTCTTGCCATGTTATCACGACTTTTGTCATCTTCCAAAAACTTAAGGTTGCTTCTCTGTGGTTTTTATATAAACACATTTCATGATAATTGTTCTGGTGAATTTAACTTTCTGGGGCATCGACTTCATGAATTTAAGTGCATTACAATGTTGGCGGCAAGGTCTCATGTAAAATGGCTATATAGAACTTTAATTTTCATGCTAACTGTATATTTTCTCGTGCTTGTCTACAGTGCAAATGACTTCCAGCTTCTTACTTTCCCGTTAACTTAGATTTTCAAAATAGTAAATGGAACGTCAATAGGTATTTTTGTCTTATTAATTCACTTCTTTTATTATTATGTCCAATAAATAATATCTCCTTTTTTCATATAGTAATCTGTTGCGTTTTGATTGGTTTCATTGCACTGATTTGTGTGAAGGTTTTGACGACAAATATTCAATGTTTTGTCATAGAGAAGACATTTCCTTCTCATAAGAATATGTCAATAAAAGAAATTTGACAAATTTTCAAAATTTTCAAAATATAAAGTGCTGGACTTATAAAACTGTAGCCATTAATCACATGCGAATAATAATGTCTAAGTAAAGGATTTTATCAAACTTCTAATTAGAAAAGGCCTGAAAATGTTGCTAATAGTCATTGTTTTTCACACCTGAAGTTTTTCCTTGGTCTCCATTATACGCTGTGTTTAACATCATTAATGTAAATATTTTATATTTTTCAAACTGTTGTCCTCATCTCTGTTACCATACTTAGTAACAGACACAAAAACTTCCAGTCCCTGACTACAGCAGAGGTGAACAGAATCTTATAGATTACAGTTAGTGAGATAACTTATAGTAAGATATTTGGAAGAGGCATGACTCATGGAAATAGAACAATATATCCAGGTAAACGGAATAAAGTGTTCAGTTCATAATTTTAATCATCTATTAGATCGGAGCGTAAAACAGACGAAACGTGAATAAGACGACAAAAACGAGAACAACAGTTACAACAATGTAAATAGCGTAAATAATTACAATATCTCATCTAGAGAAATTAAGAAAAATGGAGAGATTTACTGTTCAGATGATGAATGATATTCAATCAGAGTAAAAGAGACTGGTATGAAATGGAAATGATGAAGATAAAGAGGATAGACAATGACTGATGCGTGAGATCACACACATTCACAGATACGGAATTTAAACGGAAAACTACAAAACTTACATTAGCCGACATATTATAATTTTTATTTGTTTAACAATATGATGTTATATAGATACTCGTAGTTCAGTGGATAGTCTGTTTATTACATATATATATATGTTCTTCTTTCATCCGAAATGGAAAAAGTAGGAAGGTAAATTCCAAAAACCTGAACCTAATTAATATTAAAAATTTTAATTTTAAAAAATGATACAGGAGGCGAGCACTATGTACTTAAAATTACAGAGCCAATATAAATTAAAGTAATTTTTTAAAATTCAAAAATGTTGAATGAACATTTCAACATGACATCCTTATGAGAGAATTCACGTCTCCTCAGCAACACAGTTCCATAGCAAAATGAAGAAAATCAGGATTAAGGAGGAGACAAAAATAAATAACGGTTAAGATTTGAGAAATATACGTCACAAAATATTCTTTTAAAGGTCAGTCTATTTTTTGTAAGTGAAGAGATGGGAGATTGGTATGTCTAGCTTAATAGACGAAAAGAGCTAAGGAAATAGGAGGTCGTTAAATTGGGATTTGGGTTAAACAAAACAGAATCGAAAGGGAAGTGGCGGAATATAAAATAGTGTATAGAGAAAAAAGATTTAAGCGAAGTGGTAAAAAGGAAGGAAAGAAAAGGAGGGAATATCAGATATCAAGTAGAAAACGCTTTAAATGTTTAAAAGGGTTAGAGATTTGGAAACATATTTGAAAGAGTATATTTAGGGGAAAAATCATAAATTAATTAAATTAAATTAAATTAACATTAAGATTTTTTTTAAAAATTAATTAAGTTTACCTAATTAAATTTATTTTTAAGGTGTAGACGAACTAGATAACAATTAAATAATATTATAAATTTAAAAATTATTAAAAGATATATGCTAACAAAGGAGAAAGGGGTTTAGTAAAAGGAATCCATGTTTTATAAAGATAGACAATTAAAGGAGATTGGGAGGGGAAGGTAGAGGGGTTTAAATTACTTTTTAGAGTTAAATTATTTTAATTTTTAATTTTATCAAAAGTCATTAAATTTATATTTATATCCTAAAATCTAAAAATTAGGAATTTAAAATTTTTAATTTAAGTATTCAAAAAACTAGCTTTATGGGGGCACTTACTAATAAATCCCCTTCTAAGATTCAGGAGCAGGTGCTGGTGAGGATATTTTAATATTTAAATTTTTTCTAGTAAACGCAGACAGCACCTATCACAAAAATTCCTCGGAATACGGGGTGAACCTATTAGTTTCCAGCTAATTACAGGATCCAGCCCTTCCTCTTTCATTTTCCAGAATATCCGTGAAAGGGCTGTCTGGTACTTTTGAGCCGGGTTCGAAACAGAATACCTGTGGTTATAAAGTCTCTGCTTAAAAGGTCCAGCGGACATACCAAATATAAGTTCGGTAGTAATTTTTATTGCTTGGAGAAATGTGGAATTCATAAATTACCTGGTTGGATTTGCATTTGCCCTCCACCGGACAGGCGTCCACAGAGGTACAGCTGCATTCGTTCAAAATTCCGGATCCAGAATCAGTATTGCGTAAATTTATTAGAATACATCTATTATGGGAATTAATGAGGTTGTCTATATTAGGGGTACAAGGATAGCTGATTTTAAGGGTGTACCTATTAAAAATTTCCCGTAAAGGATTACTGTTATTAAAATTTGTGTCTATTGATTTGAGAAAGTATTTACCAATATTGATTTTAGTTAATTTACAATAAGGAGGGTTAAACCAAATTACCTTTCTTTTTCTACAGTTTCTTTTATTTTTAGTTTTGGATGATTCGGCTCTATTGTAAGGTTTATTATATATTATTTTTTTTAAATCCCCTTTTTTGAAAGGCCTTATTGTTATTGTATT
This sequence comes from Ascarosepion bandense, assembly GCA_037127315.1. NCBI lineage: Eukaryota > Metazoa > Mollusca > Cephalopoda > Sepiida > Sepiidae > Ascarosepion > Ascarosepion bandense. The sequence goes on from JBBBDQ010000190.1 coordinate 5,908,849, forward strand.
GCCTTATTATTCTTTACTTGCGTTGAAAATTTTAATGTTGGATGTTAATTGGTTTATTCTATTATTCACTATATTGGGCATCTGGTTTATAATATTTTTGGGGTGGTTGGATAATATATTAATATAAGTGCGGGAATTATTTTCTTTGAGAAATGGCTGGTAGGATCCATCATTTAAATTAATGGCGATATCTCGATAGTTTACAATTTTAAGATTAAGAAGTAACTTCAACATTAAAACCTGAAGTTATTTAGGGCTCTAATTATTTTCGTGCATTCTATTTGTATAGGGCCCATTGGAATTAGGGATAAATATTAATCTATCATCCCAATATAGGCTTAATTGCTTTGGGTTTAAAAACCTACTTAGATCATCTAAAATATAAATACCTACAAGATCTGCTACCTGGGCTGAATCATACGCTCCCATAGTGATATCAAAACTATGCTTTGGCCCTTTCGTCCATGTGGAATTATTAAAGGTGTGAATGGATTTTCGGACCGCTAAGATAACCCTATAGTCCCTATCCGAAATGTCCTCGTAATTTTTAGCAACATTTAAGCAACTTTCAAGAAGGCCCTTTGATACAGAAGAAAAGAAGTCAACAATATCGAATTTAAGGAAGGTGGACTTAGATTTGTTATTGATGTTGTTAAACCAGTATATAGTATCCGAAGAACTTTTCCAAAGGTTTGGTTGTAAATTCGATAGCAACTTCTCTACTGGGTTTTTTAGAATCTCCTTAGAAATTATGCCTAAGTCACTTTTGGTAGGATTAATCAGTCTAGTTTGTAATTTGTTTTGGAAGTTTGATTTGTGGTCCTTAAAGAAAACGTAAGCTTCTTTAGTAGAGACTTTGCCAATTTCGTCTCTAATATTTAATTCGTTAGCGAATTTAGCTGTATCTATATTAATTTCAGATCATGTTAGGTTTCTTCTGTCTACTTTGTAATTGCTAGTTATATTATTTTTAAGAATACTTAGGTAATTTGAAGGATCACATTTATAAATATTATTAGATTTGTCGTATTTTACCCCCAGATACTTAGTTTTTAAGGTTCTAATATCTGACTTTAACTAGTTCTGGAATTCGTTTGAAGCCCCACGAAATTTAATTTTGGGGATCAGGTCGATAAGTTCCTTCTCAAAGTAGTTCAGAAATTTGCATACAGGAGGTGTACGCTGAGTTTTCCGATTAAAGGATTCTGTAGATCAATATGAAGAGTCCGTTGAGCGAAAAAAAAGAAAAAAGTAGGCCTCCCATCGAAGTCTCCTCACGAAATTTTCAATTTGAAATTAATTAATATTGCGAGGAATTTTCATGATAGGTCCTGTCTGTGTTTATTAGAAAAGATTTTAATATTGAAGTATTCTCACCAGCACCTGCTCCTGAATCTTAGAAGGGAATTTATTAGTAAGTGCCGCCATAAGACTAGTTTTTTGAATACATAAATTTTAAATTCCTAATTTTTAGATTTTAGGATATGAATAGAAATTTAATGATTTTTGATAAATTATTTTTATTTTTAATTCTAACTTTAAAAAGTAATTTAACACCTTTACCTTCCCCTCCCAGTCTCCTTTAATTGTCTATTTTATAAAATATGGATTCCTTTTACTAAATTATAATTTTCTTTAATTGTTATCTATTTCATAAAAATAAAAATATCTTTAATTAGATAAAATTAATTAAATTTTTTAAAATCGTAATTTTAATTTAATTTAATTTTATTTATTATTTTCCCCTAAATATAACTTTTCAAATAAGTTTCCAAATCTCTAACCCTTTTAAACATTTAAAGTTAAACGTATTTGACACGCATCGAGCGTTTTCTATTTGATATGATATTCCCTCCTTTTTTTCCTTCCTTTTTACCCCGTCCTTAATTTTTTTTCTCTATACACTCCTTTTATATTCCGCCACTTCCCTTTCGAGTCTGTTTTGTTTAACCCAATTCCCAATTTAACGACCTCCCATTTCCTTAACTCTTTGCGTCTATTAAGCAAGGACATACCAATCTCCCATCTCTTCACTTACAAAGTAAAAACCAAAAAATAAACTGACATTTAAAAGAATATTTTGTGACGTATATTTCTCAAATCTTAACCGTTATTTATTTTTCTCTCCTTCTTAATCCTGATTCATTTTGATGTGGAACTGTGTTGCTGAGGAGATGTGAATTCTCTCATAGGGATTTCATGTTGAAATGTTTATTCAACATTTTTTAATTTTGAAAAATTACTTTAATTTATATATATATATATATATATATATATATATATATATATATATATATAGTTAAAACAGTCCATTATAATTTCCACTGGCCTCACTCGTATAAGAAACCTAGAGGAAAAAGATATATCTTCCTACAGGAATCGAACCAGCGATCTTCCACACCGTAGAAATGCCGTAAATAGACCAGTCGCGTAATTAACAATCAACTCGCTTAAGACTTCGTGGAAGACAAAGTTCAATTTCACTTTTATATAGGTATCATCATGATTTTTATCGAACGATTAATATCTGCTGAGATTGAATCCTACGATAAACAAACTCACCCGAAGACAACCTTACGAAAATTAATGAAAATCTACGAAACTGGAGTTAGACGACATATTTGAATTTCGATTCCTGCCGGAAGATAGATATTGTCTAAACGATTCCTCAAACGATTAAGACCATAGAAATTATAATGTACTTTTTAATTATATATATATACATATATAAAGTGTGTGTATAAAAATAATCAGACGTTCCACTCAAATATGTGTATCCTTTATAAATCATGTTAAACACATAAGAATATATATTAAAAACATGCATTGACACTAGGCCATCTGCCATATTCAACGTTATTGTTACCTAATTCTCAAATTTGATTGAACAATATTGACACACCTATAAACATATTCTCGAGCAACCGCCCCTTCATTTTCTTAATAAACATGAATTCATCTTATATTTTCTAAATAAATCATTTTCACGGTTAATTTTAAAATATCAGTTGAAGAAGAACGGTATTGTTCTAAAACATGATTTTTTGCAGTGATATAATGTATTTATATACAAGTGAAATAACAAAACTACAATATTAAGCTCTACTTTGTATCAAGTACTTTTCTAAAAAAATACATGCTGTAACTGTGGTTTTCAATCTACCTGTTCTTTGCATAAATAATCTAAAAATGTGAATGAATAATACTAATTGAACCTAGTCAAATTTTACTGATACTAATATGTTTGTAGAAAGTTGCGCAAAGTATTAAAAGCAATGAGAGTAAAAAGAATGTAACAGAAACAAGTGAGAAAAAGTTCCGCGAACGCTATTTGGAGAGATAATCTTAAATAGTGAGGCATAATATCGGCCTAAACGAATTCAGTTTGTCATCTAAAAATCGATATTATCTGGAAGAGCTACACACAATTTAATTCGAAGAAATAAACTAAGGTGGATGATAAAATTATTGAAGATAGATGCAGGTGATAGGATTATAAGTTCGACTTTATAACTTGGTCTTGATCGATCGTACGAATAACGACTGAATTAAGCTTAGGCTGAAACCCAACTGTCAGAAGATACTTTCACTTAGCATATTATAACTAGGTTGATACAAATGTTAATTTTTAAATTATCATTTTGATGCTGTTTTATATATGCACACTTCAAATATAAAAGTTCCGCCACACGTGCATATACAATGCTTTGACCTATGAATCATTTCATATTATATTAAATATTTAAATCAGGTTTTACAAGATTTACAAACGGAAAATACATATATTCCTTGTAAAACAAATGTGTTAAATTTGCAATTCGTTCTACTCGTTTATATTAGTAGGTAGTCTAGGTTCAATTTTAACTCATTCTTCGTTGCTTATTTTGGGTTATAGTCAGTCAGTTAAGTGTCATACATCACACACGCTTAAGCGATCATATCTCTTTCGAGATATAGCTGACTGGGCAGAAAAGTATCCCACAGTAGTTTGCCATTATTTTCTGTGGTAGACTGGTTACTAACCATAGCTATAGAACAAAATCTGTCTTACTATCTTACACATTGAGAGAGAAGAGACGGATTATAAAAGTTTTGCGCGTAAGTGAGCACAACCAATTCAAAAGGAATTCGAACCCGGCTCTCCAATTTCTCGTTCTGAGCCACTGCACAACAAGGCACATCCTTGAAATTAAATATCCTATCAAGACTTGTCTCTCATACTCTCTCTCGCACAAACACACACACACACACACACACACACACACACACTCTCTCTCTCTCTCTATATATATATATATATATATATATATATATATATATAACCCCGAGGCCACATTATGTTGTAGGCCGCGCCAGTCTCCATCCTTCACATGCTGCAAACAAGTGACCGACTGACTCTAAGACCTCTCCTTTAAATGAATCACTATGGAAAAAAACAAACATAATAGCAAAGCTAAACCAGCTAGCCTGAAAACGCCCAAACCCGTCTGCATCTCTTACACTAACATACGTGGTATCAGCAGTAAATTCCTCGGCGTTGATTCATTCCTTCTCACTAACTCACCTGATATCTTGGCCATATGTGAAACTAACATTAATCTTTCTATCCCCTCTTCTGAGTTTGACGTTCCTGGCTACCTTCCCCTTTTCAAGAAGGACTCTAATGTTCATATGCATGGGCTTAGTGTGTATGTCAACGAACACCTTCACCTAGCTAGGGCGACATCCCTTGAATCCCCGGATCATTCTTTCATGTGCTTCCGCCTCTCACTTCTACGCTCGATTAGATATCTCTTCTTTCTCTACCGCTCCTCCTTCCTCCCCTGACTGTTCGTTACTTGACAGTGTCTCTGACAATATTGGACAAAGCCATTTCATCCCATCCCTCCGCCCGTATATTCGTGTGTAGCGACTTTATCGCCCACCACACCAAGTGGCTGGAGAACTCTGTCACCGACACTGCTGGTGTCCACACCATGAATTTTTCAATAACCCAATCATTTACGCAAGTGGTGAACTTCCCCACGCGTTTGTCCGACAACCCTAACGGAAGGGACTCACTGCTAGAACCTCTACTTCACTTCCATCCCAGACTCTTGCACTACCAGACAACTCTGCCCACTTGGTAACTCTGACCACACCGTAGTTTCCGTCAACATTTCATTACACTCCCACCCAACCCAAGAAACCCAGCCAAGTAGAATATCCTACTGCTACCAAAGAGCAGATTGGGATTCGTTCCGAGACTTCCTCTGTGACGTCCCTTGGAACAACGTTTTTATTCTTCCCATCGAAGAATGTGCATCCAAGGTCGCCTCCTGTGTTAAGGCTGGCATCGATGCATTCATCCCTGCCAGGAAATTTCAGCTTAAATCTCATTCGTCTCCATGGTTCTCGCTCGCTTGCTCGGCCGCCATTTCCCACCGTAGTAATTTCTTCCGACTCTATCGTAGCTACGCGTCGGACCAAAACAGACGCCTTTTCGCTTCAGCTCGTAACAAGTGTAAAAAGATACTTAACGAAGCTAAGATGTTCTTTGCTGCCAGAATGAAGCAACGCGTAGCATCCTCTAAGTTCGGCTCCAAGGACTACCGGTGACTCTGTAAAAGAGTACTTAACAAGAGCAAGTCCACAATACCCCCACTAATAAACAAATTTGAGGACCTCACCTCCCCAGCGGACAAGGCTGAATACTTTGCCCGCAGATTCTCGAATAATTCGAGGCTGGACTCGTCTGGAGTTTCTACACCCGACTAGAACTGAATGACGTCCATATTACACCCTCGCTTGTCTCTAAGATAATCTCAAAACTTGACCCTCACAAAGCGAGCGGAGGGGACGGAATCCCAATCATAGTCTTAAAGAAATGTGCCCCCGAACTTTCCTCTGTACTTTCTATGCTCTACAACTTCTGCCTATCTGCTTCCTGCTTTCCTGCCTGTTGGAAATCTTCCTCTGTAGATCCTATATTTAAAAACACTGGAGAACACTCGGACCCCGCAAATTACCGACCTATCAGCCTTCTTCCGATCTTTGGCAAAGTGTTCGAATCCATTATCAACGCCGAAGTCGTTCAGCATCTCACTGCCCACGGGCTCCTCTCAGACAAACTGTATGGTTTCCGCTTTGCCAGGTCTACTGCTGATATGCTAACGACCATCACCGAGTACATATATCAGGCACTCGATAGGAATGGTGAAGCCCGAACCGTTGCCTTGGATATCGCTAAAGCGTTTGACAGATTTTGGCATGCTGGCCTTTTATACAAACTGCGGAGCTATGTTATAGCTGGACAATTGTTTGAACTAATCCAGTCATTCCTATCTAACCGCACATTGAAAGTGGTATTAAACGGACATGCCTCCCAGAGCTACCATACGAACGCGGGTGTCCCTCAAGGCTCTATCCTTAGGTCCTACGCTCTTTCTGATCTACATTAATGATCTCCCTGATACCATAAGATCTCAAGTTAGTATGTACGGCGATGAAACCACAGTTTATTCTCGCCTCGATCAAAAATCTGGTGTGGGCGACAAAGCTAACCTTGCCGCCGAGCTTGGAAAGGAACGCCAATCCGTAGTGGACTGGGGTAAGAAATGGCTCGTAAATTTTAATGCGAAGCTACTATCAATTAATCATCATAGACAATCGTACCTACCTCCTATTAGCATGGACCAGGCTTGCCTCCCAGTGAGTAAAACACTACGTCCTCCTTTGGTCTCACACTTTCAGCGGAACTCAAGTGGAATGACTATATCGAATCCATTGCTAAATCCGCTACTATGAAAGTCGGTTCTCTGTGCAGGCCACGGAGGGTTTTTTCCGGCTAAATATATTCTGCACATTTATAAATCTACCATACCCCCGTGCATTGAATACTGTTACCATATCTGGCCGGGTGCCCCTGTTATTCTCCTTGGGCTTCTAGACAAGGTACAGCGGAGGGTCTGTAATGTGATCGATACCGACTTAGCAGACCGCCTGCAGATTCTCTCTCACCGGCGCGAAGTTGCTTCCCTGTGTCTCTTCTATAAATACTTTCACGGCCTCTGCTCCGATGAACTTAGATCACTGGTGCCCCCAAGGTTCGAATTTGCACGAGATACTAGACTAGTAACTAGATCCCACCCTTTTACAGTGAAACCGATAAAATGCAACCGCAACTTCTACTCCAACAGTTTCTTTTCTCGCACTTCCCGACTGTGGAATTCTCTTCCACATGACTGCTTCCCCGACGGCTACAATTTCCAGGAGTTTAAATGTAAGGTCAATAGACACCTCCTAACAAACTAACTTTCATTCTTTCAAAGACTCTTCCCACCCACCCATATATCTATCACCCCCTTCTGACATTTCCTATATCTAATCACTCTTCCTATTTATCTCCCTCTATGTATCCCCAATCTCAATAGTGGCAGTGGAATGCCTTGCTTGGGGTGACATGATAAAATATATATATATATATATATATATATATATGCACAACACAAGAAAGTAGTAGTCGATGTTAAGAATCGATGGATGACTTTAGTTGATATCATGCATTAAAACTGGAATTGTTATCTTTAATACAGCTGGATTTATCAACTTACACAAATTTCTAAACTGAAATTTATAAGTGATTAATAAATTTATATAAAATATATTTATGAATTCAAATAAGTTATTCCTTCATCCTACCAGAAAATTCTCTCTCGTCAATCCTGTGATATCCGCTTATATTACTGACTGATGCATACCTGTTTCTCAGCAAAAAGTAATCAGGAGTACATCACGGTCTTTATTCATGAAAAAAATAATGATTTATGAATTAGATATATATGACTACTGTATGTCATTTAATAACAGAGACAGAAAGCAAATGTCAGGTATATGAGGAAAAACAATAAAATGGTTATACAAAATAGATATTAACAACGAAGGAAACTTATACAATGCATGTTATCAAGAAGCCACAGAAACTAGAAATTAATATAAGCTCTCAAAATACACAATTATAGATCGAGACATCCAAATAAAAATATGATGAAATGCTGTAAAAAAATAAAAGAAGAATAATATTGTATGAATTCAAGGACATTTGAAGAAACAGATAAAGTCAAAATAAAGAAAGAAAAACAAAAATAAGACATTCGTAACCAAAATACGAGATAGATGTGTCGGAAAAATGCTATACAAAATAAATACAATCTACTTGTATAATGATATTAACAAGATGTTGCTGCACGATTCTAGATTTCTGCTTTAAAATAGAATTACAGAAAATTTCATAAGAGCAGAATGAATATTAAGATTATGACTAATAATACATAAATTTATTTTAACCTGTTTAATATAAAATAATGATAAAAAAACCCAAATCACATAGTACATGGTATAAGCTGGATTATTAATAATTAGTTGAACAACACACCTTCTGATGAAGTAAAAAAGTACAAAAATGTTTACAATATACGAAATAGGGTTAAAAATGTACACCATACAACTATAAATTTAACGCAACACAAACGGATCACAAATAAATCCGAACAAAATTATTACATGTTTACTAAGTTATTATTTCTTACTTAGAGAATAAATTAGGTGAAAATAAAGGAAATATCATTAGATGGAAATTAATTATATACAAATAAGGTGAATGTTACTGTATGAAATTAGTGTAAATAATATAAATGTCATTCGATGAAAATAAACTCGGGACAAATAAAGAAAATGTCACTTGATGAATTTGAATTCAGCACATATAAGGGAAATGTCATTGAATGAAAATAAATTCGGTTCAAATAAGGGAAATGTCATTGAATGGAAATAAATTCGGTACAAATATGGGAAATGTCATTGGTTGAAAATAAATTGGTTTAAAATAAAGGAGATGTCATTGGATGAAAGTAAATTCGGTGCAAATAATGTACATTTTATTGGAAAAAATAAATTAACGTCATATAATATGTATATGATTCAGAATTAGATATCTAAAGAGGAGGACGGATTCTCTGTTTATGATAGCCTCGATCAAGCCAGAGGAATTTTATTTCAAAAGATATTGAAAAATTAAAATTGTTTTCTCTGCAGATATATTTAAGGGAGTGCTAAAAGTGTATTTTTCTAACCAAATGTAGGTTTCTTAAAAGTTTTAATGTTTGGTCAAATTTTTAGTAGAGGATCGGACACTAAGAACTTTTCACTACTAAACTCCTAGAATAAACCTCAGTTACAGAAATGGATGCTCTATATTGAGACGAATGCACGCCAACATTTATTTGCTGTAATGGAAATTCGGAAGCACGTAAGACACTACTTTGCGAGTTAATGGAATATGCAAAAGCAAGAAGCTATCTGCTGGAACAATAGCAGCCTATTCTGCGGAAGTCTGAAATTCATACAGACCAAAGGTTTCAAGCCTGAAGACAAGATATCTTTATTACAAGCAGAAATATACATCTCAGATAACCGACCGTTTGAGCAAAACAGATTTTACAATTAAAAAATAACGAAAAGCTGAGAAAAATATTAACGGTTTTATAATCTTTAAAAAGTCGTCAACTAGATGCTAAAACTTTATCATTACTTTCGATAGTGAACCCTACTCATAGTAAAGAGAATGAGTAGAAATTAGAGAAAAATCGAAACAATTAGAAAGACAAACCCTTTGAAATAGGCCAGAAACATTGATGGAATATTAAGCAACGTATTATTAACTGATGCTTTAGTGAAAATACTTTACACTCAGTTAAATGCTATACGCGATAAAGCCTTATGTAACCATGTCACTTTGGAATCCTGACAGACTAGGCAGAAAATTTTCTAGTAATAGGTTGCCGTTACTTTCTCCGTTAGACTAGTTGCCTAGCAAGACTATATCACCAAATCTGTCTTGCTATTGAATCCCTAGCTGTGGAAAAAATGAGATATATTACTTTCCTAAAGCGTATTTATGTGTAACCAAGCACGATTAGATTTCAAATTCGAATCTGACTTTCATTATTCCTAGCAGTTATCCGTTAGACTACAAGGCACATATTCTTTGAAATGTAAAACATAAGAAGAAATTATTATTCAAATAAAGCATTTTTCTCAATGTGCAGTTAGGAATTTCACTTTATTTGCCTGCATTCATTGGTTCGATACTTGGGGCTGGAAATAAATGCAAAATAAGTGAATTAGATATTAATATTAGAAAATGATAAATAAAATATTTTATTTCAGGCTGAATATAGAAAATGTCCTCGAAGTCCCATATCAATTCTCCTCTTGCGATCTTAGGATTCCTTGATAACTCATCATCTTGAATTTTCAATATTTTTTTTACGGATATTTCAAAAGACACGAATTGATTTGAAATACAGAAACGCTTGAACGATGGCCAAACGAATACCACTAGAAACATTCTTCTAGAACAAAAAATAATGATCTTATCTGGAGTCAAAGTCAGTTTACATCACTGAGCAACTAATAAGATGCAAGGCCCAGTTGATGTCCCATTACATTTGCTTAAGGGCGGCATATATAAGTGGTAGAGGTTAGGTATTTACCCCATCCGAACATTCAGAAATGCGTTTCTATAAGCTATGCATATGACTGAAATAAATTTCTTTAATTTTAATACATTATTTGAATTTTCAAATTACCTTTTCTGCTGTGAAAGCAAATGATTATCATTGTTAAAGACAGAATACATTGGTGTAAAGAATAAAAACAATGTACACTAACTCAAAGTAATTTTAATATAAATGTGCATATTTGTTACATTTTGTTTGATATTTGTAGAGATTTCTCACCTTTTCAGATACAACTATAATGCATAAAATGTGTACATGTAAATGCATGATGTGAAATGAAGATATGAATTGTAAGAAATAAATGACGATAAGAATAAGTAGATAAAATATTAAATTCAAGAAGCGTTTACAGAGATTCTGAACAAATTGGGAAATGTAGTCGAGATTGGCGTTGACTTGCTGTCACTAACTCACCTCCGACTACCAACAGAAACCTCATGTGAATATGCCAATGTATTAAAGGATAGTAAAATCTGCAAAAACATAATTAAAAAACTTACCTCGGGCAAACTCATTTTACAGACATTGGTAGTAAATGGAGTTATGGCGCCAATATTGGAGAGTGATGTCTCGGGATTTGAACGGAATCAATCAATTACTTTCGCAGACACTTTCACTTTTTATTTAATCTTATTTTCCTCTCACACTCTAAACGACAGCATCCTTCTGTGCCTTCTTTGACTAAAAGTTAACCGTTCTTTTATTTAATTGATATTTCCTTTTCATTTTGTTTTTATTTATCAGTTTTTTTTACTATATTTTCGTTATAATCATTTATTAGTATCAACTGTCAGATTCTCGGTATTCGTATATGCATGTGATCATGCCCACTAAATGTATTTGGGGTTTTATGGCCTTCTTTTTTTCCTGATTTTTTTAATGTCTGTCTTTTTTCTTAATTATTTTCTACATTTATGACTTTTAATTTAACGTTATTTTTTTTATATTTTCTTCGTTGTTTTTTCTTCATATTCTTCTTCTTTCTCATTATTTCCTCTATATTACTAATGAGTCAACTTTTGTTGTCATTTGCTATATTATGCTTTTATATACATATTTTTCATTGAACAAGTAATCTCCAGAAAATGCTTCGCAATCAAGACGTCTTTTCGAATCACTGGTCGTGTTCAAGATCTAATCAAATTTATACACGATTAGAATAAAACAGCGTTTCATATGTATTTCCTGAATTTCTATTCTCTCGCACTATACATTCATCTACTTTCTCTCAATGCTTTTCTCGAGTTTTTTTTTCTCTCACTTTCTCATCGTCATAGATTCATGATTGAATCATGTTTCTTGGAAGTTTGTTTTCAAATATTCCTTTATTGTTGTGGCGATAAACAATTCTAGTTCCAAATAGGGAACAATGTTTCTATTACATTTTGTAAAATTGTTAATAGCCTGAAATATATGTTCTAACATTAATACTGTTTTTTTCGGTAGGTCATCTCCTGCTTAATATGCATAATTTATTTTTGTCATATATTTACTTCATTTATGCATAATTTAAATGTTTTGTAGTTTGTATTCATTTTGAAATTAACGTGCAAATTCCGGCTTAAACCTGATATAGCATGTTTCTCTTTTTTACTTCTAGATTATGAATAATATTATAATCTATGAATGTTAACTAGGAAAGACAAAGATAATATAACAACTCTTTTTATGAAATATCCGTTGATGTTACATTGTATAATTCAAAGAGGTTTAGTGTCTAATTACTTCATTTTACGAGAGAAAACGTTTGGATAGTTCTTCGTGCAGCGGTCGGTTACTGGTATATGACTAACGTGGCTGCTAATTTGAAATGGCGGACGAGTGAAATCGTATAAATATATCTGGACATTACGTTGATTACAAGTCGTATTGAAATACTCGGCTGGATTTCCATCAGTGCAGGAAATCGAAATTATAGAAGATCCTAATATACGCACAAAACCCATGAAAAATAGTTAATTCTTCTGTTTACGAGGAGATATGGTCCACCAATCATTAATGGTTTCGAAGTGTTATTTGGCAGGTTTAGATTTAACCGTACGGTCGGTATATGTTGCAATAAATGTTGCTATTTTTATTTTTATAAGATAAAAAGTTCACACATGGTATACAATATTTCTTCCATAATGATTTCTAACATTAAGTATTAAAAGGAGAATAATTCCCACGGGAAAAGAAACACAAACTTTATTATCTGTGTTATGCTTTAAAACTATTTTGAAAAATTATGACCGGTAATTATCTTAAAATCACTTCACTGAAAACGTTGAATAATTCTGGTGACAAGGCAAATCCACGTCTTACATTCCTTTCTATTTTTGTATATTTCTTGAATTTCTTTAACGTTCACATGTTGTGTGCTTTTTCCTGGTATAAGTCCTGGATTATTCGAGTACACTTCCCAACGATATCAAACTTGCCTAATAATTTCAACTGTTCTTTGTATCATATTTTATCAAATGCTTTCGGATATTCAATAAAACATATCTATACATCCTTTTGTATTTATATTAATTCTGTTATCTTTCCGATCATGAATATCGCATTATTTGAGCTTTCACTCGCACTGTTCTTGTTCTATTTCCAATCTAATTCCGTGGCACGCATTCTTCATGAGCATTCGGAATCTCATGCATTATCACATTATAATTATTCTAAGAAACTCGCATAAAAATTATTCATGTGGCACGCATTATTCATGATCATTATTCATGAGCATTCGGATCACATGCATTATCACATAATAATTAATGTAATTATTCTAAGAAACTCGCATCAAAATTAAATTATAAACACAAAATTATTTATCGGGCAATATTAACTTTTAATTAACTAGTAAATATCTGTAGATCATGCGGTTTTAATAATAGAAAAATATGTCGGTCGAAAATTGTTGAATATTATATTAGACGCAATTAACATAACGATGACTTTTATAATTTTGTCTACAAATGAGATTTATGCATTATTATCCATTAGTCATTTTTATTTCCAATGTATTTTAGACTATTATCCTCAATATTATTATTGCTTTTGTCATTACTGCAACTTTGTGACCGTTCAATTCACCGTTGTTCTTTTGGTGTGTAATCAATATAAGTAGATGGTTTAACTTTACAAGCTATAGCAAATCCAAAAATAATAGAAACATAAAAAAATAGACAAAAACGACTGGTGGCAAATATACTGATCGAAACATGCCATTAGGCCAATTCATTGGCCAAAAATTTCTAATAACAAAAAATAAAATCAATAACTCGAAAATATCTGTGTCTATTTTTGTTAATTCTATATAGGCTACACCAGGTAGAGCCAAATTCATACAAGATGTCGTAAAAAAGACCAGAACCTTTATTTGCTGTGAATTATGATTTTTCTTTCTTTTTTCTTTTTGTTTTAATTTAAAATATTTAGACAATGCTACCATAGGATTGCTGATGCTTTAGCAAGGTTATAATGTGTTGTATTGGAAACTACTACTGATTTAATTTATTAGACGATTCTTCTAGTTATGTTATGCTATCTTTGTGAGGAGATATGACCTGCATAGCTCATACGTAGGGTAACAGACATTGCTCAATGTTTAACTGGCTAGTTTCGTAAATTAAAAAATATTTCATCGGTTCGATATGCACTTAATGTCCTACAACTCTGATAACGATAGATTATGAAAATGGTTATTATTATATTCACATGACAACTGTATAATGGACTGCGCACCAAATTTTTTCCTGAAGCTGCTGGGACAGGAATTGCCTGACATGGATTGAACTATCCTGTCACCATCGACCCTGCGGCAAACGTGAACAGTTCCTATCATTATATTGTGTTTTTTGTTTTTCTGTTGTTTATCCAATACAAAGAGTCACTCAAGGTTTGTGGTTAGTACAATTTGTTATAAGCGCATAAAGAGAGCAATAGATGTATATAAAGATGGCATATAAATTTTGATGCTGGCTTAAATATGTGAATATTGAAGGAAAGCAATATTTCGAGAGAATTTGGTTGGAACATTCACTTACCAATAAAACATAAAAAGAATATGGAGTGTTGAATAGTGTATGTGATTTGGTCGGTCATAATTGTGAAGCTGTACACTGGTGAAAAACAAGAAATCTTATTTCCTTGATTATTTGTTATAAAAAATATTAGACTGGCGAGTAGGTAATAAGATTTTCACTGTGGGAAAGGGCTTGTGTGATTTAAAATATTTCATTACGAATAATGTCACAAGAAAGAAAAAGAAGAAAAAGCAGTAGACGAAAAGAAGGAAACAAGCAGTACGAAAAGAAAAGGAAAATGCACTAGACGAAAAGAAAAAGGAAAAAAAGGAGAAAACGAACGAAAAAGAAAAATAAAAGCAGAAAAAAAAGGAAAAAGCAGTAGACGAAAGGAAAAGTGAAAAAGCAGTACACTAAAAGAAAAAGAAGGAAAAAAGCAGTAGCAGAAAAGAAAAAGGAAAAAAGCAGTAGACGAAAGGATCATGAAAATGAAAATCCAGAAGACGAAACGAAAAAGGAAAAAAATGCAGAAGACGAAAAGAAAAAGGAAAAAATAACAGTAGACGAAAAGAAAAAGGAAAAAACAGTAGACGAAAAAAAAGGAAAATGCAGTTGACGAAAAGAAAAAAAGATGAAAATACAAAGAAGGAAAAATGATAGACAGAAGAAAAAAATAGACGATAAAAAGAAATAATAAAGCCCTGAACGAAAAGAAGAAAAATCAGTAGACGAGAAAGAAATACAATAGTCGAAATGAAGAATGAAAAAAGTAAACGAAAAATAAAAAGAAAAGCAGTTGAAGAAAAGAAAAAAGAATTAGACGAAGTAAAGAAAATTTGACTGACAAAAAGGAAAAACCATAGTCAAGAACAAAATGCAGCAGTAGACAAAAAAAGAAAACGTACACGAAGAAAAGAACAAAGCTTTATCAGAAAAGGAGAAAAATATTTGAAACAAAAAGGAAAGAAATATAGTGAAATAAAATAAAAGACGCCGAATAATTTTCTAGCAAATATACCGACATATGCTTGCAAATTAAGTGCAGTTAGTTTGAACCATAGTATATCACTCATTAATTTAATATTTTTTAGTCTTGAACAATGTTCTAGCAATCTAGTCAGTGAGTAATGTTACAGTGGTGATTTTAATCTGTATATGCTTCATTAATGCTATGTACCGAAGAAGGATTGCAATTTACATGAGTTAATCTCAACATTAGGTCCATATCTTTTTTACGTTATATAATTTAGCATAAAATCAAATATTATATTGGCCCTGCCCTGGCGTTCACCATACTTGCAATGCAAGTTCATATAATCTATTGGGCATACCGTCATATGTTCTCTGTTATGTAATATATTAGAGCTGAATAGAACTTAATCTCAGGCAGAGAAAAATATGGATGCCTATCGATTTGTGAATAGCGATTGTAACCACGTTATTTGCGTCAACAATTATTCAATTTAGCCCGAGTCACTTTGCATTGTTCCTCCAAGAGAAGGAATTTGCCGGAGGATATGGTTTCAATGCAATCACATCGCCAATTTATCTCAAACCTCTCTAGAAATACGTTCGTTCATACAGGCCAACGTACGCATGTGAAGTTATGAATGCTGCTCGGGTATTTCCAAATACTACACTCGTCTGACCGCATTATGACTTGCTAATACAATAAACTGCAGCTTTTTAACTGGTTTACCTTTGCTGGTGTTAGAATAAAAATTGTAAAGCAAAGTTCTGGTTATGATTTCTTAATTTTTTCTGATATTTAAAATAAATAACATTTCGTCTCTCGTAATAACACCAATTCACTCGATGGCGAATTTGATCTACTTATTTGTACAAATATGTACTTGATCTGTCCAAATTCTCTCATGAATACTTTGGCAATGAATTCAACTTTAATAAATTTATTTTTGTAATTGGAAAATTTAAATATAATATATTCGAAATGAGCTATTATGCACACACGCATCTCTTTTCCGATTATATATATATATATATATATATATATATATATATATATGCACATACACGTATAATGTTTAGGATGTCCGTCTAGAATATTGGCTGCTAGCTAAGAATGTGGAAACAGACAGCCGAATTTAAAATCCAGTCTGTTTTTTTTTTTTACTTTTCTTGCGTGCAAATACCACTGGGAAGCGTATGAATGTTTTCTCCCCCAGGTAATTAGTAAACAATATAACTTTTAACGAAAAATCATAGATATATTAAAACAACTGCTGATTAAATATTCTATAGCATAAAGTGATTATACCAGTATCCAGTTGAAACATTGCTTCTCATCAGTTTTGAAATCAGATAAACAGTTTCAACTCCAGTCGAGTTGGTTAAGTACGCGCAAATTTTCATTGGAAAATTATGGATTTAACTTTTCTGTCTAAAGTTAGATTCAGTACCAGCCAATCATTATTTCCCAAATATTATTACAATCTAAAATTATTTTCTAAACAAATTTGCCGAGCCATAAAAACAATCAATCGCTAATAAATCTTATATATTTTTCAGCTGCAAAGAACCCTCAATAGGTATATAAGGCGTAAAAACAAATAAATCAAATGTAACGTTTATAATAGCAGATACATTTATATTTAAAAGAAATGTATCATTATAAAATTATGTATATGTTTACATATCTATATGCATGTTTTACGTAAATTTTCATATCAAAATATGATATTTATATATATATATATATAGGTGTGTCTAGTGTTAAAGTTTAATGGTGCCTAGTGCAAAATTTGATGTTTGTTTTCAGTAGCGTACTGATGAAAAGGCATATTAGACAAGCGAATTTTATATCATAAAGTGCTCGATATCAAGGTAAGGATAGAGCGTTAATATCGTAGAGAAAATTGTCAATTAAGTCACTGATGTTTTATTTTTTTTTTTTGTTTTTTTTTTTTTTCAGTCATGCCGACTTCGAAGTTTCATCAAAGAATTATATTAATGTCTTCCCTCTCCAGGGTCATCTGTTTTTATCTCAGTCTGTTAACGTCCAACACTTTTTGCAACATCATCCAAAATACAGTGATCATAAATGCCAGAATATTCTGCTAGTGTGCAACCTGTTTTGAATCTGCACACAGAACGAAACAATTCGGCAAACTATATAATATGCATGCGTTATACTGCGAACATAAGAATCAAAATACAGAGTTATATTCTAGAATCCATATCCTTGTCCTCGATCGATATCAACAAGTCTATCACTGTATATTCACTAAAACGATCATTATGCAGAGGTTGCATCAACAGTTACAACGGCTTTAGTTTGGGGCTTTATATCACTTACAGAAAATATCTGATCAATGTAGTTGTCATCATGTTACTAAAAAGATGACCCAAGAAAGAGAACACAGCATCCTTACAAAAGTATTCAGTCCTTGTCGAAATGGGTTCCGACAAAGATATAATTATTACATTCAGTAAACCTCATATTCTAAGGAAAAATGACAGATGGAGAAAATAGAAAGTTGTCAAACATATCGTTTCTTTTCAAAAAATTAAGTCTCGTTAAGGGGGTTTAGTACTTTGCAAAAAATGGTATTCAAATCTAAGTGGCCAATAGAGAGGAAGATCCGGTGGTTGGCCTGTATTCTTAAAGACTGAAACCACCAAATAAAATATTCAACAAGCATAGAAGCAGGAGATAGAATAGTATTTATTTTAGTGTTTAGAGAACATACATACATACATACATACATACATGCACGCACACATATATATATATATATATATATATATATATAATGGGTTTGTTTCAATATCATTTATTCATGAGTAACCATTTTTAAGCACATGTTAAATATATATATATATGGGAATATGGTGAAATAAAATAATTGACGAATATTGACAAATTAAATGTAATAAATATAGTGATTCTAAGATCTATTCTTATGACTAAAATATACTATTTCGTATCAACTCGATTTCACCAGTAACGTTCTACAGGACACTAATTTCATACTTAATCCTCATAACGGTTTTGTCTAGTTATATAGTACATTGTATGGCCGCATAACACATCCATGAAGATTTTTACCGGGAAATAAATATAAAAAGTCATTATATATTTCTAAATGAACTGATTTCTATGCCTGTTCTTAAACATACTGACAGTCATTAGATGGGCCTATAATACAGGATAAATTGCGAAAAATACAGAAGCAACTGTGCATTTTTATCTATCAATATAAGTGAAGATTGAAATTCAGTCAGTTACGTGATGCACACTTGGACGATAACGGCTCGAAAGAGACATGACTGATTGGGCAGAAGCTGATCCCATGTAGGTTGTCCTTACATTCTGCGGTAGATTCGTTGCCAGCCAAAGCTATAGAACCCAATACGCGTTGTTATTTAGCCCATAGCTGGAGTGCAGGGACTGATTAATAATTTTCCGAAGAGTATTTGCGCCTATAAAAATGCAATGAATTCAACTGGAATTCAAACACAGCTCACCGAATTCTCGATCCGATTTGAAAGACAAAACAGGTGATGCATCTCTCTCTCTCTATATATATATATAGAGAGAGAGAGAGAGAGCGAGAGAGAGAATTAAGCGGAAAATTTTTTCACTTAACTAAAATGTTGTTTCACTCATGCCGACTTCGAGGTTTTTGGAGAGGGATTATTATGTCTTCACTTTTCAGAGTTTTTATTTCTGATGTAACAAAAATAATGTAAATCCTGAAAATGAATACATCACAGTAATAAAATCAGATAAAAAAAAAACACCAATAGAGACACTCAGCATCATTACAATTATTACTAAAAAGACACACACACACACACACACACATATATATATATATATATATATATATATATATATAATTTTAATGTATCGAGGCAGTAGATATTTTTCTAAACATATACTGTTAAATGTAAGAGACAATGGATATCTATTATGTTTAATCATAAAGCCGTTCTACACTGCGTATTTTGACTTTTAATTCAGTTGAAAATAAAGACAAAAAATCTCTAACATTTGGATAATTTTTTATTAAGTTGGTTCTAAGATGATGGTGTATGTTTTTGTGTTTTACCTCCTTATAACCTCTATGAAGATAGCTCATATGAGCCGAAAGCTTAGAACCAACTTGATAAAAACGTTTTCCAAATGTTGGAGAATTTTCATCTTTATTTTCAACTAAAATTGAAGCCAAAATACGATGTTAAGAACGGCTCATGATTAAACATAGTAGACATTCATTGTCTCTTATATTTAACAATATATGTTTAGAAAATTTATATATATATATATATATATATATATATATATATATATACATGGCAAGTGGAAGACCAGACACATTGATGATACAGCAAAACAGGCTTGTAGATGGATGACGAATATATATATATATATGTTATAAACATGTGTAGGATCGATTGAGTGGTATATAATCAGATCGTCTTTTAGTTAGGTCATGTGATTTTTTTCTGTTTAAGATTCTTTTAACAAATAATCATATATGGTTATGCACTGAGAAAGATAGATAGGGAGAGAAAAATGACGTTATTTTTACTTACACTTTTGAGATATATTCTAATAAATGTTATATGTCTGCATTTCATATCTGAAAGATATATTCTATGTAAGATAAATTTGTGCGTTTGGCGCGGTGACTAAAAGTCCAATAAAGATCAGTCATGATTCAAAACTTGTTGACCCATGCTGCAAAAGTTCTTTCCTAAAAGAAATTCTCCAATGCATCTATTCTGAATAACTCTTATAAAGTAATTCATGTCTTACAGATTATTTATTGCCGACATGAGCTCATCAATCATTGGTTTTCTTCATGAACATGGCGGAGTGTGAAATTGTCTTAGTTTTTGTAGCTATCTGGATAGTTCACTTCTCGTATCGTGGAATAAGTAGATTACAAGGTGTAAGAATTTAAAAATAAAAGAGCTCTTCTCTGTGACTCGACGTTAGAAGAAATGCAGATTTACCGAAAACAGCAATTAAGAATTTCTGTTATAACAAAATTATATTTTGCAGTTGATTTGAAAATTCCTTTCCCTTTTTAATTTTCTGTTAATACTGCAAGACAATGTCTCATAAGTAGTACATATCAGTGAAATTTTATGGATGTATCATTCATTTTGGTATGTTATGTTATATATTAGCTGTTTTGAGAGAATAAGAAAATTAAAAAGTTTTCTTTAATAAAATCAAATTAAACAATTATATTTTCAGAAATGAACATTTAAGCTCTCAAAATAATATATACATGATAGGTTTAATTTTATTTTTAATAAACTAGTAAAATTACTTCTAATTCACGCAAATATTATAAATTAAACAAGGTACTTTCATTTATCTGACAGTTATTAGTAACGATACTTATAATAAAAATTTGACTTGCCATTTGATAAGCAACAACAAAAATCTTTACGCAATGTCTTCAAA
This sequence comes from Ascarosepion bandense, assembly GCA_037127315.1. Classification (NCBI taxonomy): domain Eukaryota; kingdom Metazoa; phylum Mollusca; class Cephalopoda; order Sepiida; family Sepiidae; genus Ascarosepion; species Ascarosepion bandense. The sequence goes on from JBBBDQ010000190.1 coordinate 5,929,854, forward strand.
CATACGACAGTATGTGAAACTTTTATATCACTGTATATATGATTTTTTCTGTACAAAAAATCTATCCTGTTGCTGAAGGCGACTCTGATCGCTAAACAATAGTATGTTTGAATTTCGTAGTCGTATCATCATATACTTCTTTCGAAATAGAAAACATGCTTCATTGAAATTAACATAAAGATACTGTAATTAATAAGTCTTCATAAACTATTCAGAAGAAAGGGAAAATAATGAAGTGTTTTAAATTTTAAAGGCATTGAAGCATGATTTTTTTCTAAAATAAATTCAAAGAATTTATAATTATATTAAAATGAGCAATAATACATTCATATTTATTTATATTTCGGCGACAAACTGAGTTATGTAAGACTATTTTGATATGCATATATATATATATATATATATATATATATATATATATATATATATGTATATAATTACCCAAAATGGGGATGAATAGGAATATATTCTTTTTAAATAATTTAAGACGGAACATATGTTTTGATGTTAAATTCTGATTAAGGAATACAATCAGGGTTTGGTTTTAGAATACTTATGTCAGTAAAAATAGTAGTTTAATTTTTATTTCTCAACTGATGCTTTCAGATTTCTATCTATACGAGGGAGTAATAATTTTAGATGACTAATGTACTCAAAATGAAAATAGTTCTCTTCTTTGTTCTATTCTTTTACAAAATTAACTCCTTAAAAACTCGACGGCCACTGAAAATAAAATTCAAAATGTTAATAATTGAAAAAGGCAAGTGAAAAGAAAATACATTAGGGATTATTGGTTATGTGGATAACTAAGATAGATAAAGATTGTCAGTAGATTTTAATGTGTTCAGAGAAGGATTCAGTTAAGGTCTGTCTGAAAACGCTGTATGAGGAGAATATTTCTATTTCATTCAGAATATGGAAAAAATAATGAAGATTCTAATCGTAGAATTAGTATAAGGTGTCCTAAATGTAAGTGTCTGATGTAGTAGAACTAAAGAATGGAACTCATCTAAATGCAAATAAAGACAGATTAGTAATTGTCTTGAGATATTGCACCTGCAGGAACGAGGTGGTTGAAGGGAAAATAATTAATCTTCTCTTTTTTCTATGTCAGCTCAGTTAAGTTAACAATAATTTATATTTAATATATCCTAGGTCTTGTACAGATAAATCACACTTGTTTTTTACATTCTGCAAAAACAGAATTTTTCAAGCGATTTTAGCTATCTTGAACTTTATATTTTAGTGTAAAGGTTTGTTTTCTATACACATGCAAACAGTTTGTTCCTAGTAATTTTCCGGAGTTTTTGAGTTCCCGAAAACACCAAAACATCCACCAACTTTTTTAGTCGATCGTAAAATGAAGGTGCGTGAAATAGCAGAACAGTTGAACAAATAAAATGCAGTGTATTCACCATTTTGCCTGAACATTTATTACCGAGAAAGCTGTGTTCAAAGTGGGCGCAGAGTTTGCTCACATTTGAAGGAAAAGATTCACCAAACAATGGCCACAGATAAAGAAAAAATGTCTTTCACCAAGACAACACATCGTATCACAAGTCGACCACAACGATGGCAAAACTACATGAACTGCACTTCGAATAGCTTCCGCATCCACCATATTCTCCAGGTCTGGTCCCAGCGACTACCGGCAGTTTGCAAACCTCAAAAGACTGCTCCAAAGAAAAACATTGGTCTCCATTGAAGTAGTGATATCGGAAACTGCGGCGTATTTTGAGGCCAAAAAAACATCGTTCTACAAAAAGAAATTGAAGTGTTAGAGAAACGTTGGTATCAATGTATCACCCTAGAAGTAAGCTATGTTGATGAATAAACTAAATTTTTGCTTAAAATTGTAGTTTTATTAGTTCCGGAATTTATTTAGTGATATGTTAAAACGTTAATTATGTTGGGTTTATAAAGAACTCCTTTTTGTTACTTTACCTAACATTGTCAGATTTCAATTCATATTAGATCTACATTTGATATAAATTCATAATTTACTGTTTATATGGGAAAAGCATTGAACGCTTATGATGGATTTTTATGCATTTCAATCATTATATGTAAGTCAGCATATATTTATGTACTGTAGAAAGGAAAGAGAAAATGCTACAGAAATCCGAACACACATGCGAATAACAACGGCTTCCTTTTAGAAAGTAAGCTAATATTAGGGAAAAGAAATATCATTAAAAATAAGGAAAGTTCAGTTTAAATGTTATGCAATATCTAATCTCTAAGATAAGAGCGAAGTCTTAAAATATCCAAAGATATGAAATTCCTGATGCAATCAATTTTTACTGAGAATTGTCAAGAATATGATGACAAAATAAATGAATAACTAAGTTGTTTTATATAAAATACGAACTAGAGATCGTTTTAATTATCGTTTACGGGGTAACGCTGTGAATCCACATGCATTGCTGAAAGGTATGTCAGCACTGTTTCGATATTGAGCACTTTCCTCTATTTTATATAGAAAATCTACACACACACATTCTCTCTCTCTCTCTCTCTCTCTCTATATATATATATATATATATATATATATATATATATATATAATGTCTTTCAGTGTGGGCATGTTTGTGGGAATGAGAAATATATAAAAATTAATCTCGGACTAAGTATTCATAATTTCAGTTCACTTATGTTATGTCCCATTTAGAAAAGGGCAAAACCTGATGAAAAATGGAACGCTTTGCTTGGGTACATAAATGCTCCCAAACATAGATGCACTTACTTATATGTATATACATCTTCATATATTTTAGTAACTCTAACACACACACACACGCATATATGTGTGTGTGGCTATTCTCTTTCTGATGAATAAGTTTCTAGGGCTTAAAATATTCTCCTGTCTTCTGTAATAGCATTTGAAAGCCGTCTTTTATATTTTTTCATCAACGGCTTTAACATTTTCGGAGAAGACGTTTTCTTCTTAGACTTTAAGATTAATAGAATAGACATACTGTATTTATCAGGTTGGTCTGTACTTGGATCAAACAGGTAAGAGTTTGTGGCGGTGAAATGTGAATTACCGTCCTATTGACTCAACCCCGGAGACATTAGTAAGTCATGAGTAGATTCTTAAAGCCGTGCATAGGAACAATAGCGATATGAGGAAGCGGTTATTACGGCCAAGAGCAGTCCCCTCGTGGCGAAAGATGCGGAGTGTAGGATAAAAGAAGAAATTAGAATAGAAATAAAAGCGATGCACAATTGCTTATTAGGAATTCTTTTTATGTTCTATGATAAGAAAGAACATTCGAGAGGCACTGTATCAAGTTCTGACACAATAGCGTCATCTCTATACGTTCTCAGACTTTAATTCCTTTTGATATTAATATTTTTCTCTTCAAATGATTATATCACAGTATTGGATTAATATATAGTAACTATATTGTATTAAAATATCATTTTATATATTTAGTTTGTCATATCATATAACAAACATGATTTATCCGATAATTTAGCATTACTTAGAAACTAACAAACTATTTTCTCTATTTCGATATTGAACAACTTAAAATGATGAATTATGTTAACTTCAGTATTATATCAAATATTCTGCAGATCAACACGGCCTCTCTTTAGTTAAATAGCATACAGCATTCGTCGTTGTGATAAATCTTTTGAAAGATCTATTTTGTTTAGATTCTTTATCATTCCTTGAAAATGTGTTCTAGTGATCATAGTTGAAAGTTGTACCAATTGATTCAGTACCTGTGGCATGATCCTTGGGACGTTTCCTTACTGTTGCAACGCTTATAGTTTCATAGATTGAAAAACTGGTTTATATATAGCGTTAAACATGTCATATAGTATTATAAAATTTCGGTGATACCAGCCGATCCGTTTACAATATTTAAGATTAATTTGAATGTTGCAAGCTAAGATGTCATTACATAATTTTTTCAGCCAGAAACTCAAACTGACATGATTTTCTAAAACTTTCGATGGAGATTTTTGAATATTAATCTAAGCATAACGATTCCGGATACTTCATAAAATTGCTATTGTTTGCTTATAGTCATACACAGTCATGCTTATTACATCCTAACTACGCAAATAGGTGCCAGTATATATATATATATATATATATATATATATATATATATAAAATGCTTCGGGAAATCTTTTACAATACACGCGTAAAAATCATGTATATAGTAACATGCATTTCTATTAGTAACTAGGTATATATAGAATTAGAAAAAATTAGTGGCGAAATCTCGTTGCTTGGCATATTCACGATTTGAAATCTAGATTTCAGCTTATTTCAAAAGAGTGCGTGTAATCATATCTCGGCATATTTAAACCCATTCTAGACGGGGAGGAAAGCTTCTCTAACATGTAATGAGTGTGGTTGTAGACGTTACGTGAAAGTTGACCTCATCTCACTAATAACGTATCTATAAAAATATGACAAAAGTAACATTGAGCTTGATTGTCTATTTACTTTTGGTAACAAAATATGTTGACCGACAGGTAGAAAGAAACGTCAGTTGATAATTATAGTTCATAAAATGTAATCATATAGAGAGGGTCAGTCCCTTGTTTTTAGAAATACGTACAGGACATTGTTTGGAGTAAAGATTCATTTGAGAGGCCATCTCAGACAATGGCAAGAAGACAACATGAAATCCAGGTATACGCACAGATAAATTAAAATACGCTATATTTATAGGAGAAGTGTATAGGTTGTCCGAATTTTTATTCGTTTTATCAGCCAAAGAATTTATATTAAATTAATTTTCAATATTTGTCTATGTTTCTGAGATGAGTTCGTATTTACGCTATATATACTATTCGGGTTCTTGTCCTCATATTTGTTGTACGACGTTTTTTGCCCAGTGGATATAGACAGTGACTTGAACCAAAGAGCTGTTAGTTCAATAGCAGGTAACAGCAGTGGTGAAAAAATAACTTAAAATTGGGTTAGAGGGAGATAACTCATGATTACCAAATAGATTAATATTAATTATTAGGAATAAGAATGATATAACCCAGTGATCGTAATAAAAGTTTTGGTTCGAAATTCCTAGCAGCTGAAGAGGGCCGGAGCTTAAGACAGTCGAAATGTTGTACAAATGGCAACAAACATGAAGAAAATATTCCAAATAATGTAAATAGTTTTAAGTCATTTTCCTGTTCATATAAAACCCTATAATACAGGCATCTCCTGGATAGGAATGGAACAAATACTTAGAAAGAGAAGAGAATTCAGCTCTTCTATAAAAAAAGAATTAAAATATGGAAGTGCTTGTCGCAACGTAGAATTGTTGTAATTCTACAATGTTATGAATATGTAAAAATAATATGTAATAACTTATTTTCAATTGCACTATAAAAAAAAGCTAATGCAAGAATTGTGCACACATATACACACTAACGCACTTATATATGTGTATGATTGTTTAGATTTCTATATGCCTTCTAGGAAAAACCCAATTTTACTCATTAACTAAAGTTCAAATGGATTGACTACTGCTTGAGTCGGGATTCAGACATTTAATGTACCATGCTGATAATCCTGTTCGCACTGGAGACAATAAGAAACGCACTATACGAGATATTGATAATATTCCCCTAATTTGAAACTATATATATATATATATATATATATATAAGAGAGAGAGAGAGAGAGAGAGAGAGCCAGAGATAGATTAATTATTCTTGACATGTCTAAGAAAGGAATTCAAATGAAATTCTGATGTTTGGTCATTTGAACAGTTATTAGGAAATGGCTCTCTCCTAGGATATTCTAAAATTTCCCGCAGCTATATTTACAGAAAAAACTTGCTGTACATAAAACTACACAGATTCCTTAACACACACACACCCATATATATATATATATATATATATATATATATATGAGAAATATTCATTGAGAAAATTTATAGGTACGTTTCTCGTTGTCGTATATAATTCAATATTCTAAATCGAATGAAAGCTATTTGTATCTAGTATTGTATTCTAAAGAATGTGTGGTGTTGTTCCAAATATTTATTCATGAAGTTTCTGTTTTCCTTTCAAAAGAGTCCCAAACACGAACAACATTTAATATTTCAACACGTCGCCCGAATGTCTTTCCTTGCATTGTGTTGTATTGCTTTGGCCTCTAGTCTCCTTTTGTTGTCATCTGAAAACCATTTTCTTTTATTTTTTTATATTTTTCTTAGTCTTATTTCAGACAACGTCTATTTCATGTGTGAGTGTCTTTTCTATTGCCACAACGTGTACTAGAGAGATAGTCTCTCAGGAAATCTCGATGCTTTAAGAATTCAATATTCTTATTTTAGTTTAACATGACCATGAATGAGTGGCTCAGATAAAGTTATTTTACTTTGTAAACTAGAGAAAAAATAGAAGCATAGACGTACATCTCAAGAGTAAAAATATAAATGTTGCTCGATGTTTTGACAAGGAGATCGAAGTAAAATTGAGAGGAAAGAGGAAAGCAAGAGAAAACAGCAGATAGATAAGTGAAAATTAGTGAGAGTGAAGTAAGATTAAATGAGAGGAAAAGAAGGGGGATAAGTGAAAGAAACTGAAATTATTACATATGAATGCTCGAAGAAAAAAATTCCTTTCTAAAAATAAACACTTGAAAATGAAATTTACCGTTGTATTCCAAAATAGAATAAACTATATTTAATGAATGTCATTGCGAATGTCAACCTCCCATGGATATAGACATAGAGCGTTTCTTTATTTCTTTTTCTTTAATCCCTTCTATGAATATTCTGTCATCATAAAACTATAACATAACAACAATTAAAAATGTAAAATTAATGATATATTTTCCGTTAACGTCAAAACTGATGGAGAGAAATAATTAGAAACGAATTCCATCAGAGTAAATCGAAACTGTAGACAGACTTAGATTTCCGGATATGGCTACGTTAATAGGATAACTTCTTTAGGTGTTATGCCTGTGTGTGGGTAGTTTAAAGTTTTCTAGATTAAGAGCGAAATATGGATTTGTGCTTAGATAAATGCTTAAGAAATTAGGCGAATTTGGATTTGTGCTCAGATGAATGCTTAAGAGATTAGGCGAATCTGGATTTGTTTCTCAGAAGAACGCTTAAGACATTAGGCGAATTTGGATTTGTGCTCAGATGAATGCTTATGACATTAGGCAAATTTGGATTTGTACTCAGATGAATGCTTATGACATTAGGCACATTTGGATTTGTGCTCAGATGACGGATTATGATATTAGGCAAATTTGGATTTGCGCTCAGATGAATGTTTATGGCATTAGGAAAATTTGGATTTGTGCTCAGATGAATACTTATGATATTAGGCACATTTGGATTTGTGTTCCAATGAATACTTATGACATTAGTCAAATTTGGATTTGTGCTCAGATGAATGCTTATGACATTAGGCAAAATTTGGATATGTGCTCAGATGAATGCTTATGACATTTGGATTTGTGCTCAGATGAATGCTTATGACATTTGGATTTGTGCTCAGATGAATGCTTATGACATTTGGATTTGTGCTCAGATGAATGCTTATGACATTTGGATTTGTGCTCAGATGAATGCTTATGACATTTGGAAATTACAAACAAGCTGAAAAGAAAACTCTTTAAGATTACATATATTACAATAATGGCTTCAGGAAACTTCAAAGACTTGATGATTGAAACAACACTTCTCACCTATGTGACTAACTTATTCACATTAACTCTATTAACTATTTATCTGTACCTTGATATTGAAAACTTTATGGCAAAAAATCTAGTTGCTTATATTCTTTTCTACCAGCAAACCATTGAACAAATATTTATTTTGGCACTAAGCAGAGAAATTGACATTATGAGAGATACATATAGGGAGAAACGAATGAATATTTGAATTATTTCGAGTGATATCTCGATCGAGTTGTATGTATTTTTTATGTATAGGTATATGAGAATGAAAGACATAACCTCACACTTACTAGAAACTAATGACCTGATTACATATTTGCTTTACTTTTATTGAACTAAATGTAATACTGAAGTGCAACATTTGAATTCAAATGATGCAGTTGAATATATTAATAATTTAGTTCGATAAAGAAACTGTGATTTGTAATCTGAAATAAAGAAAAAGCAGCAGAATTCACGTTTAAAATATTCGTTTCGAAATAGTTTTCTAAAACATTGGAAATCTTTATGTATCCTCATTGACATATGACTATTACTAAGTGAAATATACATATATACACACATAATATATATATATATATATATTAATGGTTGTTACAATGGTTTATAAATTCATATCACTACACAAAAGGTTTTGCGTTTCGAAGCTGCTGCGTGTGCTTCTCATCAGATAAGTTGAAATGAAAATTAAATGGTGAAAAGGGTTTATTCATGGTGATATGATGTTTAAGTGAATGTGGGCTTGGGTTAGGAGAGGTAGCTTGGTTTAAGACAGGTTCCTTATTTATTTTGTCTGGGTACTTCTTATATTGGGATTTATGTTGTTGTTTTTTAGTAAGGGCAGATATTTTTGTTTATTTTACTGCTATCTGTGTGATTGGAGTAGAGCAAACTGTTGAACATTAGAGATGAATTAGGAGTATTATGTAAACATTGCAAATATTTCTCGTTGAAATTTAAATAACCAAAAAATACCTCATCCATACGAAACAATCCCCCAAAAAAGTAACAAATACACATAATCAATTCTCAAAATACAAAGAACAAATAACGTATAAATAAAAGAAAATAAATCTCACACAACATTAACAGGAATTCCATCCACCTATAAATAATAATAAAATATCTGCACTTCCTTAAAAAAACATATATACCATTATAAGAATTGTCCAAAACTATGCTATTCCACACCCTTCTCCTAACCCAAAGCGGTATCTCTATGACTAAAACCTGATGATTAGATCATACTAAACTTCCAACCCACATTCACTTACATCGTTTTCATTAACAGCGGCGCCACTCCAATTAGGAATAGATAGCAGCAAAACAAAGAAAAATGTCTACCCTTCCTTAAAAGAACCCATAAATCCCAATATAAGAAGTACCCAGACAAAATAAATAAGGAATCTGTCTTAAACTAAGCTACCTCTCCAAAAGCAAGCCCACATTTACTTAAACATATCAACATAAATAAACCGTTTTCACCATTTAATTTTCATTTCAGCTTATCACCGGATGAAAAGCGCACGCGAAAATTTTTGTAGTGGTACTATGAATTTATAAACCATTGTAACAACCATTACAATATAATGCTCTACGTTGTATTGAGCACTCTTTATAAAAGTAAATTCATGAACAGCAGGTAAAAAAACTTAAGTGTTCTACAACTTTGTTACAGTGTATATATATATATATATATATATATATATATATATTGTTGTATTGTATAATGTAGATAATGTTATAACGAACTAGGTAACAACAACCGCATATATTTAAGCATAAACAGTATGATCACCCGGTTTTATGTTTTTACTGTTGAAAAATTCAGATGGAAACCTAAGTTATATTATAATAAAAGTATTTTCTACAATCAAGGAAAGGATCTATTTTCTCTGCCACAGACCATCTTTCAAGATTTAAATTCAGCGTCTAACTTTTCCTAAAAACTCTCTGCTTGTCTTTTCGCTTTTCCTTTTTAAAGTTAGTTCATTTTCTTTCACTACAAGCTTCCTCTTGCGTCTTAATGTCATTTTCATATTGCTAGGGTTTAGTTATTGAAAATAACAAAGAGAATCATTGGCAGATGGAGTGCCGCACGTAAGTTATTGCACAAGAAATGTGCTACACAAGTTGGATGACACTATTTACTTGTCACTAAGATTAACATATTTTTTTACGTTTGAATAAGAATTTGAAGTGAACAAAAGCTATCAATTTAAATTTAAATTCCATTGTGCCAACGATGTTTTTCATTATCAAATGAGGCTCATGTTGGTGGATTTCCTGCGTACATAAGAAATAAATTTTCTGCGTACATAAGAAATAAACTCAGTCAAAATGTCAACTTAACGATTTTATTTCAAGTTTCTTCGCCATTTATAATACATCTGACTTAAGAGTAGTTATTAAAATTACGCCATGGTCTATTAATGAGTTTCAGCTATCTCCGCTTTTACGATGAATCTTTAAGTTTCCGTTTCTTATGCTGAGTCCATATAGAATCTTGCTTTTTTGTTTAAAAAATAAATCGCATTTATATAATTGTCTGTGCATCTCATATTGTTATTATATCTGATCTAGTGCACGTGCTATATATATATATCAACAATATTAAATGAAGATCAGGTAATGTAAACGTTCCTACTCAGTATCTGGTCTTCATTGACGTGATGTGGTGTTTTTTTGTTTTTTCTATAAATATGCTCATGACAATTGTTCAAATCAGCTCCCCTCGATAGTAAAATGACCAGATGTATTTGAGCGAAACACTATGTTCGCAAATTGGTTTCATTGTTTTACATTTGAGATAGTGTGATGTAACAATAAGTTGTATATTAATAGTTTTTGCTCGACTTCTTGAATTTTCTTTTGTTTTTTTCATTTTTCTGTCATTTAAAATCTTCCAAAATTAAAAACCGAATATTCGTTTTCCTAAAGACTGTTCTTTTATTGTTCTTATTCCTTCCTAATGTATTCTCATTTGCTTTCACTGTAAGTTTCATCTTGTTGCATCTTGATGGCTCTTTTGCATTACTAGCGTTGAAAGAATTATAAAGAAAACATTATAAAATGATTTATTGTCAATTTCTTACAATGACATGTTGTCTTGTATCTAACAGTTTTCCGATAACTTGTAAGTCAAAATGACGCTGGTTACGATGTCGAATATCTTTGCTGCTATTTCTTGTATCTGTTTGTCTTTAGAATAAGTTTTCTTCATCAAATCATTGTACATTGAACAACAGATGTCAGCTGAATATAGCAAGTATATAAGTATAACACTATTTTGGTATATGGGAAAATAAATAATACTATAATATTGCATGTGAAGAAAAAATGTAATCTTAAGTTTAGTACGACGGAGTGAAAGAAAGTATTGCTAGTGTTTTTTTTAATTCTGCAGTTTATTGTCAATCGCAATATGAGTTAAGTTAATATTACAAAACTTGTAAAATAAGAAAATGTTGCTGAAAATTGAAGAGAATAAAAAGGAAAATATGTGTTTGCAGCTAGGTACTGTGGGTCAAGCAAGGTCACCATTGGCCGCAATTGTGTAACTAAGAAAGATACCGTTCAAATCTTTGGGCTTTTACAATCGGTGGAAATGAAAAATATAGGTTGAATTCTGTCTATGGGAATAAAGTTAATTATAAATATCACTGAGAAAGGATTTCTAAAATTGAAAACTTGAACGAAATGTTGTAATCGGGAAAAAGAAGAAAAGAAATTACGTAAAAATCAGTTGAAGTTAGAGCTGGGCCTTGGAACGAATCGAAATGCAATCACTAAGGGAAAAGTATTCCCAACCGGGAGCCACGACCGAAAAGATTGGTCGCTTCCCATAGAGCTCCTGGCTGAAGATGTAAAGAAATGTAGAGAAGTCGGCCGCCGACCGACTTAAAAAGTTAGTCGAATAATGCATCTCTGATAGAGTCCGAGCTGAAGATGCAAAGAAACAGAAAGAGCCGAGGAAGAGTTAGAAGCACAGATAGATTGGTTGCCGCGGCGAACTAAGGAATCAAGACAATTTACTGCGGTTGTCACAAAGACCCAACTACGGCTGTTTCCGTAAGGCTTCGGTGAAAATCCCTGATAAGACTTAGTTTTGAAACCGCCAAAACATGAAGAAAAACAAAAATTGAAATCTACGATTGAAGTGAACAACCATTACTCTCAAACAAAAACTTTCGTTTTATTGTAAAAAAATGGATTCCACTATTCTTATATTCTATTTCTGTTTGTTGCTTTTTGTATATAAAGATTTTTCCGCAACATATCCAGGCGTCATCGATTTTTTTTTTTTTTTGCCGTTCTTATTTTATCAACCTAAGTGTGCATGTGTGTGTCCAGACTTGTTAGAAGTGTTAGAGAAACGGCTACCAGGAATTCAACATGTCTTCCTTGAGATCAAAATTCACAGCGTGGGCAAAGAGAAACACTGTTGTAATACACGACTTGAAGACCAGCTAATTTGACAAAGCAATCACGATTGGCGAACCGAGAGTGCAGTCATAACTGGTGCCGTATCGGCAGCATAAACCCTGACTCAGGTACTGGACTTCGTCATAATTGGTTTCCGTGACCGGATTAGGACCCAAGGCCCGGACTAAACAAGTTACATAAGTAGAACAAAACAAACGAGTCTCAAAATTATTTTTGCGTTATTCATTTTCATGTTAAAATGAACATTATTCCAATAATCTATTCTGCATGCTGTCATTGCGGTACAAACTAAGGTTTAATATCTTGTATTCACTTACGAGCAAATATTCTTGGGAAAGAATAGTAATTGTTTTTTCTCGCACAGCTCTTGGTTAAATATCAGGACAGATTAGGCTCTATATTCTTTGTTTACAACCACTTTACCGCAGAAAGTAATGGCAAAATGCAGGAAATCTTCTGCCAAGTCACTCATGTATCTTTCGAGATATATACACATAAGCGTGCCTCATGTATGGTACATAACTGACATTTTTTTGTTATGAAGTCTGTTTTATTTAAAAATATACATTATTTATTATATTTTTGCCACAAGTTTTCTTAGTTTCAAGACCTTCTTCAGACAAAGTGTGTTTATGTCCACATATGATTAAATGAAATTGATTTTGTTTATGATGTGGATGTTGAACCATTGTGTTTTATGTGTATAGTATTAATCCAAACGTTCTTGGACTTGTAGAAAAATCTCTTCCTCTCAAGGAGTAATAAAATATTTGGAATAGATCAGAGTTAGGGTGAAGGAAGACGATCGTTTTTCTCATGTTCTTTGACCTCTCTATATACTTATATTTATTTACATATTTGCGTATATGTGTGTGTGTCTTTTACAAATATGTGTCCGCATATTTTTTCTCCGAACATATATACTGTTTTATTAAGAGAAATATATATATATATATATATATATATATCTATATATATATATATATATATATATATATATATATATATATATGAATTTAAAGTCACTGTGTTTTGGATAGTAATCCATTTAGAATCTTTTGTTTCTGGATAGATGCTTTTGTTTTACTTGATTTGTGAACTGTTGATAAACATTAGAAATAGCTAAATTTTGGTGTGAAGTTTATGAAGAAATTCTTTTCTTGTTAATATCTTAATGTGTGTTGTGCAGAGCTTGATATATTTTTTGTCTATATTGGTATCAAATTATTTATAGTTGTCCTTGTCCCCCAGTGATTCTAGATTTTTTGTTTTATAATATATTTTGTCTCTGTTCAATATAGCTCTAACTTTATCAGCTTCCTGTATAATTATGTTGTTATTTCTGTAGATGCTCTCAAAGGCTAATCTTTGTCTATATATATGTTTGTTGAATTGTTCGGGATATTACCGTAGCTCAAAGATACAAATTAAAAAAACATGTTTAGCTCGTTTGTATTATGTTTGCTTTGCAAGAATTTGGATTTATTATTTGACTAATGATGCATATGTAATATTTCGGTCATAATTAAATTTTTCTTTTAGTATAAGTTTGCGTTCAAATCTTCTATGGGCATTTTTTAGGTTTGCCATATTACTTTTTTGAACCGGGGCAGGATTCTAGGCTAAATTTAATAGAATAAATTTTGACCTTTTCAAGCGTATCTATGGATGTGTTTATTATTTTGTGTTTTGCGTCATCTGAAGTGGTTTTCTTGTTCGGTCTGGGGTTTCTAAAAATAATCATTGTTTATTGCTACCTGTTCTGGGATTTCAAAGATAACCTAAAACGTACAGAGAGAGGTTATCTTGCCAGTGAGAGTTTCTTTTGGCAAACTTAGGTTGATTCTTTGCATATGACTTTATATAAGAGTGCATGCTTTCTTGTAAAACTGAAACTTCAACCTGGTGATTTATGGTCTCAATTGCACAAAATGCAACATATCTTATATAAGTATCAGCCAAGCACGAAACAGCAGAGCTTTTCTTCTCAAAAGAAACGTCAAATAAACTGACAAGAGAACACACTTTGTATCACAACACATCTACAAATATAATCAAGGTAATTTTTAAATTAAGGCAACAAATCAGACAATACAAGAAAAAATACAAGAAGAAACTTCACAAACAAATTTAAACCTGCACTAAATAGATCATAGCCACCTGAAACCCACTCATAAACAACATACTCTCATAATAGCCAAATACACTTTTCGGATCACATACACGCACACACACGTATCTATAGAGAACGAGTATCTATACAAATAGAAGCAAAAAACACTATAGACTACTCACAAGCAAACACATGAAAACCTATACAACATAGAAAGTATGTGTGCATATGTATGTATATACTAATTCCTTATAATAAAATATTATATACGTATTGGAGAAGAAATATACGTACATATAATAGAAAAATCACATGCACACGCATAACGCAAATTGGAAATAAGTATAAGAAGATACAAATGTCATTAAAACTATAAGAAAAAAGATCCCTTTCCTTTGGCTGACCTACCTCTAACCTATCCCAATCATTTTATTACTCTTTAAAGGGGGAAAAAAGATTTTTATACAGGTCTAAAATGTTTTGGATTATTAATACACACAAAAGAATTAATTCTTTTTAATTGGGTGGAAATAACTCTTTGCCTGATGACAGTCACGAGACTAGAAACACATATAGGAAAATAATATACAATACATATTGAAAAAAATCTATTTCATAAGCAAAATTGTTTGTGGTTTCTCCCTTTCATTTTATATATATATATATATATATATATATATGTGTGTGTGTGTTTTTGTAGTAGAGAGGATTTTTTTTCGCTTTTACACTGATTTTAAAATCTCGCTCTTATTTCTGCATTGTTTACATTTATTTCTTTGTTACAATTATGAATAAATATAATGTTAACTTTAACCAACTTTATCATTTAAATTACAGAAATATATGCGTTATCGATTTCACCACACTTCTTTTTATCAATACAAATTCGTGTCTGACAGAATGTTATAATGCATGCGCTAATATTTCGGCTATAATTATATTATTATTTATCATAATTACAATTATTATTATAATTACTTGAATTCTAGTTTAATTGATAGTTTTTTAATGTTTTGACTCATTCAATAAACGTATTGATTATGTGTTAAATAATGCAAAAGAAGGGAATCTGTTGAATTATTAAACCGATAATATCCATACTTAATTATCGGCTTTTGGCGATACATTGCAGAAATAAATTTTTTTACTTTTTATTGTAACGCCACATCTCTACGCTAACTAAGAGCAACCCTGTTTTCTAGAGATTTTTTTTTAGTTTTTGTGTGGCTTCATATGCAGTTGCTTTTTTGCACTCGATCTAATCACAAAAACCAAGGTTTTCACCAGGGATGATTGTTAACGCCATAATCTTTACCATGGCTGTTTCGTAAGCGCTCAATCAGAGCTACATCTATTTTTAATTCAGTAGTAATCTGCTTCTAGACTGGATTCCAACAATGGCTAACTGCTTTATACCGGGAGCAGTCGGATTAATAATGTTCTCGAGAGGAATTTGACTCATTCAATAAACACATTGATTATGTGTTAAACTACTGCAAAAGAAGGGAATCTTTTGAAATATTAAACCAATAATATCCACGACGGATTAAATAATTAGCGGCTTTTGACGTATATAGTAAAAAGAAATTTATTTCTTTTTTTATTGTAACGTCGTCATCTCTAGCTAAGGGCAAATCTGTTTTCTAGAGATTGTTTTTGTTTCTTTATATTCAGATGACTTTTTTTCCCCAATCTAATCATAGAAACTAAAACTTTCACCAGGGATGATTGTTAACGCCATAAACTTTACCGTGGCTGTTTCATAATTGCTCAGTCGGAGATACATCTTCCATTTTTAATTCAGTAGTAATCTGCTTCTAGACCGGATTTCAACAATGGCTAACTGCTTCATTCGGGGGGCAGTCGGATTCATAATTTTTTCAAGAGGAATTGTGCAAAATTGAAATAACGACATTTCTTAGAATTTGATTCGGCAATTTCATTTTCCGGATGGGTAATCATTACAATATCCTCAAAAAATTGTTTGAAAGAATAAGAAATGACGCAAGGGGAAACGAGTGCAAACAATACTATCAAAATCAAAATATCTCGAGTTTAATTAAAACTACACGTCAGCGTGCAACTGAACAGAAAGTGAACTATTTGGGCCATTGTTTTTGTGAACTCCGCTTTTATATTCGACTAAAAAAAAACAAAGTTTGATAGATTGATTAGACGTCGATTTCGACAGTTTTAAGTTTGCTTGGCTTTTTATTCTTCGTATAGGATTTCTAGTGCCGCACAGGCAATTCATATAAAAATATAAATCATGAACTATTATTTATTGCACTCTCTATATAACGAGCTAGATATTTGTAGAGATAATTCGATGTAAAAATGATTGTTTTTGCTCTTCCTTAGCATACGTCTACCAATATTTATTGCTATCAATATTACAAATCATAACAACTTCCTTATTTCATATTTTCCTTTGTATATTATTTCCAAAAATAATTCGTTATTAATTTCTACCTGAACGTCTCGCTATTTATCTATCATACCCTCAATTTCTCTGTCTATCTCTATCTCTGTCTCTCTCGCTATATATATATATATATATATATATATATATATATATATATATATCCGGTCAGTTTTACTACCATCATCATTTTCTGTTTTTAGCTGTCTTTCTGTCTGTCTCAATTCATATATCATTATCTCTTTATTTATCTCTATATCTATTTATCGCTGTCATTTTTTATTATTTGATTGTTTCACTATTTGCCTCACTACATGTATATGTATGTATGTATTTATGTGTGTGTCTGTCTGTCTTTCTATCTATCTATCTATCTCTCTCTCTCTATATATATATATATATATATAGAGAGAGAGAGAGAGAAAATATGGGTCTATCTGACTCCATACCTGTCTATCTAGATTATTTTCTGTAATTCTTTTTTTGTCACTGTCTCTTTATGTATCTATCCATCTATAAATGTATCTATTTTTCTCTCTCCGTCTGTTAATCTATCATTCACTGATGTCTATACACACACACACACATATTTATATGTCTGCTTATTTAACTATTCATATATGCGATTTATCATATACAATTTATTCTTTTTTGGCATATTTTATATTATTTTATATCAACGTTTATTTATACCGATTCCCCTTACTTTTCTCTTTTATTTTTTATTAGTTTTTTTGTATCTCTTAAACCTCGTCTCACTTATTTTCTCATAATTCCAGGTATATTCTATAAATGTTGGAGCCGAATCAAATTACTTATAACTCTCTTTGATTTCACAGTTTCCCATATGCACTGCGCATGCTCTTATGTGCATTTGCTAGATTAAGAAAGAAAGAAACCGTCTGTATTTATATTTGCCTGTTCCTTTGTCTACGCAATCATAGTCTATCAGTGTCCACAGTTACGTTGATTCCCGTCTTGTTTCTCTAAGATCACCACTTTCTATCCTCTTGCTTCCACTAAGTAAACGGTGAACAAGTAACTAATGTGATTTGTTCACTGACCGATTCCCAACCTACAGGGATTAGATCTCACCGATTTCCCGCTTATTACTGTACCCATGCGAAATTTTCGCCATATATCGCCGTAAATAATCTCTGACAGAATTTCAGTCAGTAGGAGTTCTAAGATGTTTATCGGGGTCAGCCGGAAATGAAATTAAGAATAAAATTTCATACGAAGTATTCGGACTACATGCTAGTTGTAAACTAAGATGGTATAAGTTTTATTATAGGTTTATAAAAGCATGGTTTACTGCAACACAAAAGCCGTTGTGTTTCGTTGCTATCTTTTTAGCAGAGTAAACTATGTTTCTTAATAAATTTATAAGAAAAATATTACTATATATTACGGTCTACCAATTATCGAGCTCTCTTACTAAAGTAAGTCACTACAAACAGTAGACGAATACCCATTAGTTTGTAGCACTTCTAATATATATATATATATATATATATATATATATATATATATATATATATATATATAATCCGCAGACAGAACTGTTTTACTGTATCACAGCTCATCAGTATAGTTAGACATCCGATTGCTTTTTACCCGGGATTCAAACCCGATCAAATTGGCATCAGTCGGCGATTCTACCTCTGAGCTATGGGGGCTCGTTACAAGGAGACATACTTATAATGTGTGATATGAATTCATACGCCAGTAGTGAGAGTGTTCTAATTCATTACTGAGTGAACGATATAAATTACTAAATTTTCTCGAAATTACTTCACAAAAAAAATAACACATTTTAACATATACATTTACCTAAGTTACACAAAATATCTAAAGAGTAAATTTATTTAATGAAAAATGTATTTCGCTTCAAGCACGGTTTCCACACGTCTTCGGAATTTTCAGATTGGCTTGTGAACAGTCTCCTTATTTTAGTAGATGAACTCTACTATAATCCTTATCTTCAGTTCATCTTTTGTGTTTCAATGAAATTTGATGGCATCTCGCTCAACTGCGTCCAACAAAAAACAATCAAATGTGTTGCGGTCTGGGGAGTTAGAAGGTCAGTCTTAATGGGTGATGCAGTGTCATAAATTTTCTGGCAGCTATAACTATGTTCTTCTGCTGGTGTGTCATGGTGCAGAGTCCGGTTGGCAGACAGGTATTTTCCAGCATCCAACCTCTTATATATATATATATGAATCTTTCACCCAAAGCAAATGTCAGAGAGTGGGTAAGAGAAGGATGAGAACACTGATGTGAAGAGAGCGGTATCAGAGTAAAGTGGAAAGGAAGGGGAACATGATACAAGTGTTGTTAGGGAAAATGTACTAGTCACGGAGATAAGAGAAGGCAATTGAATTTGCATTGAAGTTCTTGGAGATTCCTCTGTCAGGCAAATATACGGAAGAGAATACCACAGGTATATATATCTATAATAATTTGGAAAACATCTAATGATGTCAATTGAAGTATGTATGCTATATCTGGTGAGATTATTTTCTTTGATGCTTTTTATGTGTAACTTGTAGCATATATTTGGTAATATGTTTTGTAACAGGTCTACTGTTTCGAGAATTATATTCTGATATAAAATTTTCTTAGGGTCTCTTATTGAATCTACGTTTACTTTTGTATTTTCAATGAAGATGTTTTAACTCTCGTTAGATTAAATCTAACAAAATATTAAACATATAATAAAAATTTAAAAACTTTTACTTTGTCCAGATTCGCCGAGGAAGCTCCGTTTCAGGAAAAAGAACTGGTGAAATAAATTTACTTTCAGATGATTCTGGTTCTTCGCTGAAAGTTTAGGGTTTCTAATTTAGATTATATTCATACAACTTAAAATTCTGTCAGTTTCTCATACACATTTACACCTCACTCCAAACTCGACATGTTTTCCTTACGTTTATCATCAGAGTAGATTATGTGGTAGGGAATTGTTTTAAATCTAGTGGCTCAAAGAGTACTGGATTGCTGTGTGATGTCGGTTCTCTAATATTGCAGTAAATGTTGGACAATAACTTCGAAGATGAATGAAAAACTTGAAGCAGCTGAAATGTAGTTCTACAGAAGGATGCTGTGGATATCATGGATCGAGCATGTGAGCAATGACGCTGTTTTGGAAAGGATGAAAACGAAAAGGAAATTAATACTGAACATCAATAAGAGACAACTAAATTTCCTGGGACATGCAATGAGGAAGAAGGGCTTGAAGAACCTGATACTAACACGTCAGATAGAGGAAAAAAGAGACAGGGGAAAGCAGCGGATAACATATTTGAAGGACCTGTTCAGGTGAATGACACAACGAGTGTTTCATGGTACAACAGGAGAAAGCTAAGAGCCACCAGGGATAGGTAGATGTGGAAAGCCATGATCGCCTACATCCTGAAAGGACATGGCACATAAAAGCAAAGAACTTAAAGAAAACGGCTAGTGTTAAATTTTGGTGTCTTACTTTAGGGGATTTTCGGCATTAGCCTACTGCGCTAGACATATAAGAACTAGTAGGCGCAGATGTGACATTTTGTTTTACTAATTAACAAAAGGCTCTTTAGAGCAAATCCATGAATTCATGATTTTGGAAAAGAATATTTACACGTAACTCGACTAGAATTGAAACCCGGCACGGATTTCTCATTTCTAGTTTTTACACCATCTGCACATTCAAGTTTACAGCACCTGGTATTGTCAAGCGCTTTCCCATCTGAGTACTAATCAGTGTTGATTAATTTCGGTGATTAGACGACAATCGGAGGGTTTTTTTGTGTTTTTTTAGTCATTTTACCCCAAGCAACGCATTTCACTGCCACTATTACGCAGGGGCTTACACAGGGGAAGGTGAAGAGTAAGAGAGGTTAGATATAGGAAATGTCAGAAGGAGGGTTGTAGATGGGTAAGTACACCGAGGCTGAGATTTGGGCAGATGGGAAGAGTGTTTGAGAGAATGGATGCGAGTTAGTGTGTTAGGTGTCTGTTAACCTTACATTTAAACTCTTGGAGATTGTAACTGTCGGGGAAGCAGTCATGTGGAAGGGAATTCCACAGGCCGGAAGTGCAAAAAAAGAAGCTGTTGAATTAGAAATTGCGGTTATATCTTATCGGTTTCACTGTAAGATGGTGGGACCTAGTTGCTAATCTAGTATCTTGTGCAAACTCGTACCTAGGGGGCACCAGTGATCTAAGTTCATCGGAGC
This sequence comes from Ascarosepion bandense, assembly GCA_037127315.1. Lineage (NCBI taxonomy): Eukaryota > Metazoa > Mollusca > Cephalopoda > Sepiida > Sepiidae > Ascarosepion > Ascarosepion bandense. The sequence goes on from JBBBDQ010000190.1 coordinate 5,950,733, forward strand.
AGAAGCCGTGAAAGTATTTATAGAAGAGCCACAGAGAGGCCACGTCACTCGTACCTAGCGGGCACCAGTGGTGAGAGAATGACTCTTCAAGAGTTATATGACATAAGCTTTGAATATTCCTATATGTTAGCATGCAGAGGAAAATTTTGGTGACTTAAATTATTTTGTTATTTTTTGACATGAACTGAAATAATTGCTTGCCGTTTTAGCATGGTCTAGAATATTCCAACTGAATAGACCGTAAAAATATAATCCTACTCCACAAAAAGTTTAAGTGTCTGATGTTTACCTGATGTCTCAATGATAAAAATGATGAATATTTACTCATGGATTCAAGTTGAATCTCGAAAAAATATTAACTTCTGAAATCGACATCTATGCATAATTATTGACTCTCAGCATCTTGACGCGGTTTAATGGTTTTCAAGTGTGTTTTGCTAGAACAATTCCGACAAAGTAGTTAATTTGATTCCCACTGGTTGCCCATATTTTACCTCTCGTTGCACATATAACTACACCTTGAAAATATCCATAACTATGGTCTCCTGCCTTGACCCGTAAAGACATTTGTAATCGTTGTTCACTACAACTTATTTTTTATATCTCTTACAATCGTTTGTTCATTGCATTATTAATCCTAGAATCTGTCCTGACCATCCATTTACACAAGATCCCTAGTTTTCTATTTTCTATATACCTCTGTGCATTTATCTGTGAAATGCTTTCTCGTTTGACGACGAAGCAGTTTTCCAAAAACTACTTTACTTAGATCGAAACGTATGATTAACAATTGTTTTTGATAAATTTATGACCTATCAAAGACCAGAAGATTTGTTAATGAAACAACGACCTGCGAACGAGTGTTCGTGTATCAATAATAACACTGTAGATTAAACAACAAGAAACCAAACACTATCAATCGCAAAATCAATCATTGCAACTCACAAGGGACATAATTAACAATAGCAAAATTTGATTTCTACTTTAAATAAAAGCATTTTTTTATTATTATTGTGAAAAACTCTCCAAATTGAAATTAAATCTATTAAATCTGCAACGTTCTTTTTAAGATATATATCTGGGATTGAATATTGATAATTTTCTGCAATTGTTTTTAATTTAGCAATAATTTTATCCGATCGCGTTTGATAACTTAATCATCTTTCAATAAATAATTTGTTAATTTCCTTCTTTTATTATTTCGAAGCAAACACAACATTCTATTAGGCGTATTTTTGATATTGAAAATATGACTGTTTCGAAATGTCTTCTGTGACAATATAAATACACACAATGTATTTACAATCATGACTAGAATAATGAATATCTTCCCTCACAATTATTTCCCGTACTATGAAAGAGAATCTATCATTTTTGTAGCGTTCTGGCATAGTGTTTGAAGAAGCAAAATTGCTAAACCAACTCCAAACATACATATACACTGTAAAGACTGCGTACATTAGAACTGATCTGAAAATATGTCTGTGTAACAAACTTCTTCGAGATTATCCTAAATTGAAAATGTTTATTAGTTTCTTAGCTGAATATAGTTCGACACATGGAATATATATTTTCTGGCTAATCGGTAAAATGCTACCTAAAATGTAGAAACTTTTGACAGCACAACATTAAACACGACAAAGAAAAAATACATAATTTTATTTTCTAATGGTTTTAAAGAAGAATCATTTTGATACAGCCTCTTTGGACATAAATAATAGTCAATTTAATATTCTCAACATAATAAGGACAGAAAACATCTTATGTATGTATTCTTAAAAACAGTTCTGAGAACGTTAAACATTTTCACATTGGCACATGATATATATTACAGAATAACATTATAATTATGCTTGTTCCGCAAGTATTTAGTTAGTTAGCAATAATAAAACATTTCGTTCTGAATGTGAAGAAAGACTGAAAAGACATATCAGAGCCACTGTTTTTTAGTCACGAAAAGAAATCCAACGTTATATTAAGAAAAAAGAAAGAAAGAAAACCAGATGCTAGAGAAAGACAAATGGGAGAGGTGAGAAAAAAGAAAGAAAGAAAGAAAACCAGTTGCTAGAGAAAGACAAATGGGAAAGGTGAGAAAGAAAGAAAGAAAAAAGAAAACCAGATGGTAGAGAAAGACAAATGGGAGAGGTGAGAAAGAAAGAAAGAGTGAGTTGATAACACTCTTATCTTTAGTTCAAACAAACGTCTGCGCACCAGTGGCAGTTCTGCCTTGCTTCCGGTGAGACGATTATATATATAAAAAAATCCTTAGCTAAATTATGACATGCATTCAAGCTGCCAACATATTATTGTAATATTTTATTAAAGTTCTTAAGCTTCGATATATAACGATGCTGTAGATGTGTTTTAATGGGTATTTTGAGTTGTATAATTCAAAAGGGACTCAATCATTAACTTAAGTGTTATAATTCTGCAGAAATTTCTCGTAGAAAAGCCGTGACATTTTCGCGGCTAATATTGCTAATGATTCTTGTATTTTATTAATTCTAAATCATCTTAATTTGTATATTATGCATAAATCTAGGCTTTATGTTTGTATCAAATAAAACAGGATTCATAAGCAGGAGAATACACATGCTACGATGCTACAAAATCACAGAAGATAATAGGAATGTAACAATCAACTAACATACGTCTTTCATAGTCGGGATAATAATCACTGTAAATTCTAAGATTGTTTCGCCAACTGCATAGCATATGCTTTGCCAGAGTTACAGAAGATGTTGAATTTGTAGTTTGCATCTACTAGTCTCCCTGCCATCTTATGCTGAAAAGTCAAACAAAATTAACCTATAGATAATGAATTCATTTATTCATAAATATTTAAGTGTGCTTGCACAAAGTTAAATATAAAAAAAACTTGAATGGATTTTCGACAGGTGTGCAGATGATGTGATGAACTGGAGTTCACCCAGACACCGAACTTGGAAATGTTATAATATTAGAACAAAACAACACAAAATGTAATCATTTCTTTACACACATGTAAATGTTAACACAATATTATTTAATTTAAGATATAATAGGCAAAATATAAATTTTGAAAAGTAAACACTAAGATGGCCCAGATCCTGTCTCTACAATGGTAAACATTATGAAATGATTAAGTATTAAGATTTAGTATAGAGGAATATTTTAGTCTCTATCACTGTAAATTTTTGGAAAATACATTAAAACTTGACTATGGAGATAGAATGAAGTTCCTGACAGGAAAATAAAGACGGATTTGACTTGAAACGGATTCAGTTTAAAGTGAATATTTCCTTGAATAATCATCTCTACCGAAGGCTAGCCTTTTCGAGGAACTACTGAAAAGCTGTCATTATACGACATTAATCGGGTACAGGACACTTTGAATGTCCCATTCACTTAAAGCCTCTACGCGTTAATTCATGATAATCTGATTACATTCTAAGTAGATAGGAATTACTGGATCTGATGTAATAGTCCATTTGATACTTTATATATATATATATATATATATATATATATATATATAATCATCTACATACAAGCCTTTTTCGCTGTATCACAGCTCATCAGGTATCAGAGACCCTAACCCCAATCTATCAGCGCACGGCTCAGACAAGAGGAGATTTGAACGAATTATATATACGCAGTGTATACACACTGCAGCAGCCAAGAGAAATCAATTCATGTGTAAAGAGTAAATAGCAGAATAAGCAACTACTTTTACATTCCCTTTAGAGAGCTCAACTGGATAACCAGAGCATAATTAGTAATATATATATATATATATATATATATATATATATTAGTATGCGTGCTTCAATTTTAACAAAATGAATAATGACGGTGAGATATATATTTATTCTTTTTGTTAAACATTTTTTAAGATACTGTTATTTGAGTAGATACCATGTCTTTGTAATTAAACCATATATTCCCTTATAACTATCTGCTGGACTAATCGATAAATCATAAATCTTCTTAGGAACATATGCGCACTCCGCAGCATTGGAAAGAGGCTTCTCTCTTGGAAACCGTCAATTAATCTGACGTGTCTTAAGATTTGCAATCAAACAAATTCCCAGTGAATGCTTTTAAACATACTTTCTTGATTTTTCGAAAATTCATACCTGCTCTGTTTTCGAATCCTAATAAAAATTATTCAAATAAACAATGTAATTAAGAATTTTTTACGAAATCCGTTACGAAATGAATTGACTCCAATATATTTTAATTTATTTGCTTAAGCATTATTCTTTTTATGGACACCCGCATTTGAGTAGATTTTCTGTTGCTTTTATAATTAATCCATTTCGTTCGTTCAATTTATGTAATATTTTATGTTTTCCCTGATTTAACCACAAAACAGACAGTTCAATATTTCCCTAGCAATCTCTACTTCGTAAAGTCATCATATTAAATTCATCATATATTAAAAATTTCAATATATTTTTAATTAATTGTAATTTTTCAGTAAAAAGAAGCAAGCAATCCTCTGGACTGTTACTTCAAGAGATTTACTTCAGCCACTGTTAAAATGAAGTAAAATTTTGAATCCGAAGAATCTATTATTATTATTTTATTGTAATTGTGAATAGTTTTGATAGTGAAATTGAATGTCTACCAAACATCACCGGTAAATTTGTTCATATGATTTTTACTCTGGTGTTATTGAGATCCGAAGGTGCATTGGCGTTTTCAAGAACGAATTCCAAAAGTTAACCAGAGTACTGAGAGACAGAGAGATTTCATTGAAAACAAAGAAAAGATTACTGGACTCTGAGATGATACCTCTCCTCTTATATAACACCGAACACTCGACAATCTCCTCAAAGATGAAGGAAAGACATGAAGCAAACGAAATGTGATTCTACAGAAAGATGCTGGGGAAACCATGTACGCCCAACGATAAGGTTTTAGAGAGTATGAAAACGAAATGTAACTTATACTTAACATCAAGAAGAGAGAGCTGAGTTTTATGTGACGCATAATGAGGAGAGTTTAGAAAATCTGAGACTCACAGGGCGAATAGACAGAAAGAGAACCAGAAGAAAACAGCGCGATACATATTTGATGGGTTTCAGCAAGTGAGTGGAAAAGCGGGGCTTGCGAGAAACACTAAGACGAAATATGTTATGAGCGATAAAGGATAGGGGAAAATGGGAATCTATAATCGACTCCTTCCTTAAATTCCAGATGCTATGTAAAGTATTAAGTTACAGGAAACGTTCGCTAGAAGAAAAAAGATTACTGGATTACTGTGTGTTGGCTGCTCTTCAATATGACAGTGAATGCTAGAAAACCCTATAGAAGATGAAAGAAAGACTTGAAGCAAACGAAATGTGGTTCTACAGAAGAATGCTGAGGATACCATAGATAGAACATTTGAGCAACGACGATATTTTGAAGAGTATATACTCGAGAAGAAAACTGATTCTCAACATCAAGAAAAAACAGCTGAAGGTTTTGGGGACAGGTAACGAGAAAATAGGTCTTACGGAACCTGATGCTCAAGGACGGATCAGAAGAACAAGTGTAGGGAAAGCAATTCTTGATAGACTTGAACAGATGAATGGTAAGGTGGGTATTAAGTGGGATAACAGGAGAATAGGTATTGAGAACGATAAAAGATAGGGAAATGTGGAAGACAATGATCGCCTACGTCCTGAAGAGTAACCTCACATAGAACATTCACGAAATGACTAAGGCATTTTTAATCTAACGAATCCACAATTCATACGCATCTTAGTAAAAATGAGTGCTTATAGAAAATTAATAAAATTGTTTTCAGATATGTTTTCGAAATGGTATAATTACAGTTGAAACATCTTTAGCTTGATATAAGTTTGTTTGTATGCAACTTTGAGATTTCTGGTCGGATGATTTCTTAAATTAAAGCGTTTGACTGCTAGAGGAGTGAAAGTACAAATGCATTCTCATGATGATACTTCTGCTGACGTTCCATTTCAAAATCTAACCCTTTTTACATAAGACTGCAAATTTATTGACAGTTAGAAATATGTGGTAAATTACTGTTATAAATAAGGGTAAGACATAAAGAAACTGAAAACACTATAAAGGATAAAAATAGAAATCGAAACTGATAATAAGTATTGCATTAATTTGAAGTAAAATATTAGAAGAAACCGGTTTTGCAGATGTAAACGGAGAAATTATGATGAATATTTAGAATATTAGTGAAGAATATGGAAAAAATACTTCTCAACATCTGATATTATTGATGATAGCAGGGTTAGATTGAATGCGTCATGCCAATTTATACATTTGGTACGATCAAGAGAATTATCAACAAAGGCAAATTATATGACATCATGGATCAATTTTTGCCACACTTACAACGTTTAAACCATTGTACCGTCTAGCCTACTTCAGGAGATTGAAATTTTGAACTGAAAATTTCTCGCTATTAGTTATCCTCTTTTAACTCCACGTGTTACTACAAAAATCTACCCCGGTGACTGAAATAAAGGCTTCAGTTTCAATCGCCTGAAAAAGGCTGGAATGTACAACGGCCGACACAGCGTGAATACGGAAACAGAGAGCTTAACATTTTCAAAAATGTAAATAGTTAATATAACAATAATACATAATGTCAGAAATATAAACCTAATATCTTTTCAAATACTTTCACGGCTTCTGCACCGATGAACTTAGCTCACTGGTGCCCCCTATATATGAATGTGCTAATGATTTAGCCACAAGATTAGCATTTCAGTGTTAAACCAATAAAATGTAAACACAAATTCTACTCCAACAGCTTCTTTTCTCGCACTTTCAGCCTGTGGATTTCCCTTCCGTTTATTTGCTTCCCCGATAGCTACAATCGCCAAGAATTTAGATGTAAAGTCAATAGTCATCTCCTTTCTCACTCACCTGCATGCTCTCTCTCATGCTCCTTTCTCTTTCTACTCCACTCTCATCAGCATTCTCACCCTTCTCTTAACCACTTCCTAAAACCCCCTATAAACTGTCACTCTTCCTCATAACTTTCCTGCAATATAAAGCCCTGCGTATGGCATTAAAATGCCTTGCTTGTGCCGATATGACTATGAAAACAATATATATAATCAGGCATCGCTGAAATAATATTTTGTTTTGCATTGCCCAAAACTACTCACAGTTTAATTTCAAGTTACTGATGATGACAAGATAAATACAGTACTATTTTATTTTCTTACATGAGAGCATTTTTAATAATACAGGTCACAAAATGAACCATTATGCTGAAAGGTATATATCGGCAACACTCTTTAATATTAACTACTTATGATTTTTTGGAAATAATTTCAAAGCCACAAAATGAATGTAATGTCCTTAGCAAACTCTCCAAGTAATAATCCAGATCCGTATATATATATATATATATGAGAATAAACAAAAAATTCAAAGATGAATTTTGGCAACAAATACAAAGTGATGAAATAATTTAATAACTACTCAGCAAAATAAATAAATGAAAGACAGTCGAATGTTATAGAATGCAGATGAAGTTGTCCTAATCTCTGATACAATAAGATAAAATTTACTTATATGTATTCATCCGAATGTGATGTAATGCAAGCTGTCAATAAGAAATTGGGGAAAGTTTTCGGCCTATTCAGACATAGATCGAAAGAGATATGACTGACCGGTTAGAAGATTTTTCCAACGTAGGTTGCCATTACTTTCTGCGGTTGGTCGTTGCCAGCCAAAGCTTTAGAAACCAACTTCCTCAGAAAACTTCGAAGTTTCCTGAAGACACCCTTATGATGTTTCCACATATTGAGGAACATTTGTTTTTGGCTTTTTTATCATCATAGAGAACCATTTTGCATGCGATTAGTATGTCGGATGTTAACCTGCATGGGATCATCTTATTTTGTCATCATAAGCTTATATTGAATCAGTTGCTTGCTCTGAGTCTGTAAATATCAGATCACTATATCATGCCAGACGATATTTTCACCCAGAGCCATCATGCAAATTTATAAACACCCCATTCAACCTACCATTAAACATTGCTGATATATATGGTCTGGTGATCTTGCTATACATTTAAATATTCTCCATATATTCAAAGAAATGTCTATTATATTATCAGTATTGCGCTGATATGACAACTTCAGACATAAGCTGACAAACGGAACGATGTTTCACTCTGTCTTTTCTATAATTATTTTCATGGCAATTGTTCTAATGAGCTGAAACAATGGCTACATAGACTGCATTTAATATAGGCGTACTACAAGATTAAATACTCGGTCGTATCAGTTTAATATTTATATACATAAATATTCCAAGGCGAATTGGAATAGCCAAGTACGCATTTCAGAAACTGAACAGAGTATGAAGAAACAGGAAAATTTCTGTAGTAACAAAGACGAGAGTACTGGGCTGCTAGGTAATATCTGTCCTTCAGCGTGGCAGTGAATGCTAGACAATATCATTAAAGATGAAGGAAAATCTTGAAGAAACTAAAGTGTGGTTCTACAGAAGGATGCTACGAATATCATAGATCGAGCATGTGAGCAAGTATTAGGTTTGAGTAAACATGCAAACCAAAAGGAAATTAATACTGAGTATCGGGAAGAGACAGCTGAAGGTCTTGGGATATGTAATGAGGATGATAGGCTTGAAGAATCTGATACTCACAGGTCAGATAGGGATAAAAGAGATAAGGGAAAGCAGCGGATAACATATTTGCAGGTCCTGAGCATGTGGATGGCAGAGCGGGGTTTGCGTGGAGTAACATATGAAAACTTGCTAAGAGCCGCCACGGATTGGGAAACGTGGAGAGCCATGATCGTCTACGATCTGAAGAGACATGGCACATAGATAAAAAAGAAGAAATGCGACCGTAATTACTAAATAGTTTTTTTTTTCTCGAACTCCACGTTTGTGGAATTCTCTTTCAGATTATTGCTTTTCTGTCACCTACAATCTTCAATATAAGCATCGACGAGCGCTATCTCTTTTCATGTTTAATCATCCTGTTTTTTCGAGTCTTCTCCCGTTGGTGTATGATACTCGGGCCTATATAAAGTGATATATATATATAAAAGTGAGGTCCAGAACATACTCGTTGAAAATACAAATATCAGTGCATCATCTACATGCAAAAAATATTAAAAATAATGGAGTCCTTATGAATAAAAACAAAAAACTCGCCGCTCTATAACCTCAACTACGAACACGCTAACAACATGCTTATCGTTTTCGATACATAACACATACCACTACTCAATATTATACATAAAACCACTTACATTTTCTTACACATAAATTAACAGTCATCCTCGAAATGGTTAAAAGTATAGCCGAAAACTCTCGAATAAACAAATCATTTAGACACTCTTTTATATAATGTATGCCCTCAAAAGAAAAGGAATTGATAATATTTCATTAAAAACTACATAAAAACCTATATATGACACCTTGTTTTTCATACTTTCATAAATTAAATTTTGGCTCACTAAATTTCGGAGGAATAAATTATTATGCGTTAGAGGAAAAGTGTGCTGTTTCCTAAATATATTTACAAACCCAATTTTAACATGCATGTGGAGTTTCGCTACCTGAAGGATTTTGTGATTTATTTAATAATATTAAATAGATTAACCAATTATTGCATATGCTTTTCTTAAAATCTTTATTCATTTTGTCTAATGAAACTTGTTGGTTAATGATAATCTTAATAGGGATAAATTTAAGATAATCTCTCCGCTATAAAAAATGGGATATAGTGTACTAACATGTTAAATAGCCTCAGCATATTCGATTAATTAAACCGAAGAATGTAGAAAACATAATAATTATTATATCCAAGATTGTCGGCCCAAAATATTGGCCTATCTATATATATTAGTCATACACATACGATCATTTCCGTTGTATCAAAGTTCATCAATGTGGTTAGACAAGGATCGAAACTTGACCGACTTGATGTCATTCGGAGTCCCTATTTCCGAAGCCATGGGCGCATGTAATAAGGGAGGGGATATTTTAACCTGCTACATATATACAGTGTATACACACGCCAGTCACCGAGGGAACTCAATTTATTACTGAATATATATATATATATATATATATATATATATATATATATTGTGTGTGTGTGTGTGTAAATTTGTTTATCCACTTTTGATTATTTGAATTGATTTAACATTAAAAGATCTTGCATTATTACGAGAATACACAAATCTCTTTGTTTAAAACGGCATTTACTGCAATACTATAGCCGCCTGAGTTCAAGAGGTTAATAAACTACTTATGATTGTTTGAGCTGTCACAGGATTTCTTGCAGAAGAATATTACATATTTGTGGATATTATTTCCCCTATACATATGTTCATTGTAGTACAAGCAACTAACGTGACAGTAAGTCGCTAATAAAATCAAACATCCCGATAAAATATCCGATCTTTGAAAATGTGCAAGGAGGAACTCAGGAGAAAGGAAGACGCATTAATTGGCTGATGTATCAAAGACTGTGAACCTTTTGTCTGTTGTAGAGATTTATTAAAATTCATCCAATCGGATTCCATTAGTCATTGTTAATGCGAACATTTTCCTTTGTAGAAACAAGTTATCACTTGATTTTCCTTTTTTATATGGGCCTCGTACATAATTCGAAGCTTTTTATCTCTCTACATTTGACGTAGATCATTTTTGATGTTTCTCACCTCCCTACGGCTGTCTGCGACTGGCTTGTATTGACAGGAATTTGTTTTATTGCCATCAATTAATTTATATTTGAATGAAGCGTAATAGAGATAGTATTAATATACCTATTTTTATTAATTATTACACTACGTGGACATTGGCAGAGATGGGAAAAATACTTTCCAGGATTATTATTTTAATAATATAAGAGTGTACTTTCACATTCAATAATACATACTGTGAAATTACAAAACTGAAAAAACTTGCTCAGCTTATCGATTGAATACAAATGTATGTAATATATATATATATATATCTATATTTTAATCGTATCACCCCGAGCAAGGCGGTAAGGCCACTGATGTGCAGGGGGATACGTAATAGTGAAAAGATCGGAAATGAGAACGCTGGAAGCCACATCCTAAACAGGGAACAAGGGATGAGCCTCTATAACCTGTTCAATAGACATGGGTGGAGTGTGGATTGGGCAATAGATAGATCTATCTACTCCAATTTAAAAAAAACAGTGAGAAAATTGAAAAAGAGAAAGCCGGAAACCACATCCTAAACAGGGAACAAGAGGTGAGCCGCTTAACCTTTTCAATAGATATGTGTGTGTGTGTGTGTGTGTGTGTGTGTCAAGTCCGTAAACGATGAGTATAATCCAACAAGATTAATTTAATATAAAATATTATGTGTTATATTTAGATTTTTAATAAATACTTATTCCGGTAAAATTGTTGCACCGAATAGAATGATTATTGTGTGGTCTGATGAAATGAGCTAATTTACCTTATTGAGTAAATTATAATTTATAACCAATTTAAATGACGTGTTGAGTTTTCCTTTAGATATATAATGTGTGTCTGTGTTAGGCTCTAAAATGTTTTGAAATAGATTAAAGATGATTCAAGTAGACAACAATATATTTCGTTAAATGTTTAAAAAACGCACCAGCTCGAGAAAGGTAAATATTAAGTAAGTTGGTTTTTACATATTCTTGATCAAATCGAATTTTGGGACGTTAGATAATTTGGAAATAAAGAAATAAAACTTCACAACAAATGTTAGATTTTTACCACTTTTGAAGAAATGCATTAAAGATCAGCTTTGAAAATGCGTTTAAAAATCATTCACTTTTTAAATATTTCATTAATAAATGTTACTTTTTCAACAGTAAACAAAAGATGATTTCTATTTTAATAAAGAAATTATATTGCATGAAGCCAAATACAAATATTTATATATTTATGCAATCTACAATTTCAGTGAAAAAGCATTTAGAAGGAAAGGACAGTCTTAGTTGTGAAGATAATGTTTCTGTAACAATGTGTTTATGTCTAGCTTCAAATCTTCAACAGCAGAAGATTCAAACATTAATTTCACTGCGTTTTCAGCACTTGGAAAATGTAAAGGAAAATCAGGCTACTCTCATTTTGTTTTATTTATGAGATGTTTGAATTTACTATTCTGAAAATCTTTCAGTGGTTGAAGATTGACAAATTCTGTTTGAAGATAGATTGATCAATTTCGAAAATAGTATCAAGAGGAACACTGATTTTCCGAAATTCTACTCGTGGCAAAGCATGAAAGTTTTTTTTACACAGTTAACAGGAGAGCCTGTATAAGTAGTCGGGTTCTAGTTCTACCAGTAACATATTCAAAAGCAGCTTTGAGTGGTAGCTCATTCAGATCTAATTAACAGCCAATTTTATGAAGCATCTTCTCTACAAAAGTTACAAGACCTGCCTTATATTCAGTATATGTATGTGTTATCCAGACGAACAGATTTAAAACTGTTTATACTATCAAATTCTCCAATAACACTAAAAGCTTCTCATACAATTTCACCAGAAGCAATTGTAATTAGAAGTATTTTATTTCAGGCATTTTTCTGTCTCACTTCCTGTCTCTTGAGTAAATGTTAAATTATATTCTGGGCCCATTTCGTTTTTTTGTTTAATGTCACAATTTTTACTTATACCTTTTTCGTACAAGGTTCCTTGATTTATCTTGCTATCAACATTTAAGCAAATAATATTTCTAATACCTTCAGTGTGTTTTTCACGTCCATTTTTATTTTAGCATTTTGTTTAAATATTTTTCTTATAATGTTTTAAAATAAAAACCATTGTTAACAAGGTCATTACCTGTAAATCCAAGAGAAAGCCATTCAAGATACACTTTAAGATTAACAGAAATATTTCTCGCATATCGAGTTTTCCTTCAGACATCATAATAAAATATTTGAAAAAATATTGGACAAACAAATAATAATAAATTAAACTTATAAATTCACATATCTAATTTACCTTATATTTCTTACAATAGTTTTTCTGTAAATAAAAACGAAACGCACGCTGATATAACGTTGTAACAGCAAATATTATCCACTAAAAGTAAATCCGGTTCATTAAAAAAATGAAATGAAAGTGATATTATTTGTGTTTTAGTTTATTCGAAATAAAGAATTCGCTGAAAATTAATTAGACAATACTTATGGTTTATGAATATTTTTTACAGAATTCATCTTAAAAATCATTTAGTATAAAAAAAATTAAAATAACAATTTCAATTAAATTAAACATAACCTGCAATTCGAATACTGTGATATTGACTCCTATTATAGGAAGAGCGATCCTATCTATAAAATTTACCTTGTGCTAAACATAACTGAACTATCCACAAGTTATAATCATCATCATCATCAGAATATTAGAAATAGTAAAAATGTTTCGTTTGTATGTCTAAGTGGAAATATCTATGCAGAGGTGAATAACATCAATTTGTACGAAGTGAAATAATAAACTGTGTAAATGTTCAAAATGAAAGTGTATTACGTAGTGAAATGAGTCCAGAGTTCGTATCTGTAGCAAAATGTGGCATACAGAAATATAGGGTAGTAATAAAGTTTGCGTTCTTTCTTTTGTGGAGGGGTGGGCAGTGATAAAGTGAAAAGCAAGGAAAAGTAAAAAAAAGAAAATTGTACTCATCGACTTAAATTTTTAGGAGTCAGTTAATGAGTTTTATTGTGGTTCTGTCGTCGTCGTCGTCTTCGTCTTTTAGTTGACGGCTAGAATGGTAAAGACGAAGAAGAATTGAAGGAAAATAGCACGAAAAAAGAAAAGGGAGAACCAATGTGTGTCAACGAAACGTTGTTTGCTTCAACTGAATGAAACTTCATTTGTCACATTGTGGCGGTGTGGTATTTGATCTCTGCTCTTATATGACTTATTCCACTTTCTTTCCCAATAAATATAGCAGAATAATATATTTACACTAGCTTAACTTCTCTTAGTTTTGTAAATTGCGAACTTTCATAGGTTAGAAAATAATTGACACTGGAGGAACAACATTTGGCTTTGTCTTTTTTCCTGTAATACAGGGTCAATCCTTTTTCTTATTGGTCAAAAGTAAATTTCATCCTGGCTTGCAAAATTTGTTACAAGTGAAGAGAAGAATGTTAATTTTAATGCCCTATTTAGCACACTATAACTACACATAAAGAATTTATTTTAAAATAAATATTATAAAGCATGTTCTTTCATATAAGAATCACATATGTACTGATATCTTTATCATAAATAAATTTTAAACCTCAGTTTTAAATTGAGTTATATCTATTTCCGTAACATGGAATAATACGGTCCGATATTTTTTTGGATTAACGCCGAAACAATCTTCGTAATATTAATTAATTTTATTTTAATTGCATTTCCTCGAACGGAATCGAAATTTTAACGAAAACTTTCGTGTGTAGTTGTATGATATCATGCTCCAACTATCTAGATTTGCTAAAGAGGATGGCTTAAAAATCTAACATATATATATTTATATATATATAAATATATATATATATATATATATATATATATAATGCAACAAGTGTGACTTTGTGGTAGAATCCTACGTAATATATCTCCGACACAAATTTCTATATCAATGTAGCTTACAATGTTTTCATGTTTCGATTCAAACTAAAACTGCACTCCACCACACACACACACACACACACACATATATATATATATATATATATATATATATATGTACTTAGTGCACGTTGCGTTGTGCTTGAAATCAATTGTGCTACCGGTTATTTAGAAATGATATTGTCAGAATTTAGCCAGTAGAATGTTCTGTCCTGCACTTATAAAACCCTTTTCTAAATAAAACATTGAGATGATAAAATATATTGCAATACATTTAATTAACTCTGGAATTCTTTCCATTTCGTCATTTTTTTATCGTGATGGACAAAATTCTTTCGGAAATTTGAAAATTAAAATACAGAATTAAGCGATTAGACTTTCTCCTCTTGATTTTTGTTACATGAAACTCTGCCTTAATATTCCGTCACTTAAGTGGCATACTTGATACATGCTTAGGTGATCGTGTCTCGAATGAAACAACAGTGACAAGATATATTTTCATACGGTATGAGACAATTACTTTCTACGATAAACTGGTTGCCAACCTAGGCTATAGAACGCCATCTGTTCTGCTATTTAATCCATAGCAGAAAAGAGGAAACTGGAATAATATCTTTCTCTATGATATTTGCACGCAAATTCACCTGAGATTCAAACTCGGCTCTCTGATTTCTCGTTTTGAGCTGATATCCACTGCATCACAATGCACTATATTTATTTTATAGAGATTTGCATATAATCACAATCTACTGAAATGCACAAACACTAGTCAGAGGGCGAAGATCGTCTTTATTTACCCACAGCCGATAGGGATAATATTATATATAATATGATCATAATATATTCAGTCTTTGTCTACTTTGACATTGAGCCCTCAGTGTACTTCATATTTTAAGCTTCCCCTAAATTCTTACTATTTGTGAATATATATATATATATATATATATATATATATATATATATTCACAAGTAGTAAGAACACATGCACATATGTGTGCGTACCGTTGTGTATAGACACAAATGTTGTACAAAAATTATATTTTTGTTGTTTTATTTTTAACCATCCATTAATCTATAGATAGATGGTTAACGTCAAGACAGAAAATTCACATAACTCCTTAATTATAAGCTCTTATCTTTAAGAAGCCATCTTTGATGAAAAATTATATTTCATTTGCCGAATATGTATGTTTTTTTTTTATTTGGTGATAAGGAAGTAAATATCCGACTGAATGTTTTTTGAGTAAGGTGAATCTTTGTTAGGAATCACCTAACTGCAGAGTGCTTATTGTCAGAATCGGTTACTGGTACAATGATGAACACCATTCTTTTCAAAATCAAATATACAGAAAGCTGCCTAAACGTTTCAGTGAAATAATTATAACATCATGTTAATGTCATCTGGTCGAAAGCCTTGCTGTTAAAGAATGAAGGGCCATAAATACGACATATTATCAACTGATCTCATGAATGAATTGGTATACGTCACAGACAAACTGTAAAATGTTTCATGTCAGTAAAAGTTTCAAAGATTTTCGTCTTAATATTAAAAGGTAGCTGTGATTCATTAATGAAGAGGAATTTTCTATCATTCAAAACAAATATGAGAGTACCGATTTGCCTATAGATAAAAAATTGACTGTGATATATTTAAGTTATTCTGGATTTGCTTTTTTATATATTCATAAGAAATCTATAATTTTCTGTGAACATATCTATTGCTTTATTTGATTTTAGGTCATTGTTGTTATTAAAAAATATCCATAGAAATCTAACAGCAACCATAATTAGCAGTCTGATACGACTATTTATTAATGATATAATCAGTTGTATTGATAATTGGAGATAAGTTCTCTAATTAATATTTGTTTCCTCTTGTCATAGCACTAGATTATATTATTAGCAAGATGAGCAGAACAGGTCCCTTGACCGGTAAATATATATCATGCCTTTTTAGAGCATATATTGTTATAACTGATTTTTATTATTATTAGTTATTTTTGTTGATCGCTTATTGTGTCAAATAATATCAACAAAAAAAAAGATTACATTTTATTGTAGACAGTTTGAAAATGTATCATATGTTTGTAAATAAAATTAAACCTCAGTTTATCTCCGTTTCAATACAGCCCGTGGAATTAGGCATATGACGGAAGGTTTAAATGATTAATTTGCGGTTAATAAAATAATTCTACAACAATGACTTCAAACGTTTATATATATTCACTTTACTATAAAAGCAAAAGCTAATTTTATTTGCTTGATGAAAATTAAATGTTATTTTAGTATTCAAAAGTACAAAAGAAAAGTTCATTACATTTATTCAAACCTTTTTTTTTTTAAGGAATGCATAATTTATATAAACTTGAGATGATAATTATTATCCCAATATTTTATATTTTTATGCTACATGTGTTCCTTCCAATTTCATCTACTCACGCATGTGCACATCGTTCTTTCAGTAATGAATTTAAACACTCTCGGCTAATTGCGTGTTTTTGCATTGTGTTTAAGACACTAAATTCTGACTTCGTCTACAGACCACTTAGTGTTCAGATTCACCGGCTGATGTTAACTCGGTCGGGTTTCAATCATGCTGGAAGCAATCGGATGTCTAACCGTACTGATGATCTGTGATACGACGAAACATGATTGTCTGCGGATGACATATATATATATATATATATATATATATATATATATATATATGTCATCAGCAGACAGATCCTTTTTCTGTATTTAATTAGTTTTCGGTAATAATTATGTTAAAGCAGTATTCACTTATATTAAAATAGTATTCAATGTATTTATTCTACTTTGATGCCGTATCGTCTGTCAAGCTAGTTACCAATGGAAGTATCCTATGCTCAGACACCAGGCTGAGATCCCAAAATATACTACCTTTAATGAAACATCAAGTTACCCATTTAACCTATCAACTAAAAATAGCAATAGTCTTTTATACAATAGAAAATAAGAATGGAAAATTGTTGTAGATAATAACTTTCAGTTGTGAGAGAAGATGATGTATTAGATTTAGATGTTCGTAACTCTAAAATTAGTAACATTGGCCTATTTTCTAAAATAATTTTTTTTTTTCGATAAAGAAAATATCTATAGAGAGTTAACAAAGTTTTGCGTTGTAATTTAAAAAAATTCTCCATGAATGTTGGCTTTACTGTCATTTCTACTGTTTGTGATCACCACTGCTCCTTTGATGAAAAGAATACTTCGCCTAGTGAAATAGAAGCCTCAGACAACAATGTAGAAATCTTGCTATATTTTTTTACCCAAAAAAGTTAATCCATCCCAAATATGTTTTGATTACGCCAGGATATATCTAATAATATGATGTATACTGAATGGAATAACAAAGTTATTATTGATTTGCAGATTTAAAAATATTGGCTTAGGAAATTAACCGCAGATATCAGAATTTTACTCTTATTTTGAACCTGATCAGAGGTGTTTCTTAATAATAGTTACAAAAGTCAACAAAATAGTCCACTTTTACACACATAAGCGAGAACCGGCATCTAGTTATGATATCGAAGCGATAAAAGTCTTTAAATATAAGATATGAATTAAAATTGATGTCCTCAAATTTCGAGCATAAAACATAAAGGAGTCGAATAATATTACCCTTCTTAGCTGAAAAATTCGTAAAAACGTCCAAAAATATACAGAGAGAAAAAAAAGCTTACGATGACGATGCTGATTTAATAATAATGATATGAAAAATAATCAAGCAGAAGAGGAGGAGAAATAGATTTTAAAAATCACTCAAGAAAGAAAATAATTAAATAAAAATATATCACGTTCTAAAACTGATATTTCCCAACATTTGAAAAACAAATTAATAAAGAAAAGCAGCACTGACATTGTGTGTAGAAAATTGAACAAGGGTAGCAGCATCCTTGAATCGAAACAAAAACAAAAGTGATATCATTTATCTGCTATACGTGATACACGCTTGGGTGATCATGTCTCGAAAGAGACATGAATGACTGGGCAGAAGATACTCCGGCAGTAGGTTGCCATTAG
Source organism: Ascarosepion bandense (assembly GCA_037127315.1). Lineage (NCBI taxonomy): Eukaryota > Metazoa > Mollusca > Cephalopoda > Sepiida > Sepiidae > Ascarosepion > Ascarosepion bandense. The sequence goes on from JBBBDQ010000190.1 coordinate 5,969,362, forward strand.
TTCCTGTGGTAGACTCTTTCCCAATCAAGCCTATAAAACAAATTTGCACTGCTATTTAACACATAGCTGGATGAAGTAGAGATGGATTTATACTTTTCTCAAGTGTATTTGCGCGTATATGAACGCAACGAATCCAACTGTAATTCGAACTTGACACTCTGATTTTTCGTTACAAGCCGATCCCCACTGCACCACAATGCACATCCTCAAAAGTGATATACTGTTTTGAAAAAAAAAACAAAAAAAACATTTCTTTCCTTTTCTCAAATGAGTTCACCAATAGGTAAGAGCGCCCACGCTTCCTTTCCCAAGGAATCTAAAGAAATTGAAAAAGGCTATACTGATAACATAGGTATTCGTATTTTGAACTAGTATAATCTTGAATGTTAATCAACATTCTCCACAATGTATTTCAAGAAGCAGGATTAAACATGAAGATTTTCAATACAGAAAAAAAGTCAGCTGGAATTGTTATAAATATATTCATGGCCCGGATCCTTCCTGAACCAATTACAACACAATTAGTATCGTAAATAAGAAAATTAAACATACTATGGTAATTTGCAAGTAGCGGTTTTCCCACAACACATCAAGTTGCTACAAACTCAGAACATTAACCTCTATTCATATTCTCGATTCCTCTCGTCTGGTCGGTAGTTTCATATAGATTCTTTGCATTGCACCAGACTTATTTATTAAATTCTAAGAATTCACCTGTATATTTATTGCTCACATATAAAGCGATTTTATATTATTTATCAATTCTTGATAATGTCTTTAATTAGGGAGAGTTAATTACTCTGTAACAATGGTGAAAAAATTCTTCGTGTGAGTAAAGCGTGTTGACCTGAACAAGAACCATTCTTTCTCGAACTTCGTGAACTGGCGCTACAGAATCGCAGAGAAAGATATGTGCCTGATACTCGCGGATTTTTAACCGAAACAACAACTAAATAGTTATAACTAGTATATCTTAATAAGGAATAATAATTTAATCATGTTGTTCAGTATGCAGACTACCCCAAACGGAAGTCAAGGGTGAAGGCAACAGTTAATAACGTAAAGTGAACAGCTACTGGACTTGAGAATTTTTTTTTCTAAAAAAGAAATATGAAATAGAAATTTCAAGTGACAGCAGGAATAACTGCTGAGTCTATGAATATTGAATTTTTCTTTATAAACAAAGAGATAATATTGTTACTATTAATACTACTGATTATCTTCTTTGGCAGTACAACTCAAATGAATTGTTGTTCCATTTTCTTTTTAATTTTATCTTTGTTTAGATGTTTAGGCGATCATATCTAAAAACAGTATTTTTGTAATTAACTTTGAGGTATCATGTAATCTAGGAACAGACACCTGAGAGGTTAACCTTTATTTCTTTCATGATTCTAAATTCACGGTATTCCTTTTGATGTGTTGCCGCATAGTGAGATATATTCCTGTCCACATTGTTATTTAATACAATCCTGTTAGTAGAAGTTAAAAATTCATGCATTCCACGTAGTCAAAATTAAGCACCAGTTTGACTACTTTGGAATGTTTATACTGCTCGCCTATAACAGTTTTTAGATCGATATAAGTTACAAAACATTCACATTTTTAACAATATGAATTACCGGTTAATTTTCATAATTGTGATAAATCTTCAAGAGTACATATGTTTGCCTGTAAGTTTCTGTAATTCATGGGACTTTTATTTCTGTAAAATATAGTTAAAATTTGTATAGTTTTTAAAATAATCCCGTATAAGTAAGCAAATGATTCTACAGATTCAGCAAGAATGGATAATAAAAGATATATAGAAGTTCCTATTTATTTCGACAAACAAACTAGACATTTATTGCATTGTTCATATTGTCTATAGATCATGTTGCACATGTGCCTTTATTTCATGGGTTTGTTTAACCCATTATGAAACCGACGTCAAAATATTTTCTTATTGACATATTTTCATCTCTTTTTAGTTTGATTCATAGAACTGTGACATTGAAAAATGATTCATATACAAGGCACTATACTCTTTGTTTATTAATTCACGCGCCTCTGTCTTTCATCCTTGTCATTATTTGTAATATATTTTAACAAAGATGTAACCATTTCAATAAAAAGTATCATAATATAGCAGCATTCTATACTAACTAAAAAAAAGGCGAATTCCATTATATAAGTCACATATATTTCTACAGTTGAAAACATGATATTTTTTCTCTTTGCTTCTTTTAAAGCCTCCTTACAATTTTAAACAGACACGGTAGATTTTCTTCTACATTAGAAGAGCTGTAAAGCCGATCAATACGTCTGGTCTTCTTTTTGAGATTCACATTAGAGAAACGAGACCAAAGAAGTGTCTTCGTCATTTTCTTATCTATCAGCTACTTTATTGTGAAGCCGGGAGAAATGGAAGCCTTTTTAGAGAATTAAAGTTACAGCAAGAAAAGAGAGATTTTGAAGACATCTGATCACACACAACCAACGTAAGCTTCGTTCATAATCACAAGAAAATTTTTCTTATGAGCGGGTGCTGAAAATTTCTCGACCTAACTCAATTTGCAATGTTTGATCAAAATAGAAGGCTATATTATTTTATTTCTTATTCCTTTCTTGTTTAGAACAAGAACTTTAATGTGAAACCTACGTTTTATTTAATCAATCAAACAAAAAGAAAATTAACGATGTTAGACTGAAGAAGAGTCTGAATATTAATTACGAAATAAACAACAGGACTCTTCATATAAAAGTTGTCACATTGAGTGTTGTAGACACTTTTCTTCAGGCAGAGAAAATGTGTAACTAGTAAAATCTATATTGCGCATGCAATGATCCTTATTAATGTTTGAATCTAAGAACCGAAAAAGAGCACATGTTTTTGCATCAATGTTATCACAATATAAGCATCAAGAGCCACTACATTTGGGCTATATTAAACAATGAATAGGAGAATGATGTTAGGCATGAATAAAAGAGGATGTCTTTACGCTCCGGACTAGACACTTCCCTTTCTACGCAGTGTTGTGAAACTCTTTCATTTGAATATCATACGTTTATCTCGAATTGATATTAAGGAACAGCTCTTTAGCATAACATGATCAAATGAGATATATTTTACTATTTGTAGTTTTCTCATACCAATTATTAAAACTATTTTTTTACAGTTTAAATTATGCACTTTAAATGTAAACATAATTATTGACCTTTACTTCCAAGCTGTGATATGAATACATTTTGTATGACAATTTCTGGTTAAAAAATATTTTCTTTGATTGATAGGTATTCAGTTACAATATCTACTGGCAAAATTACCCCTACTTTATAAATTCGAAAAATGAATCAGACTGATTTTTTAAAATTGAATTCTGAAGATGATTAAGCTTTTACTTTTATACCTGAATAAAAAACGTGTTGACCAAATTAAAACTGAAGATTTGTCTCAAACTCGGCGTAAGTCCTCATGTAACATTCCTGTTTTCCCACCCACAATTTATTGAAGACGAATGCATGAGATTTTTAACATGATATGGAAAGTTTTCAAGAGAATCAAAATATTTGATTGTATGAAAGATACTTGTCCTTATAAAATTTGAACGTTTTCATTTTAAAAATAGCTGAACATTAACAATTCGAGCGTTAAATATCTGATATATCCTAGTAACTGTCACTATTTATCTAATCTTTATAGGTCCCTGAAACGCTCACATTCAGAATAAGCCACCATCTTGAATTACTCTTGGGCCGTATATTGGTTGGTGAATAGTCAATAATATGGTAATTTGTACAGTTAATTCAACTCTATTTTAAATGTCATTTTGGGTGTAATATTTCGTCATATACACACACAATATGTGAGCTTTATATATTAGTCCTGTGAGATTTTGCTAGCAAACATATATAGCAACTATATATATATATATATATATATATATATATATATATATATATATATCCGTTGTTGTGTAGAACATGTGTTTAGTTACTTAAAATGTTTTCTATTCGATGTCGCTGTGTAGGCAAAATATTTCAACTTACTGCAAATATTACATAGTTGGTAAGATATTGTAAATGTTAGTGGCTTTGAAAAAGTAATTTGATGTTAACCCGTTGTTTCATTCTTTTCTTATACGACAATGCTTGTTACAAAACTTGTAATAGATAGCTATTTAGATGTTCATTATTCAGAATATCTAATTCATTATGTGGTATTTTTAAATAGAGAATTTCCCATGAGTTAGAAATATTGCTTACTGAATGGATAAGGATATATGACTTTCATTTTATTGCAATGCATGAAGCCAAACTCTTTCAAAAAACATCCAAGCTGTTAGTCTATTGAAACTCATTCTCAGATAAATGATTAAAAATTGCTTCGAGAGAATTAATCAAGTAGGTTATCGTGCGGAACAACTTACTTTGAACCTTGTGCACCGGTACTATAGAATCTAAACAATGAACAGAGGCAAAGAACAGAAAATATATCATATGATTTTCACCTGCACGAAAATATAAGATGAATATCGTATGTAATTTTAAAATAAATGAAATAATTGTGATGTTAGCATTTCAGACTAGATATTAAGAAGGAAAATCTCCCCATTAAATGGAAAGAGTAATAGCTTTAAATGAATATCAGAAACCTATTTCTCTTTAAAACTGGTTTGATGGGGAGATTTTAAATCTTCAACAGAAGTAGCATTGTCTGCAGAATATTTTCTTATGACGAGAAGGCTAATTTTAAACAATATCAACCAACAATGATATAGCGTTGGATACTAAATTTTTATTAATCTACAAGTAATATTTTAATTACGTTTAAGTATAGAATAGATTCCTTCGTATACTTCCTGTGATAATAATATTCTCAGCTTTAAATGACTTGCCACTTCAGGCAGCGTTTATCCAATTAAACTTAAAGAAGTTGAATTGGATAGATTAGCTATGACTAAATACCTACTGTATCTAATCTGTCATGGATTTAAAATGACTGAAAGTCACTCAGTTGTAAATACATAATACAGAAAGAATGATTGGTTAATTTAATATCACAATATAAATCGAAGTCAACAAGAGAATAGGGAACAACGATTCTTATATGTGTTTTTGTAAATGGATAGCCGAACAAGTATTATGAAGCAGAGTAAAAGTCGTGTAATGCTTAGAAGTTAACATTTGTGGAGAGCCGTGATCTTCCATGTTATAAAATTACATCTCGCATAAAGTAAGAAAAGAAAACATTAAATTGAGTAAAGTGATACTTTGGCTGAGTTGTCTTTAATATTAATACACGCAACATTATCATGAAAGAAAAATAGTAAAAGGCAATGCAACAGAAAATTACATTCAGACATTTTCGCATCAGTGTTAAATCAATCAATGCACTAGGTTAAAGGAAAGATGGAAAATTCTAAAGAACGTGACATTAATTATATTAGCGTTTGTTCTGCGCGTGTATACATATCAATATATACAGAATCTCATTGCGAACGGTGAATTCTAGGGCCGAGAATGGTCTTTTTTTAATCACTGACTTTACAGACAGGATGCAGACATTTTATAGAGACGCAAACTACCATTAAGTGCTTTGATGAACTCCAGGACTGTACACCACCATTTATGGAAGTGGTAATTTTTCTTGAGAGCAAAGATCAACGTTTGATCCGTCCTATCTTAGCTGTCAGGGAAATGTTTTCGTCTTTCTTGAACTATAAGAAGATTCCAGAAAATTTGATCGGGATAATTATGACTTTTTGATAGCAATAATAGTAGAGATTTTCAGTGATGAAAATTATTCAATAAATTGTATCAAATCGAAGACATACACACAAAGATTGTCTTGTGTATCAGATACCATTTAACAGATCGTCAGGCAGTAATTTCTTTTTTGACTAGAGTCGTACGTATGTTTCAGACAGAGTAATTAAATCTACCTAATTAAAGACATTATCAAGAATTGATAAATAATATAAAATCGCTTTATATGTGAGCAATAAATTTTCACAATACCTAAACGTTATTCACCTTTCGCCTACTATACATAATAGCATAAAATTTACACACACACACACACACACACATATATATATATATATATATATATATATATATATATATAGTATAATGTGAATGTATCAGTACTATGAAAGAAAAGTATATATTTTCAAGACAAACAGAAAACGTAACTGTTTTTTATAAAACATTTTGTTTTTTATTTTATATTCTCTTACACGTGTTTCTGGTTTTGCGGCCTTCTTCAGGAAGTAAGTTTTTGTCAGTCCTCGTCTTGATAGTGTCTGGTAATAGTTCGCATCTTATACTTGCGTTAAAAATTATTTAGGATGGATCAAATATCGAGCAGTGGAAAGTTTTTATTTTAATATATATATGGACAAACACACACACACACCGATATATATATATATATATATATATATATATATATATATATATATATATATATACACTTCATGTGTCGTGTGGGATTTGGTGTTTGTGTCTGTCACTACGTTTGTTTTTGCTAGTATGTGTACTTACTTGTGCGTGTATGTGTGAGCGTACGTGGTCCGATTAGTGTAACTATTAGGTGCCGGTTTAAAGTTGTTTATGAAGGTTTTTTTACTTGTATTAATAGTTAGGAATGATTGTATGCATAATATAATGGCATAATATTAAATTTGTCTCAAGGTGTATTGTGATAGAAAGTTTTTTTGTTATTTGATAGTTTGATGTGGCTTTTATGATGGGATACTGTGTTGTTGAGTGCTTGTCTGATTCCAATATATGACTTATTGAATTTGCGTACTTAAGTGCATATACAATATTTTTCGAGTAGCAAATATTTTTGTTTATTGTTAATACCTTTGTAGGGTTTTCAAAAGTGTAAGGGATTTCTTCTATAATGATATCCCAAACCCCACATTTTGTTTGTAACCCCCTGTATAGTTTGTTGGTTAAATATCTATTTCAGGTTTTTGGTTATCATTTGCACTTAATCATTTTGGTCATTTTTAATGTTTTACATTTAACGTTTTTGTTTTGTAGGTCTTTCTTTTAAATTCAGTGAATAATTCTGGGTTGTTTTTGTGTTATGTTGAGTGTACGCTGGAGCATGTTTGCTGTTGCTTTTCTTTTGGTGTTTTAGTTCGTTTAGAAGTAGTTATCTTGCCAGTTCAAAACATTTACTTATACGCGTTGTGGTGAAGCCTCGTTTTCATTTTAAGTTTCATGTAGCTGTTTTCGACGGGTTTTTCAGAGGTGTTTGTTGGCCACTCTAGTACAAAGCTTTGGTGCTAGGGAATAGAAGATGGATTTTCGGCAGATTTATGTGTGATGGCTCTTCAAAAGAAAATATTGTTAGATGTCTGTAAGTTTGTTATTGGCATCTGTGATTATGTGTTTGTTTCTATTTCTAATATATATATATAGTGATGATCCACGTATACTGTCTTAATATGTATAGGAAAGAATATTAATAACAAGTTTTGAATTTAAAAATGTACTTTTTTTTGGACAGTATTTGTTTATTTTTATTATTGTATTTTATATTTCCAGCCGCCCTCGGTCCTTCATCAGAAACGACTAATTTCTTTCCTATATATATATATATATATATATATATATAGATTATAGATTAATACTCAGATAATTTACTTGGTTCATTCCTTTGCCTTTTCTTTCTTTGCCGTTCCCCCTACCACTTCTGTCCATGGGATATTGCCAAATTTTAACATTTGAACTCTTGTCTGTTTCAGATAAGTTTACAATCTTCTAATATGGAGCCAGGAATCTCTGTCTAATGTCACTCTTTCTTATTTTCTTACATACAAAAATTGTTAATCGCTCCTCATTTTAACTTTCTGTGTATGGATATGTTTTTGGGCTTCTGCTGACATGAAAATCTTGTTGTACATTTGAATTAATAAAGGTTTCGTTTTCCACCGTTGCTGACGAAGGGAGTATTTCCTCGTTGAAATGTCTCTACAACGAAATTAAATTTCAACATTTTTGTTTCTTATCTAATATATATATATATATATATATAGAGCACAAGGGTCTGTGATTAAACTTCGTTTTACCTAATTTCCCTGTGACCTTAACTTTCTCCTTTTCAGTACATAAATAATTTAAAAATTGTCCGAATGTTTTATCTATCCAAATATTTTGAAAGTAAAACATTCCTATATCACTAGATACATATATAAAAATCTATATAATCAGTTAAAAATAAGATAAAATTCATCATCGGGATTGGTCAATAGAACGGTAAAAATAAAACATTCGGACAATTATTTTATATTTTATACAGTGAAAAGAAAAATACATAAGATCACATGAAAAAGTGTATAAAAAAATTCAACCTACCATTTTTCTGTATTTTTGACGAAAAATGCATAAAAGAGGGGACTGCTTAATTAATACACAATATATATATATATAGTTTTTACAATGGCTTATAAACCATACTTTTATAAACCATTGTAACAACTATTACAATATAAAGCTCTACTTTTCATAAAGCACTCTTTACAAAAGTAAATGCTTGAACAGTTGGTTTATTAATCCACGTGAATTGCCATTTCCTTACAATATATATATATATAACTGATGAACTTTTTAATTTCAATGTATGTTGATTCTGCAATCTCATTAAGCTTTGTTTCTATTGTATCATATGTGACACTTCAGTCCCGCTAGGAACTTTCATATATGTCTACATATTGTGCAAAACGTAGGATCTCTAAACAGCCACAGCGATATTTTCCTATGTTTTCGCTCTTGTCTTTAAATGATTACCGTTTTAATACGACTGGTTTCAAAATGTCTGATACCACTCTGGAACATATATTTTCTGTTATTTACAGGGTGTTGCAGCAAAATCTGACACTTGACAAAAACAAAACGAAATAGGTGAAAAAATCAAAAGTTTTATATGCAGAGACCCAACAGTTTATTGGGCAACAGCTAGAGTTATATACTATATTGTTTTTCAATGTAACCGTCGGTGGCAGCGACGACAATCTCAAGGCGGGTGCGAAATGAATCACACGCTTTGGCGATCATGTCTTTGTCGATAACGACGAACACCTTCATGATGGCAGCATTCAGAGAGTAGACCTTGTTATGGACGTGCTAGTTGGTCCCGACTGCAAATCCATTGATTATTTCCCCTGGGGCGTGATCGAAGCCAAAACCAACAAACACGCCCACGACACGGTCTACACTCTGAAAGCTGCGATTATGGAAGCGTTAGCATCTATTGACAAGGATATGGTCGCCAAAGTTCCTTTTTGGGAAATCATTTGAGAAAAGGAAATAATGATGATACTACAGATAAAAAAAGAGAAATAAAGTAAGAATTATGAATTAATTTCATAATATGTATCACACGACCGTGAAAAGAAACACAGGAAATACACACTTAAAATGGCTAAAGAATTGGCTGAAATACTTAGGACAATAGAAACCTTTAAAGGAATGTAAACGTCATTAGCCCTATCCAAGAGAAAAAATTAAGAATACTAGAAAAAAACATTAGTTAATTCATCAAATTTTCCTTGTTTGTCATCTTCAACAAAAGAAACACACACACACACAAACACACAAACATGTGTGTGTGTTTCTGTGTGAAGCTAAGCCAGTGGTGAAGAGAATAAACATTATGCAGGACGTGCAGAGTGTGAATGGAAAAATGTTAGTAAGCAACACTAGCAACAAAATTTGGACTAAGCTTGCAAACTGGTCGCATAATTGACAGAACGTGCCTAACACTTCATTGTAAAAACTGCCCTAATAATAAAGAATAAAATCGAATCCTTAAAAGCTGTAATTTGTACCTTATATATATATATATATATATATATACACAAATTTTTACATACCAAATTATATCGGTAACATACATATTGATAATGGAAATTTAATAGCATTATATACATGTAAAAATGCCTGAAAAATATGTGAATTATTTTTAATAAAAAAAGGATAAGACAAAACACAATTATATCAACGATAAACATACCCACAATTTGCTGACCGTGCTTGGAAAAAATAAAAATTCCTATAACTCTAGATAAATATATAAACAATTCATACGTTCATGATAATAGTTAAATGTAGCCAAATGCGCTTGGATAAACAAAATATTCAGTGAAAATTTGTCATTTATGTACTGAAAAGGAAAAAAAAACTAAGATCAAGAAAAAATACATAAATGGCCTAATTACAGTACCTTGTTTGTCATATTTGATGAAACTCACATAAAGCAAGATTTCTTCTAAATACATATGTACGCACGCGCATATATATACCTCTTTTTTTTCTCGCTATCTTTTTCTCTCTCTCTCGCTATATATATATATATATATATATAGAGAGAGAGAGAGAGAGACACAGAGAGAGAGAGTTAATGATGTAAAGTCATTAAACGCAGATGATAATCTAGAATGATCTAATATATATATATATATATATATATATATGTTAGTGGTTAGAGAACAAAGAAATATGTGTATATATTAATACATTAGCAACCTAATTTTTATTAAAAATATATCACTCACCATCTGTATATTTATCAATATGCTCCTCTCCTTTGTGAAAGTTCTAATTTTAATGATAAACAGTGTAAAAATTTTAGAAATGTGTCTTATTGCTGAAACATTAAACAGCGTTTTTGTATTTGTGTGCGTATGTGTGATATTCATATTTGCTTTGAGAACTTATATAAATTTAAAAGATATAACTTTAAATATGAAAATACAAACAGAACATTATACCGTGAACATGTTTTTCATGACTGGAGTTTGTTTTACACTCATTTCTGAGGTTCATTTATTTTTAATCGTCTATAAACGCGTCATTGATTAATGAGATAACCCTAACACTAATATTGTTATCAAAATAAATTTTAATTTCTATTAAAAGTGTCATGCTTTCCTCAAGAGAATTAGTGCAATCTGAGCCCAACAGACTAATGCAAATTATACATTCGATTTACCGATTTCATTGTCGGTGCCGATAACAGTTACGGTTACCGCACACCCATTCATTCGATATCTGAGATAAAGCTAAGTTTGACAAGGGTGATTTATTCTGGTTCAATCCAGTGCTGTCTCAAAAATTTTAATGGATGAATGCAATCTGTATAGTTTCCTTATCTCAATGAATTACACTGATTGCAAATGTTTATATTTTTTTTATTTTTACGTTGTTCAATAAAGACAGCACATTTTTGCTTTATCAGAAATTAATTTCAGGCTTAATCAGTCTTAAATTATTTTGTAATTTTGAATAACTTTATGGCGCATTTACTTATTTTAAATTAATAAATCTTAATTTATATACCTTAAGTATGTTCACTATAATTAGATCTTAGCAATTACGTTTTTGCACGTATTGGCAATATATATATATATATATATATATATATATATATATTAAACATTTTGTATTAAACGATAGAGACAACTTACTCTTGCAGATTTTATTTTGTATTTTCACATATTTTCTAATGAGGCTTTTTATTTCCAAATTATATTTATACAAATATTGTCCATAGCTTAACTGAGTGCTTTATAAATATATATATATATATATATATATATATATATATATAGTCATCCACAGACAGATCTGTTTTGCTGTATCACAGCTCATCAGTACGTTTAGACATCCGATTGCTTTTACCCAGGATTGTTGAAACTTGACCAAATTGGTTCTACATCTGAGCCATGGGCTCTCGGTAGAAGGGGGCACACTTTTAGCGTATGCTATAATCCATTACTGAATGAGGGATGCGTATAATCCATTACTGAATGAGGGATGCGTAGAAATATAAAAGAAACTCCGTTGAAGCAACTAAGGAGTTGCCAAAATATCTAACGACTGAATCAAGATAAAATTTTGAAAATGGACAGAGGAAAGAAAACGAGGGAAAATAAAAAGACCGAGAGGCTTTTCTAGCTATTTTGGGGAAAAAAAAAAGGTCAAGGCCAAAATTACCAAGACAGATCAAAAAACGCTTCACAACGATAAATCCTATCAAATGATGGTCTTAATCTTGAAACTTGCTTCAACTCGTGCGATCTTTAGTCGGTTTGCTGCAACGAGAACAATGAAAATAATAGCAGAATTAATATCTACTCCTGCAATAAGAGTACTTTTTTATAAAACCGCACGATACTACAAATCAAAAACGGTTACGCTAATAGCTCTTGAGATTTTTTTTATAAATATCATCGTCAGATGAAGATTATCATATGGGCGATAGGAATGACATTCAGCTTGCTCAGAAATTAACAGTAATCTACAGACATTTAAACAGATCAATGATTACAAATCGATTCCAGTGTATGATCCCCGTCGGTCTTAAAGAAGAATGTGACATCAGATGTAATATACTTATGCACAAGAAAATAATTTTACCAAATTAAAATGTCCGCCACATTTGAAGTCTTTCGAAAGCTGCACCAAATACAATATCACATGTAACGGGAAGAGAAAAGGCATGAAATGGGCGCTTCTCTCACTATTTTAATCACATATTTTGAAATTAAATTTTCATCAATACTAGAAATTAAGAATGATGATTACTATCTTACTTGAGAAATCTATTTCTTGAGAAAAATCAAAATTAAGAGACAAAGTTTATAATTTTCAGTCGATAGTAATCTTAACGGTTAGGTTAATGAAATCTAAACGTTTTGTTATCAGTAAATTGATATTTTCACCGTTAACAATTAATTCACTTTTTTGCTATTTTTTTAAAAATAAATCCTTTCATTCATTGTGTCTTTTATTTGAAACTTGACAACATGTTTTAATAAAGGTATTCACTGGTTTAATGTTTGAAAACTTCAGGACTTAGCAAAATTTATAATTTTTTTCTCTTTATACGGAACACAGATAGGAGGTAATAATGTTTATCTTGACCGTATTAGACAAGCATCTATATTATTCAGAATCAAATTTTAAGATTCCTATATTTATGAAATACATTTTCTTCTATTTTTTATAATTGTTACATCCAAAGCAACAATGTGTAAAAGATGTCGGAGAAAGGATACGAGAATGATGGTAATCAAGGAAATAGAAGATGGCAATTGACGTTGCAGTTAAACTTTTAAACTTTAGTTCTCAGGAAAGCAAGTAAAGTGAAAGGAGTTCCATAAATAAGAAATGCGGGAAAAGAAACTGTTAAAGTAGACGAAGAGGTTACACTTAAGTATTTCGACGGTAAAAGGGTGGGATCAAAGATGCAACATGCGTAAATAGATGTAGGCTAGAGAAAATAGGCATGTTGGCATGCAAATAATTGTAGTAAAACAGAGAAAAGCCAGAACACTTCAGTGACTGAAGATAGGCTGCCATGTCAGGAGTGATCATATTACCGATCCTTCTTTAGATTTTGTCGAGAACCTAAAGATGAAAAGCAGGAGCTCTCGACGAGATATTTATAGTGACGAGAAAAACTTATACAGTGACCTTCCTAGTAGTAGATGTAGCTATAGATTCGATGTAGTCGTTTTATTTTAGGTACAGATTATGTAATCTCTGTCTTTGTTCACAAATTTGAAAATTTTAAAGTTATAAACTATTTTATAATAAACACTTAATATAAAATATGTCGTTTAATATTCAATGAAAATTGTAGGAGAACCGAGCAAAATTGTGTGTAGATTTTAAAGTAAATTTTACCATTGTTGCTAATACACGACAAGAAATTGAAAGGCATAACTACATTATAATTACATCATAATCAAAGAACAATATATTACTTTCAGTTTCTTTTCTGTGAAAGATTACTGGTTTGTGTTAGGTAGAAGCCATGTTTCCCGCGTTTGCCCACTCCTTTTATATAATACTTCTTACTTTTCTTTACCTTATCTGCGTGCGTCAACAAGTTCAACATTAAATCAGATCAGTCTTTTTTTTTTTAATCAGCATCTGTAACTAATCGAACAAGTCTAGAGATTTATAACAGCCATTGATCCTACGCACCAGCTCTAAACTTGTCTCACATTTCTAACCGTAAGATATACACATTAAATCCACTGACGTAGCATGATATATTTAATTTTGTTTCAAGATTGTAACGTCACGCCACAAAATACAAATATCATTAGAGTTGAACAAGTTCTTGTTTAGAATTCAATTCAAGGATATCGTTTGGAATTGAAACCGGGATACACAAATTTGTGGAAATCAGCGTACATTCGCCGGAAGGTTAAATAGATCTCTCTCTCTCTCTCTCTCTCTCATATGGAGCTTGGTTAATTATCGTACATGTTTAAACGAGGTGTATATATAACGTAAGTTGTCTAGATGCACATGTAGTAGTATGGCGAATATAGTAATTGATCGGAAATACAGTTCCTTTAGGATTATTTCCGCTCAGAATAATTTTGGTAATCTCAAGGTTTGATTTTCCGGGTGTGATGTAATTTTTGTTTTATAAGGCTACCGTTTAATATTTTTGTAATAGATAATTAAATTTTGTTGTTCTCGTTACCACACACACATACATATATATATATATATATATATATATATATATATCCTAAGACAAAATTAAGTTTATTATTTCTTTTTTGTTGTTTCCTTACTGGAACAAAGTGTGTAAAATCTATATATATATATTTTTCTGTTTCCTTTACTGTTTCTCTTTCCTATATATATATATATATATATATATATATATCCAGGTGAAGATAGCTAACAGTTTTATTATTCTGAGTTCCCCGGTATCTACTTTCTAAAAAACATGCTTTATAAAATATATATCGCATATATATATATATAATTTTAGAAGGCTTCTGATCAGTGTCAGATTAGACAATAATAGTAAACAGTTGCATTCAAATGTACTCAATGTACATAGAAAAAAAAAGACAAAAAGTTTGCATGCATAGATTTAAAATTAAAATTAGGCAGTTCAGCCGATTGAACTACCTTGCTTTTCACATTTTAATATTGTAAGGTATTATATAGAAATTAAAGATAACTCCTTATGAAACCAATTTTAGTTTACCTTGTTTTTCTGCTTGAGCAATGTGTGACACAATGTTGATTTTCATGCGGGGAACCCGATTGCGGACGCTGAGATTGATGGTCAAAGATTACTCAGTCTCTGTTTATTCGCTAACATGGTACAAAGTTCGTCTTAGCATGTCTTAACTTGTCGTATCCTAACGCACAGTTTCATCAAAAGGCTGATCTATGCTTTAGGAATTCACTTAATCTATAACGCCTACTAATACCGAAAGTTTGAGATCATGTGAGGACAACTGGCTGATTTTCCTAATTGTAATATTTTAATATAATGCATGTATGTGTTTCTTAAAAACTAACAAATCTATCTGTATGAATGTAAACTTTTAACAGAAAAGTAACATTTAAGTATATAGTTTTATGATGTCATTCACTCACATAATCTTTTATTTTGATAATTTTGCCAATGTTTATTCAGCAATGTTCCGTATTTAAACGAATGGTAGCAATGACTAATAAGCTTAAAATATTTATATATACATATATCGGATTTTTGTGTTCTTGCAAAATATACCAAGTAGTGAACATTAATGATTTAAGAAAACAATTTTTTACCATCGGCAAGTGAATGTTTTATTACTGGCCAAGTAGACCTTTAAATCCATGACAATTTTTCCTACGAGCCTCTTACAACAATCTAATGAATACTTGAAAATTTCTCAGGAATGCTCATGGGAGTTGTACTGTTTCTTGCTTTATAATATAATGAGAACTTCAAAGAAATTATTAAAATTTGGAAATAGTGTAATTTTTTGGAAAATGAGTGTATTATTTCTTAGTCTTTTTTTTATAAATCATCAATTGCGCAACTTGACCCACACAAAGCGAGCGGCGGTGACGGAATCCCAGTCACAGTACTGAAGAAATGTGCCCCAGAACTCTCCTCTGTCCTCTCTAAACTCTATAACCACTTCCTATCTGCTTCCTGCTTTCCTGCCTGTTGGAAGTCCTCCTGCGTAGTTCCTGTATTTAAGAATTCTGGCGAACCCTCAGACCCCGCCAATTACCGTCCTATTAGTCTCCTTCCAATCTTTGGCAAAGTTTTCGAAGCCATTATCAACGCCGAGGTGATTCAGCATCTTATGGCCAACGGGCTTCTCTCTGACAAACAGTATGTGTTTCGCTTCACCAGGTCTACTGCTGATATGCTAACGACCATTACCGAGTACATATACCAGGCACTCGACAAGAATGGTGAAGCCCGAACCGTTGCCTTGGATATCTCCAAAGCATTCGACAGGGTCTGGCATGCTGGCCTCTTGTGCAAACTTCGGAGCTATGGGATAACTGGACATCTGTTTGACCTCATCCAGTCTTTCCTCTCTGACCGCACATTGAAGGTGGTATTAAATGGGCATGCCTCCCAAAACTACCATACGAACGCGGGCGTCCCTCAAGGTTCTATCCTAGGTCCCACGCTCTTTCTGATCTACATTAATGATCTCCCCGACACCATTAGATCCTAAGTTGGCATGTATGCCGACGACACAACAATCTACTCCCGCATCGATCAGAAACCAGGTCTGGACGACAAAGTGAACTTCGCTGCCGTACTTGAAATGGACCTCCAATCCGTAGTGGCCTGGGGTAGGAAATGGTTGGTAAATTTCAATGCCTCTAAAACAAAGCTGTTATCAACTAATCACCATCGACAATCGCATCTACCTCCCATTAGCATGAGACAGGCTAGCCTCCCAGAGAGTAAAATACTACGCCTCCTTGGCCTTACACTCTCGGCGGACCTCAAATGGAATGACTATATTGAATCCATTGCCAAATCTGCTGCTATGAAAGTGGGCTCCCTGTGCAGGGCCCGGAAATTTTTCTCACCTGAATCTATTCTGCACATATACAAATCTACCATCCGCCCGTGTATTGAATATTGCTGCCATATCTGGTCGGGTGCCCCTGCTGCTCTCCTTGGGCTTCTTCACGAAATACAAAGGAAGATCTGTAACGTGCTTGATACTGACTTGGCAGACCGGCTGCAGCCGCTCTCACACCGACGTGATGTAGCTTCCCTGTGCCTCTTCTAGAAGTACTTTCATGGCTTCTGCTCCGATGAGCTTAGATCACTGGTGCCGCCTAAGCACGAATTTACACGAGATACTAGATTAGCAACTAGGTCCCACCCTTTTACAGTTAAATAAGATGTAACCGTAAATTCTACTCCAACAGCTTCTTTTCTCGCGCTTCCCGCCTGTGGAACTCCCTTCCACAAGTCTGCTTTCCCGACAATTACAATCTCCAGGTGTTTAAATGTAGGGTCAATAGACACCTCCTATCACACTAACTCCCAACTATTCTCACAACACTCTCATCTACACAACCCTCATTCTCGGTATCCTTACCCGCCTATCACCCACCCTCTGTAATTTCCTATATTTAATCAGCCTTTCTCCACTCTACGTAGCCCCCTGCACAGTAGTGGCAGTGACATGCCTTGCTCGGGGTGAAACGCTTATAAAAAAAAAATCATTTACATTTTACTGGGAATATATATATATTTTTTTTTTCCAATGATATAAAAGTGGTAACATTGTTTCTATAAGGCCGATATGAGTGTTGAAATGTAAGGGATGTGATGTCATTCCAACCATTATTGTAATTTTTCTGCAATTCAGTCATCAACGTACACAATCTTTGATTGAACATATGTAAATATCGATGGCTGGTATCATCGCAAATAACACAAATGTCACAGTCACGTTGCAAGCTCAAGTGAATATTAACTAAATATTATGATAACCTGCCTTCAACCAGATCGCACTAGTATGTCTCATGTACTCTTATTATTAAGCACACTCCATTTAATCTCTGACGCCACAAGTCGTGATATTTGATAGATTATAGACCGATTTTCGCGTACACGTGAGAAACTCAATAAATTTATTTTATTGTGCCATATTTCGTTCGATTTAGCGTGCTGATAAATAAAACCATATATGTTTTTATTAAGGTTAACCTATGCAAGTCTGCAAATTCATATAATATATAACTTGCTGAATGATGTGCGTCTCGTAAATGAAAGAAGAGGAATTAAATGTGAATACAATTTAATCAGTGTCATCTAATGCAAGGGAATAGGGCTGCTATGACACAAGATTTCAGGATGTGGAAGAATTCCGAACAGAAATGTAATAATGTGCAAGAAGAAGAAATTGTAATCAGCGGGTAAATAAACAGCTATTGGCATTACATTTCCATTTTTGTTTAAGAAAAATATTTAAATGATTTAAGGAAGAGAGGTAAAAAATTTAGTATTCGTGGACTCTTTCACGCAGAACTAATTTAATTGACTCGAAAGTCCCTGCTTGTAAATATGCTTTGAATTTGTTTTTAGCCTTCATTTGTACAGTTAGTAAGAGTCAATTAGTTATGGAAAACGACCAAACCATTAAACCAACCTTGACAATACGTCTGTACATCTGTAAATCAGTAACCTAATAGAAAAAAGAAGCGCATTTTTGTTAATAGCATCTATATCTTTATCAATGAAATTAAATAATGATAAATATTATTAATCCCGAACAATCATTATATGGTGATATTTTCAGTTTAATATTCAGCTTATATCTTCTGTGGATATTTCATTTGATCTAAGATACTGACAGGATAATTTCTATGTGTTATGATTTATCAATACTTGTTGTGAGTAGTTTTATTCATGGAGGCGATTTCAAGTTTATATTAACGTTCCCTTTTATAACAGTTAAGTAATGAAACTGTATAGTTTTGACAACCAATGCTAAGATTATAATAGACGGAGCATGTGACCAACGAATAATCAATGAAAATATAGACCGCAAGGTAAAATATACGTTCTTACATATGCTGGGAATTTTTCAAACAAGAGAAAAAGCAGTAAAATACATTAAAAATTCTGTGAATCGATGTCAAAACATGGATAGAATGAAGAAATAAACCCATTTTGAGCAATAAAATAGGAAGTTGTGGTGAGTCTTGCTAACGCATATTCTGAAACAAATTGTCGCATAAAATACGATATATTCAGTTATTTCTTAAAGGTAAATATTTTGCTTCCTACTAAAAATTAATACCATTTCATTGTTTAAAAATCCTGAGTTCATATATAGGACATTTATGATTAGCATACCTCATAAAATATCTAATGAGCAGGCAATTAAAACATCTTGATACTCTGAAAATAATATTCAACTGTTTATTCTTGTTATATGCGTAACTTTTTAAATAATATTCGCATGAAATTTACTCATTTCACACATGACACATATATTATGTATTTTTACTTATACATACCAATATAAAAAAATAGAACGTTCTTATCCTACTGAATATGTGAAAACTATTTGAGTAGATGTTAGAGTATTTATAGCAGTTGTCACTCTGTCTTTCATACTGCTTACGGGCACGAGATCCCCATACGCGGCTCTGTCGATGGGTAGAGACTTGTCTGCGAAACTTGACAGTAGACCTGGATATTTTTGACCGAGCTTAAGGGTAGGAGACCTCACTTTAAAATGGCCCTATACCACATTCAACCTACATGAGGATGCAGATAAATACAGTGTGATTATACTGACTAGCATCTCACTGCTTAACAACTTTACGCAGCTTGCGAATATGTATTTGGTGGTATATTATTATTCCCATCCACTGTTTGGTGAGTAATCACGCAGTAATCTTTTAGGGTTAAAAAGAATTTTAAGAATTGGCTTTCAGATATTTATAAGGCGTTCATCATATAGTATCGATGCAAAAGACGGTTTTAAATGGGTTTGAAAAAGGAAAATATTTTCCCTTTCTGAAATCATCCTTTTATTTGTAAATACTTTTTGCCATAGATGGATACTTTTTAGTAAAAATTGAAAAGAAGCAGCTGAGAAGGATCTGATAAGACTATTTAAAGAATTCAGAGCGCCTGTTGGCTCTCAGGTTTTCAAGCTGTTCATAGATAGATAGATAGATAGATAGTGATGTGGTTCAAACATTTACACAAAATAAGTGCTACCAGAGAGATGTTGTCGTGCATGTATATTGCATGTCTCATATATCAGGGTAAAAGCATCCTTCCTTCCTTCCATTATTAATTAGTAACGCTGTTTTCAACTGATAAGGTGAAATTAATAAGAGCTGTGCGCAGAAATTTCAATCGCTAAGGCAGCAGCCACACTTATAAGATCTCGCAGTACTTATTATTTTATTACTGGCTTTAAGCCATCTTGTTAGTGACGATTTTAATGAGAAGACGCTGGCTTGATAAACTTATTATTAGACACTTTAATACATTTTATTACTGTTTTTCTTCTTCAAAAAAGTTTTGTTATAACCTCTGTGTTGTTAAAGTTTGTCCCAGTTCATACAGAACTCAAACAGGCAATGAAATATTTTTTCACACTATTTATATTATTCGGACTATTGTCCTCATCTTTGTTGCCCAGTGTACGGTGTTTTAGCCGATGTAAGCTACGGCTTTCTTCAGGAATGCTAGGAATTTCTTACCGAACCCTTTATTATGATCTGACTCTCATTCCGAAGGCTATTATGTAGTTCCGAGTTTCCCTCTAAACGGACTGTCTAAGTTACTTGCTCACCCCTGCGGTAGCCTGATATTGAACTCACAAAACTTTGGGTTATATCACTGGAATAAACCAACGTCAATATCTACTGGGTTATGTCTCCTTAAGGGCAAATAATGAAGTACTTCATTGAAAATAGATTTACACCAGAATATAGGATTTTCATTACTTTTTAAGCATTAGATCAGCATTAAAAAGTAAAAATTTAAAGAATTGATCGAACTGCTGAATATCTATTAAGACTGGATTTGTAGAGCTGGTGGTCAAATGGTAGAAATATTGAGAGAAACATTGTTTCGCAAACACTATCACGTGTCAAATTTGAATTTGCTTTGAAGTTTACTATTCAATATATGGATTATTAACACCAAATTACCTATATCAGGGATTAGAAATGGTTCATATTTAACTGTTTTTATGTAAGTGAAATGCGACTGATATAAGGTAGTAATATATGAGATTTATTTTATCTGAATTAATAAGATACACTTAGAATAATCTAACTTTGAATGTATTTTTTCTTTTAATTTGATTTTTTCCAAATATTAATTTTTATATTGCGAAGTAAACCCCTTCTTTAAATTCAGAAACAATTGAAAAAAATACGATATAATTTTTTATTTATTTGTTTTTAATCAGTTCACCCAAGCAAAGCGAGTCCACCACTGATGTGTAGTGGGGTTACAGTGACAGATAAAACAAGTTATAGCGGATGAAGATTAAGAGAAGAGAAGGGTGGGAACCAAGGAGATGGAAGATGCCAATAGACGTTGCATTTAAAATTTTAGCAATTGCGGTTATCAGGGAAGCAAACAAACAGAAAGGTTCTCTAAAAACAGGAAAGAATCTATTAAAGTAGAAGAGGTTTTTACATTTAACTGTTTCGACGGGTAAAACAGTGGGATCTTAATGCCAGTTTAGTAACAGACTTAAATACGCGTGGTTTAGTTTTGCCTAGACGCTTTTTTGTATTATTTCGACTTCATTTACTGTAGTATGATGTTGAATGACATTAATTTGCACTACTTTTTAAAATATTTCAATTTCGAATATAAAATAAACGTGCTTATTCAAATAAGCAGCATTTATATGTCAGCCGATTTATAATATCAAAGGCTAAAATAAGAACATATTTCTCAAATATGCTTGTGCTATTAGTAAAAAGTTATAAGTTGTAAAATGATTGTTTTGCACTAGGAGGAACATTTTGAAATGAATGTTACAAAATGAAAATGATATCATCTAGCACGTACCTGAAATTACCTATGTGGGCAATAATATACAGAAGAGGGATAATGCGTCAAAGATGTGTGGAAACAGGAAAGTTCCCATCCAAATAGTAAGCAGTAAATTTAGAAAGATGAAAATTTCGTCATACACAAAGGAAGGAATAGTGAACCCTTTTTTAATACAGATGGTCATTTGTCAGTAAAGATTAGACAATTTCTTCACAGATAAAATCTTAAGTAACAGAGATTTGTTTGTGCAAAAAAGGATTCTAAGAATAACATGGACAATGTGGGTAATGAGGTAGTATTAAAGAAATGCTACCAAGAACAATACTTATATTTTGAATCAGAAATATGATGTTGAAACATCTCGGAGAATCCACGTCGTAAAGTCCTCGAATTGTTTCACACTAACAAGACGTAGTGAATAAAATGGAGATAGCAGGAAACAGTAACAATTATCATTAACTTGTTTGTTGGTAGACAAATGATAGATACTGATACTAAAGAGATATATTTTGCGTAGAAATAAGAAATGAATATTGTAGAGAGCCATTATCCCCCATGTCCTGATGAGAGCCAGTTCATAAAATAATTAATGGGGAGTGTCTTAAAACGATGGTCTCTACCCTTAATGTATTAAATGACTTGATTAAATTCTAAATCACTATACCCAGGATAGCCATGAAACAGAATATTCCAGATCGTTCGCCTCTGTTAAACAACTGTGTCGTTTTATTTATTCCTTATCCTCTCTCAGGAATCTTGGAGATTGTGGAAATGATTGGAAGACACTTTTTTAAAATCTTTTTGTCGATTATATTTTCTTTCGTCAAGTGCTTAACCTGTCAGGATTTAAATGATTTGTTCTTTCAGTGTATTTATCTGTTTTTCTTTCTTTCTTTCTCATTTTCTCCCCCATTTCACTATCTTTCTCTATATCAAATACACGTATGTATGTATGTCTGTATGTACGCATGTATGTCGGTAAATGTGCTTTGTGCGTGAGAATTAAGCCATGGCTTATTCTGACTAAGGATGAAACCAATTTATTTTTGGATCTTTTTATTTTGTCAATTTGGACGCCTTGATAAAATATCAACGCGTCTCGAGGCAGCAGAACGTCGACAATGGCTGACAATCCCAAAATGTAAAGCAAAAAAAAATATCGCCAAATTGAAATACTAACCTTTGACTCTGTGAAAATTGAGTTTAACTGAAATCATAGACGCAATAGGAATTCGGTTTTCGGTGGCTATATTTTAAAGTGAGCCCGCTCAAACAAAACCCCCCACACTCATAGAAGCTCCTTTCTCTCACACACATACTTATGCATACGAACATAAAATGCACGCACGTGTGTGTGTGAGGAAATATTGTATTAAATGTCGTCGGTAATAGTGGAGATATTTCGTAATGTGTACAGAAACATATGAATTATGTTCAAACGGAATTAGCTTTATTTACAAGAAGTATGTTTCTTACCCCTAATTATGAAAGAATAGAATTGGCTCGCTGTGTAATTAAGAGAAACCTGGTGAAGTGATTCCTTCGTTTGAGGCGTTGAAAACTTGTAAAGGCACAGATTTTTGAAGATTCACACGGAAAATCCCCTTCAGATAGTTGTATAAATTATATCTAAACTCCCACACCAAAGAGGAAAGCAGTCTATCCTATATATTTCAAAGGAAATTATCAGGTCATTGTTTTGAATTATTGTCCACAGAATATTCTCATATACTGGCCATATGTAGTTGACACACACATGGTGTAATTCTCGCAAATATATCTGTTATAATGACATATCATTGCTTTTTATCCATTTCCATAATTCTGACGACAATTCATCCCTCAAACAATACATACATACATACATACATACATATATATATATATATATATATATATATATATATATATATGACCGTTTCTATATCTGTTCATATTATAAAATTGAGCATGTTTCTGACTAGTATGTTTTTCATTTTATACTTTTTTCTGCTTATACACATTTTGTTCTCCTCTATTTATTGTTGTAATATTTTCCTATTATTCTTTATAAAATGTTAATGTAACGTTGCATTTAGAATAACCGTTTCACTTTTTTCCTATTTACAGTTTTGTGTCTCACTCCGGAATTCGACTCGTATGAGGCTAATGTTACCTCAACGTCTGGAACCACCGCGGTGTTACCCTGTACAATCAATCATCTCAATACCCACCATGTAAGTAATGCGGTCATATTTCTTAGTAAACTTTCCATTTGTACAATCAATAACCATTTTTGCACGCCAAAATGCATTTAGGGAAATGAGTTACCATTGTATAAAAATACTCATACTTCTCCTAATAATACACAGAAAAAGTCCATGCAGAGAGTGACAGATACAAAGCACTCAATGGGAAGATCTGTAAATGCTTGATATTAGCTTTGAATCTCTCTATAGATATGTACCTTTATGAATGTTAACTACTTAAAAATTTTGAAAGCCACTTGGTTTCAATTATTTTATATACATTTATATGGATTTTTTTTCTACTCATTGTCATATTCGCAACGTTTCGAGACTTGGTAACTCTGATAACGCCGTCAAATGTCTGGAAGGTATAGCATCCTTAACAAGCATCATGAAGTGAAGTTTTAGAATAAATTAAGCTTCTAATACTATGTTTTAATCTGACAATTTCATGTCGAATATTAGCATGCAAATGTTTCTTGGGTCTGTTTCGAGAAGGAAATGAGATGAAATGACGTCATCTGTTTAAATATTTTGAATTAAAAATGGTCACCAAATTTAGATCAGATATTCTTGGACCAAAACCTAAATAGACCACCTGACCAGAGTGAATGGTTCATTCAATCAGACCAAATATTAAACCAATAGATAATTAAAAAAATGGAACATTATCCCAATAAAGAGAACTGAATAACGTCGGAAATACAGAACTAACCCTTGCACATCTCACTATTTGTATTGATGATGTTATAGGAATCTAGAATAATATTGCCAAAACTTTGAAGTGGTGGCAATGTCAGAGATAAATGAAATCACCGAGCACACAGCATTTGTAATTTCGACTAGAATAATAAAAGAATATGCTGCTGTTAAGAAATTCGTCTGCGTCCAACACAGTGTATGCCACCAGACACTTTTGTTACAATGAATTCCACAAGTATATATAATTTGTATTATCTTCTAAATCAATCCTATGAAATAGTCCAATAAAGTAATTTTGTTTTTCTACGAGTGGCGCATATGACGCAAATATATTTTTGCTAAAAATAATCAACCCAATAGTGTACTATGTAATCGGTTTTAATTTTAACATGTTTTTATTGCAAGGTTAAACACAGTAAAATTATTCTGTTATACTTATGTATATTGAGCACGATTAATAAACTCAGCAAAAATGTTATTGATTTCATGTTTACGTATATTAATGAGAATCTATATAACGGTATATTCAAAACTGTAATGTAAGCAGATAACACACTGGACAACATTTTTAAGTCTAAAATCATAAACAAGATGATAATGATTTTGTCTAAATTTATTATATATAAAATTCTATTTATATTCTTTAGTCAATTGATGTTAGACATTTACTGACTAATTAATTCAAAATATATATTTAGTGATACTCTTTAGGTTTATATGAGAAAATATTGGAATTATAAATTATTTCTGGAAAATGTTTTCTGTATTTCTTTTAATTTATCATATGAATTTGAAAATTCAATGAAATCTCTCCTGAAGTTATTTCACAATGGCTTTCGAAATTTGACATACTTTAAAACTGAGGTTTTTTAAGGTATGTAAACGTTCCGTATTTATTTTCTTCATCTTTGTTTTATTCTAATTGATTGGAAGAAATGAAAATGGGATAAGATTGAAAAAATACCTCATGACAAATGGAGAAACTAAGCGAACATTGGTGGGGGTTGATTCCATACTTATTTCATTTTATTCTTCCCAAGACTATGCAATATTTTTTTTAAATATTAGTTTCATGTTGAGAGCATCAACACAGAGTGCAGATATTTAGTTATCTGGTTTGTACAGTGTCAGACAACAGAAGAAGTGACACATCATAAATATTACAAACTATATTTCCTATCCACTGTTCAGATTACCAGCAGAAAGAAAATGCCATTAGAAACAAAGAAATGAATGTGGAACTGATATCTTATTCTTATTTTTATATATAGCAATGAATTTTCGACACGTAAGTTAAAAAGGTGACTTAACACGATAAATATATGGGTCTGCCGAGTACCGATGACAATATCATAAACTGTATATGTGAGAAAGCTTGATTTGTTAAAGAAAATAGGAAATGCAACAAAAGTCATATTTATTATAATGAAAGATTTGAAAATTTGGGAAAATGAAATGACAAGACTGTATTGAATGTACTACTTGTATGTCGATTAAAGAAGAACAGGACGATAGAACATGCAAACTATTTAACTAATCTGTCAATGGATTGAAGAACCAGGACGATAATGGCAAATAGGCAAATGTGAGCGAATCAAAAGAACATTTGAAAGCTACCATAAAAAATATAGCGATAAATTTGTCCGCTGGATTTTTTCATAATTGTCAGTGCATATATTATTTTTATTGCCAAAACATATGAAGATTTAGCTGTTTATTTCTAAATACAAACGTTAATCCTTACATTTAATCGATATCAGGTATATACATTTTTAAGTTTATGTTTACAGTTCACTAAAAAGAGTTTTGTAATAAAAATGAACATTTAAGTTTAAATACAACCATAAACAATGTTTCATTTCTAGAAAGTCACCAAAGTTTGATCGAACATACTATTCAGTCATATATGTCACAGCTTTATACGTACCATATTTCTATTGAATTGGATGTAATCTTTAGTAAACTGTTTAATAAATATTATGATGTTAACTAATGCATATCTAAAATATACTGCTCAATAGCTGTTGCTCTCTCTCCAATCTAGATTAGAGTATTTTTATACACAGTTATTAATGTCGAAAATAATTTATGTATTTAATTATTTTACTGTTGCTTGAGCGATATTTTCCATTTCCTTCAACCATCGTGATTCCTAATACAATGTAAGCACTTTTCCGAAGATACAATCTGTTTCTGTCCGTGATCACGCGTTTCATAATTGCTTTAAAAGTTACGTGAATATGGACAAACTCGGGAGATTTATTTTATTAATTCTGAAATAAAAAGAAAGACTAGCGTCTTTAAAAAGCTTGAATAAATCGAAAGGAAGCCAAGAAACACCAATTTATAGCGGAGTGGTAAAGGAAAAAACAGAAAAACAAGGTAAGTGATGGCACAGAGCCATACTGAAAGGATACGTTCAATAACGAAAAATATCACCGTAAAACCTCACACCTAACTCTGATGATATAATCATTTACTAATTATATACGCAGTCTTAATAATAATTCTGAGAGGAATAAGAAAATAAGACAGCTGCTATCTCAAATGACCGCTAATCTGTTAATTGGTACGAGGCTTGTAAATTTTAACGACTCAAAACAAATCCCGTATATTTTAATAAACATAGAGAGCTTTTTATGAATTCCATCAGTGTGACATGAGCTAACTTCAAGGAGAACAAATCATTGAACATTTTGCCTCACATTTTCCCATTAGATGAAGTAAAGTGATTATATTAAGTCAATTGCTAGGTTCGCTGCTACGAATACAAGTTCATTCAGTTGTTCCACACAATTTGTATTGTTAGAATTTATATTAAACATGCATAAAACCACCATTCATCCGTGCTTTGAATATTGCGGCTATATCTATTCTGGTTACTCTGATATATAGCTCGAACAGACAAAATTGAAAGAATAGCCTGTAATGTGAGTGCAATATGGCATCACGTCTGTAGTCACATTCTCACCGCTGTTGCGTGGTTTCCCTCTCTCGTTTCTATTAACATTTTCATGGCTTTTGAACTAATGAGCTATACTACGTAATATTTCGACTGAATAAATTTAAGATTAATACTAGGTACCCGATCTCATTGTTGTTCTTGAATTACCTGCATATAATCGTAAGATTTATTCCAATAATGCATTTTCTCGGACTTCACTTCAGGTACAATCGTCCATTCATAAATTTATGTACAACGTCAATCGACATATTCTGTATTCTCAAAAGCTTTTATTTATTTGTGCTTTATCTTCACTAAATCTTTTTTTTTCATTTTCTGTAAACCCTAACGTCTGAGTGACAATATCGCTTGAGAATTAGTTTAATTTTATTTCAGGAATTGATATATTATTATGGCTAACACTATGGATGTCGATTTTTGTATATGTTGTTGGAAAGAAATAATATGTGTGTTCAGTTGCACAATTGATGAACGAAAGTTAACACATACATGTTCTATTGTTACATTAAATATTTCGTTTTTTGTATTATTATTATTATTATACATTACAAGACTATTAGGGTAGACACCAAGGTACAAACTGCCCCTCGACAGATTGAAGTTATTCAAAGGTTTTATGCGAATGTATACATAATCCTGTATGTACACCTAAGTGTAAACAGTCTAAATGAATTAGACGAATCTATTTCAGCAAAATCTCGATAGTTTTGCAGATTACTTGAAATAAATCATTTTAAAAACAAAAGAAAAGTGTTAAAATTTGAAAGGTAAAGTGGTCTGTTGTTGACAGACCTCTACTAAGTTTCATTTTATATATATATCTTACATTATATATATATATATATATATATATATATATATTCTGTTCATTTATGCATACATATACCAATATATAAATAAAAGTAGGCAGGCTGCCAGATTTCGGAGATACCTGAAAAGCATCAAGACAAAAACAAGTGTCTAGAGTATATTTCATAGGTGACAATGAAGAATTGCGTATTCAAAACAACATAGAGCCGATGAAGAATAAACAAAGCCTCAAAATAATCCGTTGTAATACCATTTGAAACCACTCAAGTGTTGAGGGGTTTCGCAAAAACGGAATAAGACGGAGCAAATGCTGAAAGGTTTTTCAAAACAAAATTAATTTATTTAATATGATTTGTAGCAGGAGTTTTCAAATATTTATTTATTTTATTTTATGTGTCTATGTACGTAAATTGCATACAAAAGTATATGTTTGCGTATGCGTGTATATGTATACGTATATGTTTATAGAAATATATATGTGTTAGTGTATGTATATATATATATATATATATATATATATATATATAAACACTTTGTTTATGTGTTTGTATGTAACGACATACATACATATATATATATATATATACATGTTTCTGGAGATGTATATTTGTACTTATGTTTTCATGTGTATATACACATGTAGAGAGTTGTGTTTTGGTGATATCAGTAATATATAATAATTTTTCTAATAAAGCTATTTCTAACAATATAATATTTTGACCGCCTCATAAGCGCTGTTGAGTTTTAGTACTATCAGTAATACCTAATCAGGCAATTTATCATATATATATATATATATATATATATATATATATATATATATATATATAAGTAAAATATCGTCCATGTTATGCCAAAAATAGAATTTATTAAAATTACATAAAAATATATTATAGCAAAATAATGATTCAATAAAATCACAATTGACTTCAGTCGCGGACTCCAAACGGCTTCGGAATTCTTGAATCTCTTCTAGATGGTACTTAGATTATGTTGGTAAATACTACCCTATTCCTTACCTCCATTTTATCTTTGCTGTTACAATGATTGTTGTTGGTCTCTCGTTCAAATGCACCCCACACTTAATAATCAAGAAATTTGTAGTGAGCGGAGTTAGGATACCAGATGTAAAGTGTGATACAGTCGCAGATCTGAAAGATTGACTGTTTTCTCCAGTTTTGGTAGACATAGATTTTTCCTGTAGCCAAACATTTGATCCAGTTCTTAAGTTTCCGATGCCGTTTTATATTACATATTACATTGCATTTGACTAGATGTTGTTTTTTTTTGTTTTTTTGTCATTTCGCGCTATCCCGCGGTGTGACGTCATAAAACCGCATCGCAAACTTAAGAACTGCGTTTATTATTTTTGGTAACTATTGCCGTTGCCAAGCGGAGTTTTATGTCAACACAAAATAAAATTGTCGGTGATGGTGGATTTTATAATATTTCAGTTTAAACTACCTCTCTGAATATGACTCATGTGAGCCGAAACCGAAAACTCAGAAAGAATTAAATTATAATTATCCAAATGTTGGAGAAATTTTTGTCTTTATTTTCAACTGAAATTAAAGCAAAAATACGACGTTTAGAACGGCTCATGATTAAACATAATAGACATTCATTGTCTCTTATATTTAATAGCATATGTCTAGAAAAAAAAAATATATATATATATAGAGAGAGAGAGATTGTGTATATATGGCTGTATATATATATATGTGTGTGTGTATGTGTGTAGTTTTTGTGTGTATATATATATATATATATATATATATATATATATATATATATTACGGAATAGTAAATAATAGGCACAGTAATACAATACATCATTTGAAAGGGAAAAATTCACAAACTTCGCCACCATCTAAAAATACATATGTAGCCAAAAATATAATGATATCCCCACCAAGGTTAAATGGGAAATCAGATAAAAGCCGCAATACATAATATCAATATCACAAAATGCCATTGATTATAAAAGAAAAGTAGCAAAATAATCAAATGAATAAGCAAAGCGAAATATTGGTTACATGTAGGCACAAAATTAAATACATATTTTGCCACTCAAAATATATAAGTGAAATAAATATAAAATAAACTTAAAATTATTAAAAAAAAGGTTTTAATATAAAACCTTTAGTTTTTCGTCTAGGCTGTACTCCGTTTAAATTCACAACTGAATATAACCGAAATAAAATTGTCCATGATGAATTCTAAATTTCACTCAACCTTGTTCATATTATGATGGCAGCAGACTTTGTCTATGGTAAGCTTCATAAACTTTTTTTCTGAACAATTAATTTTCCAAATTTTTAATAATTTATTTTATTTTTTTCATGCCCATAGCTTTTGATAACTTTTCAAATATACTTGTCAGTTAAGATTTCATGTAGCTCTCTTAGTCGTCCTGTC
Source organism: Ascarosepion bandense (assembly GCA_037127315.1). NCBI lineage: Eukaryota > Metazoa > Mollusca > Cephalopoda > Sepiida > Sepiidae > Ascarosepion > Ascarosepion bandense. The sequence goes on from JBBBDQ010000190.1 coordinate 6,000,326, forward strand.
AGGATAGGCCGATTTTATTTGTTTTTTATTTAAATTTCTAAGCAAAGATACCTTAAAATTCTCATGTACTGACTATCAAAAGATCTCATGAATTTAATTAAGTAAAAACCTATTAAATCTTTTAGTATTTTTTATTTTATTTTATTTTGTCTTTAATTGGATTAGATAAACATTTCTATTAGCTGGGTTATACACGCCCTCTTTCTTTTGAACAAAAGTAGAGACTCATCTTTTACTTCTTGAAGGGTTCCCAGTTTCTTTCCTCTGCTCAAGTCTTAACAGTAGTACCGCCGCAAGCTTTTTAGAACGTGTGTGGATGGTGGAAACGTGTCTTCATTCTAAGGGTACCGGGTTGACATTTTCCTGGTTCCTGCTTCCGACTGGCAGATAAAAGACCGAGCACTTGCGTAGCGCCTTCAAGTGCTGCTCTGATCAAAAGTTGAATATTATCGGAATTTCTTGTAGTGCCATGTCACGTATGAATGTCTTTCCCGGCAAGTGTCGTCGGTGGGCAATCCTGACGCTACATTATCCTGCAGTCTGCGCAAGTTTCTTTCCTGCACATACTGAATTTGACGACTGGTTAATACTGATATTCTAGACCTCCCTTTACCAAAAAACTCTAATTAGGATATCACACAAAATAAGAATAAAAACTAAATCAGCTTAAGAAAAGTTACCTAAATCTGTTAACGTCTTTCTCGAGCATGCGTAAAATCCGTAGCAGATTTGCAGCGTCGAATACTTCATCCTAGCAAACCTATTTGTCATCTTAGATCATTGTGAAATTAAACATGACCCATCTGTTCCTCTTTTCTCATTTCAACTTCCCTGGTTACTTTCCCATCTTTAAAAAGAACTCCGATTTCCATATGCATGGATTTGGGGTTTATGTTATCGAAAATTTCCCTTTATCTAGGATGATTTCTCTTGAATCTCCAAACCCTTCCAACATGTGTTTTCGTCTCTCTCTCTCTCTCTCTGTCTGCTAACTTCAGTTAGGTATCTTTTCATTCTTTACCGCTCCCCTTCATCTCCTAATTGATCCGTAATTGACAATATTTGGACCAATATACATAAGCCTTTTTCAAAAATCTGTTAGCTCATATATTTGAGTTTGGAAACTGTAATTCACACCACACCAAATGGCTGTAAATATCTGCCACAAATTTTGCTGTTTTCCATACAATGATCTTCTTACTCACTCATATTACGCAAGTAGTGAATTTCTTCACGGGCTTTTCTAATAACTCTAATGGACCTGACTCACTGCTAGATCTGTTTCACTTCTATTGCTGAATTTTGCCATGCAATGCAGCTTTTCTTATTTGGCAACTCTGATTATGCTATGGTTTCCATTAATATTTCTTTCCACTTCCCCTCCCCGAGTAAGTTTCGGGCAACAGAATATCTTACTCCTACCGAAATACCGATTAGGAGTCTTTCCGCGATTTCCTGTGTGACTTCCCGTTGAAGAATGTGCATCCAAGTCTCTTCTTGGGTTAAAGATGGCATCAATGCTTTCATCCCAGCCAGGTAGTTACGATTTGTCTCCCTTGTTTTCTCCTGCTTGCTCGGACGCTGTTGCCTACAGGATTCACTTCTTCCGACATCTTTAGATATCAAAAACAACATACCAGGCCACTAACACAATAACGAAATTCTCGTCGAAATTAAAACCATACTTAAACACGAAAACAATAAACTAAAACTAAAAATACTCGAAGTCATCTACATAAAACTGTTGAAACCTAACCTGAACAAAATTAACTACGAAGTCTCCACGAACATACTCAATTGCCTATAATAGATAACAGAAGCGATTGTTTATCCCAATGGCTTTCTATACTTAATACTTTTCGCCCCGACTCTCGTCCGCTTATGTGAGACGCCACAAGCTGTAGTGCGATTTTCGCTTCCAGCTTGCACGCACTTGCTTGCCAATCCTCTACACAAAGAAAATAGACGACTACTACTATCGTACGTCCGTGAACTGTTCGTTACAACCAACACTCTTGTCATCTCTGAAAATGGTTGATGTAAACCGAAAGCTCAGAAAGAATTAAATAAACAACATGTATCAATATTGTGATTTTCTTTTCTCTTTCAACGATCATGCGATTGATCATAGCAGACGATATGAAAAACATTTACACGAAATAAATTGACAAACTTGTCAATATTATTTAATGAAATATGCATCAATGAAAAAATTCTACCTATATATATATATATATATATATATATATATATATATATATAAAGTGTGCATCTGTCCATGCCCATTCGATCATTTTTGTCGGCGATCGAAGAGAAATTTATTAAAATATGTTTCAAAATTTGCTTCAATGTCGTAAAGCTTCTCTGCGCTTTCCTTTTGAAACATGATTGATTGCGGCTCTCCTTAGCGTCCAGTCATGTGTCGATTTTTGAAAGATTTATTTTTTTGCTCTCACCTCTATTTCAATTTCTGCAAACCATTTTCACAAACTCCCGTGTTAAATTACTCGCTGTTTTATCAATATTAGTGAGTTTCTACTTCTCCAGTCATTATCCCTCATTATGTCGCTTAGAAGTTTCAACGCATTCTTCTTAATTCTATGTACTCATCGCTTTTGTTTATTTTTCTTCTTACTTTGTTATTCATATACATTCTCTTTAGTATTCTCAGACCCTTTCTCTAAAATTACATTTCTTTTGCCTCAGTTTGCTGTATTTTGTTTTACAATGCCGAAATTTTCCTGAGGACAATGTCATAATAAATAAATAATATCTCAATGACATTTCATTGCTGTTTGTATCGTTTTTAACCTTTCTAACGATATTTTACTGTTTCTTAATACTTTACTGTCTTTTAAACAGCTACTTTTGTTGTTTCAATGGGCCTTCGCGTTTCTGTGTCATATTTGTTATCTTCTAATAAAATACTTTCCATATAACTACATTTTCTTACTTACAAGAACTAAATGTATAATTGACTTCTCGGTGAATATTTTAAGGGGTTACATACTATCGGGGGTATATTTCGATTTTATTTTTAATCTGATTTATTCCACTCTTATTTTCCAAGTATCTATACGTCCATTAAATAGTTTTAAGTACATACATTTACAAATTTTTGCAGAGGTGATTTTGGTTACCTCGATTTTGGTTACCTCGATGCAAGCTAGCTTGTTCCTCTAGGATCGTTGCTGTTGAGTATTGAGTGCAATCGTTATTGGGTGCTCTATAATTTTGGCCTTGTGCCACATCTAAACTTCGCTTAGAAAATCACTTATGGATAGTTGATTTATACCTAACTTTATTAATATTCAACAAATAAAAGGTCTCAAGATCCACACTAGTTAGAGACTTACTGAATAAGATAAGTAATATAGAACATAGATGAGGATGTAAGAATTGGATATTATACCGAAATTTAACACTGAAATAAACGTGTTAAAAATTTTACTTTTCCATGAGTCAAAAACTACACTAACTGGACAAAATGTTGTTATTGGGATGAATATATCTCAGCAGAAATTACATTTTTAAAAACTGAATATGAAGAGAATGAGGACAATTTAACCTAGTTTAACTAGGGAATGGATCTCGTCAGAATTATCCAGAAGTTTGTGTGGCGGAAATGGAAATAGCCTTGCGTCATTCTTACTGTTAGAAAAAAAATAATTATTAGGTTTACAGTATTTAAAACACACACACACATTTCATGATATTTTTTCAAAGAAAAATATTTTTATGTTAAATAAATTTTCTGATGAGCTTTTTTACTTCGATTTAAGAATTTACGTGCAGCGCTGAATTGGCACTTAGGTCACATGATTTTACATTTGAAATTGAAAGAGTTAACCACAGTTTCTATGCTAATATTTTGTTATCTCGTATTTCTAGCTGGCGGTAATATTTTTTTTTTCTATAAGCGTTTCACTCCAAGCAAGGCATGTCCCTGCCAGAGGGTGGGTGATAGGCGGATAAGGATACCGAGAATGATGGTTTGGTAGATGAGTTTTCTGAGAATAATTGGGAGTTAGTGTGATAGAAGGTGTCTGTTGACCCTACATTTAAACACCTGGAGATTGTAGTTGTCGGGAAAGCGAACTTGTGGAAGGGAATTCCACAAGCGGGAAGCGCGAGAAAAGAAGCTATTGGAATAGAATTTGCGGTTACATCTTATCTGTTTAACTGTAAAAGGGTGGGACCTAGTTGCTAATCTAGTATCTCGTGTGAATTCATGCTTAGGCGGCACCAGTAATCCACCTCTTGCTTTTCCATCATATTCGAAGTTAAACAAGTAAATGCAATGTCAATCATTGTATTATGTCTTATCTATTGTTCTTTTATAGTTCTCGCGCCTTAATAATAATTTTTTTCAGATTCTTTCACACTCACTCTCATCTTGAGCTTTAGTGGCTAGTTTTGTTTGAGGATAGAATGATTAAAAAAAAGAAAAGAAAAACTGTAGTATTAGCTGATTATAAATAATCTTCTCACGAAATAATTAAAATTTATAAATTTTATAACGCATATAAATGTTTTCATTGTTTCTGTAACGTCATATCAACTCCTAATGTGCCATTTAATGGAGAAATTGAATTTGTTTGAAGATTTGAAGTAATAGAATATTTTAAAAGTTATTCTATTTTCACTATTGAAAACATGGTAGATTAGAGTAAGTTTCTTTGCGTAGACATGTTTATGTGGATATAATTACTAGAGTCGCTGATATGTGTGTTTTATATTGTAGTTTTATCGATATTGTATTTCGGGATATAGTTTCATTTCTTCAAGAAATTGTAGAATATTATATGGATTGATGTCATTAAAGAGTACTTTGATGTTGATCAATTTTGTTTAGCAGCATATCAGCCTCTATAAGATATTTCATGCAGAAACCTAAATATTTTGAACACAATGGTATACCTTCAACTACAGATGAAATATATTGCTTGTCATTTAATGATAAATATTTATTGTTGGTTATACTTATATAAATAAAAATTTTATTGATGATAATTTAACTATAAAACTGTATTTTTGTAATTTCTTAGTGTTTTATTTTTTTGAGGTTTCTTCCTTGCCCATAGCTAGAACTGGAACAGATGCTGCCACCCCGGATTTAGGTGATCCTTGAAAAAACAACAATTAAGCGGTGATTCCACGATTCTCAAAACATCCAAACTACCGATTAGAGACCTTTATATTGAATGTCCTTTATCGTCATAAGCAGGAACAGTATATAAAAGACAAATACTTATCTATTCAATAATAATCATCAACTTTACATAAATAAACAATTATTTATACAGTAACTTTGTCGATTGTATGGTAAAAAGTCCCCTTACTTTTATCAGCACTGAGTGTTCCAATATTTTTTATTAACACTTGAGGTTAATAATGCTGGCAAATCCGGAAATTATATAACATTGTATGTGATAACCAAATTATTAAGATCCTTAGCAGAATATTTCCCTTTACCAAGATCTGTCGTCATTACGTTCAACTTACTAAATGTTTATATTTGAAATATTTAGCGCTAAGGAATATTGAATTAAATATTATTACGTTGTGCCAAGGATACATACATGTTTTAGCTTTGTGCAAGCCTATTATAAGTGACGGTGATTTACAATGTTTGGATGATTCACTTAATTTCCTTAGAGTTTAAAGTATTAAATATTAGTTGTAGTCTCTTTTCTTTGTAGAAAATCAATTCCTAAGCAATTTTAAATTAACAAATATTAATTTTATTTAGTAGAGAATTTTCTCCCGATATTTTCTACAAGTTAATGTTAACTTTAGTAAGCAGTGGAATAATACAAAATTCAGTGCGAGAAAGTGCATAGAGAGGGGCGCAAGACGACTCAACACCGCCGACTCAGCGACGGGACATTTCCGGACTGAGACTCTTCAGCATTATAAGTTTTGTAACCGAAGAAAAGTATTGATGTATATATCTGAGATAAGGTTGTATTTAAAGTATTTACATTAATTACAATTAGAAATATTGCAAAATTATCCAGTTTTCGATTTCTCTTTCGGTGTTATACGAGCGTTCAAATGATGAAGTAATATGTGCTATTTTTATTCGCCTTCTACAACAGAAACTCATTGGTCGTTGCAAAATCGGTCATACATGCATGGCCTTAATGTCTGTTTATTACAATATCATTAAACTTTTTCATGTACATTCATTCAAACATATGCGCATGTTTGTCAGTGAAGGAGTACAGAATATTTTCGTCATCTTTGTTCCCATTTTGTACGACGTTTCGCCGTTGTACGCTCTGGCCTTCCTCATGTGCTAGAAATTTCAAACCTTTTTTTTTTTCAGTCACTGGGGTAGTTGAACTCCATTACTTGCGTAAAGCCTCGATTGGAAGTAATTTGTTATCTCCCTCTAACCTTGCAAGTTACTTGTCCGCCACAGCTGTAAACTGGTATTGAACTCACAACTAACTAAATCAGGAAGTAACCAACATCTATATCCGCTGGGCCATGTGTCATTAAGAATATAGACGTTGGTTAGTTCCGGACTTGAGTGTTAGAGTTGTGAGTAGAATAAAAAGCTACAGCATGACTTCCGATAGTGGCTTTACGCAAGTAATGCAGTTCATATACCCCAGTGATTGTAGTAAAGAGTTCTGTTTGAAGCAGCTGAAGAAGGGCGGAGCGTACGATGGCCGAAACGTCGTACAAATGGCGACAAACATGGCAACAATAGTCCGAATAATGTAAATACCAAAGAAAAGTAATTTTTTACGGATTAAAAGCATAATTACTGAATTTATTTATTCTAATAAAATCTTTTTCTTCAAGTAAGTTGTATGGAGATCTATTTTTTAATAAGAACAAATTGATACATAAAATATATTTCAACAAAACAGTCTTGCTTTTCATTATTTGTAAGGAATTAAATTTTAAAATATTTTAAACAAAATGGAGCAGTTTTTGATTTAATATAATTTTTAATAGAGTGAATAGAGTGAATCGATATTCTTTTATAAAAAAATTCTTTTATACTACTTTTATAAGAATTCTTTTATAAAAAAGTTGAATACAACCAAAAGATTAAGAAAAATACAGAACCAAAACAGTTTAGCTAAAATATTTGGCTTATATGTTACTTTTCTAAAAATACGAATTAAATTCCATGATACAGAAATTGTTTAATATTGTTTTATTTCAACAAAACACACTTGGTTTTCATTATTTGTAATAAATAAAATTTAAACGTATGTTTCAAAAAATGAAGCAGTTTTTCGTTTTAATTATTTCTTATAAAATAAAACAATGTAATTTATCTTTTAAATAAGTAAATCGACATTCTAAAATTCTTTTATAAAGAAATTGAATACAACCAAAAGATTAAGGAAAAAAGGACAAAACAGTTAAGCTAAAACATTTGGCTTATATGTTACTTTTTAAAAAAATATAAATTAATTCTATTATATAGAAATTGTTTAATATTTTTTATTTCTTGTGGTTGTTAGCCAAATATGAATAATTAACAACATTAAATGTTATAATATTTTGTATAAAAAATATTTGAACATTTCTATTTACTTCATTAGAAATAATTGAAGAAACATTCTGGTTAATATTGTATATAATGCCTTTTTAAAAAGTTTATTTGAAGAAAAATATTTACTAATTAAAATTTTATTCCTTAATAAATAAATTCTATCTGGTTATGAAAAAATTGTTTTTCTGGTGCTGAGATGTATCGGTCCTGAGTTGCCTCAGCTCTCAGTCGGTAGTTTTGAGTTCTGTCTTCCCGCTTAGCATGATCCACCCGAAGAAAGATTCCTCTGCAAAAATTCCAGTTTACATTTTAGACTCCAATAATTTGGATTAGATATTTCTCATTAAATTTGTATGCCATGCGTTCGGCAAGGCATTTCTCTTATACGTTAGCCTTATATACTATTTTAGGTTTTAAGTTTCTCTCATTTTGAATGTATTTAATATGATTTATTTTATTTTCAAATCCTAAACAACATTCATTAACAAGCATTAATTAATTTAGTGAGAGATTTTCTTTCTATATTTCTCGCTCGTACTGTTATGAATAAATATAGATGCATCAGCTTAAAACATCATTGAAAGGCTGATTGAGAGGCATTCAAGTGGCAATCAATCAAGAAATTATTAGAAAATATCCTATTTTAATACTAATTAGGTTAACCATTAATGCTGACCTTTGGGCGTGTGGTAAATGCGAACGACACAAAAGAGGATTATTATTTCATTAAGACGAGCTATTTCTGACTACAGTTGTTTTATAAGAATATAATAAGAAAAAGCTTTCAAAAGTTTTCTTATTGTTTAAAGCCTCCAGCGTAATAAGACACTTATTATGCCATTCTCACACCTTCGATTAAAAATTAATGAAACGGTTATGTCAAATAAAAAAAGAAAGTAGCACTAATTTGTTCTTTCTTACACACACAAACACACACATATATTTTTTTCTTAATTAAAAAGAAATACAAGAAAAAATCTGTATTTAACTCGTTTCGTACTGCGTTGGACGTTCTTATTCTATGAGCTCTCTCCTTTCAGGACGTAGGCGATCATGGTTTCCACGTCTCCCTATTCTTGGTGTCAGTTAGCACGCCTTCTTCTGTTACACCATGCAACACTCGTTCCACCTGATTAGTTCCTTCAAATATATTATACGTTGGTCTATATTTCACTTTATCTGTCCTGTTAGAATCAGGTTCTTCAAGCGCTCTTTCCTCATTGCATGTCCCAGAAACTTCAGTTGTCTCTTCTTGATGCTCAGTATTAATTTCCTTTTCGTTTCCTCAATTTCTAAGACCTCATCATTGCTCATATACTCTATCAATGATATTTGCAGCATCCTTCTCTAGAATCACATTTCAGTTGCTTCAAGTTTTTCTTTCATCTTTGATGATATTGTTCAGCATTTATTGCCACACTAAAGGACTGACAACACATAGCAATCCAGGACTCTTTTCTTTGTTTCTAGCAAAATTGTCCTGTTTTTTAATACTTTACTCAACATTTGGAATGCTTCCTTCGCCATGCCAATTCGCCTTCGGATCTCTGTGTCGCACATTCTGTCTTCTGTTATAACGCTTCAAATGTATTTAAATTTTTGTAACCAATAGATTCTCGTATCCCTGATCTGTATTTCGCATATTGGGCTGCCCTTTTTACTGATGACCATGCATTTGGTTTTCTTTCAATTTATTTGTATTCCTTTTGTATCACTCTCTTCAGATACCATCTGTAGGAGGTTTTGTATTTTCTTTTCTGTGTCTGCTACCGGCACTGTAGCATCTGCGTACCTTATGTTGTTTACATTGTGGCTTCCTATGACAAATCTAGGCATAACTTCTAGGTTCCTCAAAATATTTTCGCTGTACAAGTTGAACAGATCCGGTGAAAAGACACATCCTTGTCTTACGCCCCTTTCTATCATTTTATATCTGCTACATTCGTTTCCAGTTCGTATACAAGCGGTTTGCAGCCAGTAAAAGTTCTTGATTACTCTTAAGTCTTTTCCAAATATGTGAAGGCTACCGAGAATCTCCATCGATTCTTTGTAGCGTATCGTGTCAGACACCTTCGCATAATCAATAAAGCACAGTTATAAGTCCTTGTTCATTTGTATTGCCTTTTCAAAGAGTATTCTAATCATAAATATGGCGTTTCTTGTTCCAGTGTCTTTGACGAAACTGCATTGTTCTTGTCTTACCTCTTGCCTGATTCTGCTTCTAGCTCTATTCATCAGGTTTCGGACGATCGTTTTGTTATATGGCTCATTAAACTGATGATTCTGTGGAGTTTGAATTCGTTTGCTCATGTCTTAGTGCTATGAAGATCGATTACCTGAGGTAATCTGGTTTTACACCACTATTATAAATTTAATTTATTATTTCTGTAATTTTCTCTATACCAAATTCTTCCAGGGATCTCAGCAGCTCTATGACTATGCCGTCTGCTCCAGCTACTTTGTTTCTATTCTGTTTGGCTATTGCAGATTCTACCTCAGAATTTAATATTTTTGGTCCGTCCTTATGTTAGTGTCTTATCGGTTACTCGCGCTTGTCATGGAAAATATATTTTATATATTCTCCCCATCGTTGGAATACTTCCTTTTTCTCCAAAATGATTGTCACATCCTTGGATTTTAGACATCCTGCTGAAGAGCAGTTTTTTATCCTGTCAGTTTTTTATTTGTTTATGCATGTCTGCTTTGTTATTCCTGCTCATTCTCTCTACTTCTGCACAATTGTCATTTATCCTGTCTGCATTTTCTATTTCCTTGTGTAGTTTCCAGTGCTCCATTCCATGTCTTGATATCATTTTCTACCTACTATGCATCATGTTCAGAATCTCTTCAATCATCCACTCGTTATTTTTTTCTACGCCTAATTTCTTTTGGGGCACTGTTGTTTGCTTATGTCACTATTGTTCCTTTAGCGAGTCCCATTTCAAGTATCTTTTTCTAATTTGTTTTTCACTCTGTTAGTATATTCTTCCTCTAGGTTGAGGTCATCCACGAGTGTGCTGTATTTCAATCTTGGTGCTGAACTGGGTTTCTTCAATGTCCTGAGTTTCACCTTTAGATTGCAGATGACTAAGACGTGGTCGCTTTCACAGTCAGCGCCTGGAAATGCTTTGCTTTGAACAACTGCATTTTTGAATCTCCTGTTTTTGGTTATGTAGTCTATCTGGTTTTTCTTTTCACATCCTGGGCTACTCTATGTCCATAGACGTCGGCGGTGTTATTGAAACCAGGTGTAAGTTATGACCTCGTCATTTGCTGTGCACCGTTGGACCAATTTTTCTTCTCGTTCGTTGTGGATTCCTAAACCAAACTTGACATTTGTCATACCTTCCCTCTCCTTGCCTACTTTCATTCAAATTTCTCATGACGATTCTCATTTCTTGGCTTTTACGTTGAGCATTGGCATTGTCTAGAATGGAGTAAAAAGATTCTATTTCTTACTCAGTGCGTTGTATTTTGGTGCATAGATGACAACAATTGCTTTGTTGAACGGTCACCCTTTCAGTTTGACCAGGAGAACTGTTTCGGAGAACTGGCAGTATCCCAAAACACATTTCTTCATTTCTTTGTCCAGTATTAAGCCGACTCCTTTTTCATTATTTTTGCCTCCGGCGTATATTATCATATGGTTGTGTCTGCTGAAGTCTCCATTATTTGGCCATCTGATTTCGCATATTCCAAGAATATTGATTTTCAGTTTGTTCATTTCCGGTTTGACATTCTGTAGTTGTCCGCAGTTGTTTAAGGTCATGACGTTCCATGTACAAAGGTAATCCTTTATGGATTTTATCAAGACAAAAATACTGATACTAAAACAGAAACAAACATAATAAAAGATCCAAGGAAAACGGTTGAATTCCCTTCATTTTAACACCTCATGACATTGCACTACACATGAAGGACTTCTAAAATTAAAATATTCTGTTAATCTTTTTGAATGATTTGTGAGTGTTTTTATAGTTGCCAAAACTGTTTCTTTATAGATAGGTAATTTAGAATAAAGTACATTTTGTCTTTTTTTTCTTGAGTAGTCCATCACAGGACGAAACGCGTAGGCGGGTTTAATTAAAATTTTCCACTTGTCTTCTTTTTATTTAACTATCCTGTCCTTAATCTCAGATCATAACTGAGTATATTTTCACACACACACACACACACACACTAGCAGTATTGCCCGGCGTTGTTCGGGCGTAATGAAAACTTTAAAACTAATCCATGGTCCTGGAGCTCAGACTCAGCCTAAAGAATATTTGTCTGAAGTTTGGTGAGAATCGGATAAATATTATGGATTTGTATAAGGGACATACAGACAGATAAACAGAAAGACACACAAATATATTGCCTTTTATATTCGATTTTCTGCACTATTGTAAGAACTGCAACCTTGAAACTTCTGAATATCGTTTCTTATGTCTTTGTCTATGAGTGTGTCAAATTTGATTAAAATCGTATGAAATTTTTATACGCGAGTAGTTAGTGTTCTAATTCATAAGTGAATGAGTGGTACGTAAATACAGTATATATATATATATATATACATATTTGTCTTTGTCTAACTTGTTGCTACTATGACGTCGGGGTCGTTGTGATAACAATAATCTTATGTTAATAATGTTGACTACTCATTCCATGAATTCAGACAGTTGAATTATCATTATTTCATGATATATTTTAAGAAAAAGTCTATTCAAATTTTTGTTATACTCACCATATTTCAGACGTTTTACTTTCTGGCTTTCTTCAGGTATTCAGATTATACATGTTGGAATGAGCTTCGTCTTTTTATATTTGCATAAATATATTGGGTTATATACAATTCCTACTAGTTTTGGTGAATTCTTTCCAGATGATTATGGCATCAGGTTCTACCTAATGATAATCTTTGGCAGGCTCTTTAGAAGATTACTGAATGTATTTAATCCTTGAAACAGGTGATATCTATATATATATATATATATATTATCGATAGTCGTATTTAAGTAAATATTCTGTTTTTTAATTAAACATTATTATATATTTATATCTACCGGCCTGATTATTTACGATAAATTGTTATTACAAAAATGTGTGCCATATAGCAGGATTCGAACCTGCGACCCCTATGTAAATGGCACACATTTTCGTAATAACAATTTATCGTAAATAATCAGACCGGCAGATATAAATATATAATACTGTTTAATTAAAAAACACAATGTCTACTTAAATACGACTATCGATAAAAAATAATGTTCAAGCAATTCATTTCATATATATATATATATATATATATATATATATATATATATGTGTGTGTGTGTGTCAGTTACGAGCACGAGACGTGGCCGGTTGAATATAAAGTTAGACTTCCGACCATAGGATTCGATTTAGAATATCACCACCATCGATTAGGGGGGGATTTCTTGTTGCTATCGGATTAGGGAAGCAATTCCAGTGTGCTTAATTTTGGGAAATTGACAGGAAATCATACCGCGGATTTGCCCAAAATTTGTGCATCAAATTTGGTAAACCGAATTGCTTTGTTGATGGCTATGCTAGCAAGAAAAAACAAATCATTGTGATCCAGTGTTTAAGCATACCGGCATTTTTCAAACTGGTTAAAACGCTAAATGTTGTTTTCTTCTCCAGAAACAATGACACTCACTGTACAAAGTTGCTGTATAAATCAAAGCTGGGCTCAGTGGATGTTGAACAAAAAGTAATACTCATGAACAGCAGTCTGATGCCGGGATTAGCTGACTGCCCTACAAGTGAGGCATACTCGATAAATTGCAGTCATCCTTTATATATGTGCGTGTATTTGCGTGTGAATTGTGGTGTAGTGGATATTGCCTGGGAACGAGAAATAGGGTCGAGTTCAAATACCAGTTGAATTCCTTGCATTCACTTACGCGCAAAAACCCTTGGGAAAAGGTATTAATGCGTCTCTTCCCTCTAGTTATGTTTGAAATAACAGGACAGATTTGGTTCTATAGCACTTGCAGGCAACCTGTCTACTACAGAATGTAATGGCAGCCTACTGCGGGATACTCTTCTTCACAGTTATTCATGTCTATTTCGAGACATGATTGCTCAAACGTGTATCATGTATGATACTAAATAGTCAGATTTATCTGTTATAATATATCAGTCAGTCATTTAAGTTTCATAAGTAATAGTCACTTAGGTGATCATGTCTCTTACGAGATATGACTGACTAAGCAAAGTATTTTTATGCAGTCAGTTGCCATTTTTCTGTGGTAGCTCGATTGCAGAAAAAGGTTATAGAACTTAATCTGTTCTTATATTCAACAAACACTCGGAGTGAGAAGAGAAGGCTTCATATCTTTCCAAAAGGGTTTTTTACGTAAGTTAAAGTAACGTACTCAAATGGAATTTGAGCTCGGCTCTCCGATTTCTCAAATGTATACATATAAACTTATTCTACAAATAAAAATTAAATCTACAAAAGTAACCACTGAGAAAGATATGTTGCCACCTATAGCTGTGTGTTCCATTCTACATTGCTATTTGTTATTAGCAAAGAACTAGTATATTTTGCTTGCTGTTTGAAATCTATAAATCTCACAATCACGCAAACTTACACAAATGCAGTACATATATATTTGATAGTCATCGTTACGTATATAAACAACTGAACAAATACACTTCTGTAAAATATTGTAAAGGGTTTGTTCGAAACGTCAAATTTATATATATATATATACATTGGTGTCACTATGGATTAGTACATTATCAAATAACATATGACTGGGAAACATATAAAAATTTCGCAATGACGGTTCAATGGCACTAACGCGACTGGAAAGTGCCCAAATAGTGAAATTCAAATACTAGAATTTATTGATAAAATTGCCCTAGGAAACTGGGTATGCAACTGTGAACAAGTTGGGATCCAGTCCTCTCTAGAAAGATTAAATTAAATAAGGACGCATTTGAAAATAAAACAATAAGTTTATTTTTTTATCCAAAGATACTTATGTTTATAGAGATGTTCCATAGGATCTTTACATGGACACATTTTATGATAGGATTTACATCATATTTGTGTGTGCTCTATATCATGGGTAACGATTCGGAATGAAAAACTGGAAAAAGTTGAAATTATAGTCAACTTCATTAAATTTCATTCATTCAGTTAACTGCCATACGTGATACACGCTTAGGCGATCATGTCTTTTTAGAGACATTAATGAGTCGACAGAAGATTATCGTGCAGTAGGTTGCCATTACATTCTGCAGTAAACAAGTTGCCGGCCAAGGCTATAGAACCCAATCTGTTCTGTTATTTAACCCATAACTGGAGAGAAGAGACAGATTAATACCCTTTTCCAAGGGTATTTGTGGGTATGTGTATGAAATGAATTCAACTGGAAGTCGAACACTGCTTTCCGCTTTCTCGTTCCGTGTCGATATCCACTGCTCCACAACGCACATTAAATTTAGTTAGCCGAAACATACACTTGGGTAAATTATAAAATCATCACTAGTCTTTTTATATGTATGTAACACATTTGAAAAAAACGAGCGCTTTACACGTGGTTGGTAACCAGTTTAGAAGAAGGATAACTCTAAATTGAAAACAGCTTCAGCATGTAGCAATTACATCCCATCGAAATTTACCTCTTGCTATAGAATACATACCACCAATACCTACTCTGCTGAAAATTATAGACATGGATTCCAGGATTCGATGGATTATGACTAAGTCGATGAGCGCATATATCAGACGAAACGTAATTTTTTAGTCTCGTGAACTAGATTCTATTTATTTTTTGTGTCGTGTCTCTTTAAAGCAATGGCAATCATAGGTCTCTGCTACTTTCTTTTTCTTCCAATTACTGACGTGACTTCCGTTTATACACGTGCTAGGTGTGTCAACTCTTAACTGCTTTCCTGATTTCAATATGCCATGTAACTTCAAAATGCCCTAATGCATGAGGCTTTCACTCGTAACTTATCTAGCGTGACAAGCTTGCTAACCGTTACACTACATTGAGATGGTCTAAATGACTTTCTAAACGTAGCTTAGATGTGTAACAAGGATGAAAGAGGATTGAACGCCTATCTCAGACATACGTCACGCCGGTGGGAGAGTGACTGCAGGCGGTCAGCTAAGCCGGTATCAATCACTTTACAGATTCTTCGCTGTATTTTGTCAAGAAGCCCGAGGAGAATAGTAGGGGCACTCGATCAGATGTGGCAACAGTATTCAAAACACGGGCGGATGGTAGATTTGTATAAGTGAAGGATAGATCCAGGCGGAAAGAATTTCCGGGCCCTGCATAGAGAGCCAACTTTCATAGCAGCGGGTTTAGCAAATGGATTCGACGTAGTCATTCCACTTGAGGTCCGCTGAGTGTGTCAGGCCAAGCAGGCGTAGTGTTTTAACTCTCTGGGAGGGATGCCTGTTCCATGCTAATAGGAGGGAGGAGGTGCGGTCTTTTGTGGTGGTTAATTGACAGCAGCTTCGTTTTGGAAGAATTGAATTTTACGAGTCATTTCCTACCCCAATCCACCACGGATTGGAGGTTCTTTTCAAGCTCAGTCGCGAGGTTCGTCTTATCATCAACACCAGATTTTTGATCGAGGAGAGCGTATACTGTGGTATCATCGGCGTACATGCCTACTTGTGATCTTATGGCATCGGGGAGATCATTGATGTAGATTAGAAAGCGCGTAGGACCTAGGATAGAGACTTGGGGGACACCCGCGTTTGTAGGGTAGTTCTGGGAGGCATGTCCGTATAAAACCACCTTCAGTGTGCGGTTGGAGAGGAATGACTGGCTTAAGTCCAACAAAAGTCCAGTAACGCCGTAGCTTCGCAGTTTCTTTGGAGACCAGCATGCCATACCCTGTCGAATGCTTTAGAGATATCCAGGGCGACAGTTCGGGCTTCACCGTTCTTGTCGAGAGACTGGTATATATACTCGGTGATGTATGTTAGCATATCAGCAGTAGACCTGGTGAAGCGGAAGCCATACTGTTTGTCCGCTTGGAGCCCGTGGGCTGTGAGATGGTGAACGACCTCGGCATTGATAATGGCTTCGAACACTTTGCCGAAGATCGGAAGAAGGCTGATAGGGCGGTAATTTGCGGGGCCCGATGGTTCACTAGTGTTCTTGAATATTGGAACCACAGAAGAAGACTTCCAACAGGCAGGGAAGCAGGAGTTGTAGTGGAATGCCTTGCTTGGGGTGACATGATTAAAAAAAAATATTCTAGCTTGACAACCTTGTTAGATATTTAATGCTGAAGTTATCATTAATGTATGTTACAACAATTTCAAATATCATTTTCTTAGTGAAAACGTAAGTTTACATAAATTCTTAAAATTGCTTTTTGCATATATAGTAAGAGCATTATAAAACGATATATCTTCTGCCTCAAATCTCTTGCTCTGCGATAGAAATGTTCAAAATCTCTCGCCTTTAACAAGATCATAGCAACATACTCTCAATTTTTCTATTACAAAATCTTTCTTCCATATTATTCTTTCTTTATTTTTGTAAAGGTATATTCTTTTCATAAGCGCCTTCACTTTTTGGCGTCATATTTTTCGTTCTCTGTTAAAATAGTTTTCAGTATTTAGACATTTTTACATAATATATTTTGACATCAGTTATTAGCAAGCGTCTTCAGCTGTTCGTATTGCTGAGAATCATACAGTTTGTATTACATTTGGTACAGATATATTTATTACTGCGCTCATTGAGTTTATTCTCTAAGAATTACTATAATTTTATTTTGTCTGTCGCCAACACGGTATTATATTCGTAATTTCAGATTTTAATATATTACCCTCCGAAAGAAATCACTGCTAGTTTTTGTGTGAAATAGTAATATCTAGATTAGGTTGTTAAATATTTGTTGAATTAATATTCACAAATATTGTCTAAGAACTAATTATTGAGTACTTTCTAAAATTACTCTAATTCAAGGTCGATTTTATCATGTTAGATTATATATATATATATATATATATATATTTAGTATATCGAGGCAGCAAGTAATTTTCTAGACATATTCTATTAAATATAAGAGACAATGAATGTCTATTATGTTTAATCATGAGCCGTTCTAAACGTCGTATTTTTGCTTTAATTTCAGTTGAAAATAAAGACAAAAATTCTCCAACATTTGGATAATTATTTATTGGTTTTCTTCTAAGCTTTCGGCTCACATGAGCCATCTTCAGAGAGGTAGTTTAAACTGAAATATTATAAAATCCACCATCACCGACGATTTTATTTTGTGTTGACATAAAACTCCGCTTGGCAACGGCAATAGTTACCAAAAATAATAAACGCAGTTCTTAAGTTTGCGATGCGGTTTTATGACGTCACACCGCGGGATAGCGCGAAATGACAACAAAACCATCTAGTCAAATGCAATGTAATATGTTATTTCCTGTTTTAAAGTTGATTTTATTGAGTGTTGGTTGTTTTGATTTGATGTACATGGCCTCCAATATTTGCAAGTTCCTCTTACTGTGTGTATGAGTAAGGATCACCGTATTGTTGACCAAAATCTGTCTGATATTACCTACATGTTTATGTTTTTCAGAGAAATGTTGTTTAATAGTACTCTGATCAGAAAGATGACATGTAAGTCTACGGGAGAGCGTGGTTGTGGTAAAACCAATATATGTACTAGGTTTTTGAGTAGTATCAGAGATGCAATCTCTGAATGGGCATGTAAATTGGTACACTACATTGGTTTTTTGTAAAGAATTTAGTTTAGTGCCTGTTGGGTTATTATAAACTATGAGGTCAATTGTTTTAAACTTTTTATAATATATAATGAGTTTAATTTGATTATTACTATCCACTGGTTTAACATTTCTACGTATTATGTTTTTGAGAGTTTTTTCATCTTGTTTATAATTATTATGTATTTGGTTGCAATAGTATAAGTTAATAGTGTTATGTTTATTTTGATGTAAACCATTATTATTATTAATATTATCATTATTGTTAGAGCTATTGTTAAGTTTGTTGAGATACATTTTAATTTGTTGATCAATAACGGAGTTAGGAAATCCATTATTGACTAGTGTTTGCTTAATGTTGTGTAATTCTTTATAAAATATAGATTTGGAAGAAGATATCATTTGTGTGCGTTGAAGTAAGTTTTTTATAACAGCTAACTTATATCGTTGGGGACATTCACTATTATAATTAAGAAGACACGAATTTATGCTAGTTGGTTTCCTATATAGAGAAGTAGTAAATTTATGTGTGCTAGAATCAATGAATACATCAAGGAATGGGAGTTTGTTATTAATATTAAGTTCTAATGTAAATTTGAGGACGGAGTGACTTTCAAATTTTTTTTAAGATATTTAATTTGATCGATATTCTTAGCTAAAACAAAGATGTCATCTATATATCTTACATATGATCCCACCGCTAAGAAATTGCAATGGAGCCTCATAAAACGTCAAATGCACACAGCCAAACAGGAATTACAAGAAATCAACACTGAAATTGAAAACATCAAAGAAATTTTACAGTCTTCTACCACAAGTGAAAAATTCAAGGAAATATTGGATTTATTATACAATACAACACAAAAGGAACATGAATCCCATAAACAAGTCATCCAAAAAAAGCTAAACAAATTATATAAAGGAAAAATACTCTTACCAAACATCAATGACAACTTCATTAACCTATCGGATTACCAACTTACTCCAGATGAAATAGAATTCCTTAATCTCGGACCAAATTTTCATGTCGCACAGAAACCTAATTCAATGTTTAAACAAATGGAAATTGAAGCTTTATACCAACAAATACTTCAACTCGAACAGGACAACCATATTACTACACAGGTAGGCTTAAATGATTACTCAAAGCTGAATCAATCAAACACCGTTACCATAAAAATCCTAATGATATTATAAATATGCCTCTCATAAAAGCAGCCACACATCTCAAAAATAACAAAAATATTGTTATCCGACGTGCCGATAAAACCAATACTTTTGTTATTTTAAACAGACAGGAATATCACTCAAAATTACAGGCCATTCTCGACGATCACAACAAATTTAAAAAATTAACTTGTAATACCACAACCCAACTTAAAAAACATATTAATAAACTTATTACTGCAAACAACGCTGAAATAGGATCCTATAAACTTCAAAAGATTATAGGTGATTATCAGCCCGGCTACCTTTATGGAAATGTAAAAATCCATAAAAAAGATCATCCCCTCCGACCTATCATTTCTCAAATACCCACACCAATATATAACCTTTCCAAAACACTTAACAAACTAATTACTCCCTATCTTCCTGGAAAATATAGCAGTAACTCCACGGACGAATTTTTACAGATTCTCCATTCCGTAAAACCTAATAATCAAATGATTGCATCTTTGGATGTTCAAAACTTATTCACAAATGTTCCCGTCCATGAAACAATTGACATCATTATCCGTGATGTATACAACCATGCTACTCTCCCATCAATCAATATTAAACCCACTATATTAAAAAAACTATTATTAGCATGCACCACACAAGTACCCTTTCACGACCCCTTAGGCAATATTTATACACAAATAGATGGTATTGCGATGGGATCTCCTTTAGGTCCCCTCTTTTCTAATTATTATATGGCAAATCTAGAAAATAAAATAATTAATGACAACAATAAACCCTCTATATATGTAAGATATATAGATGACATCTTTGTTTTAGCTAAGAATATCGATCAAATTAAATATCTTAAAAAAAATTTGAAAGTCACTCCGTCCTCAAATTTACATTAGAACTTAATATTAATAACAAACTCCCATTCCTTGATGTATTCATTGATTCTAGCACACATAAATTTACTACTTCTCTATATAGGAAACCAACTAGCATAAATTCGTGTCTTCTTAATTATAATAGTGAATGTCCCCAACGATATAAGTTAGCTGTTATAAAAAACTTACTTCAACGCACACAAATGATATCTTCTTCCAAATCTATATTTTATAAAGAATTACACAACATTAAGCAAACACTAGTCAATAATGGATTTCCTAACTCCGTTATTGATCAACAAATTAAAATGTATCTCAACAAACTTAACAATAGCTCTAACAATAATGATAATATTAATAATAATAATGGTTTACATCAAAATAAACATAACACTATTAACTTATACTATTGCAACCAAATACATAATAATTATAAACAAGATGAAAAAACTCTCAAAAACATAATACGTAGAAATGTTAAACCAGTGGATAGTAATAATCAAATTAAACTCATTATATATTATAAAAAGTTTAAAACAATTGACCTCATAGTTTATAATAACCCAACAGGCACTAAACTAAATTCTTTACAAAAAACCAATGTAGTGTACCAATTTACATGCCCATTCAGAGATTGCATCTCTGATACTACTCAAAAACCTAGTACATATATTGGTTTTACCACAACCACGCTCTCCCGTAGACTTACATGTCATCTTTCTGATCAAACAACATTTCTCTGAAAAACATAAACATGTAGGTAATATCAGACAGATTTTGGTCAACAATACGGTGATCCTTACTCATACACACAGTAAGAGGAACTTGCAAATATTGGAGGCCATGTACATCAAATCAAAACAACCAACACTCAATAAAATCAACTTTAAAACAGGAAATAACATATTACATTGCATTTGACTAGATGGTTTTGTTGTCATTTCGCGCTATTCCGCAGTGTGACGTCATAAAACCGCATCGCAAACTTAAGAACTGCGTTTATTATTTTTGGTAACTATTGCCGTTGCCAAGCGGAGTTTTATGTCAACACAAAATAAAATCGTCGATGGTGGATTTTATAATATTTCAGTTTAAACTACCTCTCTGAAGATGGCTCATGTGAGCCGAAAGCTTAGAAGAAAACCAATAAATAATTATCCAAATGTTGGAGAATTTTTGTCTTTATTTTCAACTGAAATTAAAGCAAAAATACGACGTTTAGAACGGCTCATGATTAAACATAATAGACATTCATTGTCTCTTATATTTAATAGAATATGTCTAGAAAATATATATATATATATATATATATATATATATATATATATATATATAATATGCGTGTTTGTGTTAAGTTGGATAATTGTTTGAAGGAAAGGCTGCTGAAAATCAGTGGGTTACTTGTAGAAAGGCATTGAAGGAAAGCTGGTTTTGCAATAAATTGCTTGATATCAAAGATGAAAATAGATCATTAACATGATTAATGTAGAAAAATCGTCACTTAAGTGATCGACGTCAATTCCATAATGAAGACTTGAATGTTTTCTAAATGGATAAATGTGCTAAATGGAAAATTATGAAAGGACACACCGACATCATAACAATAGCAGAAATTGCAAACTGTGTTAGGAGGAAACGTTAACAATAATCATCTTTTAAAAACCAAACTGATAAACTAAAGAAAGGAAATAATGTAGAGATGCAAACCCTCGATTACTTACATTAGCACTTAAATACTAATATAAACAAAGCGAAAACAATAGATCCACCAATGCTTGACAAAAATAAATCAGAAAAGAATAAACACAATATGAATAACAAAGAATTACCTATTTCTCTCTCGACGCCATATAACCAAAAAGAGTAAAACTAACACGCGCACCTACAGCAATATAAAAGCCAACATACGTTCAAACTCATTAAAACACAATATTGCACATATGCGCACACACACACACACACACATATTTAATAATGCAAAGTATAATTAAAAAAAGAAAAAAAGAAAATCGCAACAAGGAAGTGAGTAGAATAAATAGATCGAAATTTGACAAGTTGAATAGAATCATTAATGAACAAGGAGAAAAAAGTCTTCAATCTAACATGTTTCACTTTAGCAAGCTTCTTCAGAATTTTTTTAAAGAACAAAAGAAGTGCAAAAATTTCAGTCAATTAATTTATCCCCCCAAAATGCATCAATTAAACATTAAACACACGTACGCCATATCACCAAAAATGCGAGTATGTGTGCAAATGTTTAAGTGAACGTACGTAAACACAAATTCAGACGCACATACAGTCAGACTTACAGATACGAGCATACACACACACACACAGATATTCAGCCATTATACTTAAAGCCAAGCTGTCGACCAAACAAACAAAATAATATATGACAGATAAGAGCAGAACACCTTAAAAATCTGCAAAAAGCAACAGATAACGAAAGAAAATCGAAAAGTAGAAAATGAAAAAAAGAATTAAGAGAGAGAAAAACAATGATAACCAGATAACATTTTATTCATCAGGCGAAAAACATATCACGCTGACAGACTTACACGTAAAAGTATCAAATAAACTAGTTCCACAACAGTATATAAACACACAATATTGCAAAATATCAGCAGGTGAAAAGACCAACCCTTGATGATTGAGCGCATTGGTATACGTTCGAAAAATCGAAGTCTGCATTCTTTAAACAATCACGCACTCACAGACTTACACACAAACTCATAAAATAACACCAATTCCAGAACAGTATATGAAACACACAAATATTGAAAAATAACGGCAGAAAAACGGGACAAGCTCTTGTGAGTGAGTGCATTCTTATCTTCTTCTATGTTCCCTCACCCTTCAGGACGTAGGCGATCATTGATTTCTACGACTCCCTATCACTGGTGGCTGTTAGCAAGGCTTGTTATTCTATGTAACCCTCGTTCGATCATCCATCTGATTAGGTCCTTCAGATATGTTATCTGTTGCTCTCCGCTGTCTTTTTTCCCTTTATCTGGACTGTTAGTATCAGGTTCTCTAACTGTTCCTTCCTCATTGCATGTCCCAGGAACTTCAGCTATTTCTTCCTGATGCTCATTATTAATTTCTTTTTTGTTTCCATAATTTCATTGCTCACATGCTCTATACATGATATTCGTCCAGCATTCACTGCCATTTTGAAGAACTGTCAACACTTAGCAATCCAGCACTCACATTGTTTCTAGCGAAATTTTCCTGTTTCTTATTACTTTACTTAACTTCTGGAATGCTTCGAAACTTTAAAGTTGGCACATCGAAAGTGATTCCAATCACTTAAATTTTGTACTCTATTAATCTCTCTCACACACACACTCACACATACATATTTATCATAAAATTAATTTTATTTTTAATTAAAAATTCATTGAAAATGTTTTATTTATAAATTCAAAGATGTGAAAAATTAGAATAAAATTCATTCTGAATCGAAATAAAAATAGTATATTATACTCAACTGTTACTTTAAGATAGATCAAAAATACAAAATGTTTTCTTTATTTCATTATTCATCTCTTTTCTGTTTTCGTTTAGAAATTATAAAGATATGAAGAAAGCTGAAAGAAAACATGTAACAATAATGGATACATCAACGGAAATAGGATCTAGACAGGGGTTCTTAAAAAATAAGTTGACACTTAGCTGATAAAATTAAAAGAAAAAAATCAACTATTCCCCCAAACTATTTTTTCAAATTTAAAGTGAATCTCTATTCTAATTAGTTAAATTGAACACACACATAATTTTTTATGTCTTCCCATATCTATCAATAGAAAACCTATTGTTTCTTATATTTAAATGAAAATCATTTTCACAACTATGATCTAATATTGCCTGAAGACGAAATAGAAATCTTGAAACAGGAATTTCCAGGTAGCAATGTATTTTTAATTAACAACCAAATTTAATTTTTGATTATATCATGCTTTACGATAATTATTGTATTAAGAACTTTTATAAAAACATTGACGGAGAATTCGGGATTGTAAAACTGTTGGTTCTCTTCACTTAGATTCATATATATTTATATACTAATGGATTCTCCTCTTGCACGTATTGTTTCAGGCATTCTCTTTCAGCTAGTTGTTTTCTACTGAACTTTTATTTTTAAAAATATAAATGTGATGTCAATCCTTATCGTCTGTCTTCATAATTCATGTACATTTATTGTTCTCTCTCTTTGGTTATATTTTCTTTTTGTAATATGTCGCGGTAGGCTTATTTATCTTGTTTTGAGAAAAATGTTTATAAAGATGTATGCATGTATATCGATGTATGCATGTATGTATGTATTTATGTATGTATGTATGTACATAATTTTGGAAAGTATCCGACAGTATTTCCTCTTAATATAAAAGTTGTTTAAATGCGAGTAAAAAAATAATATTTATAGCAATAAAAAATATGTAATATTCATTTTTTATCCTGTACATAGTGTACACTAGCAGTATAGCCCGGCGTTGCTCGGGTGTAATGAAAGCTTTAAAACTAATCCATGTTCCTGGAGTTTAAACTCTTTGGACGTTGGCACAAAAGACAAAAAAGCAATAGTTGTTTCCAGTTAAAGCGAAACCTAGACTAAAAGAAAAATGAATGGATGTAAGTCAAATTTTGTTTTCTCGGTATCGATATCAAATAAGTTTTTTTCGTCGTAAACTGAATTTTGAAGGCTAAATACGTTCGCTGATTAAATGGTATCATGAATGAGACTAAGAACTACAATTATACAATTATAAACAGACACACACACAAACATCTTGCCTTTTATGTATTATCAATTTTCTGCACTATTGTAAGAACTGCAACCTTGAAACTTCTGAATATAATTTCTTATGTCTTTGTCTATGAGTGTATCAAATTTGATTAAAATCGGACCACTCTTTCTATAACCTGATCTTTCGATTATCGATTTTCGATATTTATCGGGGGTAACTCGAGACAAAACCTAGCTAGGAACACCTGCAGACGCTTATAGCAAAACTGTGTAAATTTTCAAGAAAATCTGTTCAGCCGTTTCAGAGTCTATAGATAACACACACACACACACACACACAGATAAAAAGTTCCATTTATGAAAATTTTAGATACGGTAGAGTGTGAATGTTTGGTAAAATATTCAGTTCTATGGATTTATACTGCCTCAAAAACATTTCAAATTACAATGAATTGGAAGTATTTCCCCATATTTTTCAGGTGAGGTAATATTTACACTATTTAAATTATTCGAACTATTAACCTTGTATTTATCCACTGGTTCATGTGGGAAGAAGTAACATAGAGAGTCCGGTTAGACTTCCAAATTCCAAGAGAATGTTTCTCCGACCACTATAACCTAGACCTATTTAAGTCTGGACTTAACTGTTATATTACACGAGTATTCATATATATCAATCCTTAAATAACTCTGTAGCTGAGGTGTCCCCCGCGTCTTGTACAAAGTGAAATATACTGTCAGAATTGTAATGTATTTATAGAAATGATCTTAAACATATGTCCTTTATTTGACAACAAATGTGTAAATTTGATTCGTATATACTTACGATTTGGCAGCCCGGTATATTTTATGTCTTTAAAAATATGACTGTCAATTCTCATAGTGAGTTTACTTTAATTAAATAAAAGAAATAAAAACAGAGAAAAGAAAAGAAAAGATGAGAGTGTAAGGTTTTTTTCCTGTATTTGATCGCAAATATTTCTGAATATATAATCATCATTCGTGTACAGTGTTCAGTCTCTCACTTTCGTAATGTTTCCGTACGCTTACGATAGCTCCATTAAGAGTGACATGAATAGGTCAACAAAGCGTCATATTTAGATATTCTCTTTGTAGCTTATTGAAACTAGTCGTAGCTGTTAGGAATGCGGTTTTAGTTTTATGCATATTCTCACAAATACATGCATACAGAAAAATATATAAGTTTAGTTTGTCAAGAACACATGGTCAAGTAATAAGTGTTGTTTCGATTCCGTGACTTGATCCAAAGTGTTGTGAGTTCAAAACCTAACTACAGCAGAAATGAACAAATAACATACAGTTGAGTTAAAGTGAGATAGCTACAACAGCCGGGAGTGACATGGCCCATGAAACGCGAACATTATACCACAATTAACGAAATAAAGGGTTCGGTTCGAAATTCCAATCACCTGATGACTCTCAAGGAATACAATGGCCGAAAACTCGTGAAAATACAAATAAAGTTGAAAGCAAGTACGAAAAATGTAAGTATCTGTTAGGGTGTTAATGTTAATATTACGTTACCTTATAAGGAAATATTTGACATTCAGTGCCCAATCAATGAGCTATACTTTCAGTTCAAGTTTAAGATTTGTTGTCTTTTAAAACAAGTTTTTACATCTTTCACTTGTCCATTAGTTTTTATCACTGTTTTTAGAAGTGGGTACTTTTTCTCAAATTTTATTTGAACTTTTGTCATCTTGATTATGCCATTGTTTTATCTTAATTACATTAAATTACGAGCTATTACCATTGGGAATTAATATCTTCCCCAGCTATGGGTAAATAGCAGGACACACTGGATTCTATAGCCTTGGGTTGCAACCAGTCCAGTTGGAGGAAAATTCACTGAATTCAAAACTTCAGACTCTAGAAACTAGTATGGCATTCTGCATTCGTAGCAATCGTTGGCACACAGACTAGGGGAATAACAAAACTGAATTCGAAGTAAGAATCCATAAGACATACTGATTTCATGCTCAGTTTCGTTTTTGGTGATAAGCTGTACTTACCTCTGTTTTTCTCTTGAATACCATCGGTTGCCTGGAAAGGAGAGGCGTACTGCATGGCCAAATGCAAATCTCTCATATAGAAAACTGCGCATGCCTGCTCACTGCAGTGGATAAAATCTTCGAGTGTAGATCCATGGTTTCTCGAGGCCTAAGGATGCAGTAACCAGTAATCAATATTATAGTAGTTACTGATGTGAATATTCCGTAGGTGACGCCGTTTCCGTGCAGTTCTTTCTTTATGATTCTCTAATTCCAGAACACGAGGTTCATGTTATGATGATATTCGGCAAGACACTCAGATTTCACTTGCTCAAACTATTTTTTACAATTGACTTATAAAATTGTTTGTGTACAACTGAGAGTTTACATACATATGGACAGATTTGTCACCATGCATGAAATATATGCTGACATTTGTATTATTTCAATCGCTATGAAAGAATAAGTAGCCAATAGAAACTGTTTGCAAATTGAAAATATTTCACTTTTAGTTAAGCTTTATCAGAACATTTTAAAAGATGAATTGTGAAACAGAAAATTCAGATAATTTTGTTCCTTCTTGTTTGTTCCGTTAGTCAAATGCCCTGACGTGAATTGTGGAGTTTATAAATGAATTCATGCGTGGATACTAGTAAGAATTTTTCATTCAGTCTAGTAGTATCTATGTATCTTCTTCATGAGCCCTTTTCATGCAGGAAGCGGGCGATCATTGACTTCAAAATGGCCCTGTCTCTTATCGTTCTCAGCATTCTTCCTTTTGGTATCTCTCCCAAACCTCGCTCTGCCATCCATTTACTCATGCCAATCTGTCTCTTTTTCGTTCTATTCATCTTGGGAGTATTAAATTCTCTAGGCCCTTCTTCCTCGTTACATATCCCAGAAATCTCATCTATTTCTTATGTTAATTATGAATTTTCTCCTAGTTTCTATCCTTTCCAATACCTTTTCGTTAGTTACCTGCTCAGTACAAAGTATCCTCAGCAGCCTTATATAAGACCACATTTCTACTGCCTAAAGCCTATCCTTCATGCTTGACGAGATCATCTGACATTCACTACCATACATAATAACAGACATCGCCTAGTAATCCAGGGCACTCTTCTTTGTTCCCAATGAGATTTTCTTATATTCAGTACACTGGATAATTTTCTAAATGGGTTCTTAGTCATGCCAATGCGTATTTGAATCTTAACATCGCACCTTCCATCCTCTGTCAGCACGCTTCCCAATTATTTAAACATCTTTGCTTGATTGTTGTAAATTCTCCTACCTGGAGTTGACATTTTGGTGTCTTCTTTTTACTGATGACAATACTTTATGCTTAGTTCTTTCTTCTCGCCTTTTTTGCTATCTTCTGGAAAAGGCCCTTCAGTATTCTTTCTGTGACTGCTATCAGCACAGTTTCACCTGCGTATCTTACATTGTTGAGATTGGCCACGCCAATGACGAATCATGGAAAACAGTTTTATTTCTCTCAGAAATGCTTCGCTGTATAAGTTGAATAGATGTGGGGAGAAAACACATCCTTGTCTTACCCCCCTTTCTATTTTTGTATAAATGCTGAATTTACTTCCTATCCGTACGTAAGCGGTTTGCTGCCACTATTATTGAATATTCTAACATCTTTCAAAATATTTCAAGGTTGTCAGGTATCTCTCTCATGTCTTTGTGCCATACATTGTCAAATGCCTTTGCGTAGCCTTAAAAGCACAGATAGTCTTTCTTTCTGTATTTCTATTGACGTTTCAGATAGCATTCTTTGATTGAATATCGCATTCTTTGTTCCGGTATCTTTAACAAATCCACACTGTTCTTGTCCTATCTTTGGGATAATACTGTTGTGCGCTGTGTTCATCAAAATCCCGATTATGTGTTTTTTTAGATGGATCATTAAGCTGATTGTTCGGTGGAGTTCACATTCCTTTGCACTTGGCTTTTTAGGTAATGCTATGCGAATTAACCTACTTATGTTCTCCGGTATATTGCTGCAATTATTTCCTTACTATAGTGGTGAAATATATTATTGGACACTCGTATTTGGGTAGATAGACATTATAAAAATAATACATATATGCGTGTGTGTAGGTGCGTGTGAAACACTGCTGATAAATGTTAATTTCCTTTGTTAAGTGATGAATAATGAATACTTCACAATGCTGCATTAAAACACAAAACATTGCACGCTCTCTTGAGGGATACATTGAATTTTTACACATTTTTGCCGGGGTTTTTATATAAAATACCCTCGATATCTACTTGTACATCATATGGCTTGATTATGTATTGCAGTCTTTTTGAGAAAAGACGAAGTAAAATGTGTTTATACTTACAATAACTAATACAAGTTATCTACTAGAAACGCTCTCAGATGTGTTTCTATCGACGGACAAAAAAACTTTACTGATAAAATAATCCTTGTTGCTTCTTATTTAAACTGAAAGAAAATATAGTTCATGTGCCTTATTATCTTTGCATGAAACCATTAATTAGAGTAGACAAATTCATCTCGGAATAATAATATTAAAATGCATATATATTCTAAACACAATGTGAATCAGACGAGCATAACCAACGATAATTGAATAATATATATCTAAATGCATTCGCAACGCTGTAGATTATTTCCGCCAATTTTTCAAGATCCTGCCACTTGACTAACTTTGGTATGCAAGCAAGTTCTACGTGCGGCCAGTAGCAGAGATGCTATTAGGAGCAGACAATCAACCAGCCATTATGTAGCAGCAAACATATGGCCCAATTCATTCGCCATGCGGTACGAAACAAAACCTACCAAAAACATGAGAGAAGGAGTAGCGCCATCTGCACTTCAATAACTGAGAAATTTGCATTTGAACCATTGTCATAAAAAAGCTCCATCAATCTCAACCTTTAATGATTATCAAGTTGTAACATAAGATATTTTATTAGTTCAAATTTGAAACATAAATATTTATATATATATTTATATATACATACATATATATATATACATATATATATATATATATGAATATATATATACATTCATATATATATACATACATTCATATATATATATATATATATATATATATTTATATATACATACATATATATATATATATACACACACACACACATATATATACATATATATATGTGTGTGTGTGTGTATGTATGAATAAAGAAAGAACATAATTGAAACGTTCAGAACATTAATTTAAAACATACCTCAAAAGAAAAACATGCTAATTAAAATTTAATTTTAGATTATACTATAGAACATGTACATGAACTACAAGCTACTACAAAAATATACATGTTTCGACAGTGAAAGAACTATTTCTTATCGGGTAGTATCATTATTAACTACCAGATCAGACCTGTCAATGTCGAAACAAAATGTACACTTTTTTGTAACTTGTAGTTTGTACATCTTTCAAAATATAATTTATAATATATATATATATATATATATATATATATATATATATGGGCGTGTGTATATATCATTCATATATATATATAAATATATATGTATATATATGAATGATATATACACACGCCCATATATATATATATTATATATATATATATATATATATATATATATATATATATTGCTAATATGGTGGTGATATTGCAGTGCATTAAAAGCTGATAATAGTTATAATAGAATGCATAAATAATATGTGTGTCTGACAGACCATAAATAAAAAACAGATACGATTTCCCTTGTCTCGGTTCGATGTTGCCAAATGTCTAAACAATTGCGACTCGAAAAGGCACGTTTCCTTTCTTTTCTTTCTATTAAACTGAGCGTTGATTTCGATTTATCTGTTATTTCTTTTTTTTTTGGTTGCATAAAATCACGATGAGGTGGGAATGAAGACCCAATTTGCTGATGATACACTCAGTTTATCGATTCGATACGTTCGATTATTAATTGAAACGAGTGTTCCAATAGCCTGTCGAATAACAAACAATGACATCCATGTCTGGGCCTTAACATTGCACATAATCATTCATTGTTTTGCTGTCGTTAGAAATGTTTTATTTATTTCTTATTTGCTTGTTTTATTTACTTACGTTGTATAAAATACAGCGATCGATACAAACAGTACATTTTTGTAGATTTTTATGCCTTCGGCTTATCTCAGATTTTATGTCATCAAGATTGAAATAGATTTATTTTTAAATAACAACGTAACATGTGTTTTTGTCATTGTAATCATTATACTAAACTAAAAACTTACAAATCGATAGGAAAATATTTTGTTTCTAGTGTTCTCATAATATAACTTCACTCTCTTTTCTATATATTGTTTACTTTCATCATGTTTTTTATTTAATGAATAGTGACTGAAAACAATAAAGTTTAAACTCGACTATTATTAGTTAGTAACAACAGAGACAGTTGGCTGAAATAACACTGAAATATAATGGTATGACACCAGAAGAAAACATTTTTTAAGTCAGCAATCTTGCATTTATATAAAAGTATACAAATATGAGCCAAAAACTTAGTCTGTCGTATTGAAGATATATTCTATTGGCTAAAGAACTAAGTACAAAGTAAAGAGAAATGCCGAGGAACGAATGAAAGAAAAAGTCTCCTTTTTGAATGTCAAAATGTGTCAGAAGAAATCCCCATGTTGTTTTGATATCACTCATACTGTAAGAAATGAGGAAACACGAGACGAGCTCCAGGTGTGGTTTTATTTTCTTACTTCTTTGGAGTTGTCTTGGGACAATTTGTTATAAACATTTGAGCTGCTTATAATTTATACGGAAGTGAAAATATATATTTTTCATCTGAACAAAAGCTGTTCAATGCTCAGCTATTAGTAAATTTTAAAATTTGTATTTTGAATAGAGCCAAAATATATAAAAAATATTTGTAACAAAAATATAACTAAGAATCATTTGGGTTTTTATGATAAACACTAGCTCCGGTCTTTTATTTTTTATTTATTTATCTATTTATTTTACTTTTTTATCGATTTCACTCCAAAGAAGTCAGGGGAGCCACTAGAACACAAAGACTTACAGGGTGTGGTAAATTAGAAAACATAATTTTTACTAAGAAGCAGGAACGAAAGAAGTGCAATCTGGAGAACAGTTGAAATAGGCAGACATTCCAGTAACTTTTGAAGATTAAAATTGTTTGGAAAAAATGGAGTTGAAAGAGAAATTTTCCCAATTGAGAAGTGTGAGAAAAAGGAATTCTTAGCAAATGACTTGCTGTTCAATCAAACAATTTATAACTGTATATTGGTGAGTTCGCGTCGTATCTCAAGTACTGCACTTACATTCATAATGTCTAGATATCCCGGCGCCCAGTGCATAGTCTGGTGTACTTCATTATATTGACATAAAAAAAAACATATTACCAGACACCTTATTCAATTTTAAATATTTTATTCTAACTTTATGTTTACGAACATTGTATTAATAAGCGTGACAGATTATGAATTTATATTCTATAGGCTGTCTATTATTTCTTTTGACTGTGGTATTTGACTTTGCTCAGGGATACCGGTTTAATAGATTCTTCGACAAAGTTTGGATTAATCTTCACGAATTTATTTTTTCTGCTATGAGGAGCATATTACATAGTTAAAATAAATCGCAGCATTTTCTGATGAATTATTTTGTATTTTATTATTGTACATTTATAGCATCATTATTCAGTAATGAAACGGCGTTTTCTAATTTTTCTATTATCTACATTATCTTTCAGCGATAACAGAATATTTTCAATTTATGTTCCATATATTTCCAAAGGATTTTTCTGTTGTTATATTGTTAGAATTGCTGATTTTAGAAAGAATGTAGCATGAAGTGAAACAAGTGATATTCTGAACACGATATGTCTGGTGTTTAATCACGGAAGTCTTTCCTACTCGTATCTAAACATTTTTTCTTATCTGTATTCGATTAGCAAGTCGTATCTTACTTACACACTAAAATCCTCAAAAGATTTTCTTCACAAGAATTCTTTTTGCCATTCCAATGCGCATGCTGATGGAAATTATAGGTACTATTTAAAACTTTTCAAAAATGAGTCTGCTATTTCAAACAAACATCTTCACAATAATAAAGTTTGAAGTAATAAAATGAAGGAGAATGACCTTACTGTACATTTATGAAGTAATATTTTCTAAATAATCCTTATATAACATTATCGTTATACACACTTTTGAAGGAATTAATCACATTTTATTTAGAGTCAGCCAGTCAATGTATGTCTCTGAGCATCCTTTCGAACGAGGGCAGTCATCATATATGCAGCTGTCTTATTCTTCTTTATATATACAGGATTGGCAATGATATCTCGGGATCGTTTTAATTGCTTTTACTAATAGTTCTGTTATAAAGGCACATCAATTCTGTTTGATATTTAATAATAAAATATATTTTTAAAAACATATTTCTTGTAAATAATTCTTTGGGTCATTGGTTCATTGAATGTATAGATTTGCGTCTAGAATGGAGTTATTTTGCACTATAATTTATGGGATAGTTCAATCTCCATAAAGTGGTCTAGAATAGTCTTTTCTATCTTGCAGAAAAAATTTTAGGGAAAAATTTGGCATAATATTTTTAAGGTCACTACAGTTTTCGAACGTGTTTTACAATATATGCCTCGGGAAATGCTCTGCTTTCCGGAGTATGTTCAATTGTCACCAGAATGACAGAAATGTACAATATTCTCATTTTTGATAGGACTTTCGTAATTCTGAGAAATTACGATAGCATGACATCATATTTCTAGCAGGAGTTTAAGTTTTAACGTTTGTTGTGTGTGTGGTAGTTCCATAACACTTGTTAGTTGTTTAGAACGCACGAGTTTATGGCTACATAGCCTGCAAATTAGATTTAAAATTTGAAATATTCATGTTTTATGAAATGCTTGGTCAGCATTTTCTTTTCCATTTACGCCGATATAAGTAGGTACCCAAAAGAAGGCATTTAGTAGCTTAACAATTAAGTGTTTGAGATTTTGTCCATCTGTTATGTAAATATGAATATAGGATCTGGTTTCTTTCCTGTTACGATGTATAATGTTATATACATGGCTATCTTCAAACCTCAAAAAAGAAAAGCACTTATTTCGACGTATATTGAAGGTTATATCATAAATACGAGTTAAACATACGATGTTATATTTTTTGAAACATCAAAATTAGTAAGTGTGGTCCTATAAATTATATCAAGTACTTTTGAAATGGTAGATGGACATGTTTTAGTTTTATGAGGTTTGCTAAGTTTTACGAAAAACGATGTATTTTGTACGTAGGACCTGTAGTAGTATTTGCCTCTTCTCCCATTAACAATAGTACTCAGCTACCTAGAATTGATTGCTTTAGATAAAATAATGTATAGTGACTTCTATTTAGAAATTAGAGAACAGAGCTTAAATTAATAGTCGAGTCCAGTGCATTCACTTAAGTGCTAGTTCCCTTGCTGAAATGTATGAGTTTGTTACTTTCCTCAAGCTCTGGATAGATAGCAGGGTAAATTGTAAAATAACCTTGGTTAACGACTAATTTATGAAAAAAAATTCTGAATTACAAGTAGTCTTGAAAAGTTTGTCCTACATCGGTCTGTTTTGTCCAAGAAACATAACTGTTGATATGTATGCAGTAAATGTGGTGCCCCTAAGGATTACGGAATTAGTGATCGAGATTGACGGTCGCTTAAGATTCGCCGTTGATCAGTGCATATAAAGCCAATATTTCAGTTTGCCGGTTTCATTGACATTGAGGTTTACATCAAAAAGGATTTCTCTGACTCCGGCCTGACTCAATAGCTACCTGTGACCCAGGATCTAGCAAGTCACTTAATTATTAACCTATTTAACTAGGGATTGGATACGTTAATACAAACACATATTCTCGTAATTCAAACAAATTCAGGGAGATATTTTACCTTCTAAATTTCATGCGGATTAATACTTATGTATGATTATATTTCTGCAACATTTCCTTCATACAAAAACTCGAATTCAATTCTAATTCAATCAAACACATAATTTTCCTTTATATTTTATACTTTAAAGATTATGCCTGGCCTTAAACTAACAACTTTCTTCTTTATTCATAAAAACGAGTGAGTTTTTTTTATTTTGATGAACAAATCAACATAACATTTTCCCTTGAAAATTGCATTTGGTTTGATTTTTTTTTATCTGTCTTTGGACTTGAAATATTATTATATTTTGAATTATTGTAATAATTTCCTTATTCTTTGTCACCGCTACTTGTCAAATATTGAGTTTAGCTGTGGTTAACAAGGGGGCGAACACTTTAATGTCGATCGATGTTACTTTATGCTAATTCATTTTTCTGTTTTTTTTTTTTTTGTAAATTAATTTTTCTATTTTGAATTAATAGCACCGTATACGTCAACGAAGGAGCACAAACTGATGGTGCATGCAATGAAATGCTGTGTAAAGTTTAAAGGCACTTTTTATATTTCTCTCTTATTGCACAAAGATGACACTGGAAACATTACTGTTATTATTATTATTATTTGCTTAAGGCAGGAAATTGGAAAACAACGAGCAAACAATTATTATGATTTATATCAAACGGTTAAATTTAGTTTGTTCTTTTTCCACCATAAATGTTTCTTTCAGATAATTAAGATTATATTGTTAGAAATGAATATTTTTTCAAGTGGGAGTGCCTATTTATGTACAATATGAGCATTTCTCTGGCTATCAATTTAGATGGGTTCTTGCATCACAATTCATATTGTTTGTATTCTAAAGTTATACTTTATTTTGTAATATATATTTTTATTTTGTAAATTTTCTTTCACAGATTTTCTGTTTTCAAATAAAAGAATCGCATCAATCTCGAATAAAAAAACATGCTTTACTATCGCTGCTATTTCTATAAACATTGATATTCTCGTCTGAATAAATGGGTTCACCTACTTTACTGTAAATATTATATCGTGTAATTTCATAAAAGAATAATTTGATACACGCATTACCCAAAGAAAACATTTACAATTATCATAATAACGTTAATAGTCTTAGTTGAAAACAGAAATTATAAATCTCGACTAAGCTTTAAACGCACGAACAATTATCTAGTTTTATTTCTTCCTTTATATATATATATATATTCGCTCGTTTATTAATGATATAATTTAAGTAAAGACAATAGTAATAAATTCTCTTGTTTTCTAACTCTTCAATCTAATGAATTTTATGAAAATTTAAAAGAGATATATAGAATGTCTATTTGTTTAAAATTAATCTCTTGTATAGGTGGCCGTGAGGGTAATAATTGCATCCAAATAGATATAGATTTATTTTTAATCGAGTACACTCCAAGCAAGGCAGTAACGTGAATTTACAAGTGTGTGTATATATATATATATATATATATATATATATATATATATATACGTGTGTATGTATTTACACGTATATCTATTTATCTACGTGTGCGTATGTATTTACACGTATATCTATTTATCTACGTGTGTGCATTATTGCCTTCAACGACTTTGTGAAACTGAGTTAAATATTGACAGAAAAAGATCTGGTAGACCCAGAGTAACATCTATTGTAGAGGATAGGGACTTGATCATATCTAGCAAGAGCAATAGAAGAAGAACCGCTCCAGAATTAACAATTGAAATGAATTCTACTCGTCGACATCCACTATCTGTTACTACCGTTAAGAGACAGCTTAACTCTGCTGTGTATCAGTTAAGAAATCCCTATTAAAGAAGGAGAATAAGGGATGAAATTGATCGTAAAGTTCAAAATGAACTTCCTAAAAATGAACAATTGTTGTTTAAATGATTGCAGGATTCTTGGAAATCACTTTCACTAACTTATTTTTATAATTTATCATAAAGAATGCCAAGGATTATTTGCCCTGCAATAATGAAGGCTCGTGGTGTTTCTTTGATGAAAAGAAACATGAAGTAACTTTCATTAAATTTGAAATTACTCTATGTTAATTTTGGTGTTAATTATTGTACAATTATGAGCAACAATGAAATGTATTTATATTTATTCTTCTAAGACAGAAAATATGTTATTTCTTTATCTTAGTGAATAAATCTAAGTGGTCCCAAACTGATGGTCGCTAGTGTATATGTGCGTGTGTATGTATTTACACGTATATATATATATATATATATATATATATATGTGTGTGTGTGTGTATGTATTTACACGTATATATATATATATATATATATATATATATATATATGTGTGTGTGTGTGTATGTATTTACACGTATATATATGTGTATATGTACTTACACGGATATATATATATGTGTATATGCAATTTACACGTATATATACATGTGTATATGTAATTTACACGTATATATACATGTGTATATGTAATTTACACGTATATATACATGTGTATATGTAATTTACACGTATATATACATGTGCATATGTATTTACACGCATATATATATGTGCATATGTATTTACACGCATATATATATGTGCATATGTATTTACACGCATATATATATGTGCATATGTATTTACACGCATATATATATGTGCATATGTATTTACACGTATATATATATGTGCATATGTATTTACACGTATATATATATGTGCATATGTATTTACACGTATATATATATGTGCATATGTATTTACACGTATATATATGTGTGCATATGTATTTACACGTATATATATATGTGTGTATATGTATTTGCACGTATATATATTTATGTGTGTATATGTATTTACACGTATATATATATATATATATATATATACGTGTATATATATTTACACGTATATATGTGTGTATGTATTTATACGTGTATATGTGTCGTCCATTTATTTATACGTATATATGCGTCGTCCATTTATTTATACGTATATATGTGTGTCCATTTATTTATGCGTATATACATATATGTGTCCTTGTATTTATACGTATATATATGTGCATATATTTGCAGGTAGGTATGGGTGTCTGTATGTAATAACACTTATACACACAAACACGCCTGTGTATCTATTAACACTTACACATATATGTATATATACGTGTATATAAGTGAGTGGATATAATTACTTATATATATGTGTGTGTGTGTGTGTGTGTGTGTGTGTGTGTGTGTGTGATGTATTTCCACGTATATATATTTATGTATGTGTGTATGTATATAAACGCAATTCTATATCTGTGTATGCATTTACGCTTATATATATATACGTGTGAATTTACAAATATATATATATATATATATATATATATATATATATAAGTGTGTATGTATTGACACGTATATCTATTTATATACGCATGTGCAGGAATTTACACGTATATCTATTTATATATGTGTGCGTATGTATTTACACGCATATCTATTTATATACGTGTCTGAATGTATTTACACGTATATATAGTTATATTCGTGTGTGTATATATTTACTCGTATATCTATTCATATACGTGTGTATATGTGTTTACACGTATATATATTTATACGTGTGTGTATGTATTTACACATATATATATATGTGTGTGTGTGTGTGTGTGTGTGAGTACTTACACGTATATATATGTGCATGTGTATGTATTTACAAGTGTATATATAACTGATCACAATAGCCGCCTGTTCATATCTGCTCGCAATGAGTGCAAGAGAACCCTAAATGACGCCAAACAGTCGTTTGCTGAGAGAATGCGACAGCACATAGCTGAACGCAAGTTCGGCTCCAAGGACTATTGGAGGATTTGTAAACGAGTGCTCAACAATAGGAAATCCTCAATACCTCCTTTAATCCATGGATTTTAGGTTCTCACGTCATCTGTGGACAAAGCTGAGTGCTTTGCCCACAGATTCTCATCCAACTCCACATTCGACTCGTCCGGAGTACACCAGCCCGACTTCCCTATTAGAACTGAGGCCAAACTGTACGACATATATATTACCCCGACAGTAGTATCCAGAGTAATTTCAAAACACGACCCCCATAAGGCGTGTGGAGACGATGGAATCCCGGTGATAGTCCTTAAGAGGTGTGCTCCTGAACTTTCCCCTGTCCTCTCTAAACTATTTAACTACTGCATTTCTGCTTCCTGCTTTCCTGCATGCTGGAAGTTCTCTTCAGTCGTTCCTGTATTTAAGAATTGTAGTGAACCCTCCTACCCATCCAACTGTCGCCCTATCAGTCTTCTACAGATATTCGGGAAAGTATTCGAGGCTATAATCAATACTGAAATAGTTCATCATCTCACCGCCCAAAACTGTTCTCCGACAGGCAATATGGATTCCGTTTTGCCAGGTCCACGGCCGGCCTGCTAACAACCGTAACGGAGTACATGCTACAGGCGCTTGATGAGTCTGACGAGGCTCGCGCGGTTGCTCTGGACATCTCCAGGGCTTTCGATACGTTTTGGCACTCTGGCCTCCTATGCAAACTACGCGTATATGGTATTACCGGTCGCCTGCTTGACCTAATCCAATCTTTCTTAAATAACCGCAAAATGAAGGTCGTTCTGAATGTGCGTGCCTCTTCGTCCTACAGCACGAATCCTGGGCCCGACGCTCTTCCTTATTTTCATCAATGACCTCCCAGATGATATCAAGTCACAAGTAGGCATCTACGCAGATGACACTACAATATACACCCGCAACAGTAAGAAACCTGTCGTGGCGGACAGACATAATCTCGCTGCTGACCTTGAACGGGATCTACACACTGTAGTGAACTGGGGCAAGAAGTTGCATGTCAACTTCAATTCATCTAAGACAAGCAGTTGTCTGTCAACCATTACAGGCAACCTCTCCTGCCTCCCATAAGCATGGACCAAGCGATTCTCCCGGAGAGTAATACACTACGCCTCCTCGGACTTACCCTGTCCTCAGACCTCAAATGGACCACTATATTGAATCCATAGCTAAATCTACTGCTAAGAAGGTTGGGTCACTATGTCGATCCAGGATGGTTTTTCCACCTGAATCCATCCTGCATATATTCAAGTCAACCATAGGTCCGTGCATGGAGTACTGCTGCCATTTATGGTCAGCTGCCCCTGCCGTTCTCTTCAGTGTTCTGGACAGGCTCCAAAGGAGAGTCTAATGTGATAGGTATTGATCTGGCGGATCGACTGCAGCCACTTCCCCATCGTCGAAATGTGGCCTCCCTTTGTCTGTTCTATAAATACTTTCATGGCTTCTGCTCAGGCGAACTTAAGTCACTGATGCCTCTTCAACAGGTGTTTACTCGTGCAACCAGACTGGCAGCTGGGTCCCACTCATTCACAGTCAGGTTAGCCAAATGCAGACGACAATTCTACTCCTGCAGCTTCTTCTCACGCACTTCCCGCCTGTGGAACTCGCTCCCGTATTCTTGCTTTCCTGACGGCTACAACATCCAGAAATTTAAATGCAAAGTCAATACTCATCTACTAACCACTGGACTCTAGCTCTTTCCCCACCCCCGTTTAACCTTCCCTTTTTCCTCCCCTATGTATCTGTCATCGCACTTGCTATCTCAGCTTTCTATTCTTCCTTTCTAACTAGTTTGTACTCCTCACTCTTTTCTAATTAATCTTTTTACATTTATGTAGCCCCCTGCACATCACTTGCGTTTCCGCCTTGCTCGGGATGAAATGATTTAAAAAAATAAGATATAAATATGCCTGTATTTATTTGCATATATATATATATATATATATATATATATATATATATGTGTGTGTGTGTGTGTGTGTGTGTGCGTGTATGCATTTGCAGATATATATATATGTGTGTGTGCGTGTATGCATTTGCAGATAAGTATATATGTGTGTGCGTGTATGCATTTGCATATATATATATATATATATATATATATATATATGTGTGTGTGTGTGTGTTTATGTATTTACCGGTATATATACGTTTGTTAGGGTGTATTTACACACAAATTCACACCCACATATATATCTATAGATTTGTGTGTGTATGTGGCGTTTCTGTACATTTACACGTATATATATATATATTGTAACTGAGTTGTAGAACGCGTAGTTTTTTTAACCTGTTGTCCATGCATTTACTTTTTATAAAGGTTGCATCAATCTTTAAGGACCTCTTTATCTAAGCACTGGAATTTGCTACACACTACTCGGACCTAACAAGGGACGAATATAATATTATAATGGCGGTCAAGACATCTGTTCTTATCCATAACCAAGAACAATGGATAAAATATAACTCTGTAAACCAATTCGACATCACAATGGGTGCGTTGGACTCCGCAGGATCCTCCGATCTCGTCGGCTTAGTTACACT
Source organism: Ascarosepion bandense (assembly GCA_037127315.1). Taxonomy (NCBI): domain Eukaryota; kingdom Metazoa; phylum Mollusca; class Cephalopoda; order Sepiida; family Sepiidae; genus Ascarosepion; species Ascarosepion bandense. Next base: position 6,041,693 of record JBBBDQ010000190.1, read on the forward strand.
GTATAATCTCACCGCACACCAAGACATAAACACACATGACATAGGGCTATATAGAGACGACGGTCAAATGATAGTAAATATCTCCACACACTTCAAAACAGACAAAATAAAAAAACCGATCCATAGAGAATTTAAAGGATTAAACTTAAAAGTAATAGTTAACACAAATTTAAAAGTAGCAAACCTCCTAGATGTCACACTAGATCTAGTTAACAACAATTACCAACCATACATATAACCCAACGAATACCCACTATACATCCACCCAAATCAACCCCCAGTATAATAAAACATATAAGCTTATCCATAGAACATAGAATTATTCAAAACTCGTCCTGCAAAGAAATATTTAACAAACACAAATGTCTCTACAAGTCCTTAAAAAAGCGGCTGCAGAAACCAAGACATTCTCTGCATAACAAACTATAACCACAAGAAAAATAGAAACAGAAAAATCATCTTGTACACACCTCCTTTCAACCAAATGATCAACACCAAGCTAGTACAAAAGTTCCTACAAAGACTACTGGCGACACTGTAAAAGAGTACTTAACAAGAGCAAGTCCACAATAACCCCGCTAATCAAAAAATTTGAGGTCCTCACCTCCCCAGCAGATAAGGCTGAATGCTTTGCCCGCAGATTCTCAAACAATTCGAATCTGGACTCATCTGGAGTTTTTACACCGGACTTCTCACCTAGAACCGAGAGACAACTGAATGATGTCCACATTACACCTTCGCTTGTTTCTAAGATAATCTTAAAACTTGAACCTCACAAAGCGAGCGGTGGGGACGGAATCCCAACCATAGTCTTAAAGAAATGTGCCCCTGAACCTATCCACTGTCCTTTCTAAGCTCTACAACCTCTGCCTATCTGCTTCCCGCATTCCTGCCTGTTGGAAATCTTCCTCTGTAGTTCCTATATTTAAAAACACTGGAGAACCCTCGGACCCTGCAAATTACCGCCCTATCAGCCTTCTTCCGATTTTTGGCAAAGTGTTCGAAGCCATTATCAACGCCGAGGTGGTTCAGCATCTCACAGCAAACATGATCCTCTCGGACAAGCAATATGGTTTCCGCTTCACCAGGTCTAATGCTGATATGCTAACGACCATCCGGACCACAGGAATGGCGAAGCCCGAACCGTTGTATTGGATATATCTAAAGCGTTTGACAGAATTTGGCATGCTGGTCTTCTATGTAAACTGCGGAGCTATGGTATAACTGGACATTTGTTTGAACTAATACAGTCATTCCTATCTAACCGCACAATGAAGGTGGTATTAAACCGACATGCTCCCAGAACTACCATACAAACGCAGGTGTCCCCTAAGGCTCCATCTTAGGTCCTACACTCTTCCTGATCTACATTAATGATCTCCCTGATTCCATAAGAAACCAAATAGGTTTGTACGCCGATGACACCACAGTTTACTCTCGCCTCCTACAAAAATCTGGTGTAGGCGTCAAAGCTAACCTCGCAGCCGAGATTGAAAAAGACCTCCAATCCATATTGGACTGGGGTAAGAAATGGCTAGTAAATTTTAATGCTTCTAAAACGAAGCTACTCTCAATTAACCATCATCAACAATCTCACCTACCTCCCATTAGCATGGACCAGGCTTGCCTCCCAGATAGTAAAACAGTACGCCTCCTTGGTCTCACATTTTCAGCGGACCTCAAATGGAATGACTATATCAAATCCATTGCTAAATCCGCTGCTATGAAAGTCGGTTCTCTGTGTAGGGACCGGAAGTTTTTTCTGTCTAAATCTATCCTGCACATATATAAATATACCATCCACCCGTGCATTGAATACTGCTGCCATATCTGGTCGGGTGCCCCTGCTATTCTCCTCGGGCTTCTCGATAAGGTTCAGAGGAGAGTCTGTAATGTGATAGATACCGATTTGGCAGACCGCTTGCAGTCTCTCTACCACAGGCGCGACATGGCTTCCCTGTGTCTCTTCTATAAATATTTCACGGCTTCTGCTCCGATGAACTTAGATCACTAGTGCCCCCTAGATACGAATTTGCACGAGATACTAGATTAGCAACTAGATCCCACCCTTTTACAGTGAAACCGATAAAATGCGACCGCAACTTCTACTCCAACAGTTTCTTTCCTCGCACTTCCCGACTGTGGAATTCCCTTCCACACGATTGCTTCCCCGACGGCTACAATCTCCAGGAGTTTAAATTTAAGGTCAATAGACACCTTCTAACACCTAACCTGCTCCCATTCTATCAAACACTCTTCCCATCTGCCCAACCCTCATCCTCGGTATCCTTACTCATCTGTCACCTTCCTCCTGACATTCCCTATGTCTAAACACTCCTTTTCTTTACCTTCCTCTATGTAGCCCCATGCGCAATAGTGGCAGTGGAATGCCTTGCTTGGGGTGAAATGATTAAAAAAAATGATTAAAAACATATCCTCACAAATAACCCTCTTAAAATCTTCAACAAATATACACTTAAACTAAGCTACAGTTGCACAAACTACCTAGAAAAAATCATAACAAACCATAACAAATATATCCTAAATCAACACGCAGATCAAAAGAAAACCCACGACCAAAATACAATCAAACACAACAATGAAAACATGTGCGATTGTAGAAACCCTAGGAACTGCCCACTACAAAATAAATGTAAAGCAAACTCAATAATCTATCAATGCAACATTAAATCTATTGAACATCCAACTATAAATAAATTGTATATCAGATCAACTAAGAACACTTTTAAGCAGCACTGGTACATGCACTTAACCTCATTCAAAAACAGCTTATACCTAAACCAAACATCACTTTCTACATACTTTTGGAAGCTAAAGGATTCAAAACAGAAACCTAAAGTAAAATGCAAAATCCTAGATAAACCTAGAACATGCAACTCACTTGACAACATCTGCCCTTTATGTCTAAGTGAAAAGCTACACATTCTAAAGTACCCCAACAGTAGCGACGAATTAGCAGTACTTTGCAAACATCGCAAATATTTCTCGCTAAAATTTAAGTAAACAAATAAACACCCCACTCACGAGACCGCCCCAAAAATGCAAAATATACACATAACCAAACCTATTAATAAACAGAACAAAAACAACGTAGAAACAAAAGACAACAAGCCCCATACCACACCAGCAATAAATCCAGCAACCGTAAAATAGTAGAAAAATAAAAAAAAATATCGACACTGCAAAAAACAAAAAGACACATACCCCAATACAAAATAACCAAAATTAAACATATATATATATATATATATATATATATATATATATATGTTTAAATACATGTATGTGTGTAAGTATCTGCATATATGTGTGTACGCATTTGTATGTATGTGTATAATTAAATTTATATATGCATGTATGTGGCTCTGTATATATTTATATATACATATGTGTACACACACACACGGATATATATATATATATATATATAGAGAGAGAGAGAGAGAGACCAAGTGATAGAATTGAAATCGATTGATCGATGCAAAAAAAATAGATAAATATATTGGTTTGTACATCTAAATATGTCAAGAAAGAGAGAGAAGAAAGAACTTTGTCAGTTGGATATTTCTTAAATAAATCAGGTCAAAAGTACTGGTCAATACCTACCAAACTCATATCAACTGACAAAACAACGTAATAGCAAGTTTTTCTTTTCCACTTATATTGTCAGACAGAAAAAAAGAATGTTTGGTACGTTACTTATTGATGTGCACGTAAATTCTCTGTGTGTACTTCGTATTATGTGTCATATATTTCTTAACTACAATGAAGGAGACGAAAGATCTAAGACTGACCTCAGATATCCTACAGCCGACACTGAACTTTTTCGTGAGGGTAAAACGAAAAAAACCCTCCACGATTCATTTGAGTAAAGTGGAATAAAATATCACCGCCATTTAATCCCGAACATAAAAAAGTAAGAAGCAATAAAAATGTATAAATAACTTCATTTGTTGAACACTTTTTCATTTTCTGATTTTCAGTCTTAATCGACAGGACAAATCGCCGGATACCTATGGGTCCTGAGTCTCAACATCATTACTTAAACCGAAATCTCATTGCAGTGCCAATTCGGAGACAATAGATGCTGTTTAAGCTGCATCTCCATCACTGATTTTAAAATTACCTGTCACTCACCTTTAGGCTAAGCTGCCTTATGCCCGCAACTGATTCAATGCTTTCTCAAAAACAAAAGAAGAAACATTATTTAACTCACGAACGAAGTCAAAGAAACACAGGGTAAAAAAGAAAGGAAAAAATTATATTGTTATTTTGGGTTCACTTCTCCAACTGGATGTTTTGTTCCAATCTTTCTTTGCTGAAGTCTTGAATGCTTTTTAATATGTAACAATTATAATTCAATATTAGACAAGGAACTATTCGGCATTCATTGACCGAGAAGCTTTTACTAGAGTCAGATGATATATATAGAAGTTTTCCCGTAAAACATTTCTCCAGAATCCAGGTTCTTCAAGTCAAACCTCGGTTATCACTTATTACAATACTGATAGGTGTTTCCTTACTAATCTCTGAATTTTAAAATTAAAGATTTGTACTGGTAATATTAAACCTGTTATTATGAAGAAATAGTCGGCATTCATTGACCGATCAGCCAGTACAAATGCTGGTTGAAATATTTTAACAATTCCTCTTTTTACAATATTTAAAGAAAATATGTTTACTAAATCCCGTAGTTGTTATTTTTTGCATTGATCCTGCAAACATGTTTTTAAAAGATATATGAGAAATATATTATATACACTGGGAACACACCGAAAGCTCATTGATGGAAAACGAGTTGAATAATATACAAAAGCAGAAGAAAGCAAAGAAAAGGGTACTTTTTCTCACTGGACATTCTCACCCATTTCAAGTAGATTAGTCCAAAATAAACATGATCTACCGAGGGATTTATAGTTGGTAGACACACCACCATGAATTATGCAGATGAGTACCATGATGGCTGAAAAAAATAAAACTACAACGTATTGACAAAGAGTAAAGTTAAAAATCCTAAATAATAATTGTAAGAACTAATTTATGGTCGTCAACGAAAGAGTATTCCATTGTGTGAGATACAAATTGGAGACATCTTATTCTAGCAGGTGCAGAAATGTAATTAAATGGGTAGAATCATATTAGGTTAAAGGTAATTTGACAAAAGAAGCTGAATAAGCACTGGGATAGCAAAAATGTTTTAAAGAAAAATAATAGCTTAATAAGTCCAGAGAGATGTTTATTAGAAACGAAAAGGTGCAAAAGCAATAATAAAATATTGTACCTTCCGGTTTAGTGTTAGTGAGATCGGAGGTAGGGTGATACGTGTTGTTTATTTCTATAAAATACCGATACCTGTGAAAAGGCCGGGTCGCGTGCATGCAGAACTCAATTAGTTTACTATGTGCCATGTATTTTCAGGACGTTGGTGATCTTTATTTTTATAATTTAAATGAGCTATCATGAACATTCATGAGTTTGTCATGTCATCCATCATGATACTGTATCAAGGTTGAAATGTCATTAGAGTGGCATCATGTGTCTCAACATAGTCGGTCAATGCAAGTGGGTGACAAACCCGTGGGTGACAAACAATAGCTACTTTTCAGACCGATAACTCACTGACGAGTTCTCGCTTTGCTCGCCAGCAATATCCTACAAATCGTATTCTGATTTCACGTAAGATTGTAGAAATAACAATGATAGACCATTTCGCTGTGATTTAGTTGAAATGTTATCTCCAAAATATGTTAAGCATAGCTCTGAGCATCCAAGTGTATGCTCCATCAAGCTTAGAATCTAGGGCAGTGGTCTCTAAACTTCTTTCTCTGGGCCGTATGTTGGAACGAAAATTTGATCGTGTCGCACAAAACTTATGTGATAAAAGTACATTTCAAAATAAAAAACAGAGAGAGATAGAGTGAGTGCATGTGTGTTTAAGAAAGATAATCACAGATTCGAAGTCAGAATATTATTATTATTAACTCTGTCCTCAAATTTGACGTACCTTAGTTACTATATACGCAATAATTGAAAAATCACAATGATAAAATCGTTCAATAATTATTTATAACTATTTATACATGAATTCATACGCACAATTAGACATAATCTATTGCTATTTAATATTTTAAATTTTAAAATTTTTATATTTGAAAAATGCTTTTTTAATATATCTAAATCTTTATCTGTTAATCATTCTGCCTCACTAGCAATTCTTTTCTGTTGAACCTATGTAGTGTTCGACGCTGTTTGAAATTCACTGCTGTTTGAAATTCTCTGCTGTATGGTTTTAGTTAATCTCAGAACAGTAGCGCTATACATTAAAACTGCTTCTACAGTAGCAAGAGAGAATCTCCGCTTGTGGTATGGTAAATCATATTTGCAGACTACATACATAAAATTCAAGGCAACCCGACGTATAAACAAATTTCTATAGCCTTCTCAGCATTTCTCTTCCGAGATATATATTCGGTAGACTTTATTTGTTCACCTGAGATAGTTTGTATTTATCGTTGCAGGTTGGATAATATGAACACATTTTTAGAGTCTTTGACGATGTCCGACATATTTAACAGACTTTTCTAGATGATCTAATATATTTGTGACATCATTAATGATGTCTGCATTGAGAGGTCATTTAAACAGGTCAACTTTTTGCAGGATTTCGACTTGAATGTCTTGGTGCTAATGTAACACTTAGATGATGTTGTTTATTAAGTATATTTTCAATAACAGTCAAGGTTGATGGCAAGGAGAATGGGTGAAAAGCTCCTACCCCGAAGGACCCCTGCTTTAAGTTCGATGCTTAAATTGGCGTCTAGGAAACTCCACACCGCCCCATTTTTTTAAAGCTCCTAGAAAATATATTTTTGATATGGATCCTAAAAACCGAGAAATGTACGCATGATCAGATAATTATTAATAAATATAATTTTTCGCAATTAATATACCTCAGGTGATCAGGAATTTGATCTTCGTATTTGCTACTTTTCTTATAATTTCCAAAGCTCCAATAACAACAGGTAAGTTTTTTATTATCTGTATAAGATAAAAAAGAACATGAAAAAACAGAAGCGTTCTCGTTGCTCCCAAAATGACAGGCATTAGTGGCGTTTGTTAGGACAGAGAAGGTTCTCGCTCAAGTATTCGATGCTCATGGAGTACTGAGGAATATTTCTTTTTGTGCCGTTACAGATATGAGATTAACAAATTTAGCCAAAATGTTGCAATACCAGGCCGTTACTTGGAGAAGTAAGAGTGTTCAAATAAAATCGAAAAACAGACAATGCATTTCATTTTACTAAATCAGTCGTAAAACGAACAACATCACCTCATCTACAGTATTTACATTATTCTAAATATTGTCTTCATATTTGTTGCCTTTTTATGAAGTTTTGGCCATTGTACGCTCCAGCATGGGAATTTCTAACCGAATCATTTATTACAATCACTTGGGTACATGAACACCACTACTTGCGTAAAGCCTGGATTAGAAGCCATCAGTTATCTCATTCTTACCCTGCAAGTTACTTGTTCATCACTGCTGTTGGCTGGTACTGAACTTACAAATCTAAGAGTCAAATCAGGAACTAATAAACGTCTATATCCACTGGTCCATGTGTCCTTAAGGAAAAAAGAACAAAAAAAAAGGTTACTGAACATTAGATTTATAAGTCCCAAAATTCAGTTGTTTATAATTCTTAGAGTTGTGAGTTAAATACCAGCCTACAGCAGTGGTTGAACTGGTAACTTGCAGGGTTAGAGGGACATAACTCATGACTTCCAATCGATGTTTACGCAAGGAATGAGAATGATATACCCCAGTGATTGTAATAAAGAGTTCGGTTCGAAATTCCTAGGACCTGAAGAAGACCGGAGCGTACAACGGCCGAAACGTCGTACAAATAGCAGCATAGATGAAGACAATCGTTCGAGTAATGTACATACTGTAAATACTACCTCATCTCAGATATATATACATCACCTCATATATGTTTTTACTTTTTACTTTCTTTTATGAGTCCGTGAGAAAACAATTCCACAGAACGATCCATTATATATCTGACATAATTGCAATGGATAATTCATGTTCTAACTTACTTAATAGCATAAAGGCTTATGGCTATATCATATAGAAACACCCGTTCACCTGTGATATCAGGAAATGAGCAAAGTCAAGCCTGGACAGTACCTAGACGGGTCATCGTTTTGGAGTACCAATTGCTGCAATTTTGTATGTTCGTGTGGTATAATCGTTACTGGCTCGGAATCTTATTCCAGTTTCGTCCGTTATATTCAGTTATTCACGAATACTTTTAGAATAGGTATGAACACAACACTTTTTCTCAGATATAGGGTAAATGGTAGAACGTATTTGAAAAAAATATTTAACATATCTAAAAATGCAAAACAAAGAGAACTATATTTACAATCCAAAAGTATATACTTCGGCTTTAAATAACATACAAACGGTTTATAAAAATAATTCAATAAAGTTTTAATTTACGGAGAAATAATCACTGTAAGTGTTGAATCAGGAATGAATACACTATTTACATTGTTCTGACTGCTATCCTCATTTTTATTTTCCAATTCACTATGTTTCAGAAGTTGTATAGTCCGGATTTCAGGTGACTGGAATTTCCAACCAAAACCTTTAATATATTCACCCGGTAGATTTTTCTCATTCCACATGCCATGCTACTTCCAGATATCTCAATTTCAGTTATTTACCTTTAACTCAACTTTTTTAAACTTCTTTTGTTGTTCGTTTTTTAGATCACAAATATTGCTTTGATAACTTAATTATTTTAACCAATGTTTTTATTCACTAGGCGATCTCAGGAAAATAGATAAGTAAATTACATCCATTTCTTTAATATTTTTATATAATGAATTCTTTGAATGGGTTTATAAGGAATCTGTTTTACATTATAAATAATTTTACGAAAAATTTAGTATTTTTCTATATTTCTGAAATGAGGTATTATTTACAGTATTTACATTATTCGGACGATTGGCCTCATCTTTGTTGCCATTTGTACAAAGTTTCAGCCGTTGTACGCTCCAGGTTTCATCATGTGTTAGGAATTTCGAACGGAACCCTTTATTACAATCACTGGGGTACATCATACTCATTCCTTACGTAAAGCCCCAACTGGAATTCATGAGTTTATCTCACTCTAACCCTGCAAGTTACCTATTCAGCACTGCTGTAGACTGGTATTGAACTCACTATTTTATGAGTCAAGTCAGGAACTAACAAACATCTATATACACTAGGCCATGTGTTTTGAGGAGATATAGAGAAAGATAAGGAAAACAGTCCAAACAATGTAATACTGTAACAAGTTTAATAATACAATTATCAGTGTATCATTTGCTCTATTAAATAACATTGCATATTTGATGTATATCCTTTGTAGGCAGAACAAATAACTGAAAATATTACTTTAATAGTGTTAACCAATTGTTCTGCAGGGAATTTATTTAAATCAATTAGATTACAACAATGATCACAAAAGGTCTGCATAGAAAAGCAATATCCTTAATATGTTTATATAAGCTTCCGAATTTAGAATGTTTAATATAGGCTTCAAATATAAACAAACATTACTATGTTCGGAAAGATATAAAGAATGTGAGAAATACTGGATATTTGAAACTCATTCACGTATTTTTCGAATTATCTGCTTCCATACAATGACCGATTTGCAAATGTAAAAAGGAAATGACGTATGTGTTTATTCGTTATATTCTTTCCTTGGCCTGATAGACATTAACCCCAAAGTAGCCGCTCGTTATGCGACAGTCAAGTATACTTCTTCAAAATTGCTTTCATTTCTGATAAGGCGGAACGGTTTAAAGGAAAAAAAAATAAACATTCATTTCCTTCTTAAATGGAATTTACTGCCTAAAATTAATCCTCTTAAATGGCTCTGCAAATATCAAGTGCACCTGCAATGTGCTTTTGGTAGGGAAAAGTCAGAGGTAAGCGTGTAATGGATACTAAAGTAGCTAAAATAGGATGGATTTGAAAATCAAGAAAAAAGGCTTAAAAGAAGGAAGAGATGAAATAACTAAAACATAATACAGGAAAAGGGAACGATGAGAAAGATTTGATGAATGCAAAGAATTAAAGAGAAAAACAAATATTTTCAACGCAGACATAGATAATAGGAATACCCAAAAGTGAAAGTGAGTTAAGACACTATAACAAAAAAAACCAAAAAGAGAAATTAAATAAATAAGGAAATTTTCACATCTACGGTGTTTAAAAATAGAGCATTGGTTAGTAAGCTAATCTTTCTATTATTGTTTGTTTAATTATAGATAGACAGACAAATATATAGACAGACAGAGGCGGAGATATATACAGAGACATAAATATTTAGACAGACTGACAAATAGATATATAGAAAGACAAACAGGCAGATACATATATAGAAAGACAGACATGCTGATAGATATATAGACAGTGAGGAAAGTATGGAGATATAGATAGAGAGATAGATATGTTGACAGACAGGTAGGCAAATAGATATGTTGACAGATAGGCAGGTAGGCAGGCAGATAGATATGTTGACAGATAGGCAGGCAGGCAGGCAGATTGATATGTTGAAAGAAAGACAGACAGACAGGCAGGCAGATAGATGTGTTGAAAGAAAGACAGACAGGCAGGCAGATAGATATGTTGACAGACAGGCAGAAGTATATATATATGTTGAGAGACAGGTGGCAGGCAGGAAGATAGATATGTTGAGGGACAGATAGGCAGGCAGATAGATATGTTGAGAGACATACAGGCAGGCAGACAGGCAGATAGATATGTTGACAGACAGGCAGAAGTATAGATATGTTGAGAGACAGATAGGCAGGTAGGCAGATAGATATGTTGACTGACAGACAGGCACATAGATAGATATATTGACAGACAGCCAGGTAGGCAGAGATATCGCGGCAGCCAGTAAAGTACATTAATATACACAGTGAAGTACATTGATATATAGGCAGACAGTCAAGTACATCTAAACTTATTTATAAAAGGAATTTTGTCTATGTATATGTCTGTGTGTCCGTTAACTATAGACTCCAAAACGGCTGAGCAGATTTTCATGAAAATTTATACAGTTGTACTATAAAGGTCTGTGAGTGTTCTTAGCTAGGGTTTGTAAGGAGGTACTTCCGATAAATATCGAAAATCGATAATCGAAAAAATCGGGTTATAGAAAGAGTGGTCCGATTTTAATCAAATTTGATACACTAATAGACAAAGACATAAAAAACGATATTCAGAAGTTTCAAGGTTGCAGTTCTTACAATAGTACAGAAAATCGATATATATATATATATATATATATATATATATATATATATAATATATATATATATATATATATATATATATATATATATATATATATATATATATATATAAGGCAAGATGTATCTGTGGGTGTGTGTCTGTGTCTGTTTATCTATTTGTATGTCCTTCATACAAATCCCCAATTTTTGTCGGATTCTTAACAAATTTCACACAAATATTCTTAAGGCTGAGTTTGAGCTCCAGAATCATGGATTCGTTTTAAAGCATTCATGACACCCGAGCAACGCCGGGCTATACAGCTAGTTGATATATAGTCAGACAGTCAAGTACATTGATGTATAGTCAGATAGTCAAGTACATTGATGTATAGTCAGATAGTCAAGTACATTGATGTATGGTCAGATAGTCAAGTACATCGATGTATGGTCAGATAGTCAAGTACATTGATGTATAGTCAGATAGTCAAGTACATTGATGTATAGTCAGATAGTCAAGTACATTGATGTATAGTCAGATAGTCAAGTACATTGATGTATAGTCAGATAGTCAAGTACATTGATGTATAGTCAGATAGTCAAGTACATTGATGTATAGTCAGATAGTCAAGTACATTGATGTATAGTCAGATAGTCAAGTACATTGATGTATAGTCAGATAGTCAAGTACATTGATGTATAGTCAGATAGTCAAGTACATTGATGTATAGTCAGATAGTCAAGTACATTGATGTATAGTCAGATAGTCAAGTACATTGATGTATAGTCAGATAGTAAGTACATTGATGTATAGTCAGATAAGTCAAGTACATTGATGCATAGACAGATAGACAAGCACGTTGATGTAAAACAGATAGTCAAGCACTTTGCTGTATAGAGAGATAGTCAAGCACATTGATGTATAGACATATAGTGATGCCCATTGATGCATACTCAGACAGTCAATTACATTGATGTATAGTCAGACAGTCAGGCACATTGATGTGTAGTCACACAATCAAATACATTTCTGTATAGTCAGTCAGGCACATTGATGTATAGTCTGACAGTCAAGCACATTTTTATATAGACAGACAGACACGTAGAGTGATATACAGAGAGTTACATACAGACCTGCAGAAATACATATATAGGGAGACTGACACAGGCAGAAAGATACATATAGAAAGAAAGAGACAGACAGACAGACGGACGGGCAGACAGATACATATAGAGTGAAAGAGACAGACAGACAGACAGATACATAGAGAGAGAAAGAGATAGCCAGTAATGCAGAAAGATACATATTGAGAGAGACAGACACCCAGAGATATAAGTATTTATATGCAGAGAGAGAAAGACACGCAGGGATATAAATGTTTATAGGTAGGTAGAGAAAGACACGCAGAGATATAAGTATTTATATGTAGAGACAGAAAGACACACTGAGATATATTTATATATAGAGAGACAGAAAGACACGCAGAGAGATATTTCTATATATATATATATATATATATAGAGAGAGAGAAATAGATAAAGCCACGCAGAGAGATATTTCTCTCTCTCTCTCTCTCTGTCTCTCTCTCTCTATATATATATAGACACGCAGAGAGATATTTATATATAGAGAGAGAGACAGACACGCAGAGATATATTTATGTGTATATATAGAGAGAGAGACAGACACGCAGATATATATATATATATATATATATATATATATATATATATATACAGAGAGGGACAGACAAACACGCAGAGACATGGAGAGAGAGACAGACAGACAGACACGCAGGGAGATATATATGTATATATAGACAGACACACACAGAGATATATAGAGACACACTCGCAGATATATATATATATAGAGAGAGAGAGATAGATAGACAGACACGCAGAGAAATATATATATAGAGACAGACAGACAGACAGACAGAACGCAGATATATATATAGAGAGAGGAAAATAGAGACGCAGATATATATAGATATATATATATATAGATAGACAGAGACGCAGATATATAGTTATAGATAGACAGAGACGCAGATATATATATATATATATATATAGATAGATAGACAGACAGAGACGCATATATATATAGATAGATAGACAGAGACGCATATATATATAGATAGATAGACAGAGACGCATATATATATATATATAGATAGAGACGCAGATAGATAGATATATAGATATAGATAGACAGAGACGCAGATAGATATATATATATAGATATAGATAGACAGAGACGCAGATAGATATATATATAGATATAGATAGACAGAGACGCAGATAGATATATATAAATAAATATAGATAGACAGAGACGCAGATATATATATATATATATATAGATATAGATGACAGAGACGCAGATATATATGCATATATATATATATATAGATATAGATAGACAGAGACGCAGATATATATGCATATATATATATATATATAGATATAGATATAGATAGACAGAGACGCAGATATATATATATATATATATATAGATAGACAGAGTTGCAGATACATATATATATATATATAGATAGACAGAGACGTATATATATATATATATATATATATATATAGATAGACAGAGACGTATATATATATATATATATATATATATATATATATAGATAGACAGAGACGTAGATATATATATATATATATATATATATATATAGTGAGACAGACAGGTAGATATATATATAGAGAGAGAAAGACAGACATACAGATATGTATATATATATAGAGAGAGAGATAGACAGGCAGAGAGATATATATCGTGAGAGTGACAGACACCCAGAGAGATTTATATAGAGACAGACACGCAAAGAGATATTTATATATATAAAGAGAGACAGACACGCAGAAATATATAGAGACAGACAGACACGACACGCAGAGATACAGACAGACAGACACGCAGAGAGATACAGACAGACAGACACGCAGAGAGATACAGACAGACAGACACGCAGAGAGATACAGACAGACAGACACGCAGAGAGATACAGACAGACAGACACGCAGAGAGATACAGACAGATAGACACGCAGAGAGATACAGTGAGACAGACACGCTGAGCTATACAGAGAGACGGACACGCTGAGCGATACAGCGAGACGGACACGCTGAGCGATACAGCGAGACAGACACGCTGAGCGATACAGCGAGACAGACACGCTGAGCGATACAGCGAGAGACAGACACGCGACAGCTACGAGAGACAGACACGCTGACAGCTACAGAGAGAGACAGACACGCTGACAGCTACAGAGAGAGACAGACACGCGACAGCTACAGAGAGACAGACACGCGACAGCTACAGAGAGAGACAGACACGCTGACAGCTACAGAGAGAGACAGACACGCTGACAGCTACAGAGAGACAGACAGATAAACACGCAGTTATATATATATATATATATATATATAGCGAGAGAGATAGACAGACCGACACGCAGTGAGATATATATAGAGCAAGTGACAGACACGCAGAGAGACTTCTATAGTGAGACAGACACGCAGAAAGATATTTATGTATATATATATAGAGAGAGAACGAGACACAGACACGCAGAGTGATATATAGAGACAAACAGAGACACGCAGATATATATATATATATATATATATATATATATATTTATATAGAGTGAGACACGCAGAGAAATATATATATATATATATAGAGAGAGAGTGACAGACACGCAGATAGATATATATATATATAGAGAGAGAGAAACAGACAGACAGACAGACAGACACCCACATATATATATATAAAGTGAGAGACAGACACACAGAGATATATATGGAGAGACAGACACGCAGAGAGATATATAGCGAGTGAGAGAGAGACAAACACGCATATATATATATATAGAGAGAGAGACAGACAGACAGGCACGCAGACATATATATATAGAGGGAGAGAGAGACAAACTCGTTGAGAAATGTATATATAGAGAGATGTATATATAGAAACTGACCGACACACAGAAATATGTATATTGAGAGAGTCACAGACACGCAGATATATATATATATATATATATATATATAGAGAGAGAGAGAGAGAGAGGCAGTCACGCAGATATATATATAGAGAGAGAGAGAGTGAAAGAGACACAGTCACGCAGTTATATATATAGAGAGAGAGAGACAGAGAAACAGTCACACAGATATATATACATATATGAGAGAAAGACAGACATACAGTCACGGAGAGATTTGCATAGACACAGAGAGACACGCAGACAGAAATATAAAAAGATAGATGGATGGACATATAGATAGATGGATGGACATATAGATAGATAGATGGATGAAGAGGTATACGGATAGATGGATAGATATGTAAGTGTGTCAGTCATGAGCAGTTATCTTTGTTTTCAAACTAAAGTTCTTGTTATTACAACTTTTTGACCATTGTTTTCTCTTGACGATTTCAGGTGTCTGTCTGACCAGGTAATATTCCTGCAACTTCGAACTGAATCTTTTTTCTGATCTACATTGGTCCATATTTTTTGTTACACAATCCATTTCTAGAGATATCGATTGTTTAGTATTGATCAATTATTGGTAGCCCCTTATCCATTAATCTTCGTTTGTTCAGGAATTGTATCTACAATTGCATGTTTATCAGGTTCGTCAACCTCCACTTTATCTTGGTTATTGCTCCTGGGAAAGGCAGAAGCGCGCAAGAGACGAACAATTATGACTACATTCGTTCCATTTCTATACTTTAAGTGAAGAATAAGAAAAGATGGTATATCTTACCTTAGTTGACATTAGTTAAAATTCATTGATAAATTACATACTTGTATCCATGTATAAAAAAATTAACTGGAAATTATCATATTATTTTCAGAATATTAAGATTTATCTGTACTTCATAAATAATATGTAATATGTGTGATGCTATCACAGGCAGAAGATAATTTACTAAGTATATACTGTTAAATATAAGAGACAATGAATGTATATGATGTCTAATCAGGAGCCGTTCTAAACATCGTATATTGGCTTTAATCTCAGGTGAAAATGAAGCCCAAAATTGTCCTCAATTTGAATATTTTTTATTATACTTTCGGCTCACATGAGCCATCTTCAGTGAGGTTACATGGATGTTAACATAAAGACATTCACCATAAAAGATGATATTCTCTTCTGTTGACGCAAAATATTGCTATGCGACAATAACAGTCACCTAACAGCAGACGCAGTTTGTAAATTGTTAATGTTATTCTATTATGTGACACAGCGTGAGAGACCGAAATGTTAACAAAACTATATGTCTAAATGCAATGTAATGTGTTGTGACCAGAGTGAAATGTGATTTTAAGTGTAGGTTGATTTAATTTAATGTAGGTGGCATCCACTATTTCAAGGTGATTTCTACTGCGTGTATTTGTGAGTATTGACTAAAATATGTCTAATATCACCGACCTATATATATATATATATATATATATATATACACACACACACATACTAGCAGTATAGCCCGGCATTGCTTGGATGTAATGAAAGCTTTAAAACTAATCCATGTTCCTGGAGTTTAGACTCTTTGGGCGTTGGCACGAAAGACTAAAAAGCAATATTTGTTTCCAGTTAAAGCGAAACCGTAGACTGAAAGAAAAATGAAATGATGTAAGTCAAATTTTGATTTCCTGGTATCGATATCAAATAGGTTTTTCGCCGTAAACTGAATTTTGAAGGGTAAATGTCCTCTGAGTAAATGGTATCATGGTTGAGACTAAGAACTACAATTATATGTACTTAAAACCATACCCGAAACAAAAACTAAAATAAAAGGGCTGAAAAAATACAGACATACAGGCAGATAAACTGACAGAGACACAAACATCTTGCCTTTTATATATATATATATATATATATATATATACATATATATATATATTATCGATTTTCTGCACTATTGTAAGAACCGCAACCTTGAAACTTCTGAATATCGTTTCTTATGTCTTATTCTATGTGTGTACTAAATTTGACTAAAATCGGACCACGATTTCATGATTTGCGCTATACGTCTTTCGAGTCTAAAATTGACTCTCTTCAAGCGAACAAATTCATTGTTTTACGTTTGTGTTTCTCTGAGTATCTGATCATTCTGTTTCCCGTATATATATATATATATATATATATATATATATATATATATACGGGTTTTTATATGTGTATGGTATTGGTTACATATTTGTTTTTGCTGGTGTTTGAGTGTATGTATATATTTGTGTGCGTTCGTATGTGTGTATATGTATATATGTATCTGGGTACGTGTACATATATGGGTATACGTATACGTGTGTATGCAGGTAATTATGTACGCATTTACGTGTGTATATTAGTTGTATGTGTTCATATATAGATTTTTACAGTACGAAAAGTATACTGTATTACAACTGTACGACTGACCGAAATATTTACCTGCACTATGGTATTATTATTTTTGTTGTATTGTTTACCGAATAATTAGTATAATTTTGATTATATAGTTGGGTTGAGGGCAATTATTATTATTAAAACGAACCGATTAACTATTATATCTTAATTGCTTAATTTTCTTAGGTTGTTAAATAAACTCCAATTTCTTATCCTTTCACTGGTAATATGTAAATTTATTTTTAAACTCAATAATTAAGTTTAAATAACTACATTTAAATAGAATAGTTAGGTTTACTTTTGAATTAAAAAAAAAATAAAAAAAATTTTTTTTTTTTAATTTTATATTGTATTATATTTTTGTTGATTGGATAATGAATATAATTTTGTTTATATAATGGTGTGAGTATTTTGTGATCACAACAGATTAACTATTATTTCTTAAATATATTTTTAATTTTTAGACTCTAATTTCTTTTACCGTTAACTAATATTGTTGTGTATTTTTTATTTTCTTTCTTATTTTCTCCTATCATCTTTTCTTTCTATTTTCAATTTATTCCTAATGTTAATTTTTTCTATCATCTTTTATTATTTATTCCTAATTTAAATTGATATATTTTTATTATTTATTCTTATTTTAAATTTATTCTATCATCTTTTCTTTCTAATTTAAATTTATTGCTCTGCTCCGTTTTTCTTTTTTCTTCTTCACTTTTCGTTTACGCTTCAAGATACTTACCCTTTCTTTTTAACGCTTTCCCCCTCTCTCTCTCCCTTTTTCTTTCTCTCTCTCTCTCTCTCTCTCTCTCTCTCTCTCTCACCTAACCCACTTTCTTTATTTTTCATTTCCACGGGTCTGCAACCTAACTAACTGTGAGATGAATGTATCTTCGAACTTGACATTGGACGCTACGCGTGTCATCTGATTATATGTTGCTTGTATATATGATTATGTATGAATATGTGTATGTGTTAGCCAAACTGATGTATTTTTTCTTAAATTTTCTCTTTTAAGGGAGCGACCGTTATTTTTATTCGTTTTTTAGGTCTTTGTGAATCTCATTCTTGCAAAATCTTTTGGAAAATAAAGATAGAAGCTGACGATGGTTCGTCTGAAATAGGCCTACACTTCCGAATCACCTAGAAATAACGTGTCTGTCTTAATTTTTTTATATTTGCTCTATATGTATTTATATGTATATATGCTTAGCGCTGTCTTAGAGAGTTATCCTATAGTGGGGTATCTTATCTATTATTTTCTAGTTGTGTTGGGATTCCGTTTTAGTGAAGGGTGATTGTATACTGTTATAAAATCAAGAAAAGTAATTTGAGTATAAAACATTTATATATACACATCAATTAATAACTTGAAATATAGGTCCAAAGGAAGTTGAAATGTTCAAGGAAAATATGAATGCTGAAAAAGATATTTAGTGTTTAGGGATGTGAGGAGCGGAGGTATGTGAGGAATGTCTTTGATGTATTCGCTCCTTATGTCAGTAAGTACGTTTGAGACAGGGAAGAATTGATTATAGGTGAAGGGAAGCAAACGTAGTAGCCGCTTGACTTAAGTGAAGGGGGTATCGATTACTCTTGCCTGTCACCCTCAGTCGGTCTTCGAGTCAGTCAGCCTGTCTGCTGGGGTTTTGTCTGATTCCGCTTTTTATATCTGCTTTTTGGCACAAATGCAGCTCGTTTGGAATTTCACACTTGTATTTAATTCTGGGATTCCCATTGGCTGGTAAATAAATTTCGCGTAGGCTCGCGCAATGGAAATTTGATTAATTTTTATTTTTCAACCGGAACATCTGCGCGAACTCGGATGCGCAACGACGATTTTTGGTCATTTGCTTCTGGTCGGTAGAGAGCAAACATCCGGTCCCTCGCTTTTGCTCGGTCAGTATCACCATAATCCTACCACTGTATATACAGGATACTCCTTTGGATTCTTCTATACCCACACTGCATGTTGAGATATATATATATATATAATAATATATATATATATATATATATTATAGTTTAGAACATGTATAAATTATAATTTACTACAAAAGTACATGTTATAAGCTATAATTTATAATAAATATTCATAGCTCAATTTCTATATTGAGCACTGTTTTAAATTAAGGTTTTGAACATTGTTCATATATTCTTCGTTTTTATTCACTCATATATATATATATATATATATATATAGTATAACATAAATATTTTATAATATCACTATAGAATTAGCATGTTTTTACGACACTATCCGTGTCTTATCAAGTGATGAATCCCATATCAAGTTGGAGTATTTTAAAAAAATTAAAAGACTAGCCGAAGCCCCTTAATCAGGGAGGCGTAGTTACATGGTCAGAATGAACCAATAAAAAAACAATCTCTGATTTAAATAATACAAGAACAGACCTTAAATTTAATTTGTCAGGGGTCTTAAGAAAAATATTTAAGTAAAATAGAAATCAGCATATATAACTGCATTTGCATATGTCGGAGTGCAGACGTTTCTTTTGTTACGGAATATTGTTTCATCCATACCTACCCTATACCCTACCATATACTTGTGTGTGTTTGTGCGTGTGCGTGTGCGCGTTAAATGTTTTATTTATTTATTAATCAAGAAAAATCTTTTCCATAACCTTTATAATAAATCTTTTTGCATTCTGTTCTGTTTTGTAATAGAAACATTTTCTAATAGACGTCTTCGTTGTCACATTTTCTGTTTCTTTATTTTTTTTACATCTTCCTAATTTCTGAATATGATATTAGACCAACTACATTGCTCGAATCTCGATGTTGCGCGCTTACTGACCCAAAACAATATTACCGTAGATTATTAGATCCTTGTCTAAAGGATCGTATAACAATTTACGTTAATTTTTTTTTGCACCTGGCGTAGTTTGGATGCTTGAAATTCATTTCTTAGTTTCGTCTCCCTATGACTTTGTTCGTATGATATTTTCAATTAAATTCAATAAATATTTCATTGCTTTTTTACTTTAATAATTAATTCTAGTCTTTGTATTTGAGAAGAATTTGTTGGAAGTCCACATGAATTTACCAACTTCACAAAAAACGAGTCATTAACCGAATGGAAAAATACATAAAGGGACACTTTGTTCCTTGTTCTAACGTCTGATTGCGCAGTAAATTCAAGTGCTGATTATAGCGAATAAAGGCAAGGACGTTAACTTCTCTTCTCAATGAAAATCAGAGTAATGTATATATATACTGCTTTATATGGAAACCTATATGCGTATTACACCATCTCACAAATTCATAGTAAATATAATAAATACTCAAATACAAAAGCGTGTGTCAATATAGAAGATTAATGTGTTTGTGCTAATCTGCCTTCGTTTAAATGCATAGAATCATCTACTTACTAATAATTCAAAACTATTTTGACCAAAATATATTTTGTTAATTTGTTAAGATTTAATATATACAAACTCAGCGTAAAAGGAGTAACGTAATTAAATAAAGGGTTATCTAAAAGAAAAAGAAAATTTTAAGAATTTAATTTTTTATGGCATTATATTTAAAACCTATATCTAATTGTTCAGTTTTCTGTTACTTTCTCTTTTATCTATAACAGTTTTGAAGTGTACATTAATGTTCTAATTTTCGCTCTTGAAACGTTTGTGCATAGCTATTTTTCTCATTTATAATATTACACTTAATAATTATTTGTACTTTTCATCCAATTTGATTATAAAATCAGTGAATGAAAACTATAAATGAAATCAACATAAAGTAATTTTAGAAATGATTAAGACATATTTGCGTTGTGACCAAACTAAAGAAGCAATTTCTAAAACAAAAATCTTTTCTCTGTTCTCACCACCTGATCATTTACTATCATTTTCAATACTTTCTGCGTGTGTATATAGGTCTAAACATGTTTTTCTACATCTGTCTGTTACATACACGTAAAGAAATAGCTTATGAATATGACATTTACCATTCCCTGAAGAAAACTTAATATTTAAAAATGTAATATTTTGAAACGTTATATCTTTAAAATAATATTAAATTACTCTATAAATTCTATTTTTATTTAAAAGTTTTTATTGCTACGGTTAGTGTCATGTTATCAGTGTTCATTTTGCTGTTGTCTATTATGATAGCAGTAGAATATTAAGTAATGTTCAGCATTATACAATATAGTTTCAGCAGAACGTATTCGAATTATAATTGAAATTGTCATGAATTTTCTTAATTTTTTTTAAACATATTGCTTTGGATTACGTATATCTTCTAATGATTCGGAAATATGTCTTGTCACAGATTGTACCATTAAACAAGATGGATTTCTTAGATAACTTTCTCTTGATTTCCTAAAACCTGAAATCGAAATCCGTTAAAATCTTTATTATATTATAAATTTTGTTTAAGCATTTATGTTAACATTTAGTCACGTGGAATAAGATTTTACTTTTATAGAACAACATTCGTAAATGTTTTTATTTCCGGTAAATTGCACCATTCGAAACAACCGTAAACTTTCTGGATATTACGTTGAATAAGGATTGGTATTTATGCTAAGTACTTAAATTTCTTAATTATTTCTAACTATTAAGCTTTTTTATCACTGCTTGTTTAATTTAAATTTTACTACAAATTTTCTTGAATAAGCATGGAAAATTTTATCTAACGCCTCTTTCACATTTAACTGAAATTATCATATTTATTCTCAAACCTAACTTCGAAGATTCCTAGAAAAAACCGCAGCTATATTTGAAATAATGTTTTCTGATGAATGTGTCGGTGGATTTCATTTTTTTAAATTGCCTGAATAAATTTAAATATGGGTTTAGTCTTACTGATTAATCGAATTTTGGAAGTCTGCGTTCACAGACATTGTGTCTGAAAATAGACTGCTATCTCTATCCCGATCTGTGTTTAATCAGAGAAAGAAAATTCATATTAAGCAGTATGCATAATTAATTTCTCTCGGTTACATTTCGAGTTTTAAAAAATCGTTTGACACATCAAAAGCATCTATCAAACTGCAATATTATTCATATCTAGGAATGTTTTTGAAATTGTAAAGATTTATTTGTTAATATTTATTGTTAAATATCGCGTCCAATAGAATTATGTCCAATACACACACCCATCCCCAAACACAGGGTATATATATATATATATATATATATATATATATATATATATATACTACCGGCCATAATTATTAGCCCCACCCCAGTTTTAAAAAAATGATGTATTTCAAATAATTCATAGTGTTTATTACCAATTGGTTAATTCTAAATGAAAATAGAATAGTTCTTTTGTAATTATTATTTGTAAAATTTTGCAAGGCAGCCACGAAGCCTTTGATTTGGCAAGCTAATAATAAGAAATGACTAGCAAGAGGAAGAGATAACAAAAGATGGACATCAGAACAGTTTATTTGAAGCACATCTGATTGTGCAGTATTAACAGAAGAACCGTTTTCTTTTCATTTAGAATTATCTACTTGGCAATAAATACTAAAATTAGTATGAAATACATAATTTATTTAAAAAAAAATTACTGGGATGACCTAATATTTATGGCCGGTATTATATATATATATATATATATATATATATATATATATATAATACCGGTGGTGTAATGAAGTTAAACATTCGATATAATGGTAAATATATAAAAATTAATTTTGGGCTGTTTCTCCCATGGATTGATGCTGTCATCAAAATAATTTTATTTCACCAAAACAAAATACACAAAACTTGGTTCATGTTAAGCGGTTGAGCGATTGATTTTTACTTTAATTGTATTGTTATGGAAATCTAAACAAACTTCCCCCGGTTTACGCGCATACATACGCATTCTATTACTTTAAACGTTATTCTGAGTTATATGTGTCTATTTGCGTAGACGATCAGAATGTTTACATATATTTGTGTGCCGGCTTGAATATCCAAGAAATCTTATTAAATAAAAATATGCTCTCTCCATCAGGATTCCGACATGCGCAGGCTGACTACTTTTGGCAGATTATGGTCACACGAAATTGTAATTTGGCAGAAATATTCTTAATTAATATCTAAGAAGTATACGTAATTAAACTCCATCAAGAAAACTGAATTATTACTTTTTTCTTCATATTCCATTACCGTATATAATCGAGTGTAGTGAGAGATGTTAATGATCAGTTTTTGACGCAAAGGATTGATATTCGCTCTATTCACAGATAATTTGTGAAAAGTTTAAAACCCGTGACATTTTACTAAATGGCTGAACTATACACAGGTATGATTTTATCGGAGGGCTTACAATTCCTGCAGAAAAATTACTCGCATTAAGTATGAACTCGGTTCATACAAGATTTCATTGAGTACGCTGATATTGATATTAAAATGTATATCAACGATAAAATTTTATATAGAATTATATTGGAATCAATCTAAATTATAAGAAAGATTTTAACCACACATGTAACTGAGATCAAAGCTCTATATTAACTAATACTCGTATATGAAAAAGTTACCAGTATTTAAATTAAAACAATTTATCATTATTTACATATAATTAAAAAAAAAAACTCTTTTTTCTGTATATATTTTTCACAAATGGCATATATTTTGTCTCATAATTTACCAAACTAAATTAAATGCCTTCAACTTCCAGCATACTTCAGTTAATTTTGACAAAATTTCCTGTTACCATGATCTTGAACGATTAAAGATTTATTAGTATCTACTGAGACCTAAGATTATAAACACCACTTATGTCACAGATTAATATTCTATTCAGCATATTTTTATAAATTGTTGAATTTTAAATTCATTTTTTCGTTCACACTATAGATATACTTCATTGAATATGGATGTTCCCAAATATTACTTTTTGAAGTTTATCCATTCAAAGAAATGCTTGCACATATAGCACATTGTCAATCATAGATAATCCAAATACTAAGCTACTATTTTATTAGTGTTGTCTTATTTTAGGTTCCCGTTGCTTTCCGCGGTAGACTGGTTGCCGTCCACGGCTATAGAACCCAATCTGTCCTGTTATTTAACCCATAACTGGAAGGAATAGACGGATTAATACCATTTCCAAGGGTATTTGCGCTTAAGTGAATGTAATGAATTCAACTGGAATTTGAACTCGACTCCCCGATTTCTCGTTCCGAGCCGATATCCACTGCGTCACAACGCACATTCATGGGAATAGATAATATAAAAAAGTTAACTCTAGTCTTTAAGATGTTAAAATTTTAGTTATCGGGAATTTTAGTTATCGGAAGTTTCTATCACAAGGAAACGGTTCTGAAGATGATATCTTAGTGAAGTTTCTTCCTCACTAAGAAAACATAAGAACGTGTATGTTGTATTTGTTCCAGCTGTGACCATATTGACTGACATAACCGATTTATATTGTTTGCCTGAACACTAGTCAATAAAAGAGCGAGAATTAGCAAAGTTTCAGGTGTGAGGAAAGTAGCTGTAAAGTGGAAACCAATTCATTAGCAACAAAAAGCGTTTGAATTCTGTACTGGGTGGGTAATAAGTTTTACACGTTTATTTTGTCGTTTTTTTAAAGACGTTTTGAAAGAAATATCCAATTATTTTTCAATTGGGCGACAAATTCGAGCAAAAATCTCAAAACCTTTGTTGAGGAGATTCTCGATACACTTTGTTAGGCATTTGGCGAGGTTTCTTTTGTAGAAACATAGGTTTGCAAGACCGTTCGAGGATTGATTCAAAATGGTGAGCCTTCAGATCGACAAAAAATCCCGAAAATTATATTTGCTGAACAATCCCTCACCATTATTCCTTGAGTTGAATTAGTTATAAAGACTGAGAGAATGAAACAAATTGTATCTTTCTCTGATTGCTTTATATGTACTGAAGATTAATCAACGTACGTATGCATTAATTGCATTTATACAATAGAGCAAAAAGGTTTAAGAAATTCTGCAACATTTATTTCAAATATATTCTTTCATGAGATATAGTTTAAAGATTTTTAATCAATTTTTTTAAATTTGTTGTTTCCGGTACATCTTTCAATATAAAATGTTCGGTAATATTACGCGTGGTTTACATACATAACACGTACAGACAAAAACAAAAATATTATCGTAAACAAAACTAAATCTAAAGAACTTCAGATATATCAGGCATATTGCCAATCATTAGGTCAGTTTCGTCTATGGATTTGCTTATCTACTTGGATATTATCACTTTAAGAATGATAATTCTAATGAAATTCAAGTAGGCAGCATAAACATTAAATTGATGCAGATATAAACGCAAAATATATAAGATAATATTTCAATTAAATTGTTTATCCTCAAAGAACACGATATTATCACAATAACTCTGTTGAATTTGGCAGCTGATCCCGAAAGTTACCTTCAATCTCTGGTCAAACAGTTGCAAGAAATGTCTTGTAAATTTTATCGGTTCCAAATTGAGATTTATCTCTTTCAGTCAATTTAAAGAACCTTTTCAGCCTTACATCGTTATAGATGACGTTAGCCACAAGGCAGGCAACGCATCGCGCCTCCTATGTCTCAAGTTTTTAACTGAATTGAAGTGCAGCGATGATATGGAATCTAATACTGTGTCACCCGCTAGGAATTTTCTTCCACCGTGTCAAGTTAAACATTTTTCCTTGCTCGAATTCAGTTTTTATCATTATAATTATATAATTAGTTTATGCATTGAATATTGCTAATGCATATCATCTAGTGCTCCGAATATATCTCGAGATACTTGGCAATATACAAAAAAAAATTGACCTGAATGGCCTCTTTCCCTTTCTGATGGTCGTAACATAGCTTACTTTATATATTTTCTATAAATATTGTCCCGTTATTCTAATACTGTTGGCTATACTATTTCAATTTTTTCTCTGATTTGATGTTAATAGTTGTTAACATTTTCTTAAAACTTCTTCATTGTTCACATTCTTTGTCTATTATATACGTAGCAACATTTGTTAGCCCCAAGGATCATTTTCATCTAAGAGATTTTCCAGAAAAAACCGCCATATTCCAAAACAGTTTATAGCTCATTTGTATCTAATTAAATTAATCTCTTTCTTGTCACTTAATATTTGGAAAGCATATTTCGCTGTTTCAATGAGCATCATTTCTCCGATATTCCATGTTCAGTTGATTGTTACAAAACACCACAGATCAAATTCTATAATTGCTTGATATTAACACATGCAAATCTTAGCTTGAATCTAAAATTGGCTAACTTGCAAAATATTATAAACTTCTTACAAAGATGTTTAAACCGTTTCGTTTTTGTTTCTATTCATACAAATATTTTCAATTTTCCTGAGGTTTTCTTTCTGTCTAACATGAACGATATCATTTGGCTATTTTGTGTGAAGAAAGCACAGTCCAGGGATAAATTTTTATTGCATTTTTCTTCCCTTACAATTGCCTTGCTTTTGAATAAGTCCTGTCTACTTTCTTCTGTGCAGAAGGTAGGCGATCATGATTTTTCACAATGCCACCTCACTTGTAGCTCTTAAATAGACTTTGTCTTTCTGTCATTTCTGATAAACCCTGTTCCACCATTCATTTACTCCAGCTAAGTAAGTATATTATGCGTTGTTTTATTCTTTCCCGTGACTAACAGATTTACAAATCTCTCTGTCATCAATATGCGCCCCAGAAACCTAAACTCTCTCTTCTTGATTCTGTATAATCTAAAATCTCATTAAAAAAATTAATTTTTTTATAATCTGTAATATCTTTTTTGAATATATGCTGTTTCTACAGCTCAAATTAAAATTTGTCTTTTCAGTTAATTTATTTTCAAAAAGTCAGCTGAAGAACATGTCTTTCTTTGTGTCATTCCATTTTTATTTGGAGTTTTGAGTTAGAAGTCATACCTAGTCTTCAAGCTCTTGTAATTTTGTGTATTTGCTCAATTAATTTTCAATTGGCATGGATGATATTTGTTTCCAGTAGATACTATAGTTTATTATAATATAGTAGGTATTATTATAAAATAATCAAATAGAATATTTTGCTGATCCAAAGTAAAATAGACAAATATGCTTTTAAGCTCATTTTACAAGTTTCTGTAAAACAAGTCCTTTGCCGGTAAATATTTTATTAATATGATGTTAAAGGTAGCAACACATAGACTTAAATATGTCTATTTATTTTCACCATCGCGTTTATAGACACTTCAGACGTCAGCAAAATGGTTGTGAAAATATTGTAAGCAACACTTGAACAGCATGGATTCTGTGGTCTGTGACTTGCCTTCAGTGGGTTGCACATGAAGCCTCTTGGCAAGAGAAACATACCCAAAAGCATTTTTCTATTTGCGAAGACGTTTATGCCTGAAGTGTATAAAAGAATCAAAAACTTCCATATTATTGTAATAATTTATAATGAATAAATGATTTAAACACTGTTTTAACAAAGGATGGTAGAAAAATTTCTAAATTATCTTAACAATTGATGCTGAAGGTATATAAACTTACTTAATATTTTTAATATTATCTACCTACATAATATTATCTACCTACATAATATTAAACATGTTTACCAACAAAATAGCTTGGGTGAACTGTTTTACGGAAACCGGTAAAATGAGGTAATATTCGTTGAGTGTAGTTGTTTCATAATTTTTTTTCAAACACAAAACGTCTTACTTGATTTGGATAATTTCAGTCAATATTTACTTTACCGACACGGAACCAGAGAGAGATAATTTAATAATGAGCAGCTGGATGAGGCAACTGAAGTTTCTGGGGCATGCAATGAGGAAGGAGCTCCTGGAGAAACTGATACTAACAGGCCAGGTAGAGGGAAAAAAGACAGAGGAAAGCAGCGATTAAAATATTTGAAGGGCCTGAACAGGTGGATGTCAGAAAGGGTGTTGCGAGATGGTACAGAATAATGTGTGCTAAGAGCCACCAGGGAGAGGGAGACATGGTAGCTCATGATCGCCTACGTCCTGAAAGGACAAGGCACATAGAAGAAGTAGTGGTTTTTGTATTTGAACTTTTTAAGTACGTTGTTTTTTCCTAATATAATCTACAGTTTGCCAGACTGTTCCAATACAGAAATAACTACATTCAACGAATTATCTATTATTATAATAATAATTATTATTATTCGTTTTCATCGGTTCCAGTATAGATGACGACTGAGAATTTGATTAACTAATTCCAAGTGACATTCATATTTTTTCATGTTGAGAAATCATAAATAATTTAATGAAACAAACGTTGTTACAATTTAACCGTTAGCATCTTTTCTTACTAAGATATATTTGCTAAAACGAGATAAAAAATATAACGTCAAACAAATTGAACGTTCGATATAAAGCAGAAGAATTGATCAAAGCATATTTTTACATTACTGTATAATTTATATTCCTTTTGGGAAATAATACTTTTTTATTTATTTTTTCTACCCTATTATCACTTTCGTTTGTAAACTGCTGGTTATGTAAAACTTCACTGCTGCTGCATATGGAGGGGTCATGCGGGCATTTTCGCCACAAGATGCCAGCGGCAGATATGTTGAAGCGAAATGAAAGCAGTGAAAGTAATCCAGCATTTACGGCTGCCAAGATGCTTCAAAGCATCACATAACCCTTTGAGAAATAAGGGATCGCGCAACCCTTTCATGTAAATCACAAATTTGTGGCCTGGTGTCATGGTTGACTGAGTGAATGATTGCAATGTGAGCCATCAAATTTATTCCCGCTTTTGTTTTCGTTTTTCTTTCTCTTTCTTTTCTATTTTTCATAATGACAGCTTGTCTTTCTTTTAAGTTTTCCCATTCTTTCGCTCGTTTTGACACTTTCTCTCATTTTTGAGCCTTTGACAACAGCTTTTCCTAACTAATAATCTTTAGTTCTCCCTTTGACTCTTAGTTTCTAGCCACCCGTTATCAGTTATTCTTTCAATTCTATTATTCAACATTTCTTCTTCCAGCATCGATATGTCGTTTGATGCTTTTACTGTTGACATAACTTTTCGCCTCTCCTACTGATGCTCTTTAGATGGCATGAACAACGTTTCTTTACATTATGAAATAGTACCTTCACAATTTGTATTTTTTTCTTTTTAAATGTCCTATTTTTATGATTCATAACATCTACAATTTGTCTCTTTAATTTATTCCATTGATATTTCAGTTCAATTCTGCATTCATGACCAATTCTCACTGAAATATGATATTAAAATTTTTCCGTATCCTTTCCATTCCATTCTTCCCTCGTTTTGTACTTGTATATATTTCTTCATTACGTTTCATAAACGAAATTTCAAATTTTATCTTTTATTTTGCTATTTTATTTCTTTCTTCAACATATATTTTTTCTCTCTATTTTGCTTCCTTTCTTCTCTTTTTCCATCCTTTCTAATATTTTCACTTCCTTTGTAACATTTTCACTTCCTTTTCCCCTTCCTTTCACCCCTCTTTCCTTCATTCATACGTTCATACTTTTTGTTTGTTCTTTTTCTGCTTTCATCATTTGAACATTCTTTTGTTTTGTTCCTTGTTTTAAATTATTCAGAATTATCACATTACTTTTTATCCTCATATTTTATTCTCTCAAAATACTTTTATATTTATTAATATGTTCACACCAGCCTCTCATTTTCTTCGTCCCATTTTATTTCATTGCTTTTTCAGCATCTTTATAGAAGTCCCAACTCAATCATTTTTGCAACGTCATCCAACGATTACTGTATTATTAATTCATTTTACATCTTTAGCCTTTTCAATTTGTCTTACCTATTATTTTACCTTTCTTGCTCTCTCATCTTTTCTTCTGCTTTAGTTAAATATTTTGGGCAGTGATTGCTCAACCAACATTCCGTCTTTGATACAGCTTTTACATAATCCTTTTTGTCATATTTCCTATTATGCTTATTTTCAGGTACTTTACTATCTTTCTGTTCCTTTTCTCTCTTTGACCTTATTCTTGCATTTCGCATTGACATCACTAAATAGCCTTCCGCAAATCAACAGTCCTTGGCTGCTATAAATGCCGATATCTTCCCTAAAGACACGAAAATACACAATGATTAAATAGAACGTAACCAAATAAAATTTTGTCAGTCATTTTATTTTATTTAAAAAAGTAAAATCATGCTCACGCTTTGCAAGTTGTAATAGCATCTCGAGTTAGCAGGTTACATAATAATAGGTATAGTTTCGGGGATATATGAGAAGTTAACATTTGATCATAGATTTGAACAAGTTAAGATTGTAGCGATCTGGGAAACATCCTCTTGGCAGAAGGTTTCACAAAGCAATGATTGGTGGGAAGAAGGTGATCGTGGAACCAGTCATATACGAATGGAATGAGGATGGTTGGCTACACTTTGCTTGAAACAACTGGAACGAAGAAATGGTGATCGGGATAATATTTTCTATAGAAATTGCGTTCGAACGGCGTGAAACCTGCGACATTACATCTATGAGAAATGGATTGCCCGCTGGAAAATAATTGGTGAACCCTAACGACACGGAGACGATTTTGAACGATCGAAACTGGAATCTAAAAATTGGGATGCCGCTGCTGCTGCTGCCCATATGTGGCAGTGTCAATCTGTTTCTCAACCAGATTAGTCTCTTTTAAAGAAAGAGATTAACAGAAAGCACCAGGAACTCATTTGAATAAGAATGATAAAAAAAATGAAAATGTTAAAGATAATGTAGAAACTACTTTTATATAGGCGTTTCATATGATCAGTTTGGTCGTTTGAGTTATGGGATCTAACCCTTTTGGACTATAATGATCCTTTCTTATTATGAATACCGGGAGAATATGCACCTCAGAGTTGAGTTGAGTCACCACGGTCTAATACTTGGAAGCCAAACTGACGTGTAACAATCTTTATATTTGATCTTCGTTAAATATATATATTTCACTAATTCCTGAATTTGAGTTTTTCTTCCCGACCTATTCTGGGCCCACAACAGTTTGTTATTTAGCATACTCTGAAATGTTTTACTTCAATTGGTTGCGAATGATGAACACTGCATGAAAATACTTGAAAACTTGATACTTGTTTTAGTCGGAATAAATGCAAGTATAATTTTATTTATTTCAACCCTTTTTGTTTGAGTCCAGGTGTTTAGTTTATTTATCCTGCAAGTATCGTTAACATTTAAGTAGTAGTTGACTTTAGGGATAATTAATCAACAATAAAATCTATTTCAATTAGAAAGTATTACTTCTTCTCTTCGCTTATTATTAGTGTAGATCTGTATGTAGATCAGGGAGATAAAATAATTTTATATGACGCGTAAAGTAGAAATCACAGGTCTTTCAAGCAACATCATCACATTATCAAAATCTTTCGATTCTGTAATCCAATTCCAATTGCTTGTGTACAAATTCAAACACGTATTAATTGATATAATGAAAATCCCAGTATATATAAGTTTAACATTTAAAACACAATTTCAGTATCGGGATATTCATGTTGAAAATCATTTTGTTGTCTCTTTGTTATTAGCATTCAAGCATATAGCTAACGTTACTTTTTCACAAATCTATACTAATTTATATATGCGTTTATTTTAATTGCTCAGGTCATTTTCTTTTTTAAAATATTAATAAAAAGGGCCCGTATATTTATCAAAAATAAAATTCTCGAATTTCGCAGGAATCTCATGAGGAAGGAATCGTTATAAGTGCTTCGTTTTTTTGTAATAAATGCACTTATTCTGCGCATAATTAAGGCTCATTTAGTGCCTCTTCACGAATCAAATTAAGTGATTTTTTTTTTACATTCAAATTTCAGACATCTCTTATTCTTTGGAAGTTTTGCATAAAACTCATTACAATTTTATGAAAATTTGGTGTTTAAAATTCAGTGTGTCTCTGAAAGGCAATTAAAATCGGAATATATATCAGCCATTCGTACAATCTCCTTTTACAAATATTTATTTATTAATGAAAAATCTCTCAAATACACGAGGAAATAAAGCCTAGAAAAGATGTCAAAAATTAAGAAATACCTGGCGGGGTGAATGAATTCGTCATTAGCTTAACTGAAACGTTAAATTTAAAAAGTTCACATCATTAGTAAAAAATGTTTTTCATTAACATATATACATAATTAAATGAATAGCTCTTTGCTTTTATTTTTTTATATTTGAAATATATAACTAAAATAATTAATAAATCTCAAGTGTTGGAACAGATTCATTAATCCTGAAAGAGTATGGAAATTTGCATTATTACATAATAAATACATTATTAGTTCTGGATAGATATTATTATTATTATTATTATTATTATTACTTCATTTTTCAAAAGACGTGCAAAAGATTTTCAAGTATTTCAAATTAATAAATCGTGTTACGTTAACTATGTTATTAATAAAATAGATAACAATATAAGACACACTTTTCTCTAAATTAGACAGAAATAGTCTGTATTTAAATTATTTTATTCAGAGAAATTTTTTCCTCTTCGTTAGAATCACAGTTTTCCTATGCGATGGCATAGTAACTGTTAGTCCGATCTCTTGATCGGGTCATAGAGATTTATTATTTAAGTGTCATACGTGATACACGCTTTGGGCTATTATGTCTCGAAAGAGGCATGACTGAATGGGCAGAAGATTATCCCGCATGATGTTGCCATTGCTTTTTTGCAGTAGACTGGTTTTCAGCCAAGGATATAGTACACGATCTGTCCTATTATTTAACTCATAACTAGAGGGAACAGACGGATTAATACCTTTCCAAATGGTATTTTTGCATAAAGAAACAAGCTATAACTGACAGGCATTAAATGTTAACAAAAGCTGATAGAAAATAAAAGGGAAAAATGAACATTTACCCCGCTAGATTAATGTGCTCAACTCGAATTTATCTGATGTATAACAGGTACGACAGGTTACAACGACTGAAAGTTATAATTAAAATGCAAATAAAAAAATAGGGAAATTAGTTCAAATATAAATAATGCATTTAAAATATTTGACTGATTCTTCTGGGTAAATTAACAATTTATTTATGTTTGATAAAATGCATACGCTACAATTTAAATCAGCAGATACCGACAAAAATCATACGTTTCCTTATGGTTACTTTCACAAAGAAGAAATTTTGTGTACACATATATGTAGTGTATGCCACGGCAGTTTAGGCACCCACTGTGCTAAGTTTATCTATAATAAATATCAAGGTAGGTATTATGTTCGAAATCTTTGAAAGGAAATATTATGTTTCATATTTTTAAGGCAAGCTAGATTTACTTGATCAATATGTCTGGACAGAGCAATCTTCCTGTTCTCAAATTACAGTTTAGGTGCTCACAGGACTAATGCAAATTTATTTATATAACCAGGCTTCATTCCAAAAGCAAATATATGGAAACGTGCATGTAATATATATATTTCCATATAATGTATAATATCGGGATTACATATTTTAAATGTGCAGCACATAAAAATCGATAGATGGTTTGGACTTGTCACAGATTAAATATTACGAAATTGTTATGTTTTATATTACTTACTCTGAGTAACATGGATTTAATTAGTAAGACCCGTTTATCACTTGTAAGAACAAAACTATAAGTTGCCTGTTTTGCATATGGCCTGTGAAATTATGTCATTTTTAAATATGTATACAACCGTAAAAAGCGTATTTTAAGGAAGTACTCTGTCTGGTAAGGGTTAATGAAAAGAATTAGTTTCAATTATTAGCCGAATACATGAACCCATACACTTACTGACACTTCAAACCGGTAGATCACATATAGCAAAATCAAAGAAGTAGGTCACATGCTATGCCAGCACTAACTATACAGATATAATGTATAAAAGATAAGAGAGCAACACATTTTAGATGGTAAGCAACACACTGCACCTTCTCGTGTTAACTCTCACAACATACCTCAAGTGGAATGACCATATAGAATCCATAGCTAAATCCACTGCTAAGAAGGTCGGTTCTCTGTGTAGGGCCAGGAAGTCTTTCCTTTCTGAAACAATCCATCACGTATATAAATCAACCATCTACCCGTGCATTGAATACTGATTGCATATATGGTCCGGTACTCCTGCTATACCTCTAGAGGTCCTTGACAAAATCCAACGGAGAATCTGTAATGGAATCAATCCCGACTTGGCAGCTCATATACAGTCACTTTCTCACCTGCTCAATGTGAGTTCTCTGTGTCTCTTTTACCCAATACTTTCAGGGTTTCTGCTCCGAAGAACTTTTCCTACTGTTGCCCCTATACATGAATTTACTCGAATCATAAAATTAACAACTAGGTCCCACACTTTTACCGTGAAATCAATAAAATGTAAGCGCAAGCTATACACTCTCAGATTCTTTTCTCACACTTTCCGCCTGTGGAATTTCCTTCCGATTATTGCTTCCCCGGCAGCTACAATCTCCACTAATTTAAATTTAAAGTCAATAGATCTCCTATCTTGCTAAGCTGCATGCTCTCTCTCCTTCTCTCTCTCTCTCTCTCTCTCTCTCTCTCTCTCATAAAACATTCTCCGTCCTCTTCCTTCTCATCAGTATTCTCATCCTTCTCTTACCCACTTCTTAACAACCTATGTAGCTTTTCACTCTTTCTCATAACATTCCTGCTATATAACCCCCTGCAAAACAGTGGCAGTAAAATGCAATGCTCGGGGCGATATGATTACAAAAAATGTTTATCAGAAATTGAAAGCTAAATTTTAACGACACGAAAGAATGAGAATTATTTACGACAATCGTTCACGTACTGAAACACAACGAGCTTAGAATTTCACAGTTCAACATCTGTGCGTTTTTATTTTCAAAAAAGTAAATTTTAACATATAGCCTAAAAGAGAATATTTAAATTCTTAGGCTCAGGGAAAGACAAAATGTTAAATAGAAAACTATTTTGTTCAAAATAATTACAACGGACAAACAGTCGTATTTCCACATCAGTATTACTTTGGATGGGAAGATTGTTACGGTTATTTGTGTATTATATATATGTATATAAAACAACCAGCTTTAAGGATTATGAGACGGAAATATTCAACAGTTAATAAAAATTCTTTTAATATTGCTTTTAAACAGGATTTTTTTAATTCGCAAAATACTTAATATTGAGTAATTTTTCGGAACGAGATAAGGTAACATCTATTTTTAATATCTTGGTCGTTTGTTGTAAAGAATGGTTAATAAACTATTTAAATATAATATAATATAATATAATATAATATATATATATAGCTTTAAAGGAATCCTTCGACATACAATCAAATTAGATTACCAGCTTTTCAGAAGCTAAGAAGTTAAAATCGGAAGGTATACGCTTTTATTCGGATGAGACAGTGTATTCTGTTGACGAATATCCATTTGTTATTAAATTTAGTTTCTGATTATTAAAAAAAGTACCTTTAATATATGGGTTGGCATAATGGCTAAAATTACAGAAAAATGTATTGCTTATAATTGCTGCCCAACTAATTCTTTTCACTTCCTATTTAATATTTTGAAAGATATATGAATATTTAGGCGTACTACAAGGCAAAAAGAATGGGGAACCCAGTGAGGAACGAACTCACTAGTAAGTCATAATTTTTCCAGCGAGACTAGTTTGATAAACATTAGATCACTTCCGGATGGCCAAATGATATCAGTTATGAATCAAATTGCATCAGGTCCTAAAATCAAAATTCGCTAGAGAGCTTTAGGTAGTAGATAGGGTCATCTCTAAATTCTAACCATTTAAGATGCAAGGATACAAAATATTTTCCAAGACAATGGCACCTATAATAGAAATGGAAATCATGTATTTACCCTGCTTATCACACTCTCAGGCGAGTTGTGACACAAAGTCGCTTTTTAATGTTGAGACCTGAGCGCCTACACTCTGAGAGCTGGTCAAAGTTTACTCCCGCATATGCGATCACTGTGTACAC
This sequence comes from Ascarosepion bandense, assembly GCA_037127315.1. Taxonomy (NCBI): domain Eukaryota; kingdom Metazoa; phylum Mollusca; class Cephalopoda; order Sepiida; family Sepiidae; genus Ascarosepion; species Ascarosepion bandense. Next base: position 6,078,347 of record JBBBDQ010000190.1, read on the forward strand.
AACAGGTCTTAGCTGCTCATGGCTCCCGGGCAAAAGGCCGAAAAGCGATAAGAAAGGTTTTCTAAGCGTCGTCTAGATTTGGCCCAAGGCCCAAGTTATAGAGCATCTATTGACGTTCTAACTTTTTATGCAGTTGTAATAGACCTAGCTAGACCATTCTGTTAACCATTATACTACGGTAAGGTGCTCAGGTAATTTTATAAGCGTAGCTTAACTGTAGCACAAAGCCGAAAGTATGAGTATTGTATTCACTACTCAGTCTTAATTGTGCTAAATAGATAAGCTTGTTGACAATTACACCACGGCGACATGTCCAAATATTGATTTTCAAAACTCAGCTAAGGCATTTCACAAAACCAAAATAATAGGTACTCAGTGATAATCAAATCCACTGGTCGATCGTAATTGTTCTAGTGAGATGAGCTTGTTGACCTTGACATCTCGTTCTGTTACTCAAATGGCCACAGCTCTGAATTAAATAGCATTAGAGTCTAACACTCAAATTTAGCTTTAGCTGGTTGAATAAACGTAACTTTAAATTCAAATCACTTAAGATGCAATGAGTCTAATATATTTTCCAAAACAATTCACTCGTACAAAAGAAATGAAACAAGTGTAGAATAGCGTTCGTTTAAAACACATAAAACTAATATTTAATTATTTTCAGTAATAATATAATCTATATTTCCTAGGGGAATAAGTATTAATTATTTATTCATAACATTCCCTTTTTTTAAGAGATTTTATTGCAAATGCCAGGTAGACAATTTTAGGAACGTTAGGAAGACTCAGACACTTTCGATTCAGATACTTTATCCTTGGTAATCTAGATTTTCTGGACTAAGTCTTTGTGTTAAGCCAGCGAAGGCCAACAGGAAAGGTAATTCAAGTTTTGTCAGCAGGAATTCACTGGCAAGAACGTGAATAAAAATGCGTGTTATTACAATTGATAAATGAGCATTTTAATTTTACATGTTTTGACTTGACTACATTTATTATTCAACAGCGTCTTTCACAAATTATGTTAGCCAGTATGAACGAAAATTATTTTATGACACAAATTTAAATTAAGTTAACAAGAATTTATTATCAGTCTAATGTCTCTAATACATTTTGCAAAATTTATTTTCCTTATTTAAAAGTATTCAACAATTTCCAGAATTTCCATGAATTTTAAAGACAATAATTATATTGCAAAATAAAATCAATTCTTTTAGTCTCTAGTCGAGCATTTCATTTGGATCCAAAAAGTAAAATTCAAATCGGTTACATTTAGAAATTAAAATGTTAATTTGTGTTCACTGGTGTATATCAATATTTAAGCTTTGGTTAGATTTAATTTGTAATTCTCTGTGATAATATATTTATGATAATTTATCTGCTAAACTTACAAATTATTGATCAGCTGTTCAATATCATTAGAAACAGCTTATTTAATTTACCTACTTTTACATACAGAAACCAAGCAAATAAATTAATAAGAAAAAAATGAAATAAAAAAAATACAACTGACAAATGAGCATAGATGATTTTCTAAGCCCCGCTTAGATGTGGCACATGGCCGAAAGTATGGAACATTCAGTGAGTATCAAACGCACTCCTCAGTTTTAACGGGTTCTTGCAAGACAAGCTTACTAGCCATTACGCCACGCTGAGGTGCCCCTGACGAATGAGAATAGGCGTAGCGTACGAATCCTCTGTTTGTTCAACCAGTTTTATTTACAGTGTGTGAATGTGAGTGTGCTGTATTACTTAGTAATTTATTTACAAAACTGAAGTAAGTGTGACCTTAAACAATGTTTACGGCTGTTTTACGTTTAAAAACCAGATTCCTCTCAATTCACCGAAGTCAAGCAATGTTGCTTTAGTTTCTGGATGAATGACTTGCTTGGGAGTACCAGACTCTGTGAGCTTGGATGTGCGGTGGTGTAACGGATTGTTCGCCAGAGTTGTTTATCGGGGAGTCAAGTTCCAATTGCCAGTGGTTTTGTTATATATCAAGCAAATACGCTTGAAAAATGTAGAGTTTTAGCTTTATGTTAATTAGTAAAACTTCATCATTAAAGCATTATAAGCTAAAAAAGAAAAATTGGAAAATCCAAAAAAAACGTTTTAACCTTAAAATAGCTTTCAAAGATTTGATAAGCCGAATAAGTTGAAGCGTTAAAGAACCTGTTTATATTTGTCCGACATTAAAATTCGAATATTTCATTTAGAGCTAAATGAATACAGCTGAAAAGTGCCAAGTCATTCTTTTTACAAAATCTACAGCCATTTTTTTTTACCTACAGGGATACTTCAGGGCGTCAACAATTATACTGCTCCAAAACTTGTACTTTTTATATCACCAAGTAACGTATGTTCTCCGAATCGCACATAACCTATTCTGCCATCTAATTACATAAACATGTAGTTTAGTTTATTTAACACTCATGCCACTCATGCTTTAAGGACTCATCGATGTAAAAACCTCCAAGCGTATTTCTTCATTATTTGTCCAAGGAGTCTCAACTCTCTCCTTTTGATTCTATATACCATTGGCATTTTGGTTCGCATTGTGTTAAAAACCTCCTCGTTACTCATACATCACATCTGTGAAAAACTCAGTATATTTCTGTAAACCATATTTTGGCTGTAGTTTTCATATTAAACTGGAAGAAAATTACTCAACATTCACAGTCTTGTAAGAAAGATTACGTCGCTTTTTAGCTGTTTTTCCTTGATTTTAATGAAATATAATGTTTTAATTTTCTTAGCTAGAAGTAGGCAACGTTTTACCATTTCAATGCATTTTTGAATCTGCATCAAATCACTCTTCGTTATTTATATAAGTATTTCTTAACCACTTCAATTTGATGGCTTCAATTCATAGCACACCCCTTGAGCTGTCCTTGTTCACGATCGTATTATTTTCTATTGTTAATCTGGATTCTTCTCTTTTCTCGCTCTCACATATTACCCTTTTCTACAATTTCTTGCGTATTTTATTTTTATTCTGATATTAAAAAAAATAACATCCGTTTAATTTACTTTGGTAAGTTTGCGTATTGTCTGATCGACTAAGAGTAGATATGATTCACTGTGAAAACTGTCACCAATACATCATTTACAAGTATAAATTTATATTCTACAATAATATAAATATGCCCCTCCATTCACTTTGTGAAATATTATTTTACGGCCATTTTTTTAGCACCACTTTCTTTGCAAAAATTATGTGCTAAAAGGTGAAACATGGTTTTTAGCTACTTGAGTAGGTTACACTTGTAAGTGGCTTTCATGCATAGTTTACACCTTTTAGTAGTTTTCATGCATAGTTCAATTGCAATGTCCCTGCCTAGTTACTGGTAAATTATGATGCCAGTTTCTAATGTTAATTAGTTAGTCATGTTTCCTATTTTATGCAATTTATTTTGTAAAGCTTTCATATTTTTATAAATCAGATAATATCTGTAAATAGATAGATTACAATAAGATATCATTCAAGACACATAAACTTATTTAAGCGTCGACTATATTTGGACTGTACTGGATCAGTGAATTTAAAAACCAACCGAAAGTGAACAACCCAGAGTGAATGCTAAGGAAAACAGGAATTGTGTTTCATATCTAAATTTTAATTTTTCTTGAATGCTGCTGAGAAAAATTTTTCATGTTGTATTATTTATGTTAACAACATACATTTTTTGTGTTATTCGTGTTATTAGAAGAATGCTATTCTGCAATAAAAGTTTAGGACATCTGAATAACTATATTGATTTTGTATTTGTAATCGCTGAGTTGTTGTAAGGATGTAAGTAAACGCTACATCCTTGTATGTTACAAGATATTTAGTAGCATATATGTACTTAATAGTAATATAAAGGTGTTAATTTATTTATCTGTAAATTTTATCTATGCTCTTACAAGTTATATAGAAACAGGTCAGCACAATGCTTCCTAAGATAAGAAATTTATTTGTACATGTAGCCTTGTTGAGCAAAACTATCAATATTGTGTTTCCTGCAGATGCTGCCCAATTGACTTTACAGCTATAGGACTGATGTGGCATGGGTAGATAAAGGAGAGAAAACTTTGACATGGAAGAGGAGTTTGTCTCTCGGGAGAATGAAAACGATCTGCTACATATTGAGGAAAGTCTTGAGAACAGTACTTTGGAAGTGTTTCCAGATAATATCTACAATGTGGTACAAGACTGTTTGCCTGAGAAACTAAAATAAACGAATTCTATAATAAAATCTAAGCGCATGAAATCAGTACTGATGACATTGTCATATCTTTAAGCCTTGTAAATCTGCAAAGAGTGCCCGTTGCTCTGATTAATGAACTCAGTGGCAAATCAAGAACATCAAAGTTATCACTAGCTAAACTGAATACATTGACACGCTTAAACTATTTATTCGTACAAAAAAAAAACAGCATTTTGAATTTGCAGCAATCTGGCATTTAAATATGCAAAGAGTACATGACTGTATCTAAGATGTATGCTAGAACTTCCCGAAAAGCATCCTTGGCTACATGAACAGTTATCGGATTACGATTTCGTTCTATGCGACGCAGTGACTGTTATTTGACAGGCTTTTCAACTCAGAACCAATGTGATGATGAAATTCATAAAGTCAGACCTTAATTACCTAGGGAACGCGGGCTTAAGGAATCAGTGAGATTAACATGGTTGTATGGCATTCAAAACTGTGCCCAAGTGCATGATGTCATGAACAAATTTATCAATCTTGCTCACTGAAACAACAAGCAGCAAGATGAGCTGAATAGCCTATATCGGAAGAGAAATCTTGTTGATATGACCCGAGTCTTCAATTGGATTTTTCATCACAGCATCTTTGAGCCGATCAGCCAGGACTACGATCAGTATTATTCGGTTTGACATCATCCGATGGTACCGGAAACGTGATATCATCTAGAAGCTTGATCACATTAACCAGAAGCTTGACCTTTTAGAAAGCTCACTGAAAAGAATTTCTCAGGTGTGTACGCTCACTCAGCTAAAAAATATGTAAAGATTGATTATCAAAATTTTCATGTTGACCATAATTCTCTGTTGGCAATATTCATTTGTTCGAATTCACTCTATTTCCAATTTTAGTTTTTAAGAATTTCCAAATGACAAAGACAAAGTCGTGATATGAACATCATCTGGCCACTGACTTTGTTTTAGATGGAAGTGCAGCTTTCATTCATAGAATTGAATCAGTTGCGTAGTGAAGTTGAAGACACACTACTGACGATTCTGTGCACAAAATATTTGGTTGCATGTTTGCTCATTTGTAATGAGCCATGTGTAACTCTTTGATAAAGTTTAGCCACAGTCATATTATGAACATGTTGACGCAATTTTTCAATTTCTTGCATTGTTCTTTACTCCATTTATAAATCTCAGGATGTTAGTTGAAAATTGCTCTATATCATTTTTAGAATCACAATATTGAAAGAAATTACTTAGATTTGTTATCATTGTAAAAGAGTTAGAATATTTTGGGCAATAAAAATTAAATTTTCATAGAATGGATAATTATTGTTGCGCTCATTACTTTCTGAATTCATCTTACATACAGTGTTTCATATTGATCTCATCTAAACTAGTTTTAAAAAGCTAAAATCAAGCTTAATTTTATTAGTCTCATTAAATATTCTAAGAAATGCGACAGTATTGGTTATTTTTGTAACTGCTAAAAATACTCTCAATGATCAGCAACAAAACAACATACATACTATGTCATTATCCTTAGATTATTTTGAATTACAATATTGTTTGTTTTTTGTTTTTGTTTTTTCGTACTTAGACCAGGTTATTTTTTATTTCAAAACTTTTTTTTTCATTGAATTCTCAAATTGATAGTTAAGAATTATATTTTTCTCTCTTTGCCTTGGGTTCTAGCTTCCTTTTTCAGTCAAAATATTCCCTGTCTGTTGATTTTCAAAAATAATTAACTTAAGTTTTCTGCTGTGTATATTGTATGCCATATTGAAATATGACAATATCATTGTAGGTTTTCTAAATCGTTATAATTTATGCCTTAATTTTCATTTACTCATTTAGTAGTCATTCATTTGGATGTTCGAATGATCAAAATGTTGAGAGTAGAAGCAAAACTTGTTTTAGAATTACAATATACCCAGTTTACCAGAGACGTGTAAGTAGAATAATATATGAAGAGAGGTTTCCTGCGTGCCGAACTTTAGGAAAGACATTAAAATTCATAACCTACTGAAATTTTGTAGATTAAAATTTTCGGAAGCCATCGACAGTAATGTTATCATGTCATTGTGAACAAAGGTCTAAGCGTATTAGCTTATTCAATTGCTAATAAAAATATGTTAAGCCCTCTCAACTGGAAACTCTTTCTATCGTCTGATCAGCATATTTTAAGATAACCACGGGATGCTGGTTTTTGCTGACATAACACGATTTTTACAAACGGATGTTTTCAAGAAGACATTTCTTTCTCTAATTAGTAAACCGTTTTACACAGAAACGAACACGAAGGCATTATTATAATTATAAACATTATAATTAGATAAAATGTTTTTGCTAAAGCTCAAATGAAGTAATGATTAGAAATACTGCAAATAATTATTTTTCAAAACGTAACTAGGAATTCATTATAATATAAAAGTTTTAAGCAAAATACCAAGTTTTTGTTTGTTCAGTATGAGAGTCTATATAACTTTCAAAATCATTGGCTTGTTTCAATCTATTAAACACGTTCCCTTGCACATTTAGCTTTAATATAAAAAAGGTATAATGGCTGTGGAGAATTATGCGTTATTGATTAAATCATAAGCCCAGTTTCTTTTGGGAATACCTTTTCTCTCGAGATATAGTTTCCTTGATATAAGCTATTTATTTTGTGTGGTCTTATTGATGTATAACGTGTTCAGTTCATAGCAAAAAAGCATACTTTTATGTGCATCCAGGACGTTCATGATTAGAATGACGAGTTTTAAAAGGGCTGCATAGATTTATTTACTTCAAGAGCACTTAGGGCAGACCGTTGTTCTTTACGACAAATATTTTATTTGGCAGTCATATTACTGGATATGTTTAATTATGAAATGAACAAAATCATGGATGAATTTTATAACGACAGAGAAGAATAGTCACCGGATATATAAGTTTCAAAGTGTTTAGATTGCTTACAATATGCCTTAAGTTATTATGTATACCAATGATTTAACAATGAATTTGTGATTAAAAAGCGAATGTTGGTACATTTTTCTGTATATGCTTATATTTATTTGATAATTAAGATTTATGTATTTCCGATTATGTCTGCTGTTAGTGTTTATTAGAATAACCAATTTGTGTGATATATTAATATGCAAAGGGATGGGTAAGCATATTTTAAAGATAAACATATGTATGTGTAACAATGTTTTTTTATATCTTCATCACAAATATCTTAATATTATCACTGGACAGCTATTGGGTATTTAATACTGAAATATGAATATTTTTAACTCACTTTAATGGCGTCTATTATATATAAAATGTATTGTTAGTAAATATCTGCCATAAAATGTAGTGTTAGTAATTTTGCTTTAAGAAAAAGTATTGTTGGTAATCGGATACTTCCATAGTGCTTTGGTTTTGTTTTGGAATCCACTATTTTCTCATAGCTGGGACCCCGAAACGGGCTACAATCCTGAGTGAGGGTATACCTTGTAATAGCCGCAATTAAGAAGTGGTTTCAGGATTACCAAAACCTATAGTATCTTAATTCTGAATGTAGTTTAAAGTCATACACATGATTTGCCAGAAGAGATTTAAGGATATCTCAAAATATTATGAACAATAATAATCTGAAACCATTTACCAGATGGAAAAAAAGCGTGGGGGGGAATTAATGACACAAAACTTATTTAAAGTTAAGCAACAAAAGTTATGCAAAAAATATTCAAAGAGTCTGGTAATATGAATGTAAAGAAAAAGTAACGATACAGAATATTAATAAGATTGTGAAAAAATGAACGTAAAAAACTATCGCATTGAAGTAACGATCACAAAAGAAAATGTGTCATTTGAGTGAGTACATATATAAAAATGGGATATCAAAACAGTATTTTTATTAGCGTAGACTTACATTCCTTCATCTGAGCAGTCAAGAAGCATTCAATCTACAACTGAAGGGGAAAATTGAATAATAATTCGACCCAGTATATGTAAAAAGTAAAACATTTTGTATCCTCTAAGTCTAATGTTAGTGTCAAGAGAAATAAGAATTGCTTTTAGACAAGTTGTGTGTTTTGGTGTTATAAACCAATGATTGTAATCAGTCAATACTATGCACCAGCATGTTCTTTAATTTTGGCTATTGACGAAAATATTTAAAAAGACATCCAACTAATACAATACTTTCAAATTTTCCATTTCTTAATCTGAAGAAAAATGTGTAGTCCCCCTTCTTAAAAGATGTATACAAAGAAAGAAAACTATTCAAAGAAATAAATATCTCTGAAAACAATAAAACCGTTGCAAGTAATGTTCATGTTTGATTAGTAGAAAGTAAATGCTAATCAACATATGAAGATGTTATGAATGATATATATTTATAAATATCAGTTAAGATTCATTCATTAATGTGTATGTGGTGAATTATTAATTAAATACAAGTTTTTTATTTCCTATATATATATATATATATATATATATAAAATACGTGTATTATGGCAGCATCCTTTCTTTTAAACACGTTGCATTAATCGTTAGTGACAACTTAGTCTTGAACATTTTCTTTTGTATTTTCTCATATTTTCTAATGAGGCTTTTTATTTTCAAATTATATCGTCCATATGTTACCCGAGTACTTTAAAACGTCATCGTTCATCATCAGAGTCCAAATTTTACGGTGTTACAATTTTAACGATCAACAATTGCCTTGCAGAGGAAACGTGTTACTACATTTTGAAGAACTAAATAAAAGTTAAGAATTTTTTTAAATTCAGGGAAGTAGTAATGTCATCAGGTGGAGACATGAATTATCTGATTACGTGAAATATGGACAATATTTGTATAAACACTTCAGATGTAGTTGATTAATTATAATCTAAAGATAATTTTCATTCATATTGTTTACATATATGAAAATTATATATTTAAGAGCAATAACTATTTGTAGATGTAATTATGTAGATTCATACGCACAATATCCTATATTCAACGCCAAAAAAGCTCGAAAGATATTTCAAAATAGATAAGGGGTCCATTCTGAAAAAAAAACCCAACGATTAAAAATATACTATTCTAACCCCGAATTTTATCACAACTACAATTGTAAATAATTTATCTAAGATTAGCATTACGTTTGTTAGAACCAATTGTAACATAATAAAATGCGTAATTAAAAAGATATATATTAATAACCTAAAACTGGATGAAAGGAGATTAAACTGTAACCTTTAATAATTACCACTATAAATAAATTGAAACCTGAATGAATTTAAATAAAAGATTATATGAAATCAAAAGGGATCTGTCACAAAACAAAACACTGCATTAGCTGCTCATCGTAAATATTTTAAAAATACTAATATTTAAATACATCTACAGCAGATTTACCTCCAGGTACTTACATGTTACTTCTTCAGCATATGTATTATCATATGTAATATTTAATGAAATGGAAATAATAAACTAAAAAATGAAATAAAATGAAATCGGCTAGACTATATAGCCTAAAGAGATATTTAAAATTTTACATTTAATTTTCCTCTCTCTCAACCGCATGTGTAATTCCATCAGCGTAAATATCACCTTCGTCTGATAATGTTGTGTAAAATGAAAAGCGTTACATAATTTTTTCCATTTTGTCAGAAATTTCGATATTTTTTGGCATAATATAGACTGAGAAAGCCCAAACAAATTACTGTAATTATTTGTCACACATGTTGGCGTTATGTAGTGAATCACAGACGATGATGTAAACATAAATCTGACCAGAACATTTCAATAAGACTGGCTCTTATCTTTGTATAGTCCCTCTGCAGCATGTGGGCGATTATGGTTTCACACAATTTCTAGGCCTTTGTAATTCTGAGAAATGTTTTATAATTTTTGTATTCTTCCAACTCTTTTTCTGTTACCCATTTATACATGGTCGCTTAGTAGTTTACTCTGTTTCTCTGCTCGTGTTTTGATACTGACAATACTTGTACTCGAAAAGACTTTTTTCATTTTGTATGCCAGATGTTTCAACTGTTTTTTCTTGTTGCAAATATAGGTTATCTTGTGACCCCTTAAACTTAACTCGTCACACACATTTACACACACAACCGCCCATAATATTCTTACTTTTACTCTGTAGTGCAATATTTTTGTTGGCATCAGTATCATTTCCGTCTGTGAAGAAACTGTTCAGCATTAATTGGTTTATAACAGGATTGACATTACATTGTATTTTAGCACTCCTTTCTTTCTTAGTGCCAAATACTACAAAACCAGTATATTATCCTGAAATCTGGAATCATATTGTAAATAGCCTAATCTGATAGAAATTTATATATAAACGTCATGCATGGCGCCAAACCCGTTTAGGAATATGTATGCTGTCAAATGATTAAAACACGTTCGAAGATCAACGGTTTTAGCGAGTGGAGACGCGTGATCTTGGCAAAGACCATCCTTCCTGAAACCTTCTTAGAACGATGCTACAGACTCACAAAGAATTACCAAATTTACAGAAACATCACTTGAGAACTGTTAACAACAACGATTAAAATGGTAGTCACATGTAACTGATAATGCTAATGGATATAATCAAGATTTTAACAATCAAACTTCAAATAAAAGTTGAAAAAAGAAGTCATCTCACTCCTTGTCAACACTAAAAAATGTAATAACAGCTCCCAAATTTGACAAACCTATTTTTGTATTTTGTGTGTGTGTGTGTGTGTGTGTGCGTGTGTGTGTGCGTGGTTTTACTTCGATTTTTTTTTTTTGGTTAGAAATTTTTTATAAAATTTAACCAACAGGCGTAATGGTTGTTTGTGCAGTGAATTTTGAATGTTATTTATAAAGAAAAAGCTAATATTATCATTTTCGTTTGGAAGGCATCCTTTGCAATTCCAGCTTTCCTTCGGATTTCGGTGTCATGTTTTGCATCATTTATTAAAACATATACATGATATGGATATTTTAGTACTTCTATTGTTTTGAACTAACGAATTTGTTGTTGGCATCTTTGGATGTTCCTCATGGTGACTCTTGTCATCTGATTTATACTCATTACATTTTTGCCGTTTTCTTTTTTAATACATTGTTTAATAGTTTCTGTAGTTCTTACTGTTTTTGCCATCAACATCGTGTCAGCTGCACATTTTATGAAATATTCTGACGACCCCTAATAAAACCTATTGACAATTCTGGTTCTCTTAGGGCTGCTTTTTTTCGAATATTACCTAAATCCGATGATTGTACCCATTCTTGTTTTGCAACTCTTTTATACTTGTACTGATGCAAGATTTTTTTCTGTCAATCCTGGCGATTTCCTTCAAATATATTTTCTGTATTATTCTAATAGGATTTCAAAGTAAATCATATTTTTCTAGACGTTCAAATATTCATTTACCTTAGAAAATAGATTTAAGTAACCCATGTATATAGATATGTTCTCCTGAATTCGCACTACTTGCTTGCTTGCAATATTATTCTAATAATAAATATTGTATTTTTTGTTTCATTGTCTTTCATGAAATTACATATATTTTATTCTAATTACGTCTCGTTACGCACTCTATTCATTAGAATCCGGATGATATGCTAAGTTATATGACTCTGTCAGCTGATTCTTCTTTCGAGCACGCATCACTAAAGTAATAAAAAGATGGCCGCAATAAAATCAGACTTAGTTCAGACAGCTCAAATTCTGAATTGTAATTTTGGGTCCGTCAAAATTTATAAAAATTCGAAATACGTTCAGTACGGAAAGTATTAACATCTGTATATATTTCTAAGATAACCTATCGTAGCTATTTCCATTGTTTGGAATGTTTTCCTTAACTTTGTTGCCATCTCTACAAAGTTTTGCCGTTGTAATTTTCCGCCTTTTTCGGGCAATTAGATCAGTGGATACAAGCGTTTTTTTTTTTTCAAGTAATCCAGTATGTTTACCCTAAGTGTTTTGAGTTAAATGCTTGGCCACAGCAACGTTGCACAAGATCTTAGTGGTAAATTACTAAAGCGAAACAACTGTAACTAAGATACTAGAACAATTTACCGCAGTAACGAAATGAATGTTTTGCTTCAAAATTACAATCAACGGAAGATGACCAGTGCGTACAACAGCTGAAACCTCATAAATATGACAACAAATTTGAGAACAACAATCCGTACTGTGTAAAGATGATACCGTTCTTGATTTCATTTATTTCTGTTTAATTTTATATCACTTATATATTATTACGCATTAGATTTGTAAAAAAAAAATTGCTTTTGAAATTGGAATTCACTATTTTTGAATCGTTAGAAATTTTTAAGTCAGGAATTTATCATAATTCACACATGCGCTTTTTGTTTTTGTTTTTTAAAATTCACCCAGAAAATTCATTAATGCTAATAAGACGCACAGTTCTATCGGTAGTGAAATATAATGAACTGATTTTAGAAAACCCGGAAATTCAATCCCAATCTAGAAAAAAAGAAATAAATATCAAATCTTGTTTAAAATAACATGAAGGCGTCTGAAACGGACGTTACTAAAATAGTTAAATTTTGGTGACAAGTTATGTATTTCACAATATTATTTACATCGCATATAAATATAATTAACGGCATTGAAGACAGAATCACTTTAATTGCAATTCATACCAAAACGTGTATTAAATTTATTTAATAATGTTTCTTGCAATATAAATTAATAAAAAATATACATGGGTATCGTAGATTATACAAGAACATCAATAAGATGAAACACTAATATTTTTTTTTACTCTTTGGAAAACATCTGGAAATATATTTGAATAGTAATATTAGAGTAACCGCGGTAAATCGGAAAGCCGAGATCGAATTTCAGTGGCGTTTATTATATTACTTTACTTTCTAAAACCCTTGTGATGGATATGAATCTATTTTCAACAAGTTATGGTTAGAATAGAACAGACTGGAATTTTTAGCGTAGGTGAATCATGTCTGAATTCAATTCAGCCTGAAGGTTCCCATTTTTAGCATACACCGTAAGGTAACTTAAAAAGGAAGATCAGCACTTACAGATGAGAAAAGGGGTAACTTTAATATTCCCTGTGCAAAAGGGACTGGTAAGTCATTGCAATGTTCGACCTTGAATTGTGACATGATGTGAGTAGTGACTAAAAACACAATATAGAGACTAATGATTAAAGAATTCCAAGATTTACAGGGAACCTACTGCCTGCATACAAAACATTCCGGGTAAGCATACACAAATAGAAAGAGGCGTAAGTTTTTCTTGCCGGATTTATACGACAAAGCCATCGCAAGAGAACTATAATTCCTACCGTGATGTATTATCTACATACAACCTGGCCGACATCAATGTTCACCTGGAAAAATGTTACCAACCTAAATATGGTAATTTAGAAAGTTTATCGGCTCCTCACTTTAAAATTGAAAAGTTCCCATTTTAACCACATGGTTAAATTTATTTATATGCGATAATATGCAAATCACATATGGAATAATGAACCAGAATTAAAACGTAACCGTATTTCACCATTATCAGCTGGCAAATATCAGTAGTCATACATGTAGCAGTGAAACAGTAGATATAAAAAAATAATACATTAGCTCTGTATGCCTCTTAGTGAACAAAATGCTGACTAAACACTCAAAATGTACAAACCAATAATTGGTCTGACAAATTGAATTTGACAAAAAACAATTGCAGAGAGAGAAAAAGAGAGAGAGAGGTTACATTATAGTTTGGAATACTAATGATCAACTCATATGTTTCTCTCAGATTTTGCTCTCACCGTGTTGAAGTTTCAAGATGGTCACATGGTTTCTGCATAACTTTGAAAACTAGGCAACAAAGTAACAAAGTTTTATATCTCAGAAAATACTGCTGCCGAGAACATAAAATGTTTGCCTGGTTATGAGTGTTGGTAACAGACAAATAGGGGCTATTCGAAGAAGACTTGACGGTCTTGTGCGCTATAAGCAAGGCATGACTAGTAATGACGAAAGAATATATGGAAATAACTCATCAAGCAACCGACTAAGTAACTTGAAGCGTGATCTGGTAAGCTAACCAAGAGATTGTCCTAACACTAGAACAGTTCACATATTTACACATCTTTTTGATGTCAGCTAAATATGTGAATCTTTGTACCAAATCAAAAAATTATGTAATTTGAAATCTTCTATTCAACCACTATTGCAATACTTCTAGGCATAGAATCCATCATTCGACTAATGAAACGTTTAGAATTCCACTACCAAAAATTGCAAACACAACTATGTATATGGCCTGATATAATTCAAAGGAAATTTTTAAATGATTTAGCATTATATTCTAATTTGTCCTCTCCTTTTAGATCTTGATTAATGTTGATAAAATTGGTGCCATTACAATCATTACATGCTCTTATGCCCGTGAGACCATGTGTGCAACAAGAGCAGATATATTCGTTTGATGAAATTTTGCACTTACAATGCTCAAACATCATAATTTCTGTAAGAGTAGAATCAAGATTGGTACTCAACTCCAGCTGCAATTATCATGTTGGCAATGACTTAAAGTCTTCCAAATCATAGGCAGATGGTGGACACGGAGACTATAGAACAAAGCTGCCCGTTCAGTTCAAAGTAGTCTTTCAATGTGTAAGTTCTCTGCCGTTGTTGAGGAATACACAATATATTGATGGAACCAAGGGAATCCAATGTATTACCTGGTTTTCCTCCATATATATCGCCAAAGATTTGCACCCTCTCAGATGCAATATGGATAGAAGCAGTTACATCAGCTAATGTATCGCAAAAATACTAGATCTCTTGAATAAGCATGGTTACACCCATTCCTATATACAGTTGGTATTGTGTCAAATCAACCTTATGCTTGGATGATCGTCAAGCCTCGCAGAACATAGAATTTATAAAATAGCAAAGAAGAGTTTTAGAATGGCAAAATATATTGACAAACTTATTTGAGAGGAAGTTGTCTTGATTGACAGAAATTTGCAATCAACTTGGACATTTTTATGTCCGAGTGGCTCTTCGCAAATATTCATGGACTTTTATGGACGGGCCTTCATTGTAAGCATAAAAATGATGATTTATGACCTATGCTTGGCCTTTAGGAAGTTCAGGCACAGTGCAGCTCTGGAAGTTTGGATTTCATTTAATAATATCCAACAAAACTAGTGGGTTTAACACCTACAGTGTAAAGGCAATGTCTTCCCAATCCAAAATCACAACTAGAAAATTATAGTAAGTGACTGATGACGTTTATATAATGTCGTCAATTATGAAATGCGAATGTAAATAGGAACACCAGAGTTTAGTAATTATTCTCGTCAAACAGAAACGTTGCTAAAAGAAATATTGCAAAACATCACCCGTAATTTGTCAATCGTAAAAGTAGGTTCCATATTCTATAACATATAAACCATTGATTGGTATTGCAACATTTTATTAAAACAATGAATATTACAAATAAAAGTACCTTAATATTAAAAAGCATGTTTCGGTCAAACCTTCTTCCGATAGCAACCGTTGCCAAAACATTTCATTTTATATTAGTTCTAATAAGAACGAAATATTTTTATCTTTTAATAATGCTACAGTTCGTTATCTGACACTAATACTCATCTAAAAGTTTTTTGTTATTGTCAGGATGAATAAAGATATATTTTGGTCAACGATTCACTTGAGTAATGATTTAGGTTATCAAGTAAATTGATAATAAATGTAATAAAAACATTTACTGGCATAACTTCATAAGAAATTGTTTAATCGAAGAATAATTCCATATGAATCAAATAAACATTTATTCGTGCAAGGTCGTCTGAGAAAATGTATACATCGAGTTATGTTTGCAGTAATTAAAGGCACGAATATGTACTGTATTTAGCGGTATTTTCTATTAAGTAAATGGACATTAGCACACCAGGCTGCTTTCAACTGTTGAGATACAAGAAAAAAAGAATCGTAAGGGATCACTTGATAAAACGTGATCAAAGCAGTGGTTTCTTTTTTGGATGAAGTATTTACGAAAAACCTTCTACATAAACTATTCTCTTTTGTTAATTGTTCTTTATATTTCAGAGATGAGTTATTCTAATTATGTAAATAGTTTGCAATGTTAGCCTCATCATTTTTTATGCGATATTCACGACGTATCACCCGTTGTATGCTCATACGTAATGTGATTTAGTAACTGAACACTTTTTTCTTTAACTGGAATAGATTGTTCTAGTTCAAACAGTCCTACCACTTCTCGTTGTCCCATTTTACTCAATTTTCTATTTTTTTCACCACTTCATTAGCATGTATTGAACTGTCAACTCATACTTCGTTTGCACAAGTCACTGGATCTAACCATCGCTTTAATCCATTGACTATATCATTGTGTGAATGTTTGAGTCTCATAAATCAATAATCATGTTTTTCAAGAGCTTTTATTATAATTTTGAAGATTTTAAATATGTTTTTAACTCCCCGTATTACTACGGCTCATATCCAATTCATTCAAGATTTTATGGGCCAGTATATGCGCTGATTAATAATGTTGTATTCAATAGTTTTCTCTCATTTCAATTTAATTCCACAGAGGATGGTGATCAAAATCTTCCTCTACATGTGATCAGCTACGCCTGATCTTTTCTGTTTCTTCCCGTATTTTAGACTCAGTTGTTGTGGCAGCCTTACGTTAAGGGAACACTCTTTCTCTTTTATATTTCTTTCCACAGCTGAATGTTCTAGTGCACAGATCTTATATATTTTTTCGGTAATACCTTTACATAAGGAAGATAAACCGAATACTGTTTTCTGAGAGTTGTTGACCTCAAGCATTCTTCAATCAGTATTTTTTATAGTTGATGTCATATACTCAGGGTATTTGTTACGATGTAGCGTACTGCTTATACTGACCATTTCTTGTCCATATATCTCTGGGCTTCACTTATGAATTTTGATCGATGTTATAAGCAGTGTACAATATCTTTCTTTACACTGTATGGGAGGTGTGAATATATGTTGTGGCATTGTTCAATGAATGTTGCCTTGCGATATTCAAATATCTTGGACCCATTTATATTCGAGATATTAGTCCATCTAACGATGCAATTTGTTGATTTTATTGGACCTAACTGAACCTCTCGCTGGATTGGCCAAAGTATGAAGGTATTATTTTCGTATAGCAGCCCTAGAAGTAGTCTATTATTAATCTCTAAGGATGCAATAATTTACATTTCTAATGTATTCGTTTTTATATAATCAATAATCAGCCAACTTATACTTCAGTTATAGGATAACTTCATGAAAATATATTATATTTTTTAAATCTTGTTATCTAAACATAGCCTTATAATCAGATGTTTGTGTATATATATATATATATATATATATATATATATATATATATATGAGAGAGAGAAAGAAAATGTACATACTTCTTAGCGTCAGTGTTGATTTAGCTTGATAAGCTTGATGAATCTATTGGCTAAATTCTATTAGCAAAATAATCATTTTTGCAAGCTTCATTTCATTACGATTACAATTTAGTTAATATCACTATTTTATCTTTGTAGAATACAGAAAATATATAATAAAGATTTAAGTTCGAACAACCTTAAAGAAACATAATCATTCACACACACAAACACACACACACATATATATATATATATATATATACATATATATATATATATATATATATATATATATATATATATATTGTGTGTGTGTGTGTCAATGATCGTTGCTATATTTAGAAAAATATGACAGTTTATTCAATATGACGATGTGGAAACATATATTGAATGTTTCTTTGCAAGAAAACATAAATAAATTTGTGTCAGGTGAATCAATAATTTAGCAGATCATAATTGATGCATAGACAAGAAAACATAATCGTAATGAAATATATCAATTAAGACCAAATGAACATTTGTTTCTTTTTCATTCTCAGGTGCGACACAATTTTGTTCCCCCCTACTGAAAACGATAATAAGAATTTGCGAAAATTTTCTCCGAAAACCTTCCAAACAAAATGCTTTTTAATAAGTGAGATTAAGGAGAAATTAGTCTGATCGCGGTGAACGATAAAATAAAAGATTTTACGACCAAGAAATTCCCATTTATAATAATAATTTTAAGTCCATTTTTATGTTTAATATAGGAAAATTTAAAAACAATGATGATATTGACTACACTCGGTTGTTTTCAGACACTGCTGTTCTGAGATCACGAACTACTTATTGGAAACCACTGTCTCGTCAATTATGTGAGATGGACAAAATAGCGATTATTATTTTAGAACTGTGAATAATTTTACATGAAAGGTAGCGATGAGTCCTAAATTCAATGGAGTAAAACAAAATATCCTTAGGCTCATTCCAAAAGTCTTCTGGATGTAAAATTGTATGAAGCAATTAAATCCCAGATGAATTTAAAACAAATCTGACGCACGCTGCCTTAGTTAAAGTACCTTTCAGTATTTCCTTCTACGAACATGTAAATGCTTAGAATTTAGAGTTTATTTTCTTCGTGATTTGTTTCTCACTCCAGAAAAACTACGTGAAATAGATATTTCTGGGACAATATTAAATAAATATTAATCATTCCTTAAGTAATTAATTTTCAAAAGAAAATAAATAATAAAGAAAAATTCTCTATTGCATTTGACACAATAACATGATACAATCCTTGTCGGAATTAGGTAAATTGTTCCCATTTTGTAATAAACATCTTGCACATACTCGTTTTTTGGTCGACTGTACAGTATAGTAGCGTTAATTGTGAGAAAAAAAAAGAATCGTGACGCAAATCAATTAGCTATACATTTTAAAACGGTGTGCTGTAGTGTACTGTTTAGAAATCGCCTCGGAAGCTCAAATACGAACATTTCAGGGTATTTGTGTTTTAATATAAGTAGAATATATTCGGAAAGAAGTAAATGAGTTTAATGGTGAGTAGTACAATCCAAGACGGTTATGGAAATTAAAAGTTAAGTACTAAATTTTAATCAACTGAAGAAATCTGGAGTAATCGACGACCGAAATTTAGAGAATATAGAAACAAATATAATGACAACAGGACATACAATGTAAATAAAGTAAATCAGTAGAATACCTCATTTCAGAAATATAAACAAATATATCAGAAGTCTTTGATAAAATAAGCTTCTGCATTTGTAGATAAAAGTTTAAAATAAAAACATAATCAAGAATGTTTTTTAAAATTTCTAAAATCCGAATTTGTTTTCCAAGATTTATTCATATATTACGAGAGGTTTTCACTTCAAAAGCCGCGCACTAAATAAAAAAGGAAGAGATTACGTGTAAGCGTGTCAAGATGAGCCTTGAGGAAATGATATATTCCTGGAGTAAATAAACATTATGTTGTTTTAGAAATCAACCATATGTTTGTTTAGAATTAAGTATTGATTACTAACAACATCCCTTACCAAAATCACAGAATATTTACTAAATCTCGATTACATTTCCCTGTAAACGTCAGTCACATGGTTTAATAAAAACAGTATATCTTTCGAATATAAGGTTTGTATCTATTTTTTTCTAATTCAGCTTCAGACACTACTTAATAGAAAAATAAAGGAAGGTTTGCATACATATATACATACAGTTACATTGAATTGAAAAACAGTAATTTTACTCCTTCCTAAGGCAGAAAATTATTAAAAAGCAATCGCAAATATTACTCAACCACATCCTCTCACCTGAAACACTCACTCTTCTTACTAAAAAGGCGTTGTGACAAGCAGACACAAACGGTTCTTACTATAATATAAAATACGAAGATATTTATAGTAACCATTTGTGATGGCAAAGTTATGCCTCCATTCATTTTACTAGGAAATCAGATTTAATAGAGATGCCTACATCAAGTGTCTTAAAGAGATAGTGCTGCCCTGGGTAAAGAGTGGGTGTTGAATAATCCTATGTCTGTCAAAAAGATCCTGAAACATGCCACACAGAAATGAAAACCTGGCTATATGGCTATATGAAAATTTCTATCACCACAAAATTCATTACACTTAGTCAGCTAACTCCCCAGATTAAAATTGCTTGATTATGTGCCGGGCAAAATTGAACTAGAGATCAACAAGACTCTCTGTGACACACAAGATGGATATAATGTAAGGATTAAGACAGCATGAAATAAATTCACAGTTCAGTATTTCAACATATTTTTGTGTAATGTTCAAATATATAAATATATATACACACACACACACACACACACACATATATATATATATATATATATAAGATGGGATATATTTATATACATACACTTTATATATATACATATATACATACATATACATAGATAGATATATATACATATATACACATACATATATATACATATATAGACATACATATATATACATACATATATATATACATATATATATGCACATATATTTATAGATATACATATATATATACACATATATATATGTGTGTGTGTGTGTGTGTGTGTATATATATATATATATATATATATATATATATATATATATATATATAAAACATGGGAATTTAGTGTTATTTTCATTATTGCCTATTTTAGACGACAATTCAGCCATCGCACTATGTGTGTAAGCTGTTCCTGGTGTATGACGGACTATGTGAACCATGCTTCCAATGCCTGGTTAGGTGTATTTGTGTTTCTTTAAAACTAACAGTGCTCCCACCAATACCTGAAAGATCGATAAGTTTTATTGAACTGGACAAATCTATTTTTTCGTGAACTTTTTAACTGATCGTTCCGTGAATAACGATTGTTTCCACATAAGCAAACAGCTAATATTAATATTACTAATTAATGTAAATTATAATAACTTCTCTCTTGCCAAATACCGACAAATCAAAGAACCAACTGAAATAACGTAAATCCTATTAACGAGATTGTATAAATAGATTAGGGGACACAGCTAGAGAGATTAAAAAAGACAATCACTGTTTAAAGCGGTAAATTATAGGAAATCTCCAGAGAATATAGCACATAGAATAATAGAAAGAAGGACGTTAAAGAAGCAACTATAAAATTGACAGTTTATTATAAGTACGATCTTACATCTGAGAACTAATGAATAATGAAATGGCAATTTAAGATATTTTTTCAAAAAATTGGAAGATAAATCCGTCTGTAACTCGTAAAAAATTTCTTATAATTTTAAGTGCTTATTCTAAAAACCGAAACAGAATGGCAAGTGTGCATTGTAAACAAATCGGGCGTCATCTGATGCATCGCTGCTTACATTTGTTGAGAATCATAATTTCCTGTAAATTGCCTTTGATAGGCAATAATTTATTTTCATTTCCTCTGTTACTAAGGATTCTGCTAACCAGGTGCTTAGGAAGTCAAGTATAAGTACTTGTCTCTCATCGAGAAGAGTCAGAACTGGAGAGGCTCATCCAAGTGCTGGGCGCATTAGATTCATTATCGTACCAGTTTGAATATGTGACGCCCCACCGAGAAAAGTACAGCCAACTCCACCGCTGTAACCAATCAGGTTGTTGTCGACAATCAGATACTGCGAGAATACAGGCATTTTTCAATATAATTATCTAATGTACTGAATAAGTCTTTATATTTAACATATTCTGACTCATATGTGAGATGAAACACGTACACAGATATGCTGTTTACAAATTATGTAGGAGATTTTAATTGATATAACTGTAGGAAAAACTTAATTTTTCATTAATATAATTGTCATTGGTCCTGACCTGGCAGCACAACTCTTTCTTTCTGACAGGATATAGATTCTCTCTGTCTCTTCTAAAAATATTTGCATAGTTTCTGCTGCGATGAAGTCATTTGAGCCTCTTCACAAGAATTTACTCGTGCAACCAGACTGGCAACAAGGTCCCACGCTTTTACAATTATATCAACCAAATGCAGGAGACAATTCAACTCCATCATCTTCTTTTCTCGCACTTCCCGCCTGTAAAATTACTTTCCATATGCTTGCTTTCCTGACAGCTACAACCTCCAGAAATTTAAATGCAATGTCAATTCCCATCTCCTATCTACTTGACTCCAGTTCTTTCTACAACACTCCATGCATCTTGTTCTTTTTCTTCATCTCTACCTTTACAAATGTTTTCACTCCTACTTCTTTCACCCTTTCTCTGTCACCCTCTGTATCTGGTTCGTCTTTCCCTTCACTCTCCCCTGCCTAAAACCTTAACTCTCTTATGTAGCACATTTGAATGATACCGCCTTGCTTGGGGGGAAATGATTAAAACAAACACAGAGTGGATATTATAAATTCCTATTTGTAATCCTGATATTGAATAAAACGAGACAGAGCCCGATAGTGGGTTGTTTATCTATTCTTTTTCTAGTTGTAGTAGGATTCCGTTCTAGTGAAGGGTAATTGTATACCGTTGCAGGTTAATGGAATTTGGCCTTGTGGTATATTGCCCACTATAAGTCATAAAATGATTATAAAATCAAGAAAAGCAAATTAAGTTGAAAATAACATTTATATATATACATATATCAATTAATGTTTTACAATTAAAGCAATACTTGAACATAAAGATCCAACGGAGGTTAGAATGTTCATAGCAAATAATGAGCTGAAAGAGATAAAAGGCTTAGGAATGTGGGGAGCGGAGGTATGTGAGGAATGTCATTGAAGTAGTCGCTCCTGAGGTCAGTAAGTACTTTTGAGACAGTGAAGGAAAGAGGCAAGCATAGTAGCTACTCGACTTAAGTCAAGGGGAGACACTGGTTACTCTCACGTGTCTGTCTGCTGGGTGCTTATCTGTATCGGCCTTTTATATCTGCTTTTTGGATCAAAAGCAGTTCGTTTTGAATTTCACACTTGTATTTGATTCTGGGCTTCCCATTGGCTGATAAATAAAATTCGTTTGATTATTTTTTATTTGTTCAACCGCAACATCTGCGCGAACTAGGATGCGCAAAGACAATTTTTGGTCATCTCTCTTCTGGTTTGTATAGAGCAAACATTCGGTCCCTCTCTTTTGCTCGGTCGGTATCACCACAGCCCCATGTCACTAACTTCCCTAAATGCACCTCCTGCTGTTTGTCATCTGTGACAGAAAGATGTGATGGCATTCTGATTTTGTTCAAGCTGCAATGCACTAGACTCGAATATAGAGTAATATCAGGATACACGAAGAATGTCTGATCTTCAATGATTTAAAAGCGAAAAGAGATTATGATACATTTTAACAAATTCAAGTGTAAGATTTTCAGAAAGTTACGTGACCCCTTAGTTTGTTTAGTTCATTGGCTTCACGTGGAAACGTGGGAGTGAGCTTTCTCGACTGCAAAAAAACAAAAACAAAAAATTCAACGCCTCTGTAGTAGTAGTGAATTAATTTTGCGAGATTTAACGTCTGTTTACCAACTGCTTGACCTCCCAGAATGCCGGCAAAACTGATAACATTTTTTTAATTATTTTTAATCAGTATTACTCCAAGCAGAGCTGTAAATCCAATAAACGCAACAGGTTACAAATGTAGAAGACTTAGGAACTAAAACATTCATAGTGAGCAGAAAGAGAAGGGAATACTCGGGAGAAGAGTAGAAAGCGATTAACATTGCATTGATATTTTTGCAAATGAAAGTTGGCTGAAAAACAAAACTGAAAGAGAGTTCCATTGTCGTGAAGTGTGGGAGAATAAAAAGTTAGCCCAAAACTTACGGGTACATATAGTCATTTGTCATGTAAATTGACGAGATCTCAACGCCAGCCTAGAATTATGCTTAAATTCATATAGACTATGTACCAGAACGAAGAGCTCATCCAAGTAATTAACATGAAAGTATTAATTTAAAATAAATAGAATCAGAACAGGAACAACAATATTGCTGATTCTTCTTTCGATCTTATGAAGGATCTCAATATAGGAGTCTGGTAACTAAGCTATATGTATAAGTAATATTCTAAACTTAGACGAATGTTATACATACAGATTTAAAAACTTCTCAGAGAAAAATTGTCTCGCCGACAACGTGAATTCACTTTCTTAGCATCTAATTTAGATTCAAATCATGTCAGCTCCGAACGTTAGCCCGAGAATGTGCAACGTCTAAAAATGGATTCTTTTCCGAAGAACTTAAGTCACTGGTGCCTCCACCACAAGAATTTACTCGTACAACCAGACTTGCAACAAGATCCCACACATTTACAGTTAATTCAAACAAATGCAGTCGAAATTTCTACTCCGTCAGTTTTTTTTTTCGCGTTTCCCGCTGTTGAACTCTCTTCCATATACTTGGTTTCCTGATGCAAAAATATTTCCTGGAATTTAAAAGCAATGTCAATTCTCAAATCTTATCCACTTGACTCTCGTCTTCTCTACATCAGACCGCACATATTGTTCTTTTCCTTTCTCTCTACCTTGACAAATGTATTCCCATCATTCTCTTTCCCCTTTCTCTGCCACCCCCTTTAGTTGGTACGTATTCACTCTTCACTCTTCTCCTGCCTAAATTTTACTCTCCTATGTAGCTACCTTCACATCAGTGGTAGTACAGCCTTGCTTGAGGTGAAACGATTAAAAAATCCAACAGCCATGCTGATTAGATGTTCGAGATGGGTCTCTGTGATCATTAATTCAAATATGTTTACGTTTAGAGAAAATAATAGTGACACACTATCTTTTGCCCTAATTAACGATTGTCTTCAGATGGTTTTGAATATCAGCTGCTATTTTTACCTTGATAGGCTGATTAGCCTTACAACTGATTCAGGATTTAATGATTGTGTCGTTAGCGTAAGTGTTAAATTAAGAGTTGACATCATAGGTACGGTATTTAATGAAAATTAAAAACAGTGTAGGATCAAGAATAAAGCCCTGGAGAGAAACCTGCGTCAGTACAAAAGGATTTTGACAATTAACCGTTCAGGATAACTTTCATTTCACGATCAGATAGGAAAGACTGCATAATCTTAAAAATGTATCCATCGTTCTCATAGATTTTTAGCTTGTAGAGAGGACCAATATGAAAGAACGTGACAAAGGTTTTCGAGTTCTTAAATGTTAAAGCCTAGTTTTCACCTTTTTTATCTAGAGCATGATAGACTCTTTCCGCAATTAATTTCAGTACATCAGTAGTTGACCTTAAAAAAACGGAAGTCCTCCTGTAAAATCATTTTCATCAATCACCCCTCAGTCTCTTGAGTCTACTCATATCTTTCTTCCACGGGCACGTGATTTTGGTTTGGGCCTCTGCTGTCATGTACATCGGATATGAAAAACTTACGAAACCTATCCTATCTGATAAACTGAGCAATAAATATTTACATCATGTAGTTTCCATAAGAAAGAAAACAAAAATATATCCAACATTGAGGATTTTCCAAAAGACGAGTAGAATATTTCCTTTGAATGTTAAAAGATTTTAGATAAAACACATGTCATAAATGAAAGACAAAAAGCTACTGGCCAGAATGCTTTTAGCGTCACCGCATATTTTCCATACCAGTTAGAATAAAATTTAAAGTAAGAATAAAAATTGGACACTCATTTAAAATCATATCTAATATATATCACCTACTCTGATAACAAAAGTCTAGAACACGTTTGGGGCAAAATAATTTATCACAAATCACGTCTCACAAAGCAACGAATAGTATAGTGAGGACAAAATAAGAATCACTTGCCCATCGTGAAAATTTCAAGAGGCAAATTAAAAAAAAAGACTTAAAATATCTAAATTACAGATCTTAATACAGCAAACTCACACTAACAAACCAACAAAAATTAGAGATTTTGATTTGTCAATAAAAGCAACGCGTTTTATTAAAAAGGTAGATTTAGGGATTAGTCGCGGTAGTTGGAAAAGCATAAAAATGACATATGGCAGGTCCTTTTAAGGCAGTAATATTTCGGATTTTTATTTTCTTCGACAAATCGTTGTATGCCGCAAACAGCTTTTCTTTTATTTGAGGTATTTTTTCTACTCCGCCAGAAACATGTTTTTTATATAAAATATATAATCATACTAAAGCTGTTTAGTCACACTTTTATTGTGTGACATTTTCAAGATTGTCTTAACGTTTCGCAGCTTCGAATCTATGTTATAGTATTTAAAATGTGGAAAGCGTAAGTTTCGATGGATGCCGTCTAATTTATCTAAGGTCTACGTCAACATCACTTGAAAACACCGTTTTATGTACGTTCACCGAAGGTAAGCAACGTCAAACTTGATCAGGTGGGTGAAGGCTTTTTTTTATAAACTAAATACATATGTTTTAAATATGGAAAAATATCTCACTGGTTGTACATTTGTTCAAGAGATGTTACACTTTCTTTCTTTCTTTTTTTATGAAGTCGAGTGTTATTAAAACAATATTTTTAACTTATAATTTTTAATTTTAGAGAGTAGTCAGTCAGTTAAGTGCCATTCGTGATATACGCTTTGGACGATCATGCCTCAAAAGAGACATGACTGACTGGGCAGAAGAATATGCCGCAATATTTTGCCATTACTTTCTGCGGTAAAATGGTTACCAGCCAAGGCTACAGAACTCAACCTGTCCTGTTATTTAACACATAACCGGAGAGAAGAAACAGGTTAATACCTTTCTCTAGGGTATTTAAGCGTAGGTTAGTGCAAGGAAATTAAGCCGGAATTCGGGAAAGAGAGATGAAAGAAGTGTACTCTGCAAAAAATGTTTATATAGTTTTTTTTTTCCTGTATGGAGCGCAATGTTTGAAACACGTGACATTTTAATGATATATATATATATATGTCATGTACGGCTACCCGTAAAAAGAAAATACGGTTCATCATACGCACACGTCTAAAAATATTTTTATGGATTCTTCTAAAATGTTTTATTTTAAAAATTAATGGTCTAAATTATTTGTCTTAATCTTTTCAGCTATTGATAAGTAAATACAATATTCATGCATTAATTTAACACCCTAGCTTAAACGATGGAGGAGGAAATATTAAAGGATTTTTAAAAATTTATAAATTATTATAATAAAATAATAAGAATAAAAACAATTCTTGTGACAATTCATTATTCATTATTTGTTCTTTTCAGTCTATGATAAAATTAATATACATTGTTTATAAAACCAATTACAAGTTTATCTAAATAAAAAAATGGCAGAGTTTTATTGCATTTTTCTTTTCGCAATTCAGAGCAGATTTTCTAAGAATGAGCTAATAGAAAAAAAGACAGCTGATTAGTATTCCCCAATGACTCCTGAATTTAATTAATATTAGATATATGGGGAAACGATCGGGAATTTCTAGACATTTCAGGAAATTAATTGTAGGGAGAGTAACATATGTAAAAAAAATATTTTTACCAAGATTTTCTTAAATTATTATTTCAAAAATAATTTCAGTTATTCATGAAAAGGTCCTGAAATTTTCATAAAAATCCGAACATTATTTGAACTTTGCAAGAATTTCCAAAATTAATTTGTGTTTAATTTTTGGAAAAATTAAATGTGTTTTTCACCGGCCAAAATGTGACTTGGGTAATATTACGTTTGCCGAAATAAACACTTGTAAAAATTACGTCACATAAGGAACGAAAGATAAACAAGACATTTTACCAAAATGTAGAACGTGTTTGAAAGAATTTTAAAAATTTAGAAATAATTAAAATATACTTTGATCTTAATAATAACATAAAAATTTTACAGATAAAACTTTGTTTTTATATAATTTTGGCGCCTATTTTCTTCATACAATGCTGTCTTTTCAGAGAATTTTTTTATAATCATATCGCCTCATATTTTTTTCATAATCATATCGCCCCAAGCAAGGCGTTTTACTGCCACTGTATTACAGGAGGGTGACATATGAGAAAATTTATGAGACAGAGTGACAGGTTATAGGGGTTGTCTGGAAGTGGGTAAGAGAAGGATGAGAATGCTGATGAGAATAAAGTGGACGGAAAAAGAAGCATGAGAGTGGTTGCAGGTTAGTTAGATAGGAGATGACTATTGACTATTTAAATTCTTGGTGATTGTAGCTGTCGGGGAAGCAAGTAAATGGAAGGAAATTCCACAGGCGGGAAGTGCGAGAAAAGTAGCTACTAGAGTAGAATTTAGGTTTGCATTTTATTGGTTTCAAAGTAAAAGGGTTGGTCCTAGTCGCTAATCTTGTGGCTCAAATAAATTCATATTTGGTGGGTACCAGTGGGCTAAGTTCATCGGAGCAGAAGCCGTGAAAGTATTTGTAGAAGAGACACGTCGAAGCCACATTGCGCCCGTGAGAAGTAACTGTATCTGAGCTGCCAAGTCGGGATCGATCACATTACAGACTCTTTGTTTGATTTTGTCAAGGACACCTAGATGGATAGCAGGAGCACTCGAAAAGATATGGCAACAATATTCAATGCACGGGCGGATGGTAGATTTATATATGTGCAGGATTGTTTCAGACGGGAAAAATTTCCTGGCCCTGCACAGAGAAATGACTTTCTTAGCTATGGATTCTATATAGTCATTCCACTTGAGGTCTGTTGTGAGAGTTAAACTGAGGAGGCGCAGTGTTTTGCTTTCAGGGAAACTAGCCTGATCTATACTAATGGGGGAGTAGGAGCGATTGTCTGTGATGATTAACAGATAGCAGCTTCGCTTTTGAAGTATTAATATTCACGAGCCATTTCTTACCCCAGTCCGCCACAGATTGGAGGTTTTTGTCAAGCTCGGCAAGGACGTTTGTTTTGTCGGCCTCGGTATATATATTTTTGATCGATGCGAGAGTAAAGCCTAGTGTCGTCAGCGTATATGTCTACTTGATATCTTATTACATCTGGGAGATCGTTAATGTAGATAAAGAAAAGCATAAGACCTATGGAGTTTTCGTGGAGATACCTATTAAAAGGCTTATATTTTTACTATACACACTTATTGTACTTTGGACTTCTTTTGAAAATAATTTAAATAAATACTTTTAAGGTTTTCTGAATTT
This sequence comes from Ascarosepion bandense, assembly GCA_037127315.1. Taxonomy (NCBI): domain Eukaryota; kingdom Metazoa; phylum Mollusca; class Cephalopoda; order Sepiida; family Sepiidae; genus Ascarosepion; species Ascarosepion bandense. The sequence continues at coordinate 6,107,460 of JBBBDQ010000190.1, forward strand.
TATCTACGATCTTCTCACGCACTCCGGTTAAAAATCAATGGTTTATATGGAATCTTTCCGAATTAACACAAAAGAATAATTTGGAGGATTCAGTTGGTTACTTTTCTTTAAGAGTTCAGCGGAATAAGTGCTATAACGTATGGTGGCGGAGATAAGGGAACTCTTTGGAATATGATTTTCTCTGGTAAATTCCTCTTCTCTCTTTTATACTGTATTCCGTCAAGATATTGGCGAGCATAGCTGTAAAAAATTTCTTGTATGGCACTTGACTGACTGACTTGCAAGTGTAAAAAGGGGTTCATGTTCGAATCTCATCGAGTGCCTTATTCGTTGATGTCGAGATTTCTTACTGACTGCAGTAATAAAGAGAATTTTCATAAAAAGCAATTAGAAAGAGTGATTGAGGTTGCTTCATTTTAAAAAATATAAATTGTCACATTTTTCTATCTAGCTAAAATTTCTTTAATAACATATTGTATTTTTATTAGTAGTAGTAATAGTAGTAGTAGTAATAGCTTTACTTTTATGTTCGTTTTGTTTACTTTTGATTGCAACGGCCTGGGTGATTTTTTTATATTGTACATTAATAAAGTAGTATTGTCAATCGTTATCTTCTATGTTCTTAATTCGTGTTTTTTTTTTATTGTTTTTTCCCCTTAATAGTGATTTGTTTTTCTCTCCTATTCTCTCATTCTCAGCAACCTCCCTTGAAATTTATTGACTTTATTGCTTTGCTTGGCGTGAATGTTTTTTTTTAAAATAGAAATAAGAAAATTAGCTTTCAATAAAAATTAAAATCGCATCCCCAATCCTTACTTCGGATGTTTTTGATATGAGAAAAGCCTTACTTCATTCAGACTTGCTCATGTTTCATTTTCCAGTTTTCATAGCGCCATATTGTTTGTTTATACCATAGTAATAATAATAAGCGTATTATTCTTCAGTTTCTAATGTTCTAAGCAGAACCATTGTCATAATTATTTTTAAACTAGATTTTGTTTCTATTTCTATTCTCTTATTTTAATTGCTTTTTCTTCACAAAACTGTGGTCATTTTTAAATTCTGAGATCACTAAGTAAACAACATGGATAAATAAAAAAAATAATTAAACTAAGATTCATCTACAAAATTCAATTCGTTTAACAACAAACATATGATTATCGGGGTTTTTATTCTTTTATATTTACAACAGTTTTAGCACAAATAGATTTTAGATTAATAAACATAATTTGAACGAATCAAATGTATCACATAAGCAAACAAGTACCGATTAGTTAATCGTTTCTTGTTTACTGATGTGTAAGTAAAATTGATAGGTAACTGAAATTACGACCATTGATAGATTAACGTTTCTCATATGATCCAAATTTTTCGGTAAATTCCAGTACATTTCGCTTTGCAAATGACATTTAGTTATCTAAATTAGCTGAGATTGTTTAACAGTTAACGGCACAAAGAAATAGAATCAAGGAACAAATTTGAAATTTCGCACGAAATATACAGTGTTCAGATATGATTCTATCTTTTCTAGTAATTCAGGTCAAAGGTTGATAACATTTAATTCCATTAAATGTGCAGCGTGTTAATTGGACAGGTAATGATTAAATTGATCATAAAACTCATTGATGACGATAGTAATGCTTAGTTTGATCAAACGGAAGCAAGAATATAAAATTTTGTTAATCTTCCAAATGGGCAAAATCAACTGTTGCTAACCTATTAATATGTAGGAATACTTTTTCTCGGGTTTTTTGTTAAGCACCAAAATTCGGAATGTCGGGATTAGATACAGTAACAGAAAATATTGTTGTGGTACTGCTCCTAATTCGGCCGTTGAGAATAATCGCACGACTTTTAGTGTCATAATAAAATTCAGTAGGAAAAACAACGTAGTAATAACAAATAACATTAACTTAATATAACAACAAAAATATAAGTTGGTTAAATGTATTGAATTAATAATGTTCTTCTTGGGTTGTTAGTAAAGTTCTTTGATATAATATAAACTGTATGTAAAAATGTGGATACAGGCGTGATTGTGTGAAAAGGTCAGTACGTATACGCGTGTGTAGTAATAATGTGGATCAAGAAGATAGGTAGAATTTAGTTCTTACTGTGGATGGTGACGCCGTAATCTGAGGCGGTCTCTTCGTACTTCGGTTAGTGCCGAGTTGAGCGTTGCTTTCGTGTATAGCCGTGAATGTATCTTGAACATGAACAGCTAAAGTGACGTGGGAGTCACATTCTTCAGGCCGGATTTCGTGATATTTATAACTATTTTAATAAATCGACTCTATTATTTTATTTTTTCCTAACTGGCCCCAAAATACCACGTGCTATGTCTATTACTACGCCCGCATGGTATTTTCGTAGTATCTACCTAAATTATGGTGACTAATAAAACGACCTCTCTGATTTGTATTTTATGGTTTTGTATTAAACGATTTAATTGGTGTTTTAAGATGTAAAAACTTCATGTTATTAGTTTATAAATATTTTGCAGACATGTTATAATGTTTATGTAGCTATTGTGTTAGATTTGGAACTCCTTTTGTATACATGCTTTTTTGACAGCTGCAAAATCCAGGATTTTAAAAGCAATGTCAGTTCCCAACTCTTATCCACTTGTCTCCAGTCCTTCCCTAATCCAATCTACATCACCCCATGTATCTTGTTCTTTTCTTTTTTCACTTTACCTTAGCAACTGTCATCACACATAATTCCCTTCTCCTTTTTCAGACCCCTCCTAGTAACTGGTTCGTTTTTCTCTTCGTTCTCGTCTTGTTTAAACTTTTACTCTCTTATATAGCCCCCTGCACATCAGAGGCGATACCACCTTGTTTGGAGTGAAACGATAAAAAAATTGCGTGTGTTGTAATTGATAATAGATTGATATTGTTAATTGAAGAGCAGTGTACTAATTCCAGTTGAATTCGTTTTATTTACTTGCAGGCAAATACTTTTGGGCTAGGTATGAATCTAATTTTCATCTCTCTAGCTTTATTTTAATCACTATGACTTATATCATTATGCATATTATGATAACCAAAAATTAAATAGATCCGTGTACAAAATATTTAGACATTGACGTTAATTAACACGTAGATGTGTGGCAAAAAAGGACGAACCTACAAACCAACCAACAATAATATATCAAAATTGATATAATTGTTGATTATAGTGTGATTTTCATATTTATATTTGTATATGTTCATCACTATTTTTTGGTGTCGTATCAGGAATTTTGCATGGAAAAAAACGTAAATATTTAGCTGTCCTTAGTATTCATTTACATTTGGGGCCAAACATCTGCTATTACGGAGTGGTGCTGTCATCTATTCAAAGTTTGAATTTGTTCAAGAGGGAATGAATTTATGTATTTTAAAACCTATATATCAAACTCTTACGGAATGGAACGGAGCATGATTATTATCAAATATTCTTCCTTCCGTTATACAAGATTATTTTAATATACATGGTGTCTACATAGTCATTGCGATCTGAAAGATAAACGAAAGCAGCGTCAATAAAATTATTAAAAGTATTAATATTATAAAAACTATTAATATAATATAATATTAATATAATATAAAGGGGTGGGCGTGGTGCTCCAGTGGATATCGGCACGGAACAAGAAATCGGGGAGCCGAGTTAGAATTCCAGTTGAATTCATTGCATTCACTTACTCGCAAATACCCTTGGAAAATGTATTAATCCGTCTCTTCCTTCCAGTTATGGGTTGCATAACAGAACAGATTGGGTTCTATAGCCTTGGCTGGCAACCAGTCTACCACAGAAAGCAATGGCAACATACTGCGGTATAATATTCTGCCCAGTCAGTTATGTCACTTTCGAGATATGATCGCCCAAGCGTGTTTCACGTATGACACTTAACTGACTGAATATAATTATAGAAATTTTAATATTAACATTAAAATGCAGCAGAATAGATTCCTTCTCCACTATATTTTTCTTAATGATGTTCGAAATTTTCTAAATACTTTGTGTGGACAGTGTGTCACGAAATACTTAGCTTCGTGAGACCCATTCTACTGTGAGAATAGTATTGATACAATATAAGTTGGGTTTCAGATTATTTCATGATATCCATGCCCATATACATTTTTGTGAGCATTTCTATTTCAGTACACACGTTGTCTATATGTCATTTATTTACCTTTTTTACAGGTGGTGTGGACAAATCCGGAGTCAACGATCGTCTCGTTACAGACAAGACGTATCATCGATGATGTCAGGATAAGTGTGGAACGACCCTACATTAAGGATTGGCATCTCCACATCCGAAATGTTCGTGTGAGCGACAGCGGGGAGTACACGTGTCAAATAAACACCACGCCTGTAAAGATGAAGATCATCAACTTAAAAGTTGTAGGTAAGTCAATGAATGAACTTCAAATACCAAAACTTCTGTCAAACAAAAATATTAAGGTTGATCGCAAGACGAGAAATTTAGATAAAGCTCTTTATATATGTAAGTGAATAAATATACATATGGATATAGACCCAAATACATTAATATAAATATACATATATATATATATATATATATATATATATATATAAATTATTGAAGTTTGATAAAACAGCGATTAATGTAGTATAAAAAGAGAATTTTAATTTAATATTTATAAATATATATATTATATTATCCTACAACGGTGTCAATACTCGAAGTTTAATGCAATCATCATTTTTTGTAATATGCACCTGATCATTGCGTAGTGCATAAAAATCCTAGTCGTGCCACATCGTAGGATAATGTGTTTGTATGTGTGTGCATGTGTGTGTGTATGTAAATTTATTATACTTTAATGAACTTCCTAAAAAATCTATTTCAATATATGTTTCGTTCCTGTCGGTAAAAATCTGTTATTTCACTCATAAAAATATTATACATCATATAATATTTTTATGCATTTTCTTTCTGAATTTCAACAATATATGAGGCTTTCATTAAAAGAAGGTACCTCCTGTTATGTATGTGGAAATAAGTTACTTGTAAGTATTTGTATGTTATAGAAGACGATTTTAGCTTCCTGTAACGAATTGAATTTATTTATCTGAAATAGATCAAAAGTTATACGAAAAAAAAGGTTTCCACGAAGTAGGTTCTCGTTGCTTTCTGCGTTAGACTAGTTTCCAACCAAGGCTATAGGAATCAATCGGTTCTGCTATTTAACCCATAGCTGAAAGAAAAAGAAGTGGATGAATACTTTTCTGAAGCGTATTTGCGCGTAAATAAATGCAAAGAATTCGATTAGAATTCGAATTCGGCTCTCCAATTTTTTTCCGAGCCGACATACCTTGCATCACATCGCACATCTATTTAAAGCCCCGCTGACAAAATCGCCTAAACTGCATTTTCGTCGTCTGAAGAAATTGAACCCAATAAAATTAATCCTTCTGACGTTTTTGTTTTTTTATTGTTGTTTTTACAACGTTTTCTCATTTTCGATATTCATAGAACGTTCTATAGCGAAAGAGAAACTTTTCATTTGTCGAAAGAACATCAAGCTTCAACAGTCTTCTTTGCAATTAAACGATTTAAGTTGTAAGCTAGTTGACACAAGAAATCGACAAATAATAAACACCAGTAAGTCTCTCATTTTATATTAACAATGAAACTGGGTTCAAAATTTTCAAGGATTTGATATAAAAAATATGGATACTGACTTTGCTTAAAATGAGAGTAATACTCTTTCTAGATGGTTTTTAGTAAGTACATCAACGTATATATATATATATATATATATATATATATATATAGCACTCTGGCTATTGGGCATGTATAAATATAATGTCTACGCTAAAATGTCTACCATCTTCTACCGAGCGCCCATAGCGCAAAGTTAGAATCGCCGACTGACGTCAATTCGATCGGGTTTCAGTCCTGGGTTAAAAGCAATCGGAGTCTAATCATACTGATGAGCTGTAATACAGCGAAACAGATCTGTCTGCGGATGACTATATATATATATATAATATGATATTGGCATTTCAGTTTTAGTTCAGACTGACAAGAATGTACATGATGTTTCTTTTGTCAGAACCAAAATACGTATATTGCATTAACACACACACACACACACATATATATATATATGGGAGAGAGAGTAATATAAAATATATATATATGGAGAGATTTGATGCTCATACAGAATAGTACGATGGCTACATTGAAGTGATTTCGGAACATATACATATGCGCATTGTGATCTTTGCTATGTTCACTGGAATAATTTAAACGAAATACTGTCAATTTTAACTTGAGTACAATAATTGAATGCAAACAGATTGTAGATATTATGAGAAAATGTTTTAAGCCATCGACTATATAGTTACTTATTTGCCCTCACTATGGTGCGCCTTCTGCACCTGACATTTGAACAGTTACACCCACACATACTGAGATAAAGTTCAGCTTGGGAAAAGTTTATAGTGCAGCAGGTTCCATAGCACATACACGCAGAGATGTATAGTTAAGTTCGAGTCATTTCGGATTTCTTAGTTTAGTGAGGTTTGTTGAACATTTCGGAAAATTATTGCATCTGTTAGACTTGGCGCCTTGTCAATAATTTGAGGCTAGCAATTATAGACAAAAGTCAGTTTAACATCCGTACACAGGTTTTGGGTGGTCACGTAGTTCAGACATTAACGAAAATACTCATTGTAAGGACAGCTGTGTAGGACCGCATTGTGTTCGTAGGTCAGTGCATGCGACATCAGGTGCCTTCAGACACAGCCTTGAAAATCGTTTATTTGCAGTATGGCAACTGGTTTTAATAAATGTAGACAAATGTTTACTTTCTACACTACAACAAATGAAATGTTAGGTAGGAAGCCCCCATAAATACTGGAAAGAGTTATAAAAGATAACAGACTGAAGAAATCTATTCTTTCTGAAAATATATTTAACAGAAAAAATGTATAAATTTCAGCTAACAGATGTAACGTTTTCTCCGATTATTAATGCCAATTTTTTTCTTATAAAGAAACACTCCATAATATATTGTAATATTCAGTGCGTCGAATCTTATTTCCGTTAATAATTTATTATGACCAGCTACTCAATTTCTATTTGCTACGGGGACTATCAATTTCTGTTGAAGACGAGTGAACAGACATTTTTGTGTGTTCAATGCTCAATACACAAAATCAACCTCTGATTCACGCTGAAAATCTACTAAATGAAACCTTTATTGCATCGGCTGGCATAATCACTAGTTGAAGTATGGCAATAAGCTGAAGACCATGAATACTTGTATCTTTGTGTTAGCTTAGTTATCGGTGACTTTAGTATAGTTTATATCGTATTTCATTTAAAAATGGTATTGGTAAGAGTCACTTTACACAAGTGATGCTGATATTCTGAAGAAGTTACCTTTCATGGCAAACAGACAAATGGTGAGATTCGAATGCAAATCTCGTGGCTGAAAACCGAACGTTTTAAATTCGCATTCCTATAAACTTACTTTTAAATTATTTATGTATTATAGTTAAGATTGTTCAAATATCGGAAACAGTGTTTGTACACATAGTCTTTTCTCTGTCAACTGACTATGTTGACTGTCATTTTCATGGTTGGTCTTATGTTATTATTAACAAGACTAAGCATAGGTCTATCTATGTTCAGATCTACAGCGATATTTGATAATTTAAAGGTTACATTTTTAAGAGTGATAAGGTAACAGATGACACACAGAATAAACAAACTAATTTTTAAGGAGAACGAAAAAAATTATTTGCTCTCTACATAATAGCTATACTCTGAAAAGATTTAATGGGATTAATGCATAAACTTAAGAAAACATCGTTTATTTCTTATTAGTTTTTAGCATTACCTGGAACTATGGTGCAGAATACTGCGTTCCAGTCCCTACGACACTGACAATGGAATGCTCATACTTATAAATAAGGCTGGTATCTACATTAGATTTGGATTTGGAAAGTAATTGCTTTAGTCAAGTTCTTATATTCTATATATGAGTACAAGGTGCGATGGATGAATTCTCGTTTAAATTACGCAAGAATTTAACTAAAACTAATAATTAATTTCAATACCAAAATTACACAAAATATCATTAAATATTGAGGTGTAAATTTATTCAATAAAATTGGCATTGGCTTCAAACACGGCATCCAGACAACTTCAGAATCTCTTGCCACTCTTTATAATCATCTTTTTATTAAGATTGGTGAATGCTTTTATATTCCTTATTTTAAAGGTTCATCAGTTTAGTCGGATTCTCGATAAACTCCACCTTACACATAATAATTCAAGGGGGTTGCAGTTTGAGAAGCTAGACTTCCAGATATAAGGGGTTATGTGATGGTAGAATTTGTCTGGCCGCCATCATTGGGTTCTCCTGATTGGGTGACATTGAGAAGAGTACTGTTACAACCATCTTGATCCAGGTACCAATACTTTCTCAAGGGACTTGATGCATGTCTCAGGGTTGCGCCTGAGACTCTGTGAATGCAGTCATAACGTTAATATCAATAGTGATCACTTTCAAACACCATGACGTTGAGTGGATATGCAATCTGACTCTTTCCATACACTCTGCACTGTCCTTAGATTAAGAACCAAAACTCTTAAATGTTTGCATGGGAACTTTTGACGGGAATGCCAAGCAGTACAATATACCTTTTCAAATTTTCATGCAAAATGAAATGTGTCATGGTACTCTTTTTCTCACAGATTGTGCCCAACTGACTTTCTACTGAAATGTGCAGTCAAGAAAGCAAGGCGCATGCGCAAATTTCAAATATAAAATGGCGTCAATTTACTCGTCACACCCTGTATATTATTAAACCTCTTGTTCATTGTTTTCTATATTTAGCTTTCAATAATCTCTTCATCTACAGCCTTCCTAATTCACAGTTATTTTGAACAACGACAACATAAAAAGAAAAATGTTTGACACATCAATTGATTGTTTAGATTAAACAAGAAACTTTCGAGAGTGGAATAATCAATCAACTATATACATTGTAATTATTAAATAAACTTCACTAATGTTATTATATTATATACTTCTATCATATGATGGTAGTTACGTTCAAATAACACGGAAAGACCAGTTTTTGTTAAATCCCCAAAGTAAAGCAACTTCGAAACCAGTCAGTATTTAGATGGTTTCCGTGATGGGACACTGGGTAATATGAGTTTACATCGTATACAAAACCGGTTGAGCATAAGGCTAGCAACTATTATTTGCTACAGAAACCAAAGAAGTTAAACCATAATCTTCAGCGAAAATTACGGGAATAAAAGAGAAGGGATATTAAGTAATTCTGTGTCACCGAAATCATCTGAGCTTTTTATGAAATTTATCTATAGCTGGAAGAATGTTATTGCCAACGAATATGAGTTCCTTGATTCAAGATATTTGAAGTTTCCTGTACGATCACTGAAGTTAAGCAACGTTGAGACTGGTCAGTAACCGTTTGAGATTACTATGCGCCGTAAGCATGGATGTGCGGTTGTTATGATGGGAAAAGACGTGAAAATGGGAGATCCGATTTGCATTTCTAGTCGCGTTGTTTATAAAACTATAAGTGATATACACATTAGAAATATATGAATAATCCATTTCTTCTCTTCTCCATCTATAGGTTAATTAGTAAGACATATATCAGTAAATATTGTTATCGATTCAAAATTCTTACAGTACAAATATTCTGTCTTTATTTATCTGCAATAAGTTTGATAGATCATAAAATTTGATTAAAAATGAAGATCCTGAAAGTTTCCTACTTGTGGTTTTCAACCGATTGATTTTATGTATGTTTGATATAATTTAATTAATAAGTTGATTTTCTTGTTGTTTTTCTTGTATTTCTCCATAAAAAATTCAAAGACAAAATTTGACCAATCCGAATAATCCATGAATTCACACAAGCAGTAGTTGGTTATATAGTACTAAATATTTGCACATGTATTTTCTCTTTCAGTCGGGTAAGTATAAATGCGCTGATATCTTATATGGTGTATACAAAATCCTTTGTATTTCTGTTGTAAATTGTTTTGTACTTTCGTCAACATCATTCGATCTCACTAACTTGTCTCAGATTATTCATATTAATAAGTACACTTCAATATTAAATGTGGTTTTCTTGGAATAGTTACTTCATATGTAATAGTCTGTTTTTACGACTATTACTGCATTTACTCTCCATTGATGTCTCTTGCTTAATGATGCTTAAAATGGTGTGAATTATGTATGAGTTTTTATTTTTTTATTTTACGATAACGTCCTTTCTCACTCTCTCTCTCTCTATATATATATATGTGTGTGTGTGTGTGTGTGCGTTTGTAATGACTAAAAGAAAATTTATACCGTATTGATAAATGCAAATTAAAATTTGGTATATCAAAATATAATAATAATATAATAAATAAGGTTAAAGTGAAAACTTCTATTTTAATAGTTCATGTGTAATTAAGTGTCCTAGCAAATATGATAGATAGAGAAAGCCCGAATATATATATATATATATATATATATATATATATATATACTAACATGTCGTATTTTGTCTTTGAGTGTGTGATGCTGGCTGTAGCCTCAGAGACAAGATAAATGTAATTATTCGACTGTAGCTTTTCCTTTGTTTTTCATCTAGTTATATGCACGTCTAAAAATATGCTTCCTCAGCCTTACATCTTGCTTGTGAAATCTTTCTTATAAGTTGGTTCAACTATGATTTTTGGTATTCGTCCTTTTTTAGGAATATTGATATTTAGTCTTTTTGTTACATATCTATTTCATTGTCATCACATTTTACCAGAATCTTTTAAAAATATGATGAACAAACTGTGAACAAAATAACATACAATACGTATACACAACATTTTTATTATTATTATTATTTTTATTGTTATGATTATTATTTCTGTTAAAGTTTAACTTCCGTTAATTCAGTAATCTGAAGCAGACACAAGGTTAGTCGTATGAATCATTAGTAAAAAACGTAATCATTCTAAAAGATTCGCATGACTATTTTGTTGAACATTCCCTGACGATAATTAAAGTACACATCATCAATATGAATGAACATCTAAATGAATGATACACACTAAATTATTATTGCCTTAGAGATAAAGTAAAGCTTTCTATAGACTTAAGCTTTTTTTAAATATTAGAAGCAATTAATTTTGGGGGGGAAATTGTGTTTCGCATGAATATTTGATTTTCAGACAAATTATGTTGAACAAATTCATTTTCTTTTCGGCCAAATCTATTCAGCTCGGAGGATTTTTAAAATATAAATTTAGAGCAAATTATTTATGGAATTTATGGAATATAGAAAATATAACAAATTGCATCGTCCCAATAAATTTTAACCAACGTAAAATTTAATCAATTTTCTCAAACATGTTGGTTTAAACCAATTAAAAATGAGTGTATAATAATTTAGTTTGAAATATATTGCCAATTCTATAGTACTAGTGGCATAATTTCATATAGTTATGGCAGATAATATTGCAGTGAAATCAATTATGTAATCCTTTTACAATCATTGATGCCAATCTATACAACTAGAACTTTTAATTAAATTAAAATTTATTCATACTTGTTGCTAAATATTTGTACACATAATCATTAGCAGTAGGCGGCTCAGCATTTGAGAGCAATTTATAACGTCCTATAAATGCATTATTTTTTAAAATAATTTAATATTGCATTAATTATGCAGAATAATTTTTTGAAATCTTTACTGACATGATCATTTTGGGACTCACTGACAAAAATAAACTAGAGCTGAAGTTAGTTTAAATGTATATTTTTAATATTATTCATAAGGCATTGGGCCATATTTCAATGCAAATTTCGTCTGTCAATAGATGAATCGCTATGATTTTCTAATACATTATACGTTATAGTAATATATATTTTATAATGAAAAAATAGGTTGAAAACTTTACTCATCTATTTTAATTTTTATTTATACTAAGATTTCACAAAACCTAACATACTAATTATATATTTGCACAGTCTAACATATGAAATGTACTTTTTTAAAGTCTAAAATAATATTTATACTTTTGGAAGGTCCAATATAATAATCATACTTCTGAAAGTTCTAATATTACAATTATACTTTTGCAAAGTCCTATATAATAATTATACTTTTGCAAAATCCTATATAATAATTATACTTTTGCAAAGTCTAATATAATAATTATACCTTTGCAAAGTCTAATATAATAATTATACTTTTGCAAAGTCTAATATAATAATTATACTTTTGCAAAGCCTAATATAATAATTATACTTTTGCAAAGTCTAATATAATAATTATACTTTTGCAAAATTCTAATATAATAATTATATTTTGCAAAGTCTAATATAATAATTATACTTTTGCAAAGTCTAATATAATAATTATACTTTTGCAAAGTCGAATATAATAATTATACTTTTGCAAAGTCTAATATAATAATTATACTTTTGCAAAGTCTAATATAATAATTATACTTTTGCAAAGTCTAATATAATAATTATACTTTTGCAAAGTCTAATATAATAATTATATTGTGCAAAGTCTAATATAATAATTATACTTTTGCAAAGTCTAATATAATAATTATACTTTTGCAAAGTCTAATATAATAATTATATTTTGCAAAGTCTAATATAATAATTATATTTTGCAAAGTCTAATATAATAATTATATTTTGCAAAGTCTAATATAATAATTATATTTTGCAAAGTCTAATATAATAATTATATTTTGCAAAGTCTAATATAATAATTATATTTTGCAAAGTCTAATATAATAATTATATTTTGCAAAGTCTAATATAATAATTATACTTTTGCAAAGTCTGATATAATAATTATACTTTTGCAAAGTCTGATATAATAATTATAATTTTTCAAAGTCTAATGTAATAATTAAAATTTTTCAAAGTCTAATGTAATAATTAAAATTTTTCAAAGTCTAATGTAATAATTATGTTTTTTCAAAGTCTAATGTAATAATTATACTTTTGCAAAGTCTAATGTAATAATTATACTTTTGCAAAGTCTAATATAATAATTATACTTTTGCAAAGTCTAATATAATAATTATATTTTGCAAAGTCTAATATAATAATTATATTTTGCAAAGTCTAATATAATAATTATACTTTTGCAAAGTCTAATATAATAATTATACTTTTGCAAAGTCTAATATAATAATTATACTTTTGCAAAGTCTAATATAATAATTATACTTTTGCAAAGTCTAATATAATAATTATACTTTTGCAAAGTCTAATATAATAATTATACTTTTGCAAAGTCTAATATAATAATTATACTTTTGCAAAGTCTGATATAATAATTAAAATTATTCAAAGTCTGATATAATAATTATAATTTTTCAAAGTCTAATGTAATAATTATAATTTTTCAAAATCTAATGTAATAATTATAATTTTTCAAAATCTAATGTAATAATTATAATTTTTCAAATTCTAATGTAATCATTATAATTTTTCAAATTCTAATGTAATCATTATAATTTTTCAAATTCTAATGTAACAATTATAATTTTTCAAAGTCTCTTGTAATAATTATAATTTTTCAAAGTCTAATGTAATAATTATATTTTTTCAAAGTCTAATATAATAATTATATTTTTTCAAAATCTAATATAATAATTATTTTTTTGCAAAGTCTAATATAATAATTATATTTTGCAAAGTCTAATATAATAATTATAATTTTGCAAAGTCTAATATAATAATTATAATTAATTTTTGCAAAGTCAAATATAATAATTATAATTTTTGCAAAGTCAAATATAATAATTATACTTTTTCAAAGTGTAATATAATAATTATACTTTTGCAAATTCTAATATAATAATTATACTTTTGCAAATTCTAATATAATAATTATATTGTGCAAAGTCTAATATAATTATTATATTTTGCGAAATCTACTACAATAATAATACATTAGTAAAGTCTATTAACTATACTTTAGCAAATTTAACATAATAATTATATTTAGGAAAGTTTAGCATAATAATTATATTTTGCAAATTCTAGCATATTTATTATATTTAGCGAAATCTACCATAATAATTATATTTAGCAATGTCTACCATAATAATTATACTTTAGCAAAGTCTAGCATAAAAATTATGCTTTAGCAAAGTCTAGCATAAAAATTATACTTTAGCAAAGTCTAGCATAAAAATTATGCTTTAGCAAAATCTAGCATAAAAATTATGCTTTAGCAAAGTCTAGCATAAAAATTATGCTTTAGCAAAGTCTAGCATAAAAATTATACTTTAGAAAATTCTTTTTTTTGCAAAGTCTCGGGATCCTTTTTATTTTTGCAAAGTCTCGGGATCCTTTTTATTTTTGCAAAGCTCTCCGGGAAATCACCTTTTTATTTTTGCAAAGTCTCCAGGGAAAGTCTCGGGATCCTTTTTATTTTTGCAAAGTCTCGGGATCCTTTTTATTTTTGCAAAGTCTCGGGATCCTTTTTATTTTTGCAAAGTCTCGGGATCCTTTTTATTTTTGCAAAGTCTCGGGATCCTTTTTATTTTTGCAAAGTCTCGGGATTCCTTTTTATTTTTGCAAAGTCTCGGGATTCCTTTTTATTTTTGCAAAGTCTTCGGGCAAAGTCTCGGGATTCCTTTTTATTTTTGCAAAGTCTCGGGATTCCTTTTTATTTTTGCAAAGTCTCGGGATTCCTTTTTATTTTTAAATGGGTTTTTGCAAAGTCTCGGGATTCCTTTTTATTTTTGCAAAGTCTCGGGATTCCTTTTTTTTTTAAATCTTTTTGGGCCAAAGTCTCGGGATCCTTTTTATTTTTGCAAAGTCTCGGGATCCTTTTTATTTTTGCAAAGTCTCGGGATCCTTTTTATTTTTGCAAAGTCTCGGGATCCTTTTTATTTTTGCAAAGGGATCCTTTTTGTCGGGATCCTTTTTATTTTTGCAAAGTCGGGATCCATTTTTGGGAAATCGGGCCTTTTTATTTTTGCAAAGTCTCGGGATCCTTTTTATTTTTGCAAAGTCTCGGGATCCTTTTTATTTTTGCAAAGTCTCGGGCATCCTTTTTATTTTTGCAAAGTCTCGGGCATCCTTTTTATTTTTGCAAAGTCTCGGGATCCTTTTTATTTTTGCAAAGTCTCGGGATCCTTTTTATTTTTGCAAAGTCTCGGGATCCTTTTTATTTTTGCAAAGTCTCGGGATCCTTTTTATTTTTGCAAAGTCTCGGGATCCTTTTTATTTTTGCAAAGTCTCGGGATCCTTTTTATTTTTGCAAAGTCTCGGGATCCTTTTTATTTTTGCAAAGTCTCGGGATCCTTTTTTTGCAAAGTCTCGGGATCTTTTTTTTTGCAAATTCTCGGGATCCTTTTTTTTACAAATTCTCGGGATCCTTTTTTTTTTTACAAAGTCTCGGGATCCTTTTTTAGCAAAGTCTCAGGATCCTTTTTATTTTTGCAACGTCTCGGGATCCTTTTTTTTGCAATGTCTCGGGATCCTTTTTTAGCAAAGTCTCAGGATCCTTTTTATTTTTGCAACGTCTCGGGATCATTTATTTTTTTGCAACGTCTCAGGATTTTTTTTTGCAAATACTCAGGATCCTTTTTTGCTAAATCTATTATACTATTGCAAACTCTATTACTCGTACTATTGCAAACTCTATTACTCGTACTATTGAAGACTCTATTACTCGTACTATTGAACACACTATTACTCGTACTATTGAAAACTCTATTACTCGTACTATTGAAAACTCTATTGTTCATACTGTTGCAAAATTTCGGAATGTCGAACATTATGCTTAAAATTTCGAAATGTTTAATATTATACTCATATTATTTGAAATCATAGCATTATATTCATTATTAATATCAGGATACCTTGATAGTTTTACAGATCTTTAATTTTTTTCTTTCTGCAACATATTTTTAGGCTAACATTCAGTTGTTCTTAGATGAAAACATCTAGTAAAATAACGTTTTCCTGAATCAAACCGATTTGATCCGATTATTTAAAATTTGAAAAAAAAGGAAAGTAATACTATTATACTGTTATTTAGCGAAACATTTTAAAACTTTGCAATCGGATTTACACCTACAAATCCTGTAGACGTTGATGGCGACACGGGAAAAGTTATAAATCAAGCAAGTATTTCTTTTTTAGTTGTCTCAATATACATCATATATATATATATATATATATATATATATATATATGACATAACTAGATATATAAATTCACGGGGAGATGTCTATTTAGACAAGTATTCATCAGGTCATGTATAATTGAATATTTCCCACGATTAATTTAAAATGGGGTCGTTAGATGCTCATAGTTTTATCCGCGGGTTGTAATTCAGTTCACAGAGTATTTTTTGACGTTCAACTCAAGTCTATCGCTCCAGGGAAATACGCAGAAAAGGAAGGAAAAGGTCTAAATAAAGCAATACACACTTAAAGCACGGTCTAACCTGATATTTCAGTCTGAAGATGCTAAAGATGAAAAGGAAATAGTCTTGATTTATAATATTAATTTTCAATTGCTAAATTTGCACAGTTCTCATTCATCTCTTATCTGATCACAATACCGCGTGTAATTTGAGACATTCATGCAGAAGTATGATTTATTATATGAGCTGTTCAATAATAGGTAAGAAGAAAGTTAATATGATCTTGTATATCACTAGTACATGTCTTTCACTAGTAGTTCTAGTGAGTGAGTCAGTCGTTTTTATATATATAGCTCATATAATGTAATAGTCATCGATATATAGATAATGTTTGATATAATTATATGCCGTTCATATCTTATTCGCGACTGCACTTGCCTTTTGTTTCTGATTCAGAATATATGACTACCCATTTTTGTCCGTTATCAAGATATTCTGCTCTTCATTTTACCTCATTTCTCCTTCGTTAGCTTTCAAAAATTTGTAGTAGTTTCTGTCACCTGATGCCGTACGCTTGTCGTCGTTCGTTTTCTTATTCACAAACCCTGTTTTACGCAGTCAATCATCATTTATCGCCTTCGTCTATTCATTAGATCAATAACTGCTGTCAGTTATTAGTTTAGATTTTTTGTATTGCTACTCTTTCAGCACGTGGTGTTTTACTCATATTTTAAAATAAACAGTATTAGCACAGTATTGGAATATGTGTTTCTAACTCACTGTCTACGACATCTATGTAAAATCATCAGTGTTTGGAATTCTTGATATTAAGAAATATGATCATGATTTATACACCTGTGCAGTATCAAATGAAGTTATTATCTTTATAAATCTTATCTTCCTGTATGGTTTTGACGTTTATCCTTTCTATATCATGTCCAGTTTGCATTTAATTTTTGAGTTGCTTATTTTAATTTCATTTCAAGCGTGTTTAAATGGAGTAAATCAATATTCTGACTCATGTTGGGTATAATGTCTACAACCACAGAGATAAACGACAAAAGTTTTCATTTATGGGAAATTTTTGTTTTCATTTTTTTTTAATCATATCACACCAAACAAGGCGATAACGTACAATTAGAACAATCATATTGTTGCGGCTTCTATTCGTATTATGTCTTTAGTAATTTTAACTGAGAATATTTTCTCTTTATACATAATATCTTTTTCCTGTAGAAATCTTTTTTTTTAATCATATCACCCCAAGCAAGGCGATAACGCCACTGATGCGCAGGGGGCTATGTAAGAGTAAAAAGATTGGAAAAGAGAAAGCCGGAAACCGCGTCCTAAACAGGAAACAAGGAATGAGCCTCTTCAACTGTTCAATTTGACGTGGGTTGTAGTGTGAACCGGGCGATAGTTTAGTCTATCTACTCAAATTGAAAGAAAAAAAGAAGGAAAAGAGTGAAAAGATTGGAAAAGAGAAAACCGGAAACCGCATCCTAAACAGGAAAAAAGGGATGAGCCTCTTCACCTGTTCAATAGACGTGGGTGGAGTGTGAACCGGGCGATTGTTTAGTCTATCTACTCCAACTGAAAAAATATATATATTGACTGGAAGTAGAAGAAATGTGAACTTCCATTTATTTAGGGGATTCATAAGAGTTTGTAGTAGAATTATTATATTGGAAATTCGGGTTTAGTCTAATAGAAACATCAGCGGACGTCTGATCACATTAAATGCACGTCGTGAAAAAGAGGGAAACATAACTTTTTGCAATTATCTGAAGAAAATTCAGTTGATTTCTTTTTTTTTTCTTTACCGTTTTCTATTATACCCTAATGAGAAAATAGTTTCTTTTATATATAATGTGCGTCTTAAATTTTGATAAGTATTTGCGCCTATATTCCTGTTTTTCAGTAATTTTAATGATAAAAAATCAAACTCCGATGATCGAAGACATTATAAATGTGTCCTCACGAAACATCTAAGTCGGCATGAACCTGCTCAGCTAAAGTGACAAATTCTTTGCATATATATATATATATATATATATATATATATATATATATATATGACAGTGAGAGAGAGTTGTATACTTTTTATAAAATAATTTATTTTTTTCCGTTCAAATCTGTTTTTCATGTAAACATTGTACTTTGGTACACATGTGTCACCTTCTTCTTTAAGATGTACGAAAAATATCATTAAATTCGGATGTTTTACTAACTTATGTGGAAAACATTGTTCAAATCTTCTGATATCAAAGACAGTAGCTAATCCGTATAAGTTGTAAAATTTGTCACTATATTGTCACGATAGCTATTTCTCTTTCATGTATTTTTTATAATTTTTTCTTATTTTTATTATAGTTTGATCATACATTCTTTTCTCACTGTATGTTACCTCGTTATTATTTCTCAATATTAATGTCTTTATCCCGAATTCTATTCTATTACTCGTATTTATTTTCATTGAAATTACTCGATTATATTCTTGCATTATACTTGGAAGTTTTTCTTTTATGTGCAGTAGCCTACAGTTTATTTTCCACTGTTTGAATATCCTGTCTTTTCTGGTAGCTTTTCCCATCTGAATTCATTCTTCTTATAATAATATATCTGCTATTATTCTCTTTTGCAATGACAATTGAAATATCTCTTCTCCTTTTCGAAGGCTCTCCATTTTAAAATGACTTTTAAACTAGATAATTTTAACTATCGTTATTTTGTGCTAACATCAATGTATAGCAATGTTTCTATTCCACTCCTATGCCAGTTATTAATAAAATTATGTCATAGAAAGAAATGTAGCCTATTTATATCCTTGTGTAAATATTTTTGAATGTCAAGATATTTTTACAAAATGGTATATTACTTTTGAATATAATTGCTTTTATAATCAAATACCTGTACGTCTTTAGAACTTCAGAATTGTTTAAAGCGTTATTCTTTAAATAATCATTGATAGTTGTTTTTAACTTTCACAATTTTATACAAAATCTTTTCTTTATATCCCATGCTGATTCATTCTGATATGTTTTGTTTTTATTTACTAAATGCCATACAATTTATCTTCATTAATGTTTACCTGTAATGCCCATCTTTCGAGCAAACTATTTTCTGTCCATCTTTTTATGCTTCTTTCTATACTGAATTTATTAAATTTCTCAATGTACATTCCAAATGTTAACATTTGCTTGGTGCATTTTTAGATTCTTATTGAATATTGACACTAAAGTTGTATTATGTAAATTTTATTCTTCGTTCTAGTTGCATGAACACTGTGTTTGCAGAGACTGTACATTTGTCTCAATTTACTGGTTCAATTTATTTTCATTAAATATCTACCCGCGTTTCATCGCTTCTAGTTTGCTTTTATTATCCCTTTATAATTTTGTCTTATTGGCCAACATTGATATATATTGTTCCTATTTTTTCATATTATTATTATTATTATTATTATTATTATTATTATTATCGTGATTTATTTTCGTATTGTTCATGCTCACTGGTACTTATATCCATTATTTCTTTAACTGTTAATGTATTTGTTTCTCATAGGAGTCCATATATTTATTTCTTTAGATTAAAAGAAAATTGAATAAATATGTAAAATCTGTAAAATACAAAAAGTGATTAACTGCTTTGTTATATGAATTCTATTATATAGAAGTGAATGCTGGAAGAAATTCCTAATAAGTCCAATTTTAACTTGGGGCAAAAGTGATCTGTATCTACAGAATAGCACTGAGAATATAATGGATGGAACATTTAAGGAAAGAGGAAGTTTCATAAAAATGAAAACAGAAAAAAATTAAAATGCTGAGACAAATCATGAGAAAATAATTTTTGAAGACTTTATTACTAACAAGTTATATGGATGGTTACGGTGACCTTGGGACCTAGCGACTAAACTACTTATGTAAATGGGTGAAAGAATAGCCATTGGGAGGTGAGGCAATTCATTCACTGATATGTGTTTAATAGGTATCAAATTTGTGAAGGATGTTATTTATTTATCTTTTTATTTGGTCATGAAATATATTTAGATTATAAGAATAATTTGAAGATAATGACTGTTTATAGATACACATCCTGCTATTTAAGCCTTAGCTGGTGGGAGAGTGGATGGATTCATAGCCTTTTCATGCGTATTTGCGCATGAGTAAATATGACGACACCGATTGAAATTGCAACGTCGTATTCCAATTTCAATCCGTTTTCTCTTACACCACCCTCACATCGAAGTTTACAGTCCCCAGTATTCTCAAGTAGTCTCCTATCTAGATTATTTGGTTATCGAATAAAAATGGAAGAGCTGCAAAGAATTGGAGATGTTGAAAAATCCGTGGTTACTCACATTCGGAAGATACAAGGTATTATTTCACGATTACCTTCAATGGTTTCTTTATCAGCCACCCGGAATATTATTTAGCTCTTTCCTTATATTTTTTGTCTGCATTTCTGAGTGGTTCATCATATCTTTTCGTTTGTCATTTTATACCAAATATTTTATTTCTTAATACGTATGTCGTAATATCAGGTTGTTCGCAAAAATCTATTACTGCATGCATGACCTCAACAAATTTGGGACAGAAAAAAAGATGTTACATACATTGTCCATATTTTCTATGTAGAATTAAATTAATTTAATAAATCCCTAATATTTTCAAATATCTTTTTATTCAGATATATAACATAACGTTCAACATATTTACTCCAATATAAATGTCTACCTCAAAAATACTTATTTCACGTTTCCCCAAGAAGATAAGCATAGGATAGCATATTTAATTCAACTGTTTCCCGAGGTTTCATTGATTTTTGTAGTTTGCTTTTTCGTTAACTATATATTATATCAGGGCTCATTTTCGATCACACGGTCTCCCGCATGAATTAGCCAATCCCTATGCAGACGCATGCTCAAGCACATTTTCATTCATTCATCATCCATAGAACCCAATTAAGGTTGATATAAAAAGATTCTGAGTAGATTTTAGCAACAGTTTCATAGAAAGAAATCCTAATTTGGCGTGATCAACTGTTACAATGAGTTAGACACAAACACCGACGGCTCAACAATAATTTTGTTAACACAGTTTTATTATTTTTAAACACTTCTCAAATATGCCGCACGCTGCGATCGACTTCTGACAAATCAACTTAATCTAATGCAAACGTACTAAAACATACCTACGCACACATATTGTATACAAATATCAAAACGTTGACACGCTGTTTTTTGCCTCAGGTAATTTCTCCACATTTTCTTGAACATATTACCAATCTCAAGGTTTATTAACTAAGGAAAAGCCGACTGAGCGAGTGTTAATAACATGAGCGAAGGTAAATCATTTTAGCACCATTTCAAATCATTTAGGTAAATAGAAATGACTATATTTTTGAAAGTTCTCATTCACCGTCCATTGATTATGTTATTTTCATGCTGGCTAATTATTCGTTACATTTATATTCGATTTCGTTTCCCTTGTCTTACTTGTTATTGAATTCATCGATTTCCTATCATGTATTTCCGTTATTCATTGTTTGAAATATTTCATGATTTCTAATTATCGATTATTTTTCATCTTTGAACATAGTGTATCGCTTGTTCCTAATCCTTTGCATGGAGTTAGAAATGCGTTTACTTTTATTTTAGATTTTATATCTCTTTTCATTATTTTAGCACTTTTTCATCATTCACAGTATATATTCTTTGACATCAGTGTTTAGTTTGATGTAGATGCTATATTTATTGATCAGTGTCTTAGTTTTGTTTTAATATTGATTATTTTTTCCGTTTAGTCTATTTTAACACGTCCGTTTGTTTTCTAGCTATTGTAGTCATAATCGCCTGTTTTCCATGTCCGTTTCATGTGTTTATTATCATACTTTTCAGAAACGTTCATTGATTTGTTCCCGTATTCTATTTCATATTTCTATCATTGTCAAATTTATTATATTTCCTATCAGTGTGCTTTATTTTTTACTATCTTCAACTATTATGTGTTTTTTTCTGTATTGTTATTTTTTTATTTGTCTATTTACTTTTGTAATACATGATTTATGGTCAGAGATCCGAGCTTTTATATAGTGTTCGTTTCCATTTCTTGTGTGTATTTTACATTCTTTTATTTGTGTCATATTCTATACTATTGGCATTTCTTTTATTTGTCTCCACTTTGCTTTTAATAGTCATAGTTTTCATTTGTATATTGCTGTCTTTCTAACAACAACAGTTGTTTATTTTTATTTTTTGCGACTAAACATGTTCTTTTAATATATGTGAATTTGAAAACATTTCCACTGTCATTTTTGATTGCTGAACTGTTCTAAACGTCTTTCGTTTGTAGTACTAGATTCCTTCCTTTATACGGAAATTTCTACGACCACATTGCGTTAGGACATTGGTTCCCATAAGATAACAGAAGTTAAGCAACGTAGAACCTAGTTAGTCTTTTTTTTTTTTACCTATCAACCACTATGGGTAAGGTCAGTTAAGTTTTTATTGGCATTTTTCTTGATTCAAATCTTCTGATATATTTTTAGTTCTGTCAGGAATTTAAAGATATACACTGTATCAGTGTATTCAAAAAGATTTTTCATATTATTAGCGTTGAAGAGGTTCTTTCTGAGGTTGGTGAGTGCTTTACATTCTATAAGGATATATATGATTGTGAGGGGTGTTTGGCATGTTCCAGATCTTGTTTATATAAAAGTGTGTGTGAGATTGGTATGTCCTATGCGAAGGCGGGACACCTGGTTAGTAACATAATGGCTAAGCGCTTGGGAAGAAAAGGTGCTGTTAGGATGGATGAGACTGGGAATAATAAAAAATGGCTCGGAATTGTTCACCGGCAAGCCAAGTTCAAATTCTCGTTGGATTCGTTATATTCACCTACGTGCAAATACCGTTGAGAAAAGTGTGAATCCATCACTTTCCAACGCAGATATGGGTGAATTAGTAAGACCTGTATCACAATATTATTCCACCATTATCTTGCGAACTAAAAGTATTTTATGGATGTAGATAACATGCAATGGGTAAAAAGCTTTAGAAGACGAAGCAACAATCTTTCTTTGATACATGGATCGATTTTGCTTGATAAAGCATTTTGCTATACAGTTTTTCTTTTTTTCTTTTTTTTCTTTTTTCCTTACGTAAACACATTTCTCTTGTTATTGTTGTCTGTAGTCATTGTGAATATCGGTTTCTTTTGCCATGTGCGTCTGCTCCGTCTCTCCTGTCATTTAATTATACTCTCTGATTCTTTTTTTCGAGACTATTTTAATCTTCTTATTTATGTGCTGCTTTCTGTGTCATATTCGTCTACGACTTCATCTATCATTTTTATTTAGGATGTTACCTGTGATATTTGAGTCTCATATCTGTTAAATATTGTATCCACTATCATCTCCGTCTAGTGTTTGTTACTTTTATCATTTGTCTTTATACTATGCATCGTCTGCTATTTGTCTGTATGAATCGACTGTCATTTGTCTCTACTATGCATCAACCGCCACTTGTCTCTACTCTATGAATCGACAGCCACTTGTCTCTCTAGTCTATGAATCGACGTCCACTTGTCTCTCTAGTCTATGAATCGACGTCCACTTGTCTCTCTAGTCTATGAATCGACGTCCACGTGTCTCTCTAGTCTATGAATCGACATCCACTTGTCTCTCTAGTCTATGAATCGACATCCACTTATCTCTCTAGTCTATGAATCGACATCCACATGACTCTCTAGTCTATGAATCGACATCCACATGACTCTCTAGTCTATGAATCGACATCCACTTGTCTCTCTAGTCTATGAATCGACTTTCACTCGTCTCTACTTTATGAATCGACATCCACTTGTCCACTGATTTTTTGCGCTTCTGTCGTTTGTGTCTACTCTCTTTTCATCTCCGTCATTTTTGTCTAATGCTTTTTGTCATTTTATACTATTTTTCTTTGTCATTTATTTTTACAAGTAACCCTCAGTATTGTGCTTTTGCATTCTCTGTCATTTTTGTGTAACAATTTTACTGATAGTTCACCATCTGTCTGTTACCTCATATATATATATTTCTCTTATGTGATATTTGCTGTACCTAGATATTCTAATGTTGTCTAATTTTTTATTTGTAGCATGTAATTAATGTTTATAAACAGTTATATGTACCATAGATTTGTTTCATCCGCCATTTGCGCAATGTATTTGTTTCATCTGTCATGTGTACCAACGATTTGTTTCTGTGCTCTCTATATTTTTTATCTGCGATCTGTGCCGTCTATATTTTTCTTCTGTCATCTGTGCCGTCTATATTTTTCTTCTGTCATCTGTGCCGTCTATATTTTTCTTCTGTCATCTGTGCCGTCTATATTTTTCTTCTGTCATCTGTGCCGTCTATATTTTTCTTCTGTCATCTGTGCCGTCTATATGTTTCTTCTGTCATCTGTGCCGTCTATATGTTTCTTCTGTCATCTGTGCTGTCTATGTTTCCTTTGTCATCTGCACCATCTATATGTTTTTCTCTGTCATCTGCGGCATCTATGTGTTTTTCTCTGTCATCTGCGCCATCTATGTGTTTCTCTGTCATCGCCATCTATGTGTTTTCTCTGTCATCTGCGCCATCTATGTGTTTTTTCTCTGTCTGCGCCATCTATGTGTTTTTCTCTGTCATCTGCGCCATCTATGTCTTTTCTCTGTCATCTGCGCCATTTATGTGTTTCCTCTCTCATCTGCGCCATTTATGTGTTTCCTCTGTCATTTGCGGCATTTATGTGTTCCTCTGTCATTTGCGGCATTTATGTGTTTCCTCTGTCATTTGCGGCATCTCTGTGTTTCCTCTGTCATTTGCGTCATCTATGTGTTTCTCTGTCATTTGCGTCATCTATGTGTTTCCTCTGTCATTTGCGTCATCTATGTGTTTTACTTTGTCATTTTGCACCGTCATCTATGTGTTTCCGCTGTCATTGTCATCTATGTGTTTCCTCTGTCATTTGCGTCATCTATGTGTTTCCTCTGTCATTTGCGTCATCTATGTGTTTCCTCTGTCATTTGCGTCATCTATGTGTTTCCGCTGTCATTTGCGTCATCTATGTGTTTCCGCTGTCATTTGCGTCGACTACATGTTTCCTCTGTCATTTGCGTCAACTCTATGTATTTCCTCTGTCATTTGCGTCATCTATGTGTTTCCTCTGTCATTGCGTCATCTATGTGTTTCCTCTGTCATTTGCGTCATCTATGTGTTTCCTCTGTCATTTGCGTCATCTATGTGTTTCCTCTGTCATTTGCGTCATCTATGTGTTTCCTCTGTCATTTGCGTCATCTATGTGTTTCCTCTGTCTGTTGCGTCATCTATGTGTTTCCTCTGTCATTTGCGTCATCTATGTGTTTCCTCTGTCATTTGCGTCATCTATGTGTTTCCTCTGTCATTTGCGTCATCTATGTGTTTCCTCTGTCATTTGCGTCATCTATGTGTTTCCTCTGCCATTTGCGTCATCTATGTGTTCCTCTATCATTTGCGTCATCTATGTGTTTCCTCTGTCATTTTGCGTCATCTATGTGTTTCCTCTGTCATTTGCGTCATCTATGTGTTTCCTCTGTCATTTGTCATCTATGTGTTTCCTCTGTCATTTGCGTCATCTATGTGTTCCTCCTGTCATTTGCGTCATCTATGTGTTTCCTCTGTCATTTGCGTCATCTATGTGCTTCCTCTGTCATTTGCGTCATCTATGTGCTTCCTCTGTCATCTGCGCCATCGATATGTTTCCTCTGTCATTTTAGTCATCTATACGATTCCTCTGACGTTTGTACAATGTATATGTTTTCAGTGTCATTTGACTCTGACGTTTGAGTAATCTATATGTTTCCTGTTTTTTGAGCCATCTATGTTTCCTCTGCGTTATCTTAAGTTTCTTCTGTCATTTGTGTCATCTTTCAGCTTCCTCTGTCATTTGTGCCATCTTTCAGCTTCCTCTGTCATTTGTGCCATCTTTCAGCTTCCTGTCATTTGTGCCATCTTTAATCTTCCTCTGTCATTTGTGCCATCTTTAAGCTTCCTCTGTCATTTGTGCCATCTTTAAGCATCCTCTGTCATTTGTGCCATCTTTAAGCTTCCTCTGTCATTTGTGCCATCTTTAAGCTTCCTCTGTCATTTGTGCCATCTTTAAGCTTCCTCTGTCATTTGTGCCATCTTTAAGCATCCTCTGTCATTTGTGCCATCTTTAAGCTTCCTCTGTCATTTGTGCCATCTTTAAGCTTCCTCTGTCATTTGTGCCATCTTTAAGCTTCCTCTGTCATTTGTGCCATCTTTAAGCTTCCTCTGTCATTTTTGCCATCTTTAATCTTCCTCTGTCATTTGTGCCATCTTTAATCTTCCTCTGTCATTTGTGCCATCTTTAAGCATCCTCTGTCATTTGTGCCATCTTTAAGCATCCTCTGTCATTTGTGCCATCTTTAAGCTTCCTCTGTCATTTGTGCCATCTTTCAGCTTCCTGTCATTTGTGCCATCTTTAAGCTTCCTCTGTCATTTGTGCCATCTTTAAGCATCCTCTGTCATTTGTGCCATCTTTAAGCTTCCTCTGTCATTTGTGCCATCTTTAAGCTTCCTCTGTCATTTGTGCCATCTTTAATCTTCCTCTGTCATTTTTGCCATCTTTAATCTTCCTCTGTCATTTGTGCCATCTTTAAGCTTCCTCTGTCATTTGTGCCATCTTTAAGCTTCCTCTGTCATTTGTGCCATCTTTAATCTTCCTCTGTCATTTTTGCCATCTTTAATCTTCCTCTGTCATTTGTGCCATCTTTAATCTTCCTCTGTCATTTGTGCCATCTTTAAGCATCCTCTGTCATTTGTGCCATCTTTAAGCATCCTCTGTCATTTGTGCCATCTTTAAGCTTCCTCTGTCATTTGTGCCATCTTTAATCTTCCTCTGTCATTTGTGCCATCTTTAAGCTTCTCTGTCATTTGTGCCATCTTTAAGCATCCTCTGTCATTTGTGCCATCTTTAAGCATCCTCTGTCATTTGTGCCATCTTTAAGCTTCCTCTGTCATTTGTGCCATCTTTAAGCTTCCTCTGTCATTTGTGCCATCTTTAAGCTTCCTCTGTCATTTGTGCCATCTTTAAGCTTCCTCTGTCACTTGTGTCTACTCTTTGTCTCTTGCATGATTTGTGTCTACTTTTTGCTCTTTGTGTCATTTGTACTTCCCCTTTGCTCCTTGGGTTATTTGACTAATATTCTTTTGGTTTGTCATTTATGGCTAATCTTCAATTTTGGTCATTTGTACCTACAGTTTTTTTCACATTTTAACAATTTTTTCATCTATCATTTGTCTCCTGTCTATAAACTTTTTTATTTATGTTTTGTATCTGTAGCCACAGATAATTTTGTCGCCTGTAAGTTAGCTCTGATATTTTTGTCTCTTATAACATACCCGTTATATATGTGTCTCTTATATATTTCCACGTTTATTTGTTTCTCCTTACAGGTACATGTGCCTTGTGTGTCACCTATCTGTATTATCAGACATGGTGTATCCGGTTTGCTCTCTCATTCTGTGTGGATATTTTCTTGTTTCATCTACGCCTTCAGTTTCCTGTGTCGTCAGTTTTTAGTGATAACTCAGTCATATGTGTCTACGCTTCACTTCAATATTTGTTTACACTGTCTCGTGTTTCTTTTATCTATTAACGTCTTACGTCTATCATTTGTCTCTGTTACCATGTAACTTCAGTCAGTGAGGCATGCTGCTCTGTTTCCCCAGTCAAATTTCATATATTTTATTAGTGCACTTCGTCTGTCATTAATTTATTATAGAAATCTGATCCTTGGTTTTTCTATTAATTGTGTACTTTGGATTTTCACTGTGATTTGTATAACTAGAATTTCATGCTGTCATTTGTGTGCCTTGCATTTACCCCTATCTTTTGTGTCATTTGCTTGTCAATTTTGTCATTTGTGTCAAATGTTGCCATTGCTCTTTTTCTGTCAAAAGTTATTTTTTTTACTTTTGTTATTTTACTTTCATCTGTCATTTTTATATATCGTCTGCTTTATCTGACATATTTGTATACTATTTTTTCAGTCATTATTGTATACCCTCTTTTTACTGTCTTTTCCTCTTTCTTTTTCTTTTTCTTTTTCGTTTCTTTCTACTTTCTCTTTATATTTTCATATTTGTACACTTTAACCTCTGTCATCTATATCTAAACTTTTCACTATTAATCATGTTTGATTATTTCTCTGTCATTTGTGTTTGATCCTTTTTATTCTAGAAATCTGTCATTTTTCTCTTCTCATTTCTGATTCCCTTCCTATCTTATGCCATTTGTGTCTACTCTCCGTTTTTCCTGTGTCTACACTTTTCCGATATTTTTCTACTCTTTGTTAATCTATCACTTGTGCTTACCGTTTCCACTGACAATTTTATTATTCTAGTTTTACTGTCATTTTTGTATGCACTGTTTCTTCAATCATTTGTGCCTACCGATTCGTCTATCATATGTGTCGAGTATGTTTTCATTGATTTTGTGAGCCATTTATTATCTGCTTTATTCGTGTCTCGTAACCACCATTAATTTTGTCTGTTGTATGGTAATTCTGATATTTGTATCCCCTATAAAATTCATTGTGATAGTTCTCTCTCCTCTCACTTCTCTCTGATAATTATATTTTTTGTTCTTATTATATGTACTTCAGTTTTTACTGTTTGTTCTTTCTATCTCTATCCTCTGAAGTACATGTTACTTGTCTATTTGGCTATTCTGACGTGCGTGTCACCTATCTGTCTATTCTGACGTGCGTGTCACCTATCTGTCTACTCTGACGTGCGTGTCACCTATCTGTCTACTCTGACGTGCGTGTCAATTATCTGTCTACTCTGACGTGCGTGTCAATTATCTGTCTACTCTGACGTGCGTGTCAATTATCTGTCTACTCTGACGTGCGTGTCAATTATCTGTCTACTCTGACGTGCGTGTCAATTATCTGTCTACTCTGACGTGCGTGTCAATTTTCTGTCTATTCTGACGTGCGTGTCAATTTTCTGTCTATTCTGACGTGCGTGTCCCCTCTCTGTCTACTCTGACGTGCATGTCCCCTCTCTGTCTACTCTGACGTGCCTGTCTCCTGTCTACTCCATCATTCGTTTACATTAATTCTTTTGTCATCCATGTGTAACTTTATTCTTTAACTATGTCTGAGGTCTCCTTAATCATCTGCCTCTATATCACACGTGTCTACGCTTTACGTATAATATTCTTTTGTCATTTTATCTAAGTAATGTTGTGAATTGTGGTGCATTGGATATCGGCTCGGAACGAGAAATCGAGAAGCCCAGTTTGAATTCCAGCTGAATTCAATGTATTCACTTACGCGCAAATAACCTTGGGAAAGGTATTAATCCGTCTCTTCCTTCCAGTTATGGGTTAAATAACAGGACAGAGTGGGTTCTATAGCCTTGGTCGGCAACCAGACTACCGCAGAAAGCATTGACAATCTACTGCGGGATAATATTCTGCCCAGTCAGTCATGTCTTTTTCGAGACATGATCAGACAAGCGTGTATCACGTATGGACTTAACTGACTGACTGTTTCTTTTGTTCTTTGGGTTTGCCAAATAGTTTACTTTGTCATTTGTCTTTACTTAATTTGCTTCGACTACCATTGTGATTAGTCCACACTTTCTTATAAGCTTTGTATGTCTATCGTTTTCTCTTTCTTTACTGCTTCTCTGTCCCCCTACCGTTTGTATGCCTCTGGTTTCATTTTCCATGTGTGTGTCTATGGTTTCCTTTTTCGTTTGTGTGTCTATGGTTTCATTTTCCGTTTGTGTGTCTATGGTTTCATTTTCCGTTTGTGTGTCTATGGTTTCATTTTCCGTTTGTGTGTCTATGGTTTCATTTTCCGTTTGTGTGTCTATGCTTTCATTTTCCGTTTGTGTGTCTATGCTTTCATTTTCCGTTTGTGTGTCTATGGTTTCTTTTTCCGTTTGTGTGTCTATGGTTTCATTTTCCGTTTGTGTGTCTATGGTTTCTTTTTCCGTTTGTGTGTCTATGGTTTCATTTTCCGTTTGTGTGTCTATGGTTTCATTTTCCGTTTGTGTGTCTATGGTTTCATTTTCCGTTTGTGTGTCTATGGTTTCATTTTCCGTTTGTGTGTCTATGGTTTCATTTTCCGTTTGTGTGTCTATGGTTTCATTTTCCGTTTGTGTGTCTATGGTTTCATTTTCCGTTTGTGTGTCTATGGTTTCATTTTCCGTTTGTGTGTCTATGGTTTCATTTTCCGTTTGTGTGTCTATGGTTTCATTTTCCGTTTGTGTGTCTATGGTTTCATTTTCCGTTTGTGTGTCTATGGTTTCATTTTCCGTTTGTGTGTCTATGGTTTCATTTTCCGATTGTCCGTTTTCCTATGTTTTCATTTTCCGATTGTCCGTCTATGGTTTTCATTTTCCGATTGTCCGTCTATGTTTTCATTTTCCGATTGTCCGTCTATGTTTTCATTTTCCGATTGTCCGTCTATGTTTTCATTTTCCGATTGTCCGTCTATGTTTTCATTTTCCGATTGTCCGTCTATGTTTTCATTTTCCGATTGTCCGTCTATGTTTTCATTTTCCGATTGTCCGTCTATGTTTTCATTTTCCGATTGTCCGTCTATGTTTTCATTTTCCGATTGTCCGTCTATGTTTTCATTTTCCGATTGTCCGTCTATGACTTTCCCTGCCGTTGTTCGTCAATGGTTTTCGCTGCTTTTGTGAGTCAATAGTTTTAGTTGCCGGTTGTACGACAATGGTTTTCTTTGCCGTTTGTTCTTCAATGGTTTTCGCTGCCACAAAATGACTCAATAGTCATTTGTGTCATTTCCCTGTCTATTGAGTCATTTGTGTTCTTTCCCTGTCTATTGTGTAATTTGTGTGTGCATCGAGTCACTTGTGTTATTTCTCTGACTATTCATTAGTGTTATTTTTCTGCTATTCATTTGTGATATTTCTCTGACTATT
Organism: Ascarosepion bandense; assembly: GCA_037127315.1. Taxonomy (NCBI): domain Eukaryota; kingdom Metazoa; phylum Mollusca; class Cephalopoda; order Sepiida; family Sepiidae; genus Ascarosepion; species Ascarosepion bandense. The sequence continues at coordinate 6,138,864 of JBBBDQ010000190.1, forward strand.
TTTGTTATTTCTCTGCTATCCATTTGTATTATTTCTCTGACTTATTCGTTTCTGTCCTTTCTCTGACTATTCGTTTCTGTTTTTTTTTCTGACTATTCGTTTCTGTTTTTTTCTGACTATTCGTTTGTGTCCTTTCGCTGACTATTCGTTTGTGTCCTTTCGCTGACTATTCGTTTGTGTCCTTTCTCTGACTATTCGTTTGTGTCCTTTCTCTGACTATTCGTTTGTGTCCTTTCTCTGACTATTCGTTTGTGTCCTTTCTCTGACTATTCGTTTGTGTCATTCATATATTCGTGTCATTTCTCTGATTCTTCAGTCATATTTGTCTTTTCTCTGTCTTTTCAGTAATTGTTTCCTTTATCTGACTTTTTAGTCATTTTCCTCCTTTCTCTGACTTTTTAGTCATTTTACTCCTTTCTCTGACTTTTCAGTCATTTTACTCCTTTCTCTGTCTTTTCAATCATTTTACTCGTTTCTCTGTCTTTTCAATCATTTTACTCGTTTCTCTGTCTTTTCAATCATTTTACTCCTTTCTCTGTCTTTTCAGTCATGTCTCTGTCTTTTCAGTCATATTTGTCATTTCTCTCTTTTTGCCACTTGTCCATCATGTGTATATAATTTGTGACTCTTTTGACAATTGTGTATCTTCTGCGACACTTCTCTCATTGGCGTATTTTTGACAAATCTACTGTCATTTGTGTGTTTTTGGCAAATCTACTGTCATTTGCGTATTTCTGGCAAATCTGTCATTTGCGTATGTCTGGCAAATCTACTGTCATTTGTGTCTTTATGTATTTTCGGCAACAGCCAATTGCCACTTGTCTATCATTTGTATATAATTTGTGACTCTTTTGTCAATTGTGTATCTTCTGCGACATTTCTGTTATTTGCGTATTTTTGGTAAATTTACTATCATTTATTTATTTTTGCCAATTCTTCTGTCATTTGTGTATTTTTGGCAAGACTTCCGTCATTTGGGTATCTTTTGCAACTGTTCAGTCAATTGTATTTTCTGCATCTCTTTATTCATTTGTTTATTTTCGGCAACTTTTCAGTCATTTATGTATTTTCTGCAAATCTTCAGGAATTTGTGTATTTTTGGCAACTCTTCAGGAATATGTGTATTTTCGGCAACTCTTCAGGAATATGTGTATTTTCGGCAACTCTTGAGCAATTTGTGTATTTTCGGCAACTCTTGAGCAATTTGTGTATTTTCGGCAACTCTTGAGCAATTTGTGTATTTTCGGCAACTCTTGAGCAATTTGTGTATTTTCGGCAACTCTTGAGCAATTTGTGTATTTTCGGCAACTCTTTGAGCAATTTGTGTATTTTCGGCAACTCTTTGAGCAATTTGTGTATTTTCGGCAACCCTTGAGCAATTTGTGTATTTTCGGCAACCCTTTGAGCAATTTGTGTATTCTTGGCAACTCTTGAGCAATTTGTGTATTCTTGGCAACTCTTGAGCAATTTGTGTATTCTTGGCAACTCTTGAGCAATTTGTGTATTTTCGGCAACTCTTGAGCAATTTGTGTATTTTCGGCGACTCTTCAGCCAATAGCCACTTGTCTGTCATTTGTATATAATTCGTGATTTTTGGCAAGACGTGTCTCATTTGTGTATTTTTGGCAATTCTGTCATTTGTGTATTTTTGGCAATTCTGTCATTTGTGTATTTTTGGCAATTCTGTCATTTGTGTATTTTTGGCAATTCTGTCATTTGTGTATTTTTGGCAATTCTGTCATCTGTGTATTTTTGGTAATTCTGTCATCTGTGTATTTTTGGTAAGTCTGTCATCTGTGTATTTTTGGTAATTCTGTCATCTGTGTATTTTTGGTAATTCTTCCATCTTTGTATTTATGGTAATTCTTCCATCTTTGTATTTATGGTAATTCTTCCATCTTTGTATTTATGGTAATTCTGCCATCTTTGTATTTTTGGCAATTGTGCCATCTGTGTATTTTTGACAATTCTGTCATCTGTGTATTTTTGACAATTCTGTCATCTGTGTATTTTTGACAATTCTGTCATCTGTGTATTTTTGGCACTTCTGTCAACTGTATATTTTTGGCACTTCTGTCAACTGTATATTTTTGGCACTTCTGTCAACTGTATATTTTTGTCACTTCTGTCATATATATATTTTTGTCACTTCTGTCATTTGTGAATATTTTTGGCACATCTGTCATTTGTGTATATTTTGCATCTCTTAAATCAATAGAATTTTCGGCAACTCTTCAGTCAGTTGTGAACTTTCGGTAACTGTTCAGTCGTGTGTGAAGTTTCGGTAACTGTCAGTCATTTCTGAATTTTAGGTCATTTGTGAATTTTTGGCAATTCTTCAGTCATTTGTGGATTTTTGGCAACTCTTCAATCATTTGTGAATTTCCGGCAGCTCTTCAATCATTTGTGAATTTCCGGCAGCTCTTCAGTCATTTGTGAATTTCCGGCAGCTCTTCAGTCATTTGAATTTGGAATTTCCAGCAAGCTCTTCAGTCATTTGTGAATTCCCGGCTAATCTTCAGTCATTTGTGAATTTCCGGCTAATCTTCACTCATTTCTTCAGTCATTTGTGAATTTTCTCTCGTCAGTCATTTGTGAATTTTTCTCTCTCTTTCTGTCATCAGTGTATTTTCTCTCTCTTCTGTCATCAGTGTATTTTCTCTCTGTCTCTTCTGTCATCAGTGTATTTTCTCTGTCTCTTCTGTCATCAGTGTATTCTCTGTCTCTTTTGTCATCTGTGTATTCTCTCTGTCTCTTTTGTCATCTGTATCTTCTCTCTGTCTCTTTTGTCATCTGTGTATTCTCTCTGTCTCTTTTGTCATCTGTGTATTCTCTCTGTCTCTTTTGTCATCTGTGTATTCTCTCTGTCTCATTTGTCATCTGTGTATTCTCTCTGTCTCTTTGTCATCTGTGTATTCTCTCTCTGTCTCTTTGTCATCTGTGTATTCTCTCTGTCTCTTCTGTCATCTGTGTATTCTCTGTGTCTCTTTCTATCATCAGTGGCTCTGTGTCTCTTTCTGTCATCAGTGTATTCTCTGTGTCTCTTCTGTCATCAGTGTATTCTCTGTGTCTCTTCTGTCATCAGTGTATTCTCTGTGTCTCTTCTGTCATCAGTGTATTCTCTGTGTCTCTGTCATCAGTGTATTCTCTGTGTCTCTTTCTGTCATCAGTGTATTCTCTGTGTCTCTTCTGTCATCAGTGTATTCTCTGTGTCTCTTCTGTCATCAGTGTATTCTCTGTGTCTCTTCTGTCATCAGTGTATTCTCTGTCTCTGTCATCAGTGTATTCTCTGTTTCTTCTGTCATCAGTGTATTCTCTGTGTCTCTCTCCTGTCATCAGTGTATTCTCTGTGTCTCTTTCTCTGTCAGTGTATTCTCTGTGTCTCTTCTGTCAGTGTGTATCTGTGTCTCTTCTGTCATCAGTGTATTCTCTGTGTCTCTTCTGTCATCAGTGTATTCTCTGTGTCTCTTCTGTCATCAGTGTATTCTCTGTGTCTCTTCTGTCATCAGTGTATTCTCTGTGTCTCTTCTGTCACTATTCTCTGTGTCTCTTCTGTCATCAGTATTCTCTGTGTCTCTTCTGTCATCAGTGTATCTGTGTCTCTTCTGTCATCAGTGCTCTGTGTCTTCTGTCATCAGTGTATTCTCTGTGTCTCTTCTGTCATCAGTGTATTCTGTGTCTCTTCTGTCATCAGTGTATTCTCTGTGTCTCTTCTGTCATCAGTGTATTCTCTGTGTCTCTTCTGTCATCAGTGTATTCTCTGTGTCTCTTCTGTCATCAGTGTATTCTCTGTGTCTCTTCTGTCATCAGTGTATCTGTGTCTCTTCTGTCATCAGTGTATTCTCTGTGTCTCTTCTGTCATCAGTGTATTCTCTGTGTCTCTTCTGTCATCAGTGTATTCTCTGTGTCTCTTCTGTCATCAGTGTATTCTCTGTGTCTCTTCTGTCATCAGTGTATTCTCTGTGTCTCTTCTGTCATCAGTGTATTCTCTGTGTCTCTTCTGTCATCAGTGTATTCTCTGTGTCTCTTCTGTCTATGTATTCTCTGTGTCTCTTCTGTCAGTGTATTCTCTGTGTCTCTTCTGTCATCAGTGTATCTGTGTCTCTTCTGTCACTGTGTATTCTCTGTGTCTCTTCTGTCATCAGTGTATTCTCTGTGTCTCTTCTGTCATCAGTGTATTCTCTGTGTCTCTTCTGTCATCAGTGTATTCTCTGTGTCTCTTCTGTCATCTGTGTATTCTCTCTGTCTCTTCTGTCAGCTGTGTATTCTCTCTGTCCCTCTTGTCATCTGTGTATTCTCTCTGTCTCTCTTGTCACCTGTGTATTTTCTCTGTCTTTTTTGTCATCTGTGTATTCTCTCTGTCTTTTTTGTCATCTGTGTATTCTCTCTGTCTTTTTTGTCATCTGTGTATTCTCTCTGTCTTTTTTGTCATCTGTGTATTCTCTCTGTCTTTTTTGTCATCTGTGTATTCTCTCTGTCTCTTTTGTCATCTGTGTATTCTCTCTGTCTCTTTTGTCATCTGTGTATTCTCTCTGTCTCTTTTGTCATCTGTGTATTCTCTCTGTCTCTTTTGTCATCTGTGTATTCTCTCTGTCTCTTTTGTCATCTGTGTATTCTCTCTGTCTCTTTTGTCATCTGTGTATTCTCTCTGTCTCTTTTGTCATCTGTGTATACTCTCTGTCTCTTTTGTCATCTGTGTATTCTCTCTGTCTCTTTTGTCATCTGTGTATTCTCTCTGTCTCTTTTGTCATCTGTGTATTCTCTCTGTCTCTTCTGTCATCTGTGTATTCTCTCTGTCTCTTCTGTCATCTGTGTATTCTCTATGTCTCTTCTGTCAGCTGTGTATTCTCTCTGTCTCTTCTGTCATCTGTGTATTCTCTCTGTCCCTCTTGTCATCTGTGTATTCTCTCTGTCCCTCTTGTCATCTGTGTATTCTCTATGTCTCTTCTGTCAGCTGTGTATTCTCTCTGTCTCTTCTGTCAGCTGTGTATTCTCTCTGTCTCTTCTGTCATCTGTGTATTCTCTCTGTCCCTCTTGTCATCTGTGTATTCTCTCTGTCCCTCTTGTCATCTGTGTATTCTCTCTGTCCCTCTTGTCATCCGTGTATTCTCTCTGTCCCTCTTGTCATCCGTGTATTCTCTCTGTCCCTCTTGTCATCCGTGTATTCTCTCTGTCTCTCTTGTCATCCGTGTATTCTCTCTGTCTCTCTTGTCATCCGTGTATTCTCTCTGTCCCTCTTGTCATCCGTGTATTCTCTCTGTCCATCTTGTCATCTATGTATTCTCTCTGTCCCTCTTGTCATCTGTGTATTCTCTCTGTCCCTCTTATCATCTATGTATTCTCTCTGTCTCTCTTGTCGTCCATGTATTCTCTCTCTGTCTCTCTTGTCTGTCCGTGTATTCTCTCTGTCTCTCTGTCCATCCATGTATTCTCTCTCTCTGTCTCTCTCTTGTCTGTCCGTGTATTCTCTCTCTCTGTCTCTCTTGTCTGTCCGTGTATTCTCTGTCTCTCTTGTCGTCCGTGTATTCTCTCTGTCTCTCTTGTCTGTCCGTGTATTCTCTCTGTCTCTCTTGTCTGTCCGTATATTCTCTCTCTGTCTCTCTCTTGTCTGTCCGTGTATTCTCTCTGTCTCTCTTGTCTGTCCGTGTATTCTCTCTGTCTCTCTTGTCTGTCCGTATGTTCTCTCTGTCTCTTTTTTGTCATCCGTGTATTCTCTCTCTGTCTGTTTGTCTGTCCGTGTATTCTCTCTGTCTCTTTTGTCTGTCCGTCTTATTCTCTCTGTCTCTTTTTATCCCGTGTATTCTCTCTGTCTCTTTGTCTGTCCGTGTATTCTCTCTGTCTTTGTCTGTCCGTGTATTCTCTGTCTCTTTTGTCTGTCCGTGTATTCTCTCTGTCTCTTTTGTCATCCGTGTATTCTCTCTGTCTCTTTTGTCTGTCCGTATATTCTCTCTGTCTCTTTTTGTCTGTCCGTGTATTCTCTGTCTCTTTTGTCTGTCCGTGTGTCTCTGTCTCTTTTGTCTGTCCATGTATTCTCTCTGTCTCTTTTTGTCTGTCTGTGTATTCTCTCTGTCTCTTTTTGTCTGTCCGTGTATTCTCTCTGTCTCTTTTGTCATCCGTATATTCTCTCTGTCTCTTTTGTCATCCGTGTATTCTCTCTGTCTCTTTTGTCATCCATGTATTCTCTCTGTCTCTTTTTGTCATCCATGTATTCTCTCTGTCTCTTTTGTCATCCGTGTGTCTCTCTGTCTCTTTTTGTCATCCATCCTTATTCTCTCTCTGTCTCTTTTTGTCTGTCCGTGTATTCTCTCTGTCTCTTTTGTCATCCGTGTATTCTCTCTGTCTCTCTTTTGTCAGCTGTGTATTCTCTCTGTCTCTTCTGTCAGCTGTGTATTCTCTCTTCTATCTGGCTGTGTATTCTCTCTTCTGTCCTCATGTTTTCTTTTTTATTTTCTGTCTCTCATATTCTTTTTGAATTTCTGTCTCTCATGTCTTCTTTTTGAATTTCTGTCTCCATGTCTTCTTTTGAATTTCTGTCTCCCATGTCTTCTTTGAATTTCTGTTTGTCTTTTAATTTCTATCTCCCATGTCTTCATTTTTAATTTCTGTCTCCCATGTCTTCCTTTTTTATTTTATGTCTCCTTTGTCTTCTTTTTTCTGTCTCTCCTGTCTACTTTTTTTCTGTCTCCCATGTCTTCTTTTTTCTGCCTCCCATGTCTTCTTTATTTCTGTCTCCCATGTCTTCTTTATTTCTGCCTCCCATGTCTTCTTTATTTCTGCCTCCCATATCTTCTTTTTTCTGTCTCCCATGTCTTCTTTTTATCTTGTCTCCCATGTCTCCTTTTTATCTTGTCTCCCATGTCTTCTTTTTATCTTGTCTCCCACGTCTTCTTTTTATCTTGTCTCCCATGTCTTCTTTATTTCTGTCTCCCATGTCTTCTTTATTTCTGTCTCCCATGTCTTCTTTTTTTCTGTCTCCCGTATCGTTATTTTATTTTCTGTCTCCCGTGTCGTTGTTTGGTCTGTTGTATCATTTGTTTATTTTCTCTGTCGCTTCTTTCAATTGTGTATTTCTATCTCTCTCTTCTATCATTTGTGAATTTTCTCTCAATCTTCCACCATTTGTAATTTCTCTTTATCTTTCGTATTTCCTGTCATCTGTGTCATTACTGTCTCTGCTGTCATCTGTGTTATTACTGTCTCTGCTGTCACCTGTGTCATTACTGTCTCTGCTGTCACCTGTGTCATTACTGTCTCTGCTGTCACCTGTGTCATTACTGTCTCTGCTGTCACCTGTGTCATTACTGTCTCTGCTGTCACCTGTGTCATTACTGTCTCTGCTGTCACCTGTGTCATTACTGTCTCTGCTGTCACCTGTGTCATTACTGTCTCTGCTGTCACCTGTGTCATTACTGTCTCTGCTGTCATATGTGTCATTACTGTCTCTGCTGTCATCTCTCTCTCTGTCATCATTTGTTTCCTTTCCGTCTCTCTCGTCCGTCATTTGTGTCCTTTTATGTCTCTGTCTACCATCATTTGTGTCTTTTCAGTCTCTCCCGTCTGTCATTTATGTCCTTTCAGTCTTCTCGTCTGTCATTTGTGTCCTTTCAGTCTCTCTCGTCTGTCATTTGTGTCCTTCTATTTGTTCTGTATTATCTCTGTCTCTTCCCTCATTTGTACAATTTATCTGTGTTTTCTGTCATTTGTGCATATTTTCTCTCTCGTTTGCTTTTTTTGTATTTTCTCTGTCCGTTCCGTCATTTGAATTTTGTATATCTCTTTTCAGTCATTCGTGCAATTTCTCTCTCTCTTCTTCTATTTGTGTTTTTCTCTCTCTCGCTTCCGCGTATTTGTGTATTTTTTATTTGCCTTCCGCCATTTGTGTTCTCCTAGTCTTTCCTGTCATTGTTATTTTCTGTGGCCAATATTTTCTCTGTGTCTTCTGTCATTTGTATTCTTTCTCTGTCACTTCTGTAATTTGTATTCTTTCTCTGTCTTTTCTGTCATTTGTATTTTTTCTATGTCTCTTCTATCAATTATATATTTCCGCTGTCTCGTCTATGATTTGTGTATTTTCTCATTCTCTTCACTCAAATGTGTATTTTCTCAGTCTCTTCACTCAAATGTGTATTTTCGCATTCTCTTCACTCAAATGTGTATTTTCACATTCTCTTCACTCAAATGTGTATTTTCTCAGTCTCTTCACTCAAATGTGCTTATTTTCTCAGTCTCTTCACTCAAATGTGTATTTTCTCAGTCTCTTCAATCAAATGTATTTTCTCAGTCTCTTCAATCAAATGTGTATTTTCTCAGTCTCTTCCAATCAAATGTGTATTTTCTCAGTCTCTTCAATCAAATGTGTATTTTCTCAGTCTCTTCAATCAAATGTGTATTTTCTCAGTCTCTTCACTTAAATGTGTATTTTCTCAGATCTCTTCACTCAAGTGTGTATTTTCTCAGTCTCTTCACTCAAATGTGTATTTTCTCAGTCTCTTCACTCAAATGTGTATTTTCTCAGTCTCTTCACTCAAATGTGTATTTTCTCAGTCTCTTCACTTAAATGTGTATTTTCTCAGTCTCTTCACTTAAATGTGTATTTTCTCAGTCTTTTCACTTAAATGTGTATTTTCTCAGTCTCTTCACTTAAATGTGTATTTTCTCAGTCTCTCTTCACTCAAGTGTGTATTTTCTCAGTCTCTTCAATCAAATGTGTATTTTCTCAGTCTCTTCAATCAAATGTGTATTTTCTCAGTCTCTTCAATCAAATGTGTATTTTCTCAGACTCTTCCACTCATGTGTGTATTTTCTCAGACTCTTCACTCATGTGTGTATTTTCTCAGTCTCTTCACTCAAGTGTGTATTTTTCTCAGTCTCTTCACTCAAGTGTGTATTTTCTCAGTCTCTTCACTCAAGTGTATTTTCTCAGTCTCTTCACTCAAGTGTGTATTTTCTCAGTCTCTTCACTTAAGTGTGTATTTTCTCAGTCTCTTCACTCAAGTGTGTATTTTTCCTCAGTCTCTTCTCAAGTGTGTATTTTCTCAGTCTCTTCACTCAAGTGTGTATTTTCTCAGTCTCTTCACTCAAGTGTGTATTTTCTCAGTCTCTTCACTCAAGTGTGTATTTTCTCAGTCTCTTCACTCAAGTGTGTATTTTCTCAGTCTCTTCACTCAAGTGTGTATTTTCTCAGTCTCTTCACTCAAGTGTGTATTTTCTCAGTCTCTTCACTCAAGTGTGTATTTTCTGATCTCTTCACTCAAGTGTGTATTTTTCTCAGTCTCTTCTCAAGTGTGAATTTTCTCAGTCTCTTCACTCAAGTGTGTATTTTCGCTTTATCGTCTGTGAAAATGTGCATTTTGTCTTTCTCTTCCGTTAATTATTTATTTTTGTGTCACTTAATTCAATTGTGTTTTTTATGTCAGTTTTCTCATTTGTGTATTTTTCTGTATCTTTTCTCTTTTGTGTATTTTTCTGTATCTTTTCTCTTTTGTGTATTTTTCTGTATCTTTTCTCTTTTGTGTATTTTTCTGTATCTTTTCTCTTTTGTGTATTTTTCTGTATCTTTTCTCTTTTGTGTATTGTCTGGCTTTTTTCTCGTTTTTGCATGATTTAAGTCTCTTTCCTCGTTTATGTATATTCTGTGTCACTTTTTCTTTTGTGTATTATCATGTCCATTTTCACATTTGTGTATTTTCTCTGATTCTTTTTCCGTTTCTGTTTTTTCTCCGTCTTTTCTCATTTTTTTTATTTTTTCAGTCTCCTTTCTCGCCTTTGTTTTTCTTCTCTCTCTTTTCTCATTTTCTCTGTCTCTTTTCGTATTGGGTTATTTTCTCTGTCTCTTTTATCGTTGGGTTATTTTCGCTGTCTCTTTTATCGTTGGGTTATTTTCGCTGTCTCTTTTATCGTTGGGTTATTTTCGCTGTCTCTTTTATCATTGGGTTATTTTCGCTGTCTCTTTTATCGTTGGGTTATTTTCGCTGTCTCTTTTCACGTTGGGTTATTATCGTTTGTGTATATACTCTTTGTCTTCTTTCGTTTGTGTATTTTCTCTTTGTCTTCTTTCGTTTGTGTATTTTCTCTTTGTCTTCTTTCGTTTGTGTATTTTCTCTTTGTCTTCTTTCGTTTGTGTATTTTCTCTTTGTCTTCTTTCGTTTGTGTATTTTCTCATTGTCTTTTCGGTGTTTATGTATTTTCTATGTATCATTTCTCGTTTGTGTATTTTCTATGTATCATTTCTCGTTTGTGTATTTTCTCTGTGACTTTCCTCGTTTGATTATTTTCTCTGTGACTTTCCTCGTTTGATTATTTTCTCTGTGACTTTCCTCGTTTGATTATTTTCTCTGTGACTTTCCTCGTTTAATTATTTTCTCTAGCACATTTTTCGTTTGTCTATACTCTCCGTCTCTTTTTTCGTTTGTGTAATACATTGTCTATTTTTTCGTTTGTGTATTATTCTATCTGCCTTTTAGCGTTTATAAATTTTATCTGTCTCTTTTCTCGATTGTGTATTTTCTCTGTCTCTTTTTTCCTTTCTGTATTTTCTCTGTCTCTATTTTCCTTTCTGTATTTTCTCTGTCTCTTTTTTTCCTTTCTGTATTTTCTCTGTCTCTTTTTTTCCTTTCTGTATTTTCTCTGTCTCTTTTTTTCCTTTCTGTATTTTCTCTGTCTCTTTTTTTCCTTTCTGTATTTTCTCTGTCTCTTTTTTTCCTTTCTGTATTTTTTCTGTCTGTATTTTTTCTGTCTCTTTTTTCCTTTCTGTATTAACGTTTGTGTATTTTCTCTTTGTCTTTTAACGTTTGTGTATTTTCTCTTTGTCTTTTAACGTTTGTGTATTTTCTCTTTGTCTTTTAACGTTTGTGTATTTTCTCTTTGTCTTTTAACGTTTGTGTATTTTCTCTTTGTCTTTTAACGTTTGTGTATTTTCTCTTTGTCTTTTAACGTTTGTGTATTTTCTCTTTGTCTTTTAACGTTTGTGTATTATCTCTTTGTCTTTTAACGTTTGTGTATTTTCTCTTTGTCTTTTAACGTTTGTGTATTTTCTCTTTGTCTTTTAACGTTTGTGTATTTTCTCTTTGTCTTTTAACGTTTGTGTATTTTCTCTTTGTCTTTTAACGTTTGTGTATTTTCTCTTTGTCTTTTAACGTTTGTGTATTTTCTCTTTGTCTTTTAACGTTTGTGTATTTTCTCTTTGTCTTTTAACGTTTGTGTATTTTCTCTTTGTCTTTTAACGTTTGTGTATTTTCTCTTTGTCTTTTAACGTTTGTGTATTTTCTCTTTGTCTTTTAACGTTTGTGTATTTTCTCTTTGTCTTTTAACGTTTGTGTATTCTCTCTGTGACTTTTCTGGTTTGAGTATTTTCTCTGTGACTTTTCTGGTTTGAGTATGTTCTCTAGCACATTTTTTGTTTGTCTATATTCTCCGTTTCTTTTTCTCGTTTGTGTCTTTTTCTTGTGTGTATTTTCTGTGTCTCTTTATTCTTGTGTGTACTTTCTGTGTCTCTTGTTTCTTTTGTGTATTTTCTGTGTCTCTTTATTCTTGTGTGTACTTTCTGTGTCTCTTTATTCTTGTGTGTACTTTGTGTGTCTCTTTTTTCTTTTGTGTATTTTCTGTGTCTCTTTTTTCTTGTGTGTACTTTCTGTGTCTCTTTATTCTTGTGTGTACTTTCTGTGTCTCTTTATTCTTGTGTGTACTTTCTGTGTCTCTTTATTCTTGTGTGTACTTTCTGTGTCTCTTTATTCTTGTGTGTACTTTCTGTGTCTCTTTATTCTTGTGTGTACTTTCGTGTCTCTTTATTCTTGTGTGTACTTTCTGTGTCTCTTTATTCTTGTGTGTACTTTCTGTGTCCTCTTTATTCTTGTGTGTACTTTCTGTGCCTCTTTATTCTTGTGTGTGCTTTCTGTGCCTCTTTTTTCCTTTGAGTATTTTCATCTCTCTTTTTACCGTTGTGAAATTTTCTGTCTCTTATTCTTCAGTAATTTCTCAGTTTCTTTCCTCGTTTGTGTAATACTTTGTCTATTTAATCGTTTGTGTAATACTTTGTCTATTTCCTTGTTTGTGTATTTTCTCTACCCATCTTCTCTTTTCTCCTTTGCGTATTTTCTCTGTCTCCTTTCTAGTTTTTGTATATTTTCTCTATCTTTTATCGTTGCTGTATTTGCTTTCTCTATTTTCTCGTTGGTGTATTTGCTCTGTCTATTTACACGTGGGTGTATTTTCTCTGTCTAATTTCTTGTGTGTATTTTTCTGTCTTTTTTCTTTTGTGTATTTTCACTGTTTCTGTTCTTTGTCACTTTTCTTTCTTTGTCACTTTTAATTTTGTGTATTTCCTCTGACTTTTTTCTCGTTTGTGTATATTTTCTGTCTGTTTTATTCTTTGTGTATTTCTTCTATGTTATACTTTGTGTATTTTTCTGTCTTATTCTTTCTGTATTTTCTCTCTTTTATACTTTTTGTATTTTCTCTCTTTTATACTTTTTGTATTTTCTCTCTTTTATACTTTTTGTATTTCTCTCTTTTATACTTTTTGTATTTCTCTCTTTTATACTTTTTGTATTTCTCTCTTTTATACTTTTTGTATTTTCTCCTTTTTATCCTTTCGGTATTTTCTCTCTATTGCCCATTCCGTATTATCTCTCTTATATCCTTTCTTTATTTTCTCTCTTTTATCATCATGTTTTGTTTGTGTATTTCCACTGTCTCCTTTCTCGTTTGTTTATTATCTCTGTCTCCTTTCTCGTTTGTTTATTATCTCTGTCTCCTTTCTCGTTTGTTTATTTTCTCTGTCTCTTTTCTCCTTTGTGTATTTTCTCTTTCTCTTTTCTCCTTTGTGTATTTTCTCTGTCTCCTTTCTCGTTTGTGTATTTTCTCTGTCTCCTTTCTCGTTTGTGTATTTTCTGTGTCTCCTTTCTCGTTTGTGTATTTTGCCTGTGTCATTTCTCGTTTGTGTATTTTGCCTGTGTCATTTCTCGTTTGTGTATTTTGCCTTTGTCATTTCTCGTTTGTGTATTTTGCCTTTGTCATTTCTCGTTTGTGTATTTTGCCTTTGTCATTTCTCGTTTGTGTATTTTGCCTTTGTCATTTCTCGTTTGTGTATTTTGCCTTTGTCATTTCTCGTTTGTGTATTTTGCCTGTGTCATTTCTCGTTTGTGTATTTTGCCTGTGTCATTACTCGTTTGTGTATTTTGCCTGTGTCATTTCTAGTTTGTGCATGTTCTCTGTGTCTTTTCTTGTTTGTGTATTTTCTATTTCTCCTTTCGCGTTTGTGTATTTTCTCTGTCTCTTTTCTTTTGTGTATTTTCTCTGTCTCTTTTCTTTTGTGTATATTCTCTGTCTCTTTTCTTTTGTGTATATTCTCTGTCTCTTTTCTTTTGTGTATATTCTCTGTCTCTTTTCTTTTGTGTATATTCTCTGTCTCTTTTCTTTTGTGTATTTTCTGTCTCTTTTCTTTTGTGTATTTTCTGTCTCTTTTCTTTTGTGTATTTTCTCTGTCTCTTTTCTTTTGTGTATTTTCTGTCTCTTTTCTTTTGTGTATTTTCTCTGTCTCTTTTCTTTTGTGTATTTTTTCTGTCTCTTTTCTTTGGTGTATTTTCTCGTTTGTGTATGCTCTCTGTGTCTTTCTCGTTTGTTTATTTTGCCTGTGTCATTTCTCGTTTGTGTATTTTGCCTGTGTCATTTCTCGTTTGTGTATTTTGCCTGTGTCATTTCTCGTTTGTGTATTTTGCCTGTGTCATTTCTCGTTTGTGCATGTTCTCTGTGTCTTTTCTTGTTTGTGTATTTTCTATTTCTCCTTTCGCGTTTGTGTATTTTCTCTGTCTCTTTTCTTTTGTGTATTTTCTCTGTCTCTTTTCTTTTGTGTATTTTCTCTGTCTCTTTTCTTTTGTGTATTTTCTCTGTCTCTTTTCTTTTGTGTATTTTCTCTGTCTCTTTTCTTTTGTGTATTTTCTCTGTCTCTTTTCTTTTGTGTATTTTCTCTGTCTCTTTTCTTTTGTGTATTTTTTCTGTCACTTTTCTTTTGTATTTTTTCCTGTCTCTTTCTTTGTGTATTTTTCTGTCTCTTTCTTTTGTGTATTTTTTCTGTCTCTTTTCTTTTGTGTATTTTTTCTGTCTCTTTCTTTCTTTTGTATTTTTTCTGTCTCTTTCTTTTGTGTATGTATGTATGTATGTATGTATTTTTTCTGTCTCTTTTTCTTTTGTGTATTTTTTCTGTCTCTTTTTCTTGTATTTTTTCTGTCTCTTTCTTTATGTATGTATGTATGTATGTATTTTTCTGTCTCTTTCTTTATTTTTTCTTTTTCTTTCTTGTATTTTTTCTTTCTTTTTTCTGTCTCTTTCTTTATTTTTTCTTTCTTTCTTTCTTTTTTTTTTCTGTCTCTTTTTCTTGTATGTATGTATGTATGTATGTCGATTGTGTCTTTCTTGCTTGCTTTCTCTGTGTCTTTCGTGTATTTTCTGTGTCTTTCGTTTCTTTCTCTGTGTCTTTCGTTTGTTCATTTTCTCTGTGTCTTTCTCTGTTTTCTCTGTGTCTTTCGTTTGTCTTTCTGTGTCTTTCTCGTTTGTCTATTTTCTCTGTGTCTTTCTCTTTCTTTCTCTGTGTCTTTCATTCTTTTGTGTGTCTTTCTCGTTTGTTTTCTCTGTGTATTTCTCGTTTGTGTATTTTTCTTGTATGTATGTATATTTCTTTCTCTCGTTTGTGTATTTTTCTTTTGTCTTTCTCGTTTGTCTATTTTCTCTGTGTCTTTCTCGTTTGTTTTCTCTGTGGACTTTCGTTTGTGTATTTTCTCTGTGTCTTTCTAGTTTGTGTATTTTCTCTGTGTCTTTCTAGTTTGTGTATTTTCTCTGTGTCTTTCTAGTTTGTATTTTCTCTGTGTCTTAGTTTGTGTATTTTCTCTGTGTCTTTCTTAGTTTGTGTATTTTGTGTCTTTCTAGCTATGTATTTCTCTCTCTGTGTCTTTCTTAGTTTGTGTATTTTCTCTGTGTCTTTAGTTTGTGTATTTTCTCTGTGTCTTTCTTAGTTTGTGTGTATTTTTCTCTGTGTCTTTCAGTTTGTATTTTCTCTGTGTCTTTCTAGTTTGTGTATTTTCTCTGTGTCTTTCTTAGTTTGTGTATTTTCTCTGTGTCTTTCTATTTGTGTATTTTCTCTGTGTCTTTCTAGTTTGTGTATTTCTTCTGTGTCTTTCTAGTTTGTGTATTTTCTGTGTCTTTCTAGGTTTGTGTATTTTCTCTGTGTCTTTCTAGTTTGTGTATTTTCTCTGTGTCTTCTAGTTTGTATTTCTCTGTGTCTTTCATTGTTTGTGTATTTTCTTCTGTGTCTTCTCTAGTTTGTATTTTCTCTGTGTCTTTCTAGTTTGTGTATTTTCTCTGTGTCTTTCTAGTTTGTGTATTTTCTCTTCTGTGTCTTTTCTCTGACTCTTTTCTTTTCTTTTTTCTCTCTTTTTTTCTCGTTTGTGTATTCTCGTTTTCTCTCTTTTATCTTTTGTTTATTTTCTCTCTTTTATCTTTTGTTTATTTTCTCTCTTTTATCTTTTGTGTATTTTCTCTCTTTTATCTTTTGTGTATTTTCTCTCTTTTATCTTTTGTGTATTTTCTCTGTCTCTTTCCTCATTTGTCTACTTTCTCTCAATGAATACTCGTTTGTGTATTTTATCTCTCTGATTTATGTTTTGTGTATTTTCCCTGTTTATTTTCTCATTTTTCCTTTGTATATTTAAACTGTCTCCTCCCTTGTTTGTGTATTTTCTTTGTCTTTTTCTCGTTTGTGTAATTTCTATCTCTGATTTACCGGTTGTGTACTTTCTCTCTCTGATGTCTCGTTTGTGTACATTGTCTCTCTGATGTCTCGTTTGTTTACATTCTCTTTTTGAATTCTCGTTTGTGACCTTTCTCTCTTTGATTTCCCGTTTGTGTATTTCTTTCTCTGATTACACGTTTGTGTATTTTCTGACTCGTTTTTCATTTGTGTATTATATCTGTCTCTTTTCCTGTATGTGTTTTTTCTCTCTCTGTTTTTTTCCATTGTGTATTTTCTCTCTCTGTTTTCTCGTTTGTGTATTTTCTCTGTCTCTATTCTCGTTTGTGCATTTTTCTGTCTTATTTCTTATTTGTGTATGTTCTCTCTCTCTTTTCTCGTTTGTGTACTTTCTATCTCTTATCTATCGTTTGTGTCATTGTCTCTCTGTTTTCTGTTTTGTGTATTTTTTTCTCTTTTATCTCGATTGTGTATGTTCATTTCTTTTGTGTATTATCTCTGTCTCATTTCTTTTGTGTATTATCTCTGTCTCTTTTCTCGATTGTGCATTTTTTCTGTCTCTTTTCTCGTTTATGTATTTTCTCTGTCTCTTTACTTTGGTGCATTTTCTCTGTCTCTTTTCTTTTGTGTATTTTCTCTGTCTCTTTTCTTTTGTGTATTTTCTCTGTCTCTTTTCTTTTGTGTATTGTCTCTATTGTTTTTCTTTTGTGTATTGTCTCTATTGTTTTTCTTTTCTGTTTTTCACTGTCACTTTTCTTTTGTGTATTTGTCCTGTCTTTTGTCTCGTTTGTGTATTTTCTCTGTCAATTTTCTTTTGTGTAATTTCTCTATCACTTTTCAATGGTGTATTTGTCCTGTCTCTTTTCTCGTTTGTATAATTTCTTTGTTAATTTTCTTGTTTGTGTATATTTTCTGTCTCTTTTCTTTTGTGTATTTTCTATGTCTTATTTCTTTTGTGTATTTTCTCTGTCTCTTTTTTGTGTATTTTCTCTGTCTCTTTTCTCGATTGTGTATTTTTTCTTTCTCTTTCCTCGACTGTGTATTTTTTCTGTCTCTATTCTCGTTTGTGTATTATCTCTCACTCTATTGTTACTTGTGTATTTTCCTGTCTCTTTTCTTGTTTGTGTATAATCTCTGTCTCTTTTTTGTGTGTATTCTCTGTCTGTTTTCCCGTTTGTGTGTATTCTCTGTCTGTTTTCCCGTTTGTGTGTATTCCCTGTCTGTTTTCCCGTTTGTGTGTATTCTCTGTCTGTTTTCCCGTTTTTGTGTGTTTTCTCTGTCTGTTTTCGCGTTTTTGTGTGTTTTCTCTGTCTGTTTTCCCGTTTGTGTGTTTTCTCTGTCTGTTTTCCCGTTCGTGTGTTTTCTCTGTCTGTAAATAAATACACGCACCCACAAACACACACACATATATATCTGCAAATAAATACAGGTATATATGTATCTTTTTTTTAATGATTTCACCCCGAGCAAGGCCGAAACGCCACTGATGTGCAGGGGGCTACGTAAATGTAAAAAGATGAATTAGTAAAGATTGAGGAGTACAAACTAGTTAGAATGGAACAATAGAAAGCTGAGAAAAGCAGGTGCAATGACAGATACATAGGTGGAGAGATAGGGAAGGTTATACGGGGGTGGGGAGAGAGCTAGAGTCCAGTGGTTAGTAGATGAGTATTGACTTTGCATTTACATTTCTGGAGGTTGTAGCCGTCAGGAAAGCAAGAATACGGGAGCGAGTTCCACAGGCGGGAATTGCAGGAGTAGAATTGTCGTCTGCATTTGGCTAACCTGACTGTGAATGGGTGGAACCCAGTTGCCAGTCTGGTCGCACGAGTAAACACCTGTTGAGGAGGCATCAGTGACTTAAGTTCTTCTGAGCAGAAGCCATGAAATTATTTATAGAACAGACAAAGGGAGGCCACATTTCTACGATGGGGAAGTGGCTGCAGTCGAGCCGCCAGATCAGTACCTATCACATTACAGACTCTCCTTTGGTGCCTGTCAAGAACACTGAGGAGAACGGCAGGGGCACCTGACCATAAATGGCAGCAGTACTCCATTCACGGACGGATGGTTGTCTTATATATATGCAGGATGGATTCAGGTGGGGAAAACATTCTGGATCGACATAGTGACCCAACCTTCTTAACAGTAGATTTTGCTATGGATTCAATATAGTGGTTCCATTTGAGGTCTGAGGACAGGGTAAGTCCGAGTAGGCGTAGTGTATTACTCTTCGGGAGAATCGCTTGGTCCATGCTTATAGGAGGCAGGAGAGGTTGCCTGTAATGGTTGACAGACAACAGCTTGGTCTTAGATGAATTGAAGTTGACAAGCCACTTCTTGCCCCAGTTCACCACAGAGTGTAGATCCCGTTCAAGGTCAGCAGCGAGATTATGTCTGTCCGCCACGACAGGTTTCTTACTGGTGAGGGATTATATTGTAGTGTCATCTGCGTAGATGCCTACTGATGACTTGATCTCATCTGCGAGGTCGTTGATGAAAATAAGGAAGAGCGTCGGGCCCAGGATAGAGCCCTGTAGGACACCAGCATTCGTGCTGTAGGACGAAGAGACACGACCATTCAGAACGACTTTCATTTTGCGGTTATTTAAGAAAGATTGGATTAGGTCGAGCAGGCGACCGGTAATACCATAACCGCGTATTTTGCATAGGAGGCCAGAGTGCCAAACCCTGTAGAAATACTTGGTGATGTCTAGAGCAACCGCGCGAGCCTCGTCAGACTGGATCAAGGACCTGTAGCATGTACTCCGTTACGGTTGTTAGAAGGTCGGCGGTGGACCTGGCAAAGCGGAATCCAAATTGCCTGTCGGAGAACAGTTTGTGGGCGGTGAGATGATGAACTAGTTCAGCATTGATTATAGCCCCGAATACTTTCTCAAATATCGGTAGAAGACTGATAGGGCGATAGTTGGATGGGTCCGCTGGTTCACCACAGTTCTTAAATACAGGGATGTCTAAAGAGAGAATTCCAGCATGCAGGAAAACAGGAAGAAGAAAGGCAGTAGTTAAATAGTTTAGAGAGGACAGAGGAAAGTTCAGGAGAACACCTCTTAAGGACTATCACCGGTATTTCATCGACTCCAAACGCCTTATGGAGGTCGAGTTTTGAAATTACTCTGGATACTACTGTCGGGGTAATCTCTGTCATTTTCTTTTGTGTATTTTCACTGTCTCTTTTATTTTGTGTAATTTCTCTGCCTCTTTTCTTTTGTGTATTTTCTCTATCTCTTTTCTTTTGTGTATTTTCTCTGTCTCTTTTCTTTTGTGTATTTTCTCTGTCTCTTTTCTTTGGTGTATTTTCTCTGTCACTTTTCTTTTGTGCATTTTCGATGTCTCTTTACTTTTGTGTATTTTCGCTGTCTATTTTCTTTTGTGTATTTTCGCTGTCTGTTTTCTTTTGTGTATTTTCTCTGTCTCTTTTCTCGTTTGTGTATTTTCTCTGTCACTTTTCTCGTTTGGGTATTTTCTCTGTCTATTTTCTCGTTTGTGTATTTTCTCTTTTTTATGTCTTTCCTGTATTTTCTCTGTCTCTTTTCTGTATTTTCTCTGTCTCCTTTCTTTTCTGTATTTGCTCTGTTTCTTTTGTGTTTTTCTCTGTCTCTTTTCTTTTGTGTATTTTCTCTGTCTCCTTTCCTTTCTATATTTTCTCTGTCTCCTTTCCTTTCTAAATTTTCTCTGTCTCCTTTCCTTTCTATATTTTCTCTGTCTCCTTTCCTTTCTATATTTTCTCTGTCTCATGTTCTTTTGTGAATTTCCTCTGTTTATTTTTGTGTGTTTTGTCTGTCTTTCTTTGTGTGTATTTTCTCTGCCTCTTTTCTAGTTTGTGTATTTTCTCTGTCTCTTTCCTCGTTTGTGTATTTTCTCTGTCTATTTTCTCGTTTGTGTATTTTCTCTTTTTTTGTCTTTCCTGTATTTTCTCTGTCTCTTTTCTGTATTTTCTCTGTCTCCTTTCTTTTGTGTATTTTCTCTGTCTCCTTTCCTTTCTGAAATTTCTCTGTCTACTTTCCTTTCTGAAGTTTCCCTGTCTCCCCTTCCTTTCTGAAGTTTCTCTGTCTCCTTTCTTTTCTGAAGTTTCTCTGTCTCCTCTCCTTTCTGAAGTTTCTCTGTCTCCTCTCCTTTCTGAAGTTTCTCTGTCTCCTTTCCTTTCTGAAGTTTCTCTGTCTCCTTTCCTTTCTGAAGTTTCTCTGTCTCCTTTCCTTTCTGAAGTTTCTCTGTCTCCTTTCCTTTCTGAAGTTTCTCTGTCTCCTTTCCTTTCTGAAGTTTCTCTGTCTGCTTTCCTTTCTGTATTTTCTCTGTCTGCTTTCCTTTCTGTATTTTCTCTGTCTGCTTTCCTTTCTATATTTTCTCTGTCTGCTTTCCTTTCTGTATTTTCTCTGTCTGCTTTCCTTTCTGTATATTCTCTGTCTGCTTTCCTTTCTGTATTTTCTCTGTCTGCTTTCCTTTCTGTATATTCTCTGTCTCCTATCCTTGCTGTATTTTCTCTGTCTCCTATCCTTTCTGTATTTTCACTGTCTTCTATCCTTTCTGTATTTTCACTGTCTTCTATACTTTCTGTATTTTCACTGTCTTCTATCCTTTCTGTATTTTCACTGTCTTCTATCCTTTCTGTATTTTCACTGTCTTGTATCCTTTCTGTATTTTCACTGTCTTCTATCCTTTCTGTATTTTCACTGTCTTCTATCCTTTCTGTATTTTCACTGTCTTCTATCCTTTCTATATTTTCTCTGTCTCCTTTCCTTTCTGTATTTTCTCTGTCTCCTTTCCTTTCTATATTTTCTCTGTCTCCTTTCCTTTCTATTTTTCCCTGTCTCCTTTCCTTTCCTCCTTTCTTTTCCTGTCTCCTTTCCTTTCTATATTTTCTCTGTCTCCTTTCCTTTCTATATTTTCTCTGTCTCCTTTCCTTTCTATATTTTCTCTGTCTCCTTTCCTTTCTATATTTTCTCTGTCTCCTTTCCTTTCTATATTTTCTCTGTCCTCCTTTCCTTTCTATCTTTCTCTGCCTCCTTTCCTTTCTATATTTTCTCTGCCTCCTTTCCTTTCTATATTTTCTCTGCCTCCTCCTTTCTACATTTTCTCTGCCTCCTTTCCTTTCTATATTTTCTCTGCCTCCTTTCCTTTCTATATTTTCTCTGTCTTTTTTATTTCCTGTTTTATCTCTGTCTCTTATTCTTTTGTGAATTTCCTCTGTTTATTTTTGTGTATTTTGTCTGTCTTTATTTTTGTGTATTTTCTCTGTCTCTTTTCTCGTTTGTGTACTTTCTCTGTCTCTTTTCTCGTTTGTGTACTTTCTCGGTCTCTTTTCTCGTTTGTGTATTTTCTCTGTCTCTTTTCTCGTTTGTGTATTTTCTCCGTACTCTTTTCTCGTTTGTGTATTTTCTCTGTCTCTTTTCTCGTTTGTGTATATTCTCTGTCTCTTTTCTCGTTTGTGTATCTTCTTTTTTTTTGTCTTTCCTGTATTTTCCCTGACTCTTTTCTGTATTTTCTCTGTCTCCTTTCTTTTCTGTATTTTCTCTGTTTCTTTTGTGTTTTTTCTCTGTCTCTTTTCTTTTCTGTATTTTCTCTGTCTCCTATCCTTTCTGACGTTTCTCTGTCTCCTTTCCTTTCTGAAGTTTCTCTGTCTCCTTTCCTTTCTGAAGTTTCTCTGTCTCCTTTCCTTTCTGAAGTTTCTCTGTCTCCTTTCCTTTCTGAAGTTTCTCTTTGCCTTTCCTTTCTTTCTCTGTCCTTTCCTTTCTGAAGTTTCTCTGTCTCCTTTCCTTTCTGAAGTTTCTCTGTCTCCTTTCCTTTCTGAAGTTTCTCTGTCTCCTTTCCTTTCTGAAGTTTCTCTGTCTCCTTTCCTTTCTGAAGTTTCTCTGTCCTCTTTCCTTTCCTTTCTGTATCCTTTTCTCTGTTTCTGCTTTCCTTTCTTTCTAATTTTCTCTGTCTCCTTTCCTTTCTGTATTTTCTCTGTCTGCTTTCCTTTCTGTATTTTCTCTGTCTGCTTTCCTTTCTGTATTTTCTCTGTCTGCTTTCCTTTCTGTATTTTCTCTGTCTGCTTTCCTTTCTGTATTTTCTCTGTCTGCTTTCCTTTCTGTATTTTCTCTGTCAGCTTTCCTTGCTGTATTTTCTCTGTCTCCTTTCCTTTCTGTATTTTCTCTGTCTCCTTTCCTTTCTGTATATTCTCTGTCTGCTTTCCTTTCTGTATTTTCACTGTCTCCTTTCCTTTCTGTAATTTTACTGTCTCCTTTCCTTTCTGTATTTTCACTGTCTCCTTTCCTTTCTGTATTTTCACTGTCTCCTTTCCTTTCTGTATTTTCACTGTCTCCTTTCCTTTCTGTATTTTCACTGTCTCCTTTCCTTTCTGTATTTTCACTGTCTCCTTTCCTTTCTGTATTTTCACTGTCTCCTTTCCTTTCTGTATTTTCACTGTCTCCTTTCCTTTCTGTATTTTCACTGTCTCCTTTCCTTTCTGTATTTTCACTGTCTTTTTTCCTTTCTGTATTTTCTCTATTTTCTCTGTCACCTTTCCTTTCTATATTTTCTCTGTCTCCTTTCCTTTCTATATTTTCTCTATTTTCTCTGTCTCCTTTCCTTTCTATATTTTCTCTGTCTCCTTGCCTTTCTATATTTTCTCTGTCTCCTTTCCTTTCTACATTTTCTCTGTCTCCTTTCCTTTCTATAGTTTCTCTGTCTTATTTATTTCCATTTTTATCTCTGTCTCATGTTCTTTTGTGAATTTCCTCTGTTTATTTTTGTGTATTTTGTCTGTCTTTATTTTTGTGTATTTTCTCTGCCTCTTTTCTAGTTTGTGTATTTTCTCTACCTCTTTTCTAGTTTGTGTATTTTCTCTACCTCTTTTCTAGTTTGTGTATTTTCTCTGTCTCTTTTCTCGTTTGTGTATTTTCTCTGTCTCTTTTCTCGTTTGTGTATTTTCTCTGTCTCTTTTCTCGTTTGTGTATTTTCTCTGTCTCTTTTCTCGTTTGTGTATTTTCTCTGTCTCTATTCTCTTTTCTGTATTTTCTCTGTTTCTTTTGTGTTTTTTCACTGTCTCTTTTTTTTTGTGTATTTTCTCTGTCTCCTTTCCTTTCTGAAGTTTCTCTGTCTCTTTTCCTTTCTGAAGTTTCTCTGTCTCTTTTCCTTTCTGAAGTTTCTCTGTCTCTTTTCCTTTCTGAAGTTTCTCTGTCTCCTTTCCTTTCTGAAGTTTCTCTGTCTCCTTTCCTTTCTGAAATTTCTCTGTCTCCTTTCCTTTCTGAAATTTCTCTGTCTCATTTCCTTTCTGAAATTTCTCTGTCTCCTTTCCTTTCTGAAATTTCTCTGTCTCCTTTCCTTTCTGAAGTTTCTCTGTCTCCTTTCCTTTCTGTATTTTCTCTGTCTCCTTTCCTTTCTGTATTTTCTCTGTCTGCTTTCCTTTCTGTATTTTCTCTGTCTCCTATCCTTTCTGTATTTTCTCTGTCTCCTATCCTTGCTGTATTTTCTCTGTCTCCTATCCTTGCTGTATTTTCTCTGTCTCCTATCCTTGCTGTATTTTCTCTGTCTCCTATCCTTGCTCTATTTTCTCTGTCTCCTATCCTTGCTGTATTTTCTCTGTCTCCTATCCTTGCTGTATTTTCTCTGTCTCCTATCCTTGCTGTATTTTCTCTGTCTCCTATCCTTGCTGTATTTTCTCTGTCTCCTATCCTTGCTGTATTTTCTCTGTCTCCTTTCCTTTCTGTCTATTCTCTGTCTCCTTTCCTTTCTGTATTTTCACTGTCTCCTTTCCTTTCTGTATTTTCACTGTCTCCTTTCCTTTCTGTATTTTCTCTGTCTCCTTTCGTTTCTGTATTTTCTCTGTCTCTATTCTCGTTTGTGTATTTTCTCTGTCTCTATTCTCGTTTGTGTATTTTCTCTGTCTCTATTCTCGTTTGTGTATTTTCTCTGTCTCTATTCTCGTTTGTGTATTTTCTCTCTCTCTATTCTCGTTTGTGTATTTTCTCTCTCTCTATTCTCGTTTGTGTATTTTCTCTCTCTCTATTCTCGTTTGTGTATTTTCTCTCTCTCTATTCTCGTTTGTGTATTTTCTCTCTCTCTATTCTCGTTTGTGTATTTTCTCTCTCTCTATTCTCGTTTGTGTATTTTCTCTCTCTCTATTCTCGTTTGTGTATTTTCTCTCTCTCTATTCTCGTTTGTGTATTTTCTCTCTCTCTATTCTCGTTTGTGTATTTTCTCTCTCTCTATTCTCGTTTGTGTATTTTCTCTCTCTCTATTCTCGTTTGTGTATTTTCTCTCTCTCTATTCTCGTTTGTGTATTTTCTCTCTCTCTATTCTCGTTTGTGTATTTTCTCTCTCTCTATTCTCGTTTGTGTATTTTCTCTCTCTCTATTCTCGTTTGTGTATTTTCTCTCTCTCTATTCTCGTTTGTGTATTTTCTCTCTCTCCATTCTCCTTCGTGTATCTTCTCTGTCTCTTTTCTCCTTCGTGTATCTTCTCTGTCTCTTTTCTCCTTCGTGTATCTTCTCTGTCTCTTTTCTCCTTCGTGTATCTTCTCTGTCTCTTTTCTCCTTCGTGTATCTTCTCTGTCTCTTTTCTCCTTCGTGTATCTTCTCTGTCTCTTTTCTCCTTCGTGTATCTTCTCTGTCTCTTTTCTCCTTCGTGTATCTTCTCTGTCTCTTTTCTCCTTCGTGTATCTTCTCGGTCTCTTTACTCCTTCGTGTATCTTCTCTGTCTCCATTCTCGTTAGTGTATCTTCTCTGTCTCTTTTCTCCTTCGTGTATCTTCTCTGTCTCTTTTCTCCTTCGTGTATCTTCTCTGTCTCTTTTCTCCTTCGTGTATCTTCTCTGTCTCTTTTCTCCTTCGTGTATCTTCTTAGTCTCTTTTCTCCTTCGTGTATCTTCTTAGTCTCTTTTCTCCTTCGTGTATCTTCTCTGTCTCTTTTCTCCTTCGTGTATCTTCTCTGTCTCTTTTCTCCTTCGTGTATCTTCTCTGTCTCTTTTCTCCTTCGTGTATCTTCTCTGTCTCTTTTCTCCTTCGTGTATCTTCTCTGTCTCTTTTCTCCTTCGTGTATCTTCTCTGTCTCTTTTCTCCTTCGTGTATCTTCTCTGTCTCTTTTCTCCTTCGTGTATCTTCTCTGTCTCTTTTCTCCTTCGTGTATCTTCTCTGTCTCTTTTCTCCTTCGTGTATCTTCTCTGTCTCTTTTCTCCTTCGTGTATCTTCTCTGTCTCTTTTCTCCTTCGTGTATCTTCTCTGTCTCTTTTCTCCTTCGTGTATCTTCTCTGTCTTTTTCTCCTTCGTGTATTTTCTCTTTCTCTTTTCTCGTTTGTTTAATTTCTCTCTCTGATTTCTCGTTTGTGTATTTTCTCTGTCTCTTTTCACGTTTCTTTGTTTTCTCTGTCTCTTTTCACGTTTCTTTATTTTCTCTGTCACTTTTCTCGTTTTTGTATTTTCTATTTCTGTTTTCTCATTGTGTATTTGTTTTCTCTTTTGTCGTTTGGTTATTTTTTCTGTCACTTTTCTCGTTCGTGTATTTGCTCTGCCTATTTTATCGTTTTGTATTGTCTCTGTATCTCCTTTCCTTTCTGAAGTTTCTCTGTCTCCTTTCCTTTCTGAAGTTTCTCTGTCTCCTTTCCTTTCTGAAGTTTCTCTGTCTCCTTTCCTTTCTGAAGTTTCTCTGTCTCCTTTCCTTTCTGAAGTTTCTCTGTCTCCTTTCCTTTCTGAAGTTTCTCTGTCTCCTTTCCTTTCTGAATTTTCTCTGTCTCCTTTCCTTTCTGAATTTTCTCTGTCTCCTTTCCTTTCTGAATTTTCTCTGTCTCCTTTCCTTTCTGAAGTTTCTCTGTCTCCTTTCCTTTCTGAAGTTTCTCTGTCTCCTTTCCTTTCTGAAGTTTCTCTGTCTCCTTTCCTTTCTGAAGTTTCTCTGTCTCCTTTCCTTTCTGAAGTTTCTCTGTCTCCTTTCCTTTCTGAAGTTTCTCTGTCTCCTTTCCTTTCTGAAGTTTCTCTGTCTCCTTTCCTTTCTGAAGTTTCTCTGTCTCCTTTCCTTTCTGAAGATTCTCTGTCTCCTTTCCTTTCTGAAGATTCTCTGTCTCCTTTCCTTTCTGAAGATTCTCTGTCTCCTTTCCTTTCTGAAGATTCTCTGTCTCCTTTCCTTTCTGAAGATTCTCTGTCTCCTTTCCTTTCTGAAGATTCTCTGTCTGTTTTCCTTTCTGTAAATTCTCTGTCTGCTTTCATTTCTGTATATTCTCTGTCTGCTTTCCTTTCTGTATATTCTCTGTCTGCTTTCCTTTCTGTATATTCTCTGTCTGCTTTCCTTTCTGTATATTCTCTGTCTGCTTTCCTTTCTGTATATTCTCTGTCTGCTTTCCTTTCTGTATATTCTCTGTCTGCTTTCCTTTCTGTATATTCTCTGTCTGCTTTCCTTTCTGTATATTCTCTGTCTGCTTTCCTTTCTGTATATTCTCTGTCTGCTTTCCTTTCTGTATATTCTCTGTCTGTTTCCTTTCTGTATTCTCTGTCTGCTTTCCTTTCTGTATATTCTCTGTCTGCTTTCCTTTCGTCTTTCTTTCTGTCTGCTTTCCTTTCTGTATTCTCTGTCTGTTTCCTTTCTGTATATTCTCTGTCTGCTTTCCTTTCTGTATATTCTCTGTCTGCTTTCCTTTCTGTATATTCTCTGTCTGCTTTCCTTTCTGTATATTCTCTGTCTGCTTTCCTTTCTGTATATTCTCTGTCTGCTTTCCTTTCTGTATATTCTCTGTCTGCTTTCCTTTCTGTATATTCTCTGTCTTTTGCTTTCCTTTCTGATATTCTCTGTCTGCTGTACTTTCTGTATTTTCTCTGTCTGCTGTACTTTCTGTATTTTCTCTGTCTGCTGTACTTTCTGTATTTTCTCTGTCTGCTGTACTTTCTGTATTTTCTCTGTCTGCTGTACTTTCTGTATTTTCTCTGTCTGCTGTACTTTCTGTATTTTCTCTGTCTGCTGTACTTTCTGTATTTTCTCTGTCTGCTGTACTTTCTGTATTTTCTCTGTCTGCTGTACTTTCTGTATTTTCTCTGTCGGCTTTCCTTTCTGTATTTTCTCAGTCTCCTATCCTTGCTGTATTTTCTCAGTCTCCTAACCTTGCTGTATTTTCTCAGTCTCCTATCCTTGCTGTATTTTCTCTGTCTCCTATCCTTTCTGTATTTTCACTGTCTCCTATCCTTTCTGTATTTTCACTGTCTCCTTTCCTTTCTGTATTTTCTCTGTCTCCTTTCCTTTCTGTATTTTCTCTGTCTCCTTTCCTTTCTATATTTTCTCTGTCTCCTTTCCTTTCTATATTTTCTCTGTCTCCTTTCCTTTCTATATTTTCTCTGTCTCCTTTCCTTTCTATATTTTCACTGTCTCCTTTCCTTTCTATATTTTCTCTGTCTCCTTTCCTTTCTATATTTTCTCTGTCTCCTTTCCTTTCTGTATTTTCTCTGTCTCCTTTCATTTCTATATTTTCTCTGTCTTTTTATTTCCTGTTTTATCTCTGTCTCATATTCTTTTGTGAATTTCCTCTGTTTATTTTTGTGTATTTTGTCTGTCTTTATTTTTGTGTATTTTCTCTGTCTCTTTTCTCGTTTGTGTATTTTCTCTGTCTCTTTTCTCGTTTGTGTATTTTCTCTGTCTCTTATCTCGTTTGTGTATTTTCTCTGTCTCTTTTCTCTTTTCTGTATTTTCTCTGTCTCCTTTCTTTTCCTTATTTTCTCTGTTTCTTTTGTGTTTTTTCTCTGTCTCTTTTCTTTTCTGTATTTTCTCTGTCTCCTTTCCTTTCTGAAGTTTCTCTGTCTCCTTTCCTTTCTGAAGTTTCTCTGTCTCCTTTCCTTTCTGAAGTTTCTCTGTCTCCTTTCCTTTCTGAAGTTTCTCTGTCTCCTTTCCTTTCTGAAGTTTCTCTGTCTCCTTTCCTTTCTGAAGTTTCTCTGTCTCCTTTCCTTTCTGAAGTTTCTCTGTCTCCTTTCCTTTCTGAAGTTTCTCTGTCTCCTTTCCTTTCTGTATTTTCTCTGTCTCCTTTCCTTTCTGTATTTTCTCTGTCTCCTTTCCTTTCTGTATTTTCTCTGTCTCCTTTCCTTTCTGTATTTTCTCTGTCTGCTTTCCTTTCTGTATTTTCTCTGTCTGCTTTCCTTTCTGTATTTTCTCTGTCTGCTTTCCTTTCTGTATTTTCTCTGTCTGCTTTCCTTTCTATATTTTCTCTGTCTGCTTTCCTTTCTGTATTTTCTCTGTCTGCTTTCCTTTCTGTATTTTCTCTGTCTGCTTTCCTTTCTGTATTTTCTCTGTCTGCTTTCCTTTCTGTATTTTCTCTGTCTGCTTTCCTTTCTGTATTTTCTCTGTCTGCTTTCCTTTCTGTATTTTCTCTGTCTGCTTTCCTTTCTATATTTTCTCTGTCTCCTTTCCTTTCTATAATTTCTCTGTCTCCTTTCCTTTCTATAATTTCTCTGTCTCCTTTCCTTTCTATATTTTCTCTGTCTCCTTTCCTTTCTATAATTTCTCTGTCTCCTTTCCTTTCTATAATTTCTCTGTCTCCTTTCCTTTCTATAATTTCTCTGTCTCCTTTCCTTTCTATAATTTCTCTGTCTCCTTTCCTTTCTATATTTTCTGTCTCCTTTCCTTTCTATATTTTCTCTGTCTCCTTTCCTTTCTATATTTTCTGTCTTTTTTATTTCCATTTTTATCTCTGTCTCATGTTCTTTTTTGAATTTCCTCTGTTTATTTTTGTGTATTTTGTCTGTCTTTATTTTTGTGTATTTTCTCTGCCTCTTTTATAGTTTGTGTATTTTCTCTGTCTCTTTTCTCGTTTGTGTATTTTTTCTTTTTTTGTCTTTCCTGTATTTTCTCTGTCTCTTTTCTGTATTATCTCTGTTTCTTTTGTGTTTTTTCTCTGTCTCTTTTCTTTTGTGTATTTTCTCTGTCTTCTTTCCTTTCAGAAGTTTCTCTGTCTCCTTTGCTTTTGTGAAGTTTCTCTGTCTCCCCTTCCTTTCTGTATTTTCTCTGTCTCCTTTCCTTTCTGAAGTTTCTCTGTCTCTTTTCCTTTCTGAAGTTTCTCTGTCTCTTTTCCTTTCTGAAGTTTCTCTGTCTCCTTTCCTTTTTGAAGTTTCTCTGTCTCCTTTCCTTTCTGAAGTTTCTCTGTCTGCTTTCCTTTCTGAAGTTTCTCTGTCTGCTTTCCTTTCTGAAGTTTCTCTGTCTCCTTTCCTTTCTGAAGTTTCTCTGTCTCCTTTCCTTTCTGAAGTTTCTCTGTCTCCTTTCCTTTCTGTATTTTCTCTGTCTCCTTTCCTTTCTGTATTTTCTCTGTCTCCTTTCCTTTCTGTATTTTCTCTGTCTGCTTTCCTTTCTGTATTTTCTCTGTCTGCTTTCCTTTCTGTATTTTCTCTGTCTGCTTTCCTTTCTGTATTTTCTCTGTCTGCTTTCCTTTCTGTATTTTCTCTGTCTGCTTTCCTTTCTGTATTTTCTCTGTCTGCTTTCCTTTCTGTATTTTCTCTGTCTGCTTTCCTTTCTGTATTTTCTCTGTCTGCTTTCCTTTCTGTATTTTCTCTGTCTGCTTTCCTTTCTGTATTTTCTCTGTCTCCTATCCTTGCTGTATTTTCTCTGTCTCCTATCCTTGCTGTATTTTCTCTGTCTCCTATCCTTGCTGTATTTTCTCTGTCTCCTATCCTTGCTGTATTTTCTCTGTCTCCTATCCTTGCTGTATTTTCTCTGTCTCCTATCCTTGCTGTATTTTCTCTGTCTCCTATCCTTGCTGTATTTTCTCTGTCTCCTATCCTTGCTGTATTTTCTCTGTCTCCTATCCTTGCTGTATTTTCTCTGTCTCCTATCCTTGCTGTATTTTCTCTGTCTCCTATCCTTGCTGTATTTTCTCTGTCTCCTATCCTTGCTGTGTTTTCTCTGTCTCCTTTCCTTTCTGAAGTTTCTCTGTCTCCTTTCGTTTCTGTATTTTCTCTGTCTCCTTTCGTTTATGAATATTCTCTGTCTCTATTCTCGTTTGTGTATTTTCTCTGTCTGTATTCTCGTTTGTGTATTTTCTCTGTCTGTATTCTCGTTTGTGTATTTTCTCTGTCTCTATTTTCGTTTGTGTATTTTCTCTGTCTCTATTCTCGTTTGTGTATTTTCTCTGTCTCTATTTTCGTTTGTGTATTTTCTCTGTCTCTATTTTCGTTTGTGTATTTTCTCTGTCTCTATTTTCGTTTGTGTATTTTCTCTGTCTCTATTTTCGTTTGTGTATTTTCTCTGTCTCTATTCTCGTTTGTGTATTTTCTCTGTCTCTATTCTCGTTTGTGTATTTTCTCTGTCTCTATTCTCGTTTGTGTATTTTCTCTGTCTCTATTCTCGTTTGTGTATTTTCTCTGTCTCTATTCTCGTTTGTGTATTTTCTCTGTCTCTATTCTCGTTTGTGTATTTTCTCTGTCTCTATTCTCGTTTGTGTATTTTCTCTGTCTCTATTCTCGTTTGTGTATTTTCTCTGTCTCTATTCTCGTTTGTGTATTTTCTCTGTCTCTATTCTCGTTTGTGTATTTTCTCTGTCTCTATTCTCGTTTGTGTATTTTCTCTGTCTCTATTCTCGTTTGTGTATTTTCTCTGTCTCTATTCTCGTTTGTGTATTTTCTCTGTCTCTATTCTCGTTTGTGTATTTTCTCTGTCTCTATTCTCGTTTGTGTATTTTCTCTGTCTCTATTCTCGTTTGTGTATTTTCTCTGTCTCTATTCTCGTTTGTGTATTTTCTCTGTCTCTATTCTCGTTTGTGTATTTTCTCTGTCTCTATTCTCGTTTGTGTATTTTCTCTGTCTCTATTCTCGTTTGTGTATTTTCTCTGTCTCTATTCTCGTTTGTGTATTTTCTCTGTCTCTATTCTCGTTTGTGTATTTTCTCTGTCTCTATTCTCGTTTGTGTATTTTCTCTGTCTCTATTCTCGTTTGTGTATTTTCTCTGTCTCTATTCTCGTTTGTGTATTTTCTCTGTCTCTATTCTCGTTTGTGTATTTTCTCTGTCTCTATTCTCGTTTGTGTATTTTCTCTGTCTCTATTCTCGTTTGTGTATTTTCTCTGTCTCTATTCTCGTTTGTGTATTTTCTCTGTCTCTATTCTCGTTTGTGTATTTTCTCTGTCTCTATTCTCGTTTGTGTATTTTCTCTGTCTCTATTCTCGTTTGTGTATTTTCTCTGTCTCCATTCTCGTTTGTGTATCTTCTCTGTCTCCATTCTCCTTCGTGTATCTTCTCTGTCTCCATTCTCCTTCGTGTATCTTCTCTGTCTCCTTTCTCCTTCGTGTATCTTCTCTGTCTCTTTTCTCCTTCGTGTATCTTCTCTGTCTCTTTTCTCCTTCGTGTATCTTCTCTGTCTCTTTTCTCCTTCGTGTATCTTCTCTGTCTCTTTTTCTCCTTCGTGTATCTTCTCTGTCTCTTTTCTCCTTCGTGTATCTTCTCTGTCTCTTTTCTCCTTCGTGTATCTTCTCTGTCTCTTTTCTCCTTCGTGTATCTTCTCTGTCTCTTTTCTCCTTCGTGTATCTTCTCTGTCTCTTTTCTCCTTCGTGTATCTTCTCTGTCTCTTTTCTCCTTCGTGTATCTTCTCTGTCTCTTTTCTCCTTCGTGTATCTTCTCTGTCTCTTTTCTCCTTCGTGTATCTTCTCTGTCTCTTTTCTCCTTCGTGTATCTTCTCTGTCTCTTTTCTCCTTCGTGTATCTTCTCTGTCTCTTTTCTCCTTCGTGTATCTTCTCTGTCTCTTTTCTCCTTCGTGTATCTTCTCTGTCTCTTTTCTCCTTCGTGTATCTTCTCTGTCTCTTTTCTCCTTCGTGTATCTTCTCTGTCTCTTTTCTCCTTCGAGTATCTTCTCTGTCTCTTTCTCCTTCGTGTATCTTCTCTGTCTCTTTCTCCTTCGTGTATCTTCTTCTGTCTCTTTCTCCTTCGTGTATCTTCTCTGTCTCTTTTCTCCTTCGTGTATTTTCTTCCTTCTGTCTCTCTCTGTCCTTATTCTCTGTCTCTTTCTCCTTCGTGTATCTCTCTGTCTCTTTCTCCTTCGTGTATCTTCTCTGTCTCTTTTCTCCTTCGTGTATCTTCTCTGTCTCTTTTCTCCTTCGTGTATCTTCTCTGTCTCTTTCTCCTTCGTGTATCTTCTCTGTCTCTTTTCTCCTTCGTGTATCTTCTCTGTCCTCCATTCTTCGTTAGTGTTTCTTCTCTGTCTCTTTTCTCCTTCGTGTATCTTCTCTTCTCTTTCTCCTTCGTGTATCTTCTCTGTCTCCATTCTCGTTAGTGTTTCTTCTCTGTCTCTTTCTCCTTCGTGTGTCATTCTCTGTCTCTTTTCTCCTTCGTGTATCTTCTCTGTCTCTTTTCTCCTTCGTGTATCTTCTCTGTCTCTTTCTCCTTCGTGTATCTTCTCTGTCTCTTTTCTCCTTCGTGTATCTTCTCTGTCTCTTTCTCCTTCGTGTATCTTCTCTGTCTCTTTCTCCTTCGTGTATCTTCTCTGTCACTTTTCTCCTTCGTGTATCTTCTCTGTCTTTTTCTCTTTCGTGTATTTTCTCTGTCTCTTTTCTCGTTTGTTTAATTTCTCTCTCTGATTTCTCGTTTGTGTATTTTCTCTGTCTCTTTTCACGTTTCTTTATTTTCTCTATCACTTTTCTCGTTTTTGTATTTTCTATTTCTGTTTTCTCACTAGTGTATTTGTTTTCTCTTTTGTCGTTTGGTTATTTTTTCTGTCACTTTTCTCGTTCGTGTATTTGCTCTGCCTATTTTATCGTTTTGTATTGTCTCTGTATCTTTTGTCGTTTGTGTATTTTCTCGGTCATTTAATCCGTTATGTATTTTCTCATTTTATCGTTTGTGTATTTTCTCTGTTTTTTCGTTTGTGTATCATCCCTCTTTTTTCGTTTGTGTATCCTCCCTCTTTTTTCGTTTGTGTATCCTCCCTCTTTTTTCGTTTGTGTGTTCTCCCTCTTTTTTCGTTTGTGTGTTCTCTCTCTTTTATCGTTTGTGGTTTTCTCTCTTTCTTTTATCGTTTGTGGTTTTCTCTCTTTCTTTTATCGTTTGTGGTTTTCTCTCTTTCTTTTATCGTTTGTGGTTTTCTCTCTTTCTTTTATCGTTTGTGGTTTTCTCTCTTTCTTTTATCGTTTGTGGTTTTCTCTCTTTCTTTTATCGTTTGTGGTTTTCTCTCTTTCTTTTATCGTTTGTGGTTTTCTCTCTTTCTTTTATCGTTTGTGGTTTTCTCTCTTTCTTTTATCGTTTGTGGTTTTCTCTCTTTCTTTTATCGTTTGTGGTTTTCTCTCTTTCTTTTATCGTTTGTGGTTTTCTCTCTTTCTTTTATCGTTTGTGGTTTTCTCTCTTTCTTTTATCGTTTGTGGTTTTCTCTCTTTCTTTTATCGTTTGTGGTTTTCTCTCTTTCTTTTATCGTTTGTGGTTTTCTCTCTTTCTTTTATCGTTTGTGGTTTTCTCTCTTTCTTTTATCGTTTGTGGTTTTCTCTCTTTCTTTTATCGTTTGTGGTTTTCTCTCTTTCTTTTATCGTTTGTGGTTTTCTCTCTTTCTTTTATCGTTTGTGGTTTTCTCTCTTTCTTTTATCGTTTGTGGTTTTCTCTCTTTCTTTTATCGTTTGTGGTTTTCTCTCTTTCTTTTATCGTTTGTTTCTTTTCTCTCTTTGTTTTCTCGTTTGTATATATTCTCTGTCTTTTTTCTTCTCTCGTTTCTATATTCTCTGACTTTTTTCTCGTTAGTGTATGTTCTCTGTCTTTTTTCTCGGTAGTGTATGTTCTCTGTCTTTTTTTCTCGGTAGTGTATGTTCTCTGTTTTTTTTCTTTTTTCGGTTAGTGTATGTTCTCTGTCTTTTTTCTCGTTAGTGTATGTTCTCTGTCTTTTTTCTCGTTACTGTATGTTCTCTGTCTTTTTTTCTCGTTAGTGTATGTTCTGTCTTTTTAACTCCTTAGTTTATTTACTCTGTCTCTTTTCTCGTTAGTGTTTTTACTTTATCACTTTTCTCGTTTGTGTATATTCTCTGTCTCCTTTCTTGTTTGTGTATCTTTTTCTGTCTCTTGTATCGTTTGTGTCTGTTCTCTGTCTCTTTTGTCGTTTCTGTATGTTCTCTGTCTCATTACTCGTTTCTGTATGTTCTCTGTCTCTTTTCTCGTTTCTGTATGCGCTCTGTCTCTTTTTCTCGTTTCTGTATGCTCTCTGTCTCTTTTCTCGTTTCTGTATGCTCTCTGTCTCTTTTTCTCGTTTCTGTATGCTCTCTGTCTCTTTTTCTCGTTTCTGTATGCTCTCTGTCTCTTTTTCTCGTTTCTGTATGCTCTCTGTCTCTTTTTCTCGTTTCTGTATGCTCTCTGTCACTTTTTCTCGTTTCTGTATGCTCTCTGTCTCTTTTTCTCGTTTCTGTATGCTCTCTGTCTCTTTTTCTCGTTTCTGTATGCTCTCTGTCTCTTTTTCTTTCTTTGCTCTTTCTGTCTCTTTTTATGTTTCTGTCTCTGTCTCTTTTTCTCGTTTCTGTATGATCTCTGTTAATATTTTCATTTGTCTTTTTTTCTGTCTCTTTTATATATGTGTATTTCCTCTGGCTCTTTTCTCAAATGTGTATTACCTATGTTTTTTTTATATGGGTGTCTTTTTCGCTGTCACTTTTCTAGGTGGTGTCCTTTTCTCAGACTCTTTTCTAATTTGTGTCTATTTTCTGTCTCTTTTCTCTTTGGTGTGTTTCCTCTGTCTCATCCTTCTCTGTTTTTCGTCATTTGTGTATTTTTCTCTGTTTTTCGTCATTTGTGTATTTTCTCTGTTTTTCGTCATTTGTGTATTTTCTCTGTTTTTCGTCATTTGTGTATTTTCTCTCTTTTTCGTCATTTGTGTATTTTCTCTCTTTTTCGTCATTTGTGTATTTTCTCTCTTTTTCGTCATTTGTGTATTTTCTCTCTTTTTCGTCATTTGTGTATTTTCTCTCTTTTTCGTCATTTGTGTATTTTCTCTATTTTTCGTCATTTGTGTATTTTCTCTATTTTTCGTCATTTGTGTATTTTCTCTCTTTTTTGTCATTTGTGTCTTCTCTCTCTTTTTCGTCATTTGTGTATTCGCTTTCTCGCCATTTGTGTTTCCTCTCTCTCTCGTCATTTGTGTATCCTCTCTCTCTCTCTCGTCATTTGTGTATCCACTCTCTCTCGACATTTGTGTATCCTCTCTCTCTCGTCATTTGTGAATTCTGTATCTCTCTCTCTCGTCATTTGTGTATTCTGTCTCTCTCTCGTCATTTGTGTATTCTGTCGCTCTCTCGTCATTTGTGTATTCTGTCGCTCTCTCGTCATTTCTGTATTCTGTCGCTCTCTCGTCATTTCTGTACTCTGTCGCTCTCTCGTCATTTGTGTATTCTGTCTCTCTCTCGACATTTGTGTATTCTGTCTCTCTCTCGTCATTTTTGTATTCTGTGTCTCTCTCGTCATTTTTGTATTCTGTGTCTCTCTCGTCATTTTTGTATTCTGTGTCTCTCTCGTCATTTGTGTATTCTGTCTCTCTCTCGACATTTGTGTATTCTGTCTCTCTCTCGACATTTGTGTATTCTGTCTCTCTCTCGTCATTTTTGTATTCTGTCTCTCTCTCGTCATTTGTGTATTCTCTCTCTCTCGTCATTTGTGTATTCTCTCTCTCTTTTTCGTCATTTGTGTATTCTCTCTCTCTTTTTCGTCATTTGTGTATTCTCTCTCTCTTTTTCGTCATTTGTGTATTCGCTCTCTCTTTTTCGTCATTTGCGTATTCTCTCTCTTTTTCGTCATTTGCTTATTCTCTCTCTTTTTCGTCATTTGCTTATTCTCTCTCTTTTTCGTCATTTGCGTATTCGCTCTCTTTTTCGTCATTTGCGTATTCGCTCTCTTTTTCGTCATTTGCGTATACGCTCTCTTTTTCGTCATTAGTGTATACGCTCTCTTTTTCGTCATTAGTGTATACGCTCTCTTTTTCGTCATTAGTGTATACGCTCTCTTTTTCGTCATTAGTGTATAGCGCTCTCTTTTTCGTCATTAGTGTATACGCTCTCTTTTTCGTCATTTGTGTATTCACCTTTTCGTCATTTCTGTATTCGCTTTCTCGTCATTTGTGTATCCTCTCTCCTTCTCTCTCGTCATTTGTGTATTCTGTCTCTCTCTCGTCATTTGTGTATTCTGTCTCTATCTCGTCATTTGTGTATTCTGTCTATATCTCGTCATTTGTGTATTCTGTCTATATCTCGTCATTTGTGTATTCTGTCTATATCTCGTCATTTGTGTATTCTGTCTATATCTCGTCATTTGTGTATTCTGTCTCTCTCTCGTCATTTGTGTATTCTGTCTATGGCTCGTCATTAGTGTATTCTGTATCTCTCTCTCGTCATTTGTGAATTCTGTCTCTCTCTCGTCATTTGTGTATTCTCTCTCTCTCGTCATTTGTGTATTCTGTCTCTCTCTCGTCATTTGTGTATTCTGTCTCTCTCTCGTCATTTGTGTATTCTTTATCTCTCTCTCGTCATTTGTGTATTCTTTATCTCTCTCTCGTCATTTGTGTATTCTTTATCTCTCTCTCTCGTCATTTGTGTATTCTTTATCTCTCTCTCGTCATTTGTGTATTCTTTATCTCTCTCTCGTCATTTGTGTATTCTGTATCTCTCTCTCGTCATTTGTGTATTCTGTATCTCTCTCTCGTCATTTGTGTATTCTGTATCTCTCTCTCGTCATTTGTGTATTCTGTCTCTCTCTCGTCATTTGTGTATTCTGTCTCTCTCTCGTCATTTGTGTATTCTGTATCTCTCTCTCGTTCATTTGTGTATTCTGTCTCTCTCTCGTCATTTGTGTATTCTGTCTCTCTCTCGTCATTTGTGTATTCTGTATCTCTCTCTCGTCATTTGTGTATTCTGTCTCTCTCTCGTTCAATTGTGTATTCTGTGTCTCTCTCGTCACTTTGTGTATTCTGTGTCTCTCTCGTCACTTTTGTATTCTGTGTCTCTCTCGTCACTTTTGTATTCTGTGTCTCTCTCGTCACTTTTGTATTCTGTGTCTCTCTCGTCACTTTTGTATTCTGTGTCTCTCTCGTCACATTTGTATTCTGTGTCTCTCTCGTCATTTTTGTATTCTGTGTCTCTCTCGTCATTTTTGTATTCTGTGTCTCTCTCGTCATTTTTGTATTCTGTGTCTCTCTCGTCATTTTTGTATTCTGTGTCTCTCTCGTCATTTTTGTATTCTGTGTCTCTCTCGTCATTTTTGTATCCTGTCTCTCTCTCGTCACTTTTTGTATCTCTCTCTCTCTCTCGTCACTTTTGTATCTCTCTCTCTCTCTCGTCACTTTTGTATTCTCTCTCTCTCTCGTCACTTTTGTATTCTCTCTCTCTCTCTCGTCACTTTTGTATTCTGTCTCTCTCTCTCGTCACTTTTTTATTCTGTCTCTCTCTCTCGTCACTTTTTTATTCTGTCTCTCTCTCTCGTCACTTTTTTATTCTGTCTCTCTCTCTCTCTTTTTTCGTCACTTTTGTACTTCTGTCTCTCTCTCGTCATTTGTGTATTCTCTCTCTCGTCATTTGTGTATTCTCTCTCTCTCTCGTCATTTGTGTATTCTCTCTCTCTCGTCATTTGTGTATTCTCTCTCTCTCTCTCTCGTCATTTGTGTATTCTCTCTCTCTCTCTCTCTCGTCATTTGTGTATTCTCTTTATCTTTCGTCGTTTGTGTATTCTCTCTATCTTTCGTCATTTGTGTGTTTTCTCTCTCTTTCTGTTACGACCTTTGTTTATTTTCTATCTTTTTCTCGACCTTCATGTGTGCATTTTCACTCTATCACTTCCGCCATTAAAATAATAATTGTTTCACTTCTGTTATTTTTGTGTTTTCTTTCTCCCTTGTCAACCATTTTTATAAATTCTTTTTATTTGTCACCACTTCAAGCCTCCCAGTCATTTTTGTTCTCCCTATCTCTCGTGTTATTTGTTCACATACTGTATGTCCTGTATATTCTTTTTCTGCCATATGTGTATTTTCTCTATCTCATCTGTCATTTGCGTACCTTCTCTGTCTCATCGATCAGTTGTGTAACATCTCAGTTGTGTAACATCTCACCGATCCATCCTGTCCCTTCTCTGTCATATTGTTACATTCTGTACCTTCACTGTCTAATCAGTCTCATCTGTCTATTTATTGCGTACTCTGTGCGTCTCATCTGTCTATTGCGTACTCTGTGCGTCTCATCTGTCTATTGCGTACTCTGTGCGTCTCATCTGTCTATTGCGTACTCTGTGCGTCTCATCTGTCTATTGCGTACTCTGTGCGTCTCATCTGTCTATTGCGTACTCTGTGCGTCTCATCTGTCTATTGCGTACTCTGTGCGTCTCATCTGTCTATTGCGTACTCTGTGCGTCTCATCTGTCTATTGCGTACTCTGTGCGTCTCATCTGTCTATTGTGTCCTCTCTGTCATTTTTTTATCTTCTGTGTATCATCTGTCATTTTTTTATCTTCTGTGTCTCATCTATCCATTTTTGACTTTCAATCTTTCACCTGTCAGGTGTTTGCTACATACTCTCATCTGGCAATTGTTTACTACTGTCTCTCATCTCTCAATTGTGTACATTCTCTGTCTCATGTATCAATTCTGTACCTTCACTGTTTTATTTTTTGTGTAATATATGTCCCATCTGTCAATTTGTTACCTTCTGTGTCCCATCTGTCAATTTTTTACTACTCTATCTCTCTCATCTGTCAATTGTTTACTTTCTCTGTCTCCTCTGACCAATTGTTTACTTTCCCTCTATCATCCTTTAATTGTCTACTTTTTCTGTCCCATGCATGTCTCTTTACTCATGTGTGTATCTTGCATGTCTCTTTACTCATGCGTGTATCTTGCATGTCTCTTTACTCATGCGTGTATCTTGCATGTTTCTTTACTCATGCGTGTATCTTGCATGTCTCTTTACTCATGCGTGTATCTTGCATGTCTCTTTACTCATGCGTGTATCTTGCATGTCTCTTTACTCATGCGTGTATCTTGCATGTCTCTTTACTCATGCGTGTATCTTGCATGTCTCTTTACTCATGCGTGTATCTTGCATGTCTCTTTACTCATGCGTGTGTATTGTCTGTCTCTTTACTCATGCGTGTGTATTGTCTGTCTCTTTACTCATGCGTGTGTATTGTCTGTCTCTTTTCTCATGCGCGTATTGTCTGTCTCTTTTCTCGTGTGTGTATTGTCTGTCTCTTTTCTCATGTGTGTCTATTTTCTGTCTCTTTTCTCATGTGCGTGTATTGTCTGTCTCTTTTCTCATGCGCGTATTGTCTGTCTCTTTTCTCATGTGTGTGTATTGTCTGTCTCTTTTCTCATGTGTGTGTATTGTCTGTCTCTTTTCTCATGTGTGTGTATTGTCTGTCTCTTTTCTCATGTGCGTGTATTGTCTGTCTCTTTTCTCATGTGCGTGTATTGTCTGTCTCTTTTCTCATGTGTGTGTATTGTCTGTCTCTTTTCTCATGTGTGTGTATTGTCTGTCTCTTTTCTCATGTGTGTGTAGTGTCTGTCTCTTTTCTCATGTGTGTCTATTTTCTGTCTCTTTTCTCATGTGTGTGTATTGTCTGTCTCTTTTCTCATGTGCGTGTATTGTCTGTCTCTTTTCTCATGTGTGTTGTTTCTCTGTCTCTTTTCTCATGTATGTTGTTTCTCTGTCTCTTTTCACATGTGTGTTGTTTCTCTGTCTCTTTTCTCATGTGTGTTGTTTCTCTGTCTCTTTTCTCATGTGTGTTGTTTCTCTGTCTCTTTTCTCATGTGTGTTGTTTCTCTGTCTCTTTTCTCATGTGTCTTGTTTCTCTGTCTCTTTTCTCATGTGTGTTGTTTCTCTGTCTCTTTTCTCATGTGTGTTGTTTCTCTGTCTCTTTTCTCATGTGTCTTGTTTCTCTGTCTCTTTTCTCATGTGTCTTGTTTCTCTGTCTCTTTTCTCATGTGTCTTGTTTCTCGGTCTCTTTTCTCATGTGTCTTGTTTCTCTGTCTCTTTTCTCATGTGTCTTGTTTCTCTGTCTCTTTTCTCATGTGTCTTGTTTCTCTGTCTCTTTTCTCATGTGTCTTGTTTCTCTGTCTCTTTTCTCATGTGTCTTGTTTCTCTGTCTCTTTTCTCATGTGTCTTGTTTCTCTGTCTCTTTTCTCATGTGTCTTGTTTCTCTGTCTCTTTTCTCATGTGTCTTATTTCTCTGTCTCTTTTCTCATGTGTCTTTTTTCTCTGTCTCTTTTCTCATGTGTCTTGTTTCTCTGTCTCTTTTCTCATGTGTCTTGTTTCTCTGTCTCTTTTCTCATGTGTCTTGTTTCTCGGTCTCTTTTCTCATGTGTCTTGTTTCTCGGTCTCTTTTCTCATGTGTCTTGTTTCTCGGTCTCTTTTCTCATGTGTCTTGTTTCTCGGTCTCTTTTCTCATGTGTCTTGTTTCTCGGTCTCTTTTCTCATGTGTCTTGTTTCTCGGTCTCTTTTCTCATGTGTCTTGTTTCTCGGTCTCTTTTCTCATGTGTCTTGTTTCTCGGTCTCTTTTCTCATGTGTCTTGTTTCTCGGTCTCTTTTCTCATGTGTCTTGTTTCTCGGTCTCTTTTCTCATGTGTCTTGTTTCTCGGTCTCTTTTCTCATGTGTCTTGTTTCTCGGTCTCTTTTCTCATGTGTCTTGTTTCTCGGTCTCTTTTCTCATGTGTCTTGTTTCTCGGTCTCTTTTCTCATGTGTCTTGTTTCTCGGTCTCTTTTCTCATGTGTCTTGTTTCTCGGTCTCTTTTCTCATGTGTCTTGTTTCTCGGTCTCTTTTCTCATGTGTCTTGTTTCTCGGTCTCTTTTCTCATGTGTCTTGTTTCTCGGTCTCTTTTCTCATGTGTCTTGTTTCTCGGTCTCTTTTCTCATGTGTCTTGTTTCTCTGTCTCTTTTCTCATGTGTCTTGTTTCTCTGTCTCTTTTCTCATGTGTCTTGTTTCTCGGTCTCTTTTCTCATGTGTCTTGTTTCTCTGTCTCTTTTCTCATGTATCTTGTTTCTCTGTCTCTTTTCTCATGTATCTTGTTTCTCTGTCTCTTTTCTCATGTGTTTTGTTACTCTGTCTCTTTTCTCATGTGTTTTGTTTCTCTGTCTCTTTTCTCATGTGTTTTGTTTCTCTGTCTCTTTTCTCATGTGTTTTGTTTCTCTGTCTCTTTTCTCATGTGTCTTATTTCTCGGTCTCTTTTCTCATGTGTCTTATTTCTCGGTCTCTTTTCTCATGTGTCTTGTTTCTCGGTCTCTTTTCTCATGTGTCTTGTTTCTCGGTCTCTTTTCTCATGTGTCTTGTTTCTCGGTCTCTTTTCTCATGTGTCTTGTTTCTCGGTCTCTTTTCTCATGTGTCTTGTTTCTCGGTCTCTTTTCTCATGTGTCTTGTTTCTCGGTCTCTTTTCTCATGTGTCTTGTTTCTCGGTCTCTTTTCTCATGTGTCTTGTATCTCGGTCTCTTTTCTCATGTGTCTTGTATCTCGGTCTCTTTTCTCATGTGTCTTGTTTCTCGGTTTCTTTTCTCATGTGTCTTGTTTCTCGGTCTCTTTTCTCATGTGTCTTGTTTCTCGGTCTCTTTTCTCATGTGTCTTGTTTCTCGGTCTCTTTTCTCATGTGTCTTGTTTCTCGGTCTCTTTTCTCATGTGTCTTGTTTCTCGGTCTCTTTTCTCATGTGTCTTGTTTCTCGGTCTCTTTTCTCATGTGTCTTGTTTCTCGGTCTCTTTTCTCATGTGTCTTGTTTCTCGGTCTCTTTTCTCATGTGTCTTGTTTCTCGGTCTCTTTTCTCATGTTTGTATATACTTTGTCTCTTTTCTCATGTGTACATTTCCTCTGTCTTATTTCTCAGGTGTGGAATTTATCTGTCTCTTTTCTTATGTGTGCATTTTTGTACCATTTCTAATGTATGAATTTTTTCTTTTTTTCCTCTGTCTTTTTTCTCATGAGTGTATTTTCTGTCTTTTATCATGTCTGTCATATCTCTGTCAATTTCTCGTGTCTGTATTATCTCTGTCTCATTTCCTTTTGTGTATTATCTTTTACTTTTCTCAGTTGTGCATTTTCTCTGTCTCATTTCTCATATGTGTACGTTTTTCTCTCTTCTCAAGTGTGTATTATCTTTGCGTCCATTCTCATGTGTGTATTTTCTCTGTCGCTTTTCCTATGTGTGTATTTTCTCTGTCTCTTTTTCCATGTGTGTATATTCTCTCTCTCTTTTCCCATGTGTGTATTTTCTCTGCCTCTTTTCTTATGTGTGTCCATTCTCTGTCTCTTTTCTCATGT
This sequence comes from Ascarosepion bandense, assembly GCA_037127315.1. Lineage (NCBI taxonomy): Eukaryota > Metazoa > Mollusca > Cephalopoda > Sepiida > Sepiidae > Ascarosepion > Ascarosepion bandense. The sequence goes on from JBBBDQ010000190.1 coordinate 6,180,789, forward strand.
GTATTTTTGCACAGTCATTTTTTGTATGTGTATTTTCACTGCCTATTTTCTGGTGTGTTTTATCCTCTGTCTCTTTTCCCATGTGTCTTATCATTTTTGTCCTCCCGTTCTGTCTTTTTATTTTTGTCCTCTCTTTCTGTCCTGTAACTTTTGTCATCCCTTTCCCTCTGGTTAATTTTGTCCTACCTTTCTGTCCAGTAACCTTTGTTCTCTCTTTCTGTCTTTTCCCTTTTGTCCTCCCTTTCTGTCCGGTTACATTTGTCCTCAATTTCTGTGCGGTCATTTTGTCTTACCTATCTGTCCGGTCACATTTTTACTTCACTTTCTGTCCGGTCACTTTTGTCCTCCCCGGTTCTAAATTCATTTTTGTCCTCCCATTCCACCAGAACAATCCTGTCATTTTTGTCCTCCGGGCTAGTCCTGTCATTTGTGTCCATTCTGTCAGAGTTGTGTTTTCTTTGTCTCTTCTCTCAAATATTTATTTTCTTTTTCTCCTCTGTCATTTGTGTACTTTCCAATCATTTTTTTTTATTTTCTCTCTCGCTCTGCAGTCAGTTTTCATTTTGTCTCAGGTTTCAGACAATTTTTTACTTTCTCTCTCTCTCTCTTTCTCACTTCCGCCATTTGTATAAGTTCTATTTCTACTTACCTTCATTTGTTTATTTTAAAATCTCTCTCGCTCTCTCTCTCTCTCTCTCACACACACACATCAATTCTGCATTTTATCACTATCTACCGTCATTTGTGTATGTTCATTCACTTTTCCGTCATTTGTGTATTTTCACTCTCTCTTCCGCAATTTGTGTATTCTCTCTTTCACTCTTCTGTTATTTGTGTTATTTTTTTCTCGTGTGTGTATTATCTCTCTCTCTTTTCTCGTGTGTGTATTATCTCTCTCTTTTCTCGTGTGTATATTATCTCTGTCGTTTTTCGCATGTGTGCCTTTTCTCTGACTCTTTTCTCACCCTGTATTTCCTGTCATTTGTGCCCTCTGTCTCTGTCCTGTTATTTGTGCAAACACTTTCTGTCCTGTCATTTGTGACCACGCTGTCTGTCCTGTCATTTGTGACCACGCTGTCTGTCCTGTCATTTGTGACCACGCTGTCTGTCCTGTCATTTGTGACCACGCTGTCTGTCCTGTCATTTGTGACCATCCTGTCTGTCCTGTCATTTGTGACCATCCTGTCTGTCCTGTCATTTGTGACCACCCTGTCTGTCCTGTCATTTGTGACCACCCTGTCTGTCCTGTCATTTGTGACCACCCTGTCTGTCCTGTCATTTGTGACCACCCTGTCTGTCCTGTCATTTGTGACCACCCTGTCTGTCCTGTCATTTGTGACCACCCTGTCTGTCCTGTCATTTGTGACCACCCTGTCTGTCCTGTCATTTGTGACCACCCTGTCTGTCCTGTCATTTGTGACCACCCTGTCTGTCCTGTCATTTGTGACCACCCTGTCTGTCCTGTCATTTGTGACCACCCTGTCTGTCCTGTCATTTGTGACCACCCTGTCTGTCCTGTCATTTGTGACCACCCTGTCTGTCCTGTCATTTGTGACCACCCTGTCTGTCCTGTCATTTGTGACCAGCCTGTCTGTCCTGACATTTGTGACTACCCTTCTGTCTTGTCATTTCTAACCACCCTGTCTGTCTTGACATTTGTGACCACCCTATCTGTCCTGTCTCTCTTTTGCCATTTGTGTATAGTCTATCTCTCTCATTCCTCATTTATAACCAACGTTTCTCTCCTGTTTTCTCTCTCACACTCTCTCTCCTCTTTCATGTGTATATTTTCTGTCTCTTCTCTCAGTTGTTTTTTTCTGTTTCTTCTCTGAATTATGCATGTTCTCTGTTTTCTCTGTCATTCGTGTGTTTTTGTCTCTTCTCTCAATTTTTATATTTATCTCTCCTCTTACTTTTGCAGTTTTGTCATTTCTGTATTTTCGTTCTCTCTCTTTGTGAATTTTCTCTGTAATTTCTCTTTTATTCTCTCCTGACTCATTTGCGAGTTTTCTGAAATTTTCCTCTCAGTTTTGCATTTTGTTTCCCTTCTTCCACCATTTGTGTATTTTTACTGACTCTTCCGCCATTTGTGCATATCTCTCTCTCACACACCCTCTTCCGATAATTGTGTAATTTTTCTCAATCTTCTGAGATTTGTGTCTTTTCTGTCTCCAATGTTTTTTGTGTCCATTCTCTCTCCACTGTTGTTTATTTCATTTGTGTCTCCCCTGTCTCTTTCGTTGTTTTTGTATTTTCTCTGTCTCACGTGTATTTGTTTGTTTTTACTGTCTCTTTCTTTGTCTACTTCTTTGCCTGTCATTTGTACATAAACTTTTCACTGTTGTATTTTTTGCTTTCTTCTGCATTTTTCCCTAATCTTTTTATTCTATATCCTCTGTGTTTCTATGCCTTTCCTCTGCCATTTTTCTGTTTTATTACGTACTCTCCTGCATTTTTTCTCATCTGTCATTTCTGTCTTATGTTTTTGTAGTGTCATGTTTGTTTACAATTTTTCTTGTATCATTTGTCTCAAACGTTTGTTTCATTTCATTTTTCTCAGTCATCTAAACTGCAATTGTTGTATTTTGAACCGTCATCTATCATTCATATCTTTTAAACTGTTTACACTGTTATTTTAATCTCTTGATTCTGTTAATACTTTTTTCAAAACTGTTTCCTATACCATGTCTCTCTTCTAAACTGTTTCTCTCTCACAGTTTTCTTCTCGTCGTTTAACACTTTCATACGTGTTTTAGTGAGGTGTGTCTTCCGAACCGTTGGCCTTCTTTAGAGTGCCGTTTCTAATATTAACTGTTTTGTCTGTAATGCCAAATCGTTTTGTCTTTTCCCACGCGTGATCTCCCCACATCAAAAGGGTGTCTGCTCTAGTCAATTGTCCTCTTAAGGATTCATATTAACACTGGTCTTCAAGCAAGTTTCTTCTTCCACTTATGTCGTTATCTATTTTTCCTGTCATTAGTGTTTATCAAACGTATTTTGTCATTAGTGACTTCTCGTTTGTGAATTCTCAGCTCTATTTTGTGATTTGTATCTTTCTAACTGTTTTTTATTTGTCTCCCCAACTGCTTACCCAGACATTTGTCTCTTCTTAACTGCTTAAACTGACATTTTTGTCTTCCCAACCATTTCACCTGATTCTGGTGTGCTTCCAAACTTTTTTCTCGTCGCTTCCCAACTGCTTACCTTTATATTTTTGCCTTCTCAACTGATTACACTGATATTTGTGCCTTCTTAACTATTATGCTTATGTTTGTGCCTGCCTAACTGCTTACCCTGACATTTGCGTTTTCCCAAATGTTTATCCTGACATATGTGTCTTCCTAACCGTTTACCCTGACATTTTTGTCTTCCCAACAATTTACCCTGACATTTGTGTCCTCTCAAACTTTTGCCTTAATATTTCTGTCTTTCCAAAGGTTTGCCTAGACATTTGTGTCTTTCCAAATGTTTACCTTGATATTTGTCTCTTCTAAAACTGATGCTCTGTCATTTGTCTCTTCCAAACCGTTTGCTCTGACATTTATCTCTTCCAAACCGTTTGTTCTGACATTTTTCTCTTCCAAACCGTTTGCTCTGACATTTATCTCTTCCAAACGATTTGCTCTGACATTTATCTCTTCCAAAACGTTTGCTCTGATATTTGTATCTTCCAAACCGTTTGCCAAGACATCTGTGTTTTTCCAAAAGTTCGACTTGACATTTGTGTCTTCCCATCATTTTGCCTTGACATTTGAGTCTTCCCAAATGTTTGCCTTGACATTTGTGACTTCCCAACCGTTTGCCTGAGTCATTCTGTTTTCTAATCCGTTTGTCATGTCATTTATGTTTGCATAACCGCTTTTCTTGATATTTCTCACTTATCAAACCTTTGTCTTGACATTTGTGTCTTCCCATCCATTTACCTTGACATTTGTGTCTTTCCGAATATTTGCCTTGACATTTGTGTGTTTTCAAACATTTGCCTTGACATTTGCGTCTTCCCAACCGTTTGCCTTGACATTTGCGTCTTCCCAACTGTTTGCCCTGATATTTGCATCGTCCCAACTGGTTGTCTTGCTATTTGTCTTTACAAACCGTTTGCTCTATCATTTGACACTTCCAAACCGTTTGCTCTGACATGTTTGTCTTTCTAAACGTTTGCCTTGACATTTTGGCCATCCCAACCGTTTGCCTTTATATTTGTGTTTTCCAAAAAGTTTTCCTTGACATTTGTATCTTTCCAACCGTTTGCCTTAACATTCTTCTCTTCCCAACCGTTTGCCTTGACATTCTTCTCTTCCCAAACGTTTGCCTTGGCATTTCTCTCTTCCCAAATATTTGCCTTGACATTTTTCTCTTACGAAACGTTTGTTTTGACATTTGACTCTTCCAAACCGTTTGCCTTGACATTTGTCTCTTCCAAAACATTTTCCTTGACATGTGTCTTTTCCCAACCGTCTGCCTTGACATTTGTGCCTTTCTAACCATTTGCCTAGATATTTTTGTCTTCCCAAACGTTTGCCTTGACATTTGTGTCTTCCCAACCGTTTGCCTTGATGTTTGTGTCTCTCAAATCATTTGACCTAACAATTGTCTCTTTCCAACTGTTTGCCTTGTCATTTCTCTCTTCCAAATGGTTTGCTCTATCAGTTGTCTTTTCCAAACTGTTTGCTTTGTCATCTGTGTTTTCTAACCGTTTTCCCTGATATTTGTGTCTTCCCAACCGTTTGCGTTGACATTTGTGTCTTCCAAACAGTTTACTTTGACATTTTTATCTTTCCAACCGTTTGCCTTGATATTTGTGTCTTCCAAACAGTTAACCTTGGCATTTGTGTCTTTCAAACGTTTGCCTTGACAGTTGTATCTTCCCAACAGTTTACTTTGACATTTTTATCTTTCCAACCGTTTGCCTTGATATTTGTGTCTTCCAAACTGTTAACCTTGGCATTTGTGTCTTTCAAACGTTTGCCTTGACAGTTGTATCTTCCCAACAGTTTACTTTGACATTTTTATCTTTCCAACCGTTTGCCTTGATATTTGTGTCTTCCAAACTGTTAACCTTGGCATTTGTGTCTTTCAAACGTTTGCCTTGACAGTTGTATCTTCCCAACCGTTTGCCTGAGACATTCTGTTTTCTAATCCGTTGGCCTTTTCATTTATGTCTTCCCAACCGCATTTCTTGACATTTGTGTTTTCCTAAACGTTTGCCTAGACATTTGTGTCTTCCAAACCTTGTGCCTTGACATTTGTGTCTTCCCAACCGTTTGCCTAGACATTTATGTCTTCCTAACCGTTTGCCTAGACATTTATGTCTTCCTAACCGTTTGCCTAGACATTTGTGTCTTCCCAAAGGTTTGCCTAGACATTTGTGTCTTCCCAACCATTGGCCTTGATATTTGTGTCTTCCAAACTGTTTACCTTGATTTTTCTCTTCCCAAACGTTTGCCTTGGCATTTTTTCTCTTCCCAAACGTTTGCCTTGGCATTTTTCTCTTCCCAAACGTTTGCCTTGGCATTTTTCTCTTTCCCAAACGTTTGCCTTGGCATTTTCCTTTTCCCAATCGTTTGCCTTGACATTTGAATCTTCCCAACCGTTTGCCTTAACATTTCTCTCATACGAACCGTTTGTCTTGATATTTGACTCTTCCAAACGTTTGCCTTGACATTTGTCTCTTCCAAAACGTTTTCCTTGACATTTGTCTTTTTCCAACCGTTTGCCTTGATATTTGTGTCTTTCCAACTGTTCGCCTTCACATTTGTCTCTTCCAAACCGTTTCCGCTATCATTTGACATTTCCAAACTGTTTGCTCTGACATTTGTGTCTTTGTAACAGTGTTCCTTGACATTTGTGTTTCCCAACCGTTTGCTTTGACATTTTTGTCTTTCCAAACGTTTGCCTTGACATTTCTGTTTTTCCAAATGTATACCTTGATATTTTTCTCTGCCCAAACGTTTTGCCTTGACATTTGTCTATTCCCAACCGTTTGCCTTGACGTTTGTGTCTTCCCAAACGTGTGCCCTGACATCTATGTCTTTCCAACCGTGTGCCCTGACATTTATGTCATCCCAACCGTTTGCCTAGACATTTGTGTCTTCCCAACCGTTTGCCTAGACATTTGTGTCTTCCCAACCGTTTGCCTAGACATTTGTGTCTTCCCAACCGTTTGCCTAGACATTTGTGTCTTCCCAACAGTTTGCCTTGATATTTGTGTCTTCCCAACAGTTTGCCTTGATATTTGTGTCTTCCCAACAGTTTGCCTTGATATTCGTGTCTTCCCAACAGTTTGCCTTGATATTTTTGTCTTCCCAACAGTTTGCCTTGATATTTTTGTCTTCCCAACAGTTTGCCTTGATATTTTTGTCTTCCCAACAGTTTGCCTTGATATTTGTGTCTTCCCAACAGTTTGCCTTGATATTTGTGTCTTCCCAACAGTTTGCCTTGATATTTGTGTCTTCCCAACAGTTTGCCTTGATATTTGTGTCTTCCCAACAGTTTGCCTTGATATTTGTGTCTTCCCAACAGTTTGCCTTGATATTTGTGTCTTCCCAACAGTTTGCCTTGATATTTGTGTCTTCCCAACAGTTTGCCTTGATATTTGTGTCTTCCCAACAGTTTGCCTTGATATTTGTGTTTTCCCAACAGTTTGCCTTGATATTTGTGTCTTCAAAACAGTTTGCCTTGATATTTGTGTCTTCAAAACAGTTTGCCTTGATATTTGTGTCTTCAAAACAGTTTGCCTTGATATTTGTGTCTTCAAAACAGTTTGCCTTGATATTTGTGTCTTCAAAACAGTTTGCCTTGATATTTGTGTCTTCAAAACAGTTTGCCTTGATATTTGTGTCTTCAAAACAGTTTGCCTTGATATTTGTGTCTTCAAAACAGTTTGCCTTGATATTTGTGTCTTCAAAACAGTTTGCCTTGATATTTGTGTCTTCAAAACAGTTTGCCTTGATATTTGTGTCTTCAAAACAGTTTGCCTTGATATTTGTGTTTTCCAAACATTTTGCCTTGACATATTTATCTTTCCAAACGTTTGCCTTGACATTTCTGTTTTTCCAACCGTATGCCTTGATATTTTTCTCTTCCCAAACGTTTTACTTGACATTTCTTTTTTCCCAACCGTTTGCCTTTCTTTTTCTTTTTCCCAGACGTTTGCCTTGATATTTGTGTCTTCCCAAACGATTGCATTGACATTTGTGCCTTCCACACCGTTTGCCTTGACATTTGTGTCTTCCTAACCGTTTCCCTAGACATTTGTGTCTTCCAAACTGTTTACCATGACATTAACCGTTTGCCTTGTCATTTGGGTCATCCCAACCGTTGGCCTCCTTGACAGTTTTCTCTGACATCTATCTCTTGCAAACCGTTTACTCTGACATCTGTCTCTTGCACACCGTTTACTCTGACATCTGTCTCTTGCACACCGTTTACTCTGACATCTGTCTCTTGCACACCGTTTACTCTGACATCTGTCTCTTGCACACCGTTTACTCTGACATCTGTCTCTTGCACACCGTTTACTCTGACATCTGTCTCTTGCACACCGTTTACTCTGACATCTCTTTCTTGCACACCGTTTACTCTGACATCTCTTTCTTGCAAACCTTGACATTTTAATCTTTCAAGCCGTTTGCCTCGACATTTTATTCTTTGCAACAGTTTTCCTTGACAGTTTTATCTTTCCAACTGTTGGCCTTGACATTCTTATCTTCCAAACCGTTTGCCTAGTCATTTGTGTCTTCTAATCCGTGTGCCTTGTCATTTGTGTCTTCTAATCCGTGTTCCTTGTCATGTGTTTCTTCTAATCCGTGTTCCTTGTCATTTGTGTCTTCTAGTCCGTTTGCCTTGTCATTTGTGGCTTCTAATTTTTACTCCGTCATTTTGTTTTTCCGACTGTTTCCATTATTGTGCCTCTCTTACCAAACGCTTCCCGAAATACCCCCATTCTTAAGCCGTTATTTTGACATTTCTCTCTATCCTTGCGATAAAACACTTATATAAATGTTTCTCTTTCGTGAACAATATGATTTGTCATTTATCTCTTCTAGATTACTTACAGTTAATTGGCTACTTTAATCTGGTTATTCTTTTTGTATATTGTACGTTCTTTCTCTTGTCGTTTCTCTCGACCTAATAGCTTCTTTTCATTGTTTTTCTCTCTCATGCATGTCTTAACAGTTCTCTTTGTCATGCATTTATTCTAAAACGTAAACTCTATCGGGATTTTGGTGCATCTCATTAGCAGTTGACTCTTATTAACAGTCTGTCTTTTTAATGGTTAAATGTCACATTTGTTGTCTTAAGATTTTTCTCCTGCATCTGCGTCTATTTAAGGGATCCTTTCACGGGTATCTTATCGAGTGTTTTGTCATTTATGTTTTCTCAACTGTTCTATCTGTTTTTTTGATTTTACTCAATCTGTCATGCATGACGTCTCAACTGTTACTTTTGTTATATTTGTCATTTCAACAATAAAATCCCGCTGTCAGGTGTGTCTTCTAATCCGTTGCTCTGTACTGTGTGTCATCTCAACCGTTATTGCAGTTTCATTTGTTTTTTTTAAAGTTATTGGTTTTTAACCGTTTTTCTATAACGTTGCAGTCATACTCCTGTCATTTGTGTGCTGTCAGTTGTTTTGTCCTGTATTTTGCATAATGTTTCCTCCTGTCCGTTGCGTAATGTAAAATGTTTCCTCCTGTCCGTTGCGTAATGTGAATTGTTTTTTTCCTGTCATTTGTGTAATATAAAAGTTGTTTTTCCTGTCTTTTGTGTAATGTAGATGGCTTTCTCTTGTCATTTGTGTAATGTAAATTTTTTCACTTGTCATTTGGGTAATGTAAATTGTTTTCTTCTGTCATTTGTGTCTTCTCCAATGTTTTCTCTTGTCTTTTATTTCCTGTCAAATATTTTGTCCGGTGAATTGTCTCTTAAATAGTTTCTCCTGTCACTTATGTCTTGTCAACTGTTTTACTTGTCATTTTGTCTCGTCATTTATTTTGCCTGTCATTTCTGTTTTGTCAAGTGTTTTCATGTCATTTATGTATTTTCCACTGTTTTCCTTTTTGTTTTCGCTACAGTTTTCTGCTGTCATTTGTTTTTATTCTATCATATGTGTCTCAACTGTGATCTCATTTTTGTATGTCCAGTACCCTGTTATCTCATGTCACGTGTGTATTCTCAACCTTGTTCTCGTTTCATTATTTATCTTACCAACTGTGTTCTCTTACCATTTGTTTTTTGTCAACCGTTTTCTACTGTTATTTGTGTTATGTAAAACGTTTCTGCTGTCAGCTGTATATATAAACAGTTCTCTACTTTCATTAGAGCAAATTAAATATTTTCTTCATGTGACATAATTCCCTGCTATGTTTTATCAACCGTTACCTTGAGTCGCCTGTGGTTTCTCAACCATGTTCTATATTCATGTTTGTCTTGTCGACCGTGTTCTCCTTTCACGTGTGTCCTTGTCGACCGTGTTCTCCTGTCACGTGTGTCCTTGTCGACCGTGTTCTCCTGTCACGTGTGTCCTTGTCGACCGTGTTCTCCTGTCACGTGTGTCCTTGTCGACCGTGTTCTCCTGTCACGTGTGTCCTTGTCGACCGTGTTCTCCTGTCACGTCTGTCTTTGTCGACCGTGTTTTCCTGTCACGTCTGTCTTTGTCGACCTTATTCTCCTGTCACGTGTGTCTTTGTCGACCTTATTCTCCTGTCCGGTGTGTCTTTGTCGACCGTAATCTCCTGTCACGTGTGTCTTTGTCGACCGTAATCTCCTGTCACGTGTGTCTTTGTCGACCGTAATCTCCTGTCACGTCTGTCTTTGTCGACCGTAATCTCCTGTCACGTGTGTCTTTGTCGACCTTATTCTCCTGTCACGTGTGTCTTTGTCGACCTTATTCTCCTGTCACGTGTGTCTTTGTCGACCTTATTCTCCTGTCACGTGTGTCTTTGTCGACCTTATTCTCCTGTCACGTGTGTCTTTGTCGACCTTATTCTCCTGTCACGTGTGTCTTTGTCGACCTTATTCTCCTGTCACGTGTGTCTTTGTCGACCTTATTCTCCTGTCCGGTGTGTCTTTGTCGACATTATTCTCCTGTCACGTGTGTCTTTGTCGACATTATTCTCCTGTCACGTGTGTCTTTGTCGACATTATTCTCCTGTCACGTGTGTCTTTGTCGACATTATTCTCCTGTCACGTGTGTCTTTGTCGACATTATTCTCCTGTCACGTGTGTCCTTGTCGACATTATTCTCCTGTCACGTGTGTCCTTGTCGACCGTATTCTCCTATCATTTGAGCATACTAAACCATTTTCTCATCGCATGTATTTTTCTAAAATATTTCTTTCTTAATTTGTGTGCTTAAAACAATTATATTTTTCGTTTATTTCCCTTATATACTATCATTTTTGATAGACATTTATACACATTGCTTTATCATCTGATTCTTCTCCAGTGTTCCATTGTAATTACTTTCTACAAACCTTTTACTCTCATTCTTTTAACTTCTCAGTCGTTTCCTTTGCCATTTGACGTTGTTAATCAGATTCCTTTACTTTTCTTTGTATTAAATCCTTTCTTTTATTTTGGTCTATAAACTCGTTTATTTTTGCATTTTGATTTGTTCTCTGTTTTCTTTTTTTCTGTGGCGTCTATTATTTCTATTTTTTAATTTTCAGCGCTAAATCATTTATATTGTTATTTTGTCTACTGCACCATTTCATTTTCCAACCTATCCTGCTATATTATTTCTTTTGTCCAAAGCGGCTACCATGCGTTCTCTTTTGTTATTTTTTACTCTTACGCATATTCCGTTGCATTTTTATTTATTTATTTGTCTTTGGTATTTTCGAACACTGAAGGTTTTTTATTGGTATTTACTTACACTAAATTGTTTTCATTTTTATTTCGGCGTACTAATTTTTTCTTATTCTAATTTGCATCTTCTATATCTTTCCCATGTTTTTTGGCGCCAGGTAAACAATTTATGTTATTCTCTCTACTAAGCAATGGTTTAGTAGACATAAATGACAAACGAAGTGGTTTGTCAGTCAAAGATGTCTGAGGAAACGCTGCCTTTGACATATAAACAGAAACCATTTACAAGGAACACATTATCCTTTCTCTTTATTAAAATACTACACGCAAACTTAACTGATTCCTTAGTCATCTCTACTTAATTTAAGATTGCAATTTTAGTCTTCAAACTGTTTCTTTGTCATTTACGTCCTTTGAAACAATTCTTTATCATTTATGTTTAGTACATTGATTTTGTCATGTATAAAACGATTTAATTTATCATTTGTCTCTTGCAGTGTGATGTTTGTCTGCTAGAACGATTACATTGTATATAATGCCTACTAGTCTTCTCACTCTTATCCGAGTTTTCCTTCTTGATTCTTTGTCATTTCACTATACTAAACCGTAATTTCCACCGTAATTTTTGTCGATGCTATGTGAGTTTTCTGAATTGTTATATTTGTAAACGTGTTTGGTCTAAACTGATTGTTTGCCACTTCTAACTAATATACTCTTTCCTGTGTCATTTATGTCTCCTAAACCAAGTTATTTGTCACTAGTAAAATTTGTCCTCTATCATTTTTCTACTAAAACCTTTCTTCTGTCTTTTGGGTCTTTTAAACTGATTGCTATCTCATTTCTGTCTAAAATGATTCCCTCTGTCATTTGTGATTTCCAAATTGATTCCCTTGTCATTTTCGTCTACTAAGCTATTACTTTTTGTTTTGTAAATCAATTCCTTTACAGTTTGTTGCTAAAACTATTTTCTCTATCATTTTCATCATAGAAACCTTTTCTGTTGTATAATCTACTTGAGCGTTATTTTTGTTGTTTTTCTTTTGCGTTTTTATCTACTTAGATGTTACTTTTTGTCTAATAATACAGCTTGTCTCATTTGTAAACTTATGTAACTTTTGACTGGTTTCTTTTTCCGTTCTGACTTGTAAACCGTTTTTTCATGTTATTGTGTCTTCTAAACCGATTAATTTGTCGTATGTCTACTCAAACCATTTCTTGTCATTTTGTCTACTACACATTTTGTCATTTGTGATTGCTAATACATACGCTTTTTTGTAATCATTTTTCCTTCTTAGTCATTTTTCAAAATGTTTCTTCAGTCATTTTTTACTACTACAGCTTATTCTTCATACATTAGACCCTCTTAAACCGATTATCCTGTCATTATTCTCTGACACACTATTTCCTTTGTCATGTGTGCCAATAAAACAGATTATTTTGTTATTCCTATCTACAAAATTGTTTCCTTTTCATGTTATTCTATTTACCTGTTTGTTTTTTATCTCTACGAAATATTCGCTTTGTCACACATAATTTTTAAGCTGATTTATCTGATATTTCTATTGTTTTCACAAGCCTTTTATTCTGAATTTTGTGTCTTTTCAAACATTTCTTTCTAGTTTGTGTCTTTAAAAAAATTTTATCCTTACTGACTACTATTTGTGCTTTGTATACCTCATTTTGTCTTGTAAACTGTTCTATATCATTTCATCTTCTACAAAATACATTTATCAGTTATGTCTAATAAACTCTTTGCTTTGTGGTTTGTGAATTTTAATGCAATAACCTTGTTATATCCGTCTGCTAAATTATTTCTTCAGTCGTTTCTTTTAGTTATTCCTTTACCAATCTTCTCAAATTAACTACTTCCATTGACTGATAAATCGTTACCTACATTTACCGTGTCTTTTAACCTGATTTTTTGGCCGTGTTTATCTTATAAAATATTTTTATCACTTTTCCTTCTGAAACTTTCTCAAATCGTCATCCAAACGGATTCATCGTCAATCCCTCCATAAAATATCGAGAGGAGAATAAAAGAACAAGCATTAAAAGACAAAATAAGGATTGCTACCGCATTTAAATTTGAAAATCCAAGTTGATTATATGCAAGAATCTGAAAAAGAGTTCCATAAGCGATACAAGAATTTGTTAACTTAGGACCTACAGTCCCACCAATCCATTTCAGCTGCAAAACTTCGAGAATGTCTACTGTATTATTTCTTGTGACACTTGTGTATACTCGAGCAAAAATATTCTTGCGGTTTTTCTCTAATTAACTCATTCCTCTGATTTTCGTAGGATTCAATGATGCCTCTGTGTCATTTGCGTCTACTGAATGGACTATTTTGTCATTTCTACATACTTGACTGTTTTTTTCTCTTTTGCATCTACATATATTTTCCATTTGCCATGTGATACTTCTAAATAGTTTCCTGTGTCATTTTTGTTTACTGAACCGTGAACTTCATTTGTGTTCCCGAGACCGATCATTTGTCAATACTAAATTATAGAGTTTCTTCCAAGTTTTCTGTAACCTTAACTGTGATATGTGTCATTTGTTAAATCTGACTTTTTGCCATGTACAGCATTACCCATATCTTTTCAGCTTGATAAAACGTGGTGGTTGTTATTTGTCTTATCTAAAACCACGCTTTCGTCAATATTGCCAACTCCTGTGTTTATTCTATCTAATATACCGTGACCTTTATCGATGTTGCTGCCTACACTTAATATTTTGTCAGTGTTGCATTCTAGATGTTATATTGATATCTGAGTCAACTCACCCGTACCTTTTGGCATATCAGTTGTCTAAAACGATGCATGAGTCAACTACACTGTTTCTTGATTCTATTAACTTTAATAAACCTATCCCTTACGAATAAAATCTACTACAGTGTTTCGTGTGATTTTTGTGTGTACTAAATTTTGATCTTTTTTTTTATACAAAGTCCTATCTCAATAATAGATATAACAAATTTTCTGCATTTTTCTGCTTAACGTGAGTTATTCGTGTCACCCAAACATACACTTTTTGTCAATAATATATAATACAGTGTTTCTTGTGTTTACTAAAAAAAGACATGCGTCATTTTTGTCTAAAAGCATTCTTCCATAAAAAATATCTGCTACAATGTTTCATGTCTCATTCATATATACTAAATTGTACAGTGCTTCTTGCGTTTATTAATATGTGATATTTATTGTTTATTACGCCTAAACCAATTCTTTTCTCAATACTATCTACAAAACTTAACCAGTGCATTTTTATCTATTAAGTGTTATTTGTGTGCTATTTTACCTAAACCTAATTCCATTTATTTATCTAAATCTTTTTACAATACTACTTATTTCTGTATTTTGCCTATCAAATGTGACTTTTGTCATTTGTATTGTCTAAAATGTTTACTTTGTCATTACTATCAAGTAGAATGTTTCTTGTCCATTTTTAGTGCAATAAGTCGTGACCTTTGCGTCTATGAAATCGATTCTTTATTTATTCTCATGTTTTGTCTTTCTATTTTATTTACTATACTGTGACATTTTCATTTGTGTTGTCTAACGAATGCTGTTTCAATTTTGTTTACTTCTGACTTCACTAAGCCATAAGGTTTGTCATCTGTGTTGCTTTCACAGATTTTTTGTTAGTACTGTCTATTATAGTGATTTGTATTTTGTCTCTAATAAAACGTTATTTTGCTATTTCTGTTTTCTAAAACGTTTCCAATATCAATACTATTTATTCCAGTGTTTAGTGTATTTCATTTCTTTAACCCATGATTGTTGCCTTTTGTCAGTTATATATTTTACTGAGTTTCTTGTTTCTTTCGAGTTAACTAAGCCGTTCTACCATTTCTTTCGAGTCTACTAAACCATTCTGTTTATCTAAATGGGCCCGTTTATTAATACCCTTTACTACAATGTTTTATGTGTCTTTCCTGTTTACAGAAACGTGACGTACTAATTTATTGTCTAAATTGATATTTTTAAATATTTTTTTATTATAGTGTGTCCTGTCTCATGAGTGTAATAAGTCGGGACCTTTGTCATTTATGATCTGTAAACACTTTCTTTTGTCAATACTAATTAATACTTTTTCTTATTAGTTTTGTCTACTAAACGTTGTCATGTATCATTTGCGTTGTCTAACTAAATTATCTGTCGAAATTTATGGAAGTGTTTTTTGTGTTTTAGTGAACAATGTTTTTTGTCATTTATGATGTCTGAATCAATTCATTTGTCAGTACTCGCTAGAATATCTTTGCTTACATTTGTTTGTGCCAAACCCAATGCTGTGCTATTTAATTCTATTCTACTAAACTGTTTAATCTACTATTTGTAACTTTCAAACTGTTTCCTTTCTCATTTGGGTTTTCTAACACGATTCCTCTGTTATGTCTGATTACGGAACTGTTCTCTTTGTTATCTGTGTCGAGTAAATTATTGTCCCTCTCATTTTCATTGTTGAAAGGCTACTCATGTTTCTTGACTCAACTGTTGTCGTCTTTCTTTGCTAAATGTTTTACTTTTTTTTCAACTATACTGTTTCCTTTGTGTTTTTAGTCTCATTAAATGTCTTATTCATCATTTCTATAACATTTTGTCTAACAAACCGCTTCTTATATCATTTCTGTCGAATCAGTGATTTTCTTTATTTTTTGTCTACGCAACCGTTTCCTTTTATCGCATTTTGTCTCCAAATGTTTTTGTTTTTTTTGTTTACATAACCGTTTTCCGTTTCATTTATTCTATGAAACTGTTCTGTTTGGCATGCTTTTCTACTAAATATGCTCCTTTCACTTCAGTGTTTTCCAATCCATTTGCTTTTCATTTGACATTACTAAAATGATTCCTTTGTATTTTCCCTATAGTCTACCATGCCCTTTGCCTTTTCTAAAATCAATTCATATATACTTTGGGTCTCTGAAATATTTCTTTGTAATTTGTCTTCTGCTGACTCTCATCATTTCCTTTGTCATTTTCTTTGTATTAAAAATACTTATTTCCATGTGTGACTAAAAATATTTAGCCTTTGCCGCTGTGTTGTCGATAAGGATTCTTTTGACATTTATAACGAATACAATTTATTCATAGAGTCCCTTTGTTATCTGTATTTGTTTCCTTTCTAATTCCGTGCTATTCAAGGTTTTTTTTTTTATTTTGTATGCAAGAATGTTCCTTCCTGTTAATTTTACTATTTAAACCTTTTCAGCAATATGTGTCTTTTAAACCATTTCCTTTCTAATTTGTGTCACCTAAACTTTTTTTCTCGCTATGTTGTATCTAATTCTTTTCTTATTCTTGTCTATTCATCAGTTTTCTGTGTTAGTTTTGTCTACTCTATCGATTCATTTGTCATTCTCAAATACAGTACTGTTTTCTTCGTTAATCCGGCATTTTAAACCGTTTCTTTATGTTTTATAAATAGTTTTTTGTTAATTTTTTTCTAATCAACTGATCTATTATTTTTGTTAACAGTTCTGTTTCACAAGAAACAGTCGTTTGAGTCACTGTGCCTGCCCAATCTATGCGTTTTGTCATTTTTTATTCTCAGGCCTTTTCCTTCAAAAATGCTTATTTTACTTTTCATTCTAATACGTCGTTTTCCGTGTCGCTCGTGATTACTAAATTGTTACCGACCTCATGTCTACGTCTTTGTTTTATCTATCTAATAATTATATCATTTTATGAAATTATGTCTACTACTTTCTTTCTCATTTTGTCTCTTATATTTTAATTTTATTTTCGTGTAACCGTAGACCCTTTCTTGTGTCAGTATTTATTTTCTATTTATTCTCCTAAATTGTGAAATTTCCCATTTGTGTCTACTTTAAAGATTTCTTTATCATACACAGTTGTATTTGTCATTTATGACTGCTAAGTCTGTTTCCTTTTTTATTTATGATGCCTAGACATCTTTCATTGTTCTTTTTCATCTACAGATTCATTTTATTTTTACTTTCTGACTACTATGTATTTTCCTTTTTATTTCTTACTACACCCATTATGTTCCCATTTGTGGCAACTGAAAAGCTTTCTACGTGTTCGTATTGTAACTATTGTCCTAGTCATTAATTATCGTCGATTTTTCCCTTAGATTTTGATGACTGTCATCTTGAAGAAATTGTCCTTGTTTCACGTGTCTTTTTTTGTGCTTTCTATAGCTTTTGTTTCATGTTCTTTTCAAGGAATGTGCGTTATACAAAGAACGGTGTTTTAATGCAAATATATATTAAGATGAGGATAATATCTCACATTGTTATATTTTTCATCAGTTATTAAGCTACAATATCAGGAACTTATAAATTAAGATAAGTTTTACCATGTGTCAATAAGAGAACCAACCTAAAAAGATATTTAATTTCAGCTGGACTGAGAAATGAAGACCACTTTAAAGAAATGTCCTTTGTTTATTTATTTTTTTATAGATTAGAGAACATTTAGTTATTATTTTCAAATATAAGTGGAGTGAGAAATGGGCAGAAACACATAACTTAGTGTCGTTTTAGTCTTTTTTTATCATCAAGAAATTACAGTGTTTATGATAATATATCAATCAATTTTCATTGAATCTAATATCAATATAAAAACCTTTACATGGTTTTAGATGCACTGAGTCAAAACAAGTTTTTTAGCTTTTTAATATGCATTTCAAAGATAATATTTACAGAGATACATCGACTGATAAATGTGTTATATTATCGTACTAACTTCATGGTTCTATCCTTCCAATACATGGTATCATTCTAGTAATGAACAGGCTAAAGACTGTTTTACATAGTTGCAGATATATCCTTCCCATTAAAAGGATTCCGTATGTATCGATATAATAGATAATCTGGCCGGATGATTACAGTGAGTAAAGTGGAGAATTCCAAATAGGCTGTGCAAATTCTGCAATTTCTTCAAATTCGCGAATTGTTTGGTATTATCATAAAAGATAGACACTTCCAGCTAATCAATTCTCTAGAAGCCAAATAACTTACCTTCCAACATGGCTGTCTCCTTTTGTCTCCCTGTAGAAAGGTGAACATTCAAGAGTATGTGACATACTTTCCTGATGTTTCCAACTAGCGTCCAGTTGGCAGACAAAAATAAACACAGTTGGTACTGAATATTTATGGAGCGCAATGTACACACTGAAATTATCAGCCAATCACTGCAAACAAAATAGACATGCCCATAACAAAATGGAATATCCCAGGTTATTATTTAAACCACCTAGCAATTTGCCCTGTTTTTTTTTTTTTTTTTTGGTCAGTCAGACTCAACTCCTATTCTAGTTGATTACTGGCTGGTTGTTCCACAAAATCTTTACAACTTCTAGTCACTTTTCATCGATTACTGTCGCGCATCGCTCGAACCGGGAATACGGTTTCTTGGAAATCAACATTTTCCGCGCTATATATTTTTTATAAACATTGCACCCTAAGCAACGCAGTACTGCAACTGCTGCGCACAGTTTTACATAATTAAAGAATGTTGAGCAAGAGGAACAGGTTACAGGAGGTGTCAGAGAATAGGTTAGAGAAGGATGAGAACACTGGTTTGATTAGAGGTGTGTAAGAGCCGAGTGAAAAGAGAGAAGAACATGATACAAAAGAATTGTCAAGGAAATGATGCGAGGCAAGGAGATAAGAAATGACAAGTGACGTTGCATTTGAATTTATGAAGATTGTAGCTGTCATGGAAGAAAGTATAAGGAAGAGAATTCCAAAAGCGGAAAGTGCAAGAAAATAAGATGAAGGAATAGAAGCTGTGATTACACTTAAATGGTTTTACTGTAAAAGAGTGGGACCTAATTGCTTGTCAAGTAGCTCGAGTAAATTCATTCAGAGGGGAAAGCATGTAGCTAAGCTGATTTGTGCAGAAGCCGTGAAATTATTTGTAGAAGAGAGAGAGGGAAGCCACATTAGGTTGGTGAGAAACTGACTGGAGTTGAGCTAATAGGTCAAGATCGATTATATTGCAGATTCTTATTTGGATTTTGTCAAGAACACCGACATGAATAGTAGGGGCACCAAACCAAATGCGCCAGCAATATTCACTGTATGGGTGGATGGTAGATTTCTATATGTACATAACGGATTCAGACGAGAAAAACTTCCTGGCTCTACATAATGAACCAACCTTCCTAGCAGCAGATTTATCTATGGATTCAATGTAGTCATTCCACTTGAGATCGGCTGAGATAATTTATATATCATCATCATCATCATCATCACCATCATCACCATACTCATGCAACAAATTACATGAAAAATTTATTCACAATTTCCCGTATCTCTTGTCTTTTATAGATGGTCCCTTTAGGGGATCATCGATTGGATTGTTTTCTATTAACTGCATTTTTGTCACTGTTTTGTATGTGTTTTTTTCCATTTGTCATTTCGACTTGTATTTTCTCTTGTCTGTTTTTGTAGTCTTCATGAATTTTGATTTTCTTAAATGTTAGGATTCCTTTTGTTTGTTCCTTTTTTCTTTATTTTTGGTGTATAATGTCCATCGTGTGTCTAATGTCTTGATTGCTTTCTATCTGTTGGGTATTAAAACTATACTACATACTATATTATCTATTGTTTCAGTGTTTATGCCTACTGGTAAATCTTTTATGCCGATTTCGCTTTGTCTTTGTCAAACCAACTAATCATCGTTACTTTCTTCCGTGTCTGCTCTTTGTGCTACTTGTGTAACATTTACTGTCTGTTTTTTATCACTACACTAATTTTCTTATTGTTGTTCTTTCTGCATTCTTTGAACATTTAATCCCTATATATATATATATATATATATATATATATATATATAAGAAAAAAATTAGGCAGACACGTTATTTCATGGTAATAACGTATCTGCCTAAATTTTTTCTCATATTTGGTTTATATATATCTATATACATATTTATTTAGAGCTCTCTTAGAGAGTTATCCTACCATTATTTGTACAGGATACTCCTTTGGAGTCTTCTATATCTACACCACATAATTATATATATATATATATATATATATATTGCAAAACGTACCAACAAAACAATAGCACTAATCTCGACCGAAATCAGAAAAACCTACTGCTAACAAACTAGTAACATAAGACGTCAAACCCAAAAGGTGCTACCAAATGGATAAAGGGGAATAAAAAAAGAAACAAATAAAGCATAAGCCGTGTTTGAAAGAAAAAAAACCAAGAGGAAAACCGTAACAAGGGGAGTTCAACACGTTCGTACGAAAGTAGGGCAAAAATACAAACTAAATCAAAAAGTGAGCAAACGTCGACCGCGGTTTCACTCTCCGGATCGTCAGGACAAGCCTTGTCCTGACGATCCGGCGATTAACGTTTGGCTCACTTTGGCTCACACACACACACACACACACACACACACTCACTTTTGCTCACTCACACACACACACACACACACACACATATATATATATATTATTTTGTTTCGAAATTGATAGGACAATGTCTAATCGGGTAGTGTCTTCTACCCGATGAGCTATTTTGTTTCAATGGCGAAACAAAATGTACACTTGTAGTAGATGATAATTTGTACATGCTCTAAACTATAATTTATAATAAATATTCTTAATTCTATTTTATATCGAGCTGTTTTAAGTTAATGTTTTGAACGACGTCAATTTTTCTTCGTTCCTTATTCACTTGGACATATATATATATATATATCGTTACATATTTACCTGGCATTTTGCATACTTTCTTTTTACAGTGTTTTTCAATGCTACTCTTCTTATTTTTCTTGATATCTATATATATATATATATATATATATATATATATATATATTTTATTATTATATATCATTTATCATTATATATATATATATATATATATATATATATATATATATATAATGACATGAGGTGATTTGAACAAACTATTTACATTTTTCGGATTACTGTTCTTGTTTTTGTTGCCATATTCACGACGTCTTAACCGTTGTACAAGCAGACCTCATTCTGGTGGCGAGAATTTAGATGTGAACTCTTTGTTTAATTCACCGAGTTGATTATACTAATTACATGAGTCATGCAATTTTAAAACTTCTCACTTATCTTCCTTTAAAAATTGAGTTCACTGAAACATCTGGAATAGGCATGCCAGGTAGAACTAAAACAAGTTTATTACGGAAGACAAAATAAATGGTTTGCTTCAAAATTCTAATGACCTGAAGATGATCAGAGTGTACAACGACCGTACCGAAATGTCGTAAATATAGCAACAGAAATCAGGACACTATATATATTTCTATGTCGTGTATGTAAGTTCTTGTCACTCATGATTTTTATTTCAATCACTGATTAATATATTTTTTGAGTACATTTCATTTCAAATTTGTTTATATTGACTCATTTTCGTCATTTTCTTTCGTTGTTCATTCGAATAGATAATAAAATAGATAAACTCTGAAACCAGTGTGAACAAAAAATTTTGCGTTTTGTCTCTGGATGCTTTTAAACAGATACCGCGTGACTATTCAAAAGTATTTAATAGATTCACAAGAACTTATCAGCTGAAAAAAATTTAACAACCCGAGTTAATAAGAAGACACTGTATTCATAGCAGACTCAGAAAATGAACTTCAACCAATATCCAGGAAACGTAGCAAAGCGAAGCCTGAAGAAATTAATAAAAGTGTAGATGTCAGTAAAAGAGACAACAAATGTGTAGAATACATATTGAAAACGTCAGAAACAATTAAGTACAAATATTATACTACCTGAATAGAACACAAAAAATGTGGCGTTGAGAACCGGAGGAGCATTAGAATTGTGAAATATCTTTTAGAAAAGATAGAAGTATTAAGAAGTGAGAAAAATGTATTAGAAACCAAAGATGCATAACGACTGTCATATATATCCTCAAATATGGCAGCGAATGTTGGGCCATTTCTTCACATGAAGACAACTAAAAGCGATATATATCCGAAAGTATATTGAGAATATAACAGACAACGGGATATTTGAAAGAAAAAAGGAATTAAAGCAACATCTGTTCTTAAAACCAGAAAAACCTAGATGAAATAATTTGCACAAATTAAAGTCGTTGAAGTGGGCATTTATTTTTAGTCCCTGCAGTTGCATTCTTTATTGGTGATCTTGTTTTGTACAATGCTATCTAAGTTTCTGGCGTTTTCTTTTTTATGAAATTATCTATATTAATGATACAAATATAGTTTAGCTTGATTGTGTTTCAATTGAAAATTTTGTTAGTTTTGGGCTTTTTATTTATTAGTTTAAAATTATTTGTCCTATTTTGTTCTTTACTTCTAAATTATATGGTAGGTTGAACCAGATAATGTTTCGTTTTCTATTTTCTTTTTGTTAGTCTGTTTGGTTGAGAAATATATTGTAAAATATTCTTATGGCAAGATTTTCTTAGTGCATTCTCAGAGCTTTTTTTTTCTTCAAGTATTTTGTAATACAAAAGAAGTCATTTATAAGGTGAAAGTACATGAATTAAATGATCAAAATAAAATGTATTTGAGATCAACCAAAGATACCTGTAAAATGAGATGGTTCAATCACAAGTCTACATTTAAAATTAAAAAAACAAAAAACTGTACAAAATTGGGTAGGCATTATAGAAAACACCCAGACATAACGTGGAGTATAGCGAAAACAGCCAAGCCTTACAAATGTGGCAAAATTTGTAGACTGTGTCAGGAAGAAAAGGTAGCGATTATGCCATTCCCCCCAAAAACCGAACTATTGAATGAAAGAACAGAAATTATGACTAAGTGTATTCATACTAAAAAATGGTTATTAGGTTAATATAGACATGGATGAATATATTATAATTTCTTTTAATTTAAAAAATTACACGTACAAAGATCCTCCGTCACGTGAGTGTTCAAAAAAGAACACCGTTACGTGAGCTTTTTTTAAAAAAACGGTAAAATCAGTTATTGCACATTACCTGACAACACCACCTGGTATAAACCTAAGTCGCATATTAACTTGCCTATATATATATATATATATATATATATATATATATATATGTATATATATATATAGGCAAGTTAATATATATATATCGATGCGCATACTTTGACTTAATGTCCGTACCATTTCATGTTAGTCTTCATGGTGTTGATCATATTAATCACCGTTGATTAATGAGTTTAACTTTGGCCAACAAATGGTTATGACTATAGAATGAGGCCAGGATCTAAGCAATCAGGAAGGAAAAGAACTCGTCCAAATCGACCCATTCTAAGTGAAGATATTTCCCTCATCGCTGCGTCTGTAAAATCGTTGAAAGAGATGGTATCTCGTCAAGAGATATGTATTTTCTGCATGAGACACGAACGATAGTATAGTTTTACGGTATAATGTATTCATATTGTGCTGTATGTAATATATAACCTGGATTTCTACAAACAACTTCGATCATCTTGTCGGATAACGATTAATACGAATACTTATATAAAAAAATAAGAACTTGTGTTTTAATTCTTTGTCGGTGACAGTTTTTTGGAGGAGAATGTAACCAGAGAGATTTGTGCATATACGAAGGAGTTGTCGAAAGTCGTTGCCCAGCAGGATTTGTCTTTTCTTTTTCCCTCTTCTCTCAAACTTTGCGTTCTGCTAATGTTCTAATTTCGTTCAGAAAAACACCGAGCTAAGATAACCTGAAGATTTCACGCACTTTTGCATTCTCGTTTTCTCACTTAATTATGTCATCTATGGCCAGGCATTTCTGTCAATTAAATTCGCTGGCTATCACCTGTCAAGCTGGCTTCTTTTGATATTAATCACACTTTTGTCGCTCACTGGTATATATTCTACCTTTGATGTTGATCATACTTTTGCTGGTCACTGCTTTGATGTCAATCACATTTCTCTCGGGTCACAGAAATATATTACGCATTGCTTCAATAGATACATGAGACGCAGAAGATTGTAAGATGGTAGTCGCTATCAGAAAGAGCAGGAGTTATACTTAAATACATCGTTAACTCGAAAATATATACACATTGTCTCTGAATGCTCAGACATTATTCACCACTTATATTCGAACCTTTGTATCTACTGGTCTGTATGGAGAATAATGTACACGACTCTCGCTCTATGAGGTTTACTGTTGTTTTTTTAGTACATAGAAAGTTATAGCAATGTATTTTTCCGTCAATATATATCTTAAGAACGACAATTTATTTTCAAGTTGTTTTTTTATTTTATCTTATTAACAATTCGAGATTTAAAACTTTCATTGTATTTTGTCTATGAGTGTATCAATTTTTTGTATTAACACTTTAAATATCGAAAAGTGTTAATCCAAAAAATTGATACACTCATAGACAAAGACATAAGAAACGATATTCAGAAGTTTCAAGGTTGCAGATCTTACAATAGTGCAGAAAATCGATCGTATATAAATATAAAGGCAAGATGTTTGTGTGTGTTTCTGTTTGTTTGCCTGTATGTCTGTATTTTTTCAGCTCTTTTATTTTAGTTTGTGCTTCCAGTTTGGCTCTAAGTATGTATATTTGTAGTTCTTAGTCTCAGCCATGATAACATTTTCTCAGAGGACTTATTTAGCCTTCAAAATTCAGTTTACAACGAGAAAAACTGATTTGATATCAATACCAGGAAATCAAAATTTGACTGAGCTCCAGGACCATGGATTAGTTTGAAAGCTTACACCTGAGCAACGCTGGGCTATACAAGGAACAAGTTGCAGGGGAGTCAGAGAATAGGTGAGAAAAGGAGGAGCATACAGGTGTGAAAACGGCACCAAATTTTAGTCAGTTTTTCTTCTTTTTTACATAGCACTACACATAAATACCATTTGGAAAAATATAAACCTCGCTTTCTTTCCCCAGCTATGAGTTAATTCATAGAAATTGTATTATTAAACATTATCTTTAAAATATTTTTTGCAATCTGAAAATATTTTCTGATGGTAAATTACTGCGAGAAACTGATAATCCATTATATTGAATCAAACAATACATTGCTATTTTCACCCTTACACCATTCATAATGTAATCAACCATTTTTTTAATGTTTTGTTTTCGTCTCTCATCCATGTATCGCTTATTAAATTCTTTCAAATTACGAATTGTTTTTTGTTACTGTATATTTTTAATTATTGGACATTTCTCACTATCTTTAAATCATAAATATTACACAAAATAGCGAGGTATCTAACTCAGATCTTCCCTCTGTCAATTTGCCTTCAAAATGTCCTCTCAGTGCCAGATTTTACAAATCGTTTTTGATTATGTATCCTAGAAAATTTCTACTATCACATACTTCTAATTGAAGTCTCGTTTATCTTGCTATTTTTCATGATACTTCATAGATTGCATGGTCACTCAATTGTATTCACAATATTTTTCAGCGATTGAAAGTAACATTACATTTACATACTTTACTTACATTGCATTTACTTACACCTTAATGAGTTTTCTATAATTGTCTCTTATGATTAGTCGTCTTTATAAAAGCATTTTTATACAAATGGTGAAAAATTAATTATGACAATACAACGTCTTAAACTATAGGAATCGTTAATATAATAGATTTACATATAGTTAGATTTTTGTGCAATTGCCCCGTTATGAGATTCGTTATTTATTTTCTTCCATCGTAACTTATCTTTGAAAGCTATCTGAATTACAAATAAATTCTGATTGAGTTAGACATTTGTACTGGTGCTCATTCTGCAAACACAAGAGCTTAAGTGGAATTTATTAAATGAGTTTTTGATATATCCTATTTAATGAGTGATAAATTTAATCTTAATTTCAATTGATTTTATATTTGCCAGAACATCAGTCTATAATTCTCAATAATCAAGTAAAAACAAACAATGAGAATTACATCTTGGATCTATCGATGAATAACAAAAGAAAAGTACATGAAAAAATTCTAGGAAAATATACAATAAAAGAGAATACAAAATATACAAAATTCAATAGAATCGTTAATCCATATCTTGTAGATTTACCATAGTTTTGTGTTGTTAGTATCATTGAAATATATAAATTCACTCGTAGAATGTTGTAGTGATTGATTTTGGCGTGGATATATGCATCATGTATTTTCATGTGTTTTGTTGGGGTTGGTCGATAGGTGCATACAAGCAGACATTCGGACACTCGAGGTCTGCGTAGCGAAATGTATAATAGTGAACTGTTTGAGAGAAATTTGATGACTGACTAAACCAACCTCAGAAAGAGAGACACGGTCACAGTGCTAGGTCAGAATATCAGCGTTAGTCCCTTTCGTGGCCGCTCATTTTATTACGTCCAGCTTTGTGGGGGAATCGTGGAAGGATGTGAAGTTGTTAACAGTACTGGTGTCTCATGCGCCGAAGTTACTGGCTTTCTTCCCTGTTGTTCTCGTCAATATATATATATATATATATATATATATATATATATATATATATAACCCCGGCTACCTTTATGGAAATGTAAAAATCCTTAAAAAAGATCATCCCCTCCGACCTATCATTTCTCAAATACCCACACCAATATATAACCTTTCCAAAACACTTAACAAACTAATTACTCCCTATCTTTCTGGTAAATATAGTATTAATTCCATGGACGAATTTTTACAGATTCTCCATTCCAGTAAAACCTAAGAATCAAGTAATTGAATCTTTGGATGTCGAAAACTTATTCACAAATTTTCCCGTCCAGGAAACAATTGACATCATTATCGGCGATGTATACAACCATGCTACCCTCCCATCAATCAATATTAAACCCACTATCTTAAAAAAACTATTATTAACATGCACCACACAATACCCTTTCACGATCCCTTAGGCACTATTTATACAAAAATAGATGGTATTGCGATGGGATCTCCTTTAGGTACCCTCTTTTCTAATTATTATATGTCAAATCTAGAAAATAAAATAATTAATGACAACAATAAACACTCTATATATGTAAGATACATAGATGACATCTTTGTTTTAGCTAAGAATATTGATCAAATTAAATATCTTAAAAACAAATTTGCAAGTCACTCCGTCCTCAAATTTACATTAGAACTTAATATTAATAACGAACTCCCATTCCTTGATGTATTCATTGATTGTAGCACACATAAATTTACTACTTCTCTATATAGGAAACCAACTAGCATAAATTCCTGTCTTCTTAATTATAATAGTGAATGCCCCCTACGATATAAGTTAGCTGTTATAAAAAAAACTTACTTCAACGCACACAAATTATATCTTCTTCCAAATCTATATTTTATAAAGAATTACACAACATTAAGCAAACACTAGTCAATAATAGATTTTTTAACTCCGTTATTGATCAACAAATTAAAATTAACAATAGCTCTAACAATAATGATAATATTAATAATAATGGTTTACATCAAAATAAACATAACACTATTAACTTATACTATTGCAACCAAATACATAATAATTATAAACAAGATGGAAAAAACTCTCAAAAATATAATACGTAGAAATGTTAAACCAGTCGAAAGTTATAATCAAATTAAACTCATTATATATTATAAAAAGTTTAAAACAATTGACCTCATAGTCTATAATATCCCAACAAGCACTAAACTAATTCTCTACAAGAAAACAATGTAGTGTACCAATTTACATGCCCATTCAGAAATTGCATCTCTGATACTAATCAAAAACCTAGTACATATATTGGTTTTACTACAACCACGCTCTCCCGTAGACGTACATGTCATCTTTCTGATCAGAGTACTATTAAACAACATTTCTCTGAAAAACATAAACATGTAGGTAATATCAGACAGATTTTGGTCAACAATACGGTGATCCTAACTCATACACACAGTAAGAGGAACCTGCAGATGTTGGAGGCCATGTACATCATATGGAAACAGCCAACACTCAATAAAATCAACTTTAAAACAGGAAATAACATATTACATTGCACTTGACTACATGGTTTTTAGTCATTTCGCGCTATCCCGCGGTGTGACGTCATAAAACCGCATCGCAAACTTAAGAACTGCGATTATTATTTTTGGTAACTACTGCCGTTGCCAAGCGGAGTTTTATGTCAACACAAAATAAAATCGTCGGTGATGGTGGATTTTATAATATTTCAGTTTAAACAACCTCTCTGAAGATGGCTCATGTGATCTGAAAGCTCAGAAGAATACCAATAAATAATTATCCAAATGTTGGAGAATGTTTGTCTTTATTTTCAACTGAAATTAAAGCAAAATACGACGTTTAGAACGGCTCATGATTAAACATAATAGACATTCATTGTCTCTTATATTTAATAGCATATTTTTAGAAAATTACTTGCTGCCTCGATATACTATATATATATATATATATATATATATATATATATATATATATATATATCACCCCAAGCAATGCATTCCACTGACACTATAGCGCAGGCGGTTACATAGAGCGATTGGATATAGGAAATGTCAGAAGCAGGGTGATATACCAGTAAGGAGGTACACAGGAAGAGTGTTTGAGAGAATGGATGCGAGTTAGTGTGTTAGAAGGTGTCTATTGACCTTACATTTAAACTCCCGGCGGTTGTAGCCGTCGTGTAAACAAGTATGCGGAAGGGAATTCCACAGGTGGGAAGTGCGAGAAAAGAAGCTGTTGGATTTCATCGCTTTCACTGTAAAATGGTGGGACCTAGTCGTTAATCTAGTATCTCGTGCAAATTCATACCTAGGGGGCACCAGTGATCTAAGTTCATCAGAGCAGAAGCCGAGAAAGTATTTATAGAAGAGGCACAGAGAAGCCACGTCACACCGCTGAGAGAGTGACTGCAGGCAGTCAGCTAAGTCGGTATAGATCACATTACAGATTTTCCGTTGTATTTTGTCAAGAACCCCGAGGAGAATAGCAGGGACACCCGACCAGATGTGGCAGCAGTATTCAATACACGGGCGGATGGTAGATTTATATATGTAATGGATAGATTAAGAGGGAAAGAACTTCCGAGTCCTACACAGAGAGCCGACTTTCATAGCGGCGGATTTAGCAATGGATTCGATGTAGTCATTCTACTTGAGGTCCGCTGAGAGTGTCAAGCCAAGCAGGCGTAGTGTTTTATACTCTGGGAGGCAAGCCTGTTCCATTCTAAAGGGAGGGAGGTGCGGTTGTCTATGGTGGTTAATTGATAGCAGCTTCGTTTTGGAAGAATTGAAATTTACGAACCATTTCTTACCCCAATCCACCACGGATTGGAGGTTCTTTTCAAGCTCGGCAGCGAGGTTCACCTTGTCGCCCACACCACATTTTTGATTGAGGCGAGAGTAAACTGTGGTGTCATCGGCGTACATGTCTACTTGGGATGTTATGGCATCGGGGAGATCATTTATGTAGATCAGAAAGAGCGTAGGACCTACAATAGAGCCTTAAGGGACACCCGCGTTTGAGGGTAGTTCTGCGAGGCATGTCCGTTTAATGCCACCTTTAATGTGAGGTTAGAGAGGAATGACTGGACTAGGTCCAACAAAAGTCCAGTTATGACATAGCAGTTTCCGTAGAAGGCCAGCATGACAGACTCTGTCGAAAGCTTTAGAGATATTCAAGGCATCAGTTCGGGTTTCACCATATATATATATATGTTACAAAAATACTTCTACTTCCAGAAAAACTAGTAGCAGTTTTTTCAAAACAATACAGGCAAAAATATCTATATAAGCATGTGTCCTAAAATCTATGGTTTTTGAATTATTAAATTTCAAGAAAGCCTTTAACAATTCGCTCTTTATACATACTATTCTATACTTTATATCATGTTCTTTAAATTAAAAATATTAATACTTCCATATAAGTATCAATAAATATTTCCAACAGCTAAAATTATATTATAACATTATTAAAACATATAATTTTCCTAAATATTATTTATATTAATTAATTTAAATAACGTAATATAATAAAATAAATATTTGTAGCTTCATACATACTATTTCAATGAAATATTCCAACCACAAATAACTTATTATTTTAAAATTTTATTTTTTCATATAAGGTTTGCTTAATACTTGCAAACATTAATATTCCCTTCCAACTTTCAACGGAAATATATAGAGAAAATTAATTAAATATTTAGAATATTCAAAAGTGGAAAAATGTACAGATTTAAATACAAAAATACGCACATTTTTTTGAAAGTAACATAAAATTTATCTGTTATCTAGGTCATTATTATATACTAAAACATGTTATTAAGAACATGATATAGAAATAGATTAAACTAAATTAAAATATATTAATATAATATGTAACAGAATATTGTGAATATATTGAACATTATTATAATGTTATGAAATATATAGAAAGGTATATTGCAGTATCATTTCAATAATTATATCTTTTGGTCTTCATGAAGTACAGATTTCTAGAAAAATGCTGAAGTGAACCATATATATATATAGATGCCAGGAAGGATAGAGGAATTTTTCCTTGAATATTCCGGGGAAAATTTATCAATTTGTACGGTAATATCCGTGCATAAAAACAGTTTTACAGAAAATGGATATTCCTGGGAAAGCTCAGCTTAAGTTTATAAGGAGCAATGTAGGTAAAGATGACAAATCCCAGAATGGTGTGGACAATCAAACAAGATCTACTTAAATGATATTATTAAGTGTTATATCTGTATTGAGATCTCAATTGATGTTATGTAGAGGAATATGATATTTTTAAAAGAAAACTAAACACATCGTTTAGTTTGGTTATAAGTTATAATTCACTAGTACTAAATTAATTCATTTTATCAGACCATTCTATATTCGGTATAAAAATGTTCCCGGAATAAACATTTCTTTAAAATGAAATGGAAAACGAGAAACATGATTTAAAACAGAAACAGAGACCTTAGCGTTATCTCAGTTGGGAATCGTTAGACTGGTCGAAAGAGGTCATCATTCTTGGATAAAGACCATAGTCATTATATGCCCGCTCATAAGCACATGGCTAGGCTACGTGGGGTATATATATATATATATATATATATAAATACACTAGTAGTATAGACCGGCGTTGATCGAGTGTAATGAAAGCTTTAAAACTAATCCATGGTCTTGGAGCTTAGACTAAGCCTAATGAATATTTGTGAAGTTTGGTGAGAATCGGATAAAAATTGTGTATTTGTATAAAGGACATGCAGACAGATAAACAGACACACACACACACACACATATTTTGCCTTTTATATATATATATATATATATATATATATATATATATATATATTATCAATCTTCTGCATTATTGTAAGAACTGCAACCTTAAAAATTCTGAACATCGTTTCTTATACCTTTGTCTATTAGTGTATCAAATTTCATTCAAATCGGACCACTCCTTCTATAATCCGATTTTGTCGATTATCGACTTTCGATATTTATCGGGGGTATCTCGACACAAAACCTAGCTACAAACACTCGCAGACGCTTATAGTATAACTGTAAATTTTCAAGAAAATCGGTTCAGCCGTTTCGGAGTCTATAGGTAACGGACAAACGCGTACATACACAGACAAATTTCCATTTATAAATAAGTGTAGATTTAGATATATAGTTTAGGACATGTACAAATTATCATCTACTACAAAGTGTATACTTTGTTGAGACATTGAGAGAACAATGTCTCATCGGGTAGTGTGAAGAGAAAATGGAAATTAGTTGTCTTATATTTGGCGAATTGTGTGTGAGATAGTTGGGGTGGGAAATAGGAAATAAGAGTTGTAAGTGTCAGTTAGTAATTGAACGAAAAGAGGGAAGAGTTAGAGGGTAGATGTGATCAATGGACGTGTTGAAATGTTTATAGAGAGATTTAACAGTAGAAGATAAGGTATATTCCTTTACTGCCTTTATGGTCAGTTCTTTGAGATTAACAAAAGAAAAAAATAAGGAAATGTATATGGGGTGAGGTTTAGTATGAGATGGTGCGCTAAAAGGGAATAGTATTTGCTCTGTGGTAAACATATCTGTATTAGTGTAGTATACGACTACAAATATTTTCGTATTTAAATTTAGGTTTTATAATTAATCTATTTTTTTATACTTAACTTCAATTGAAAATTTAGGAAATCTCTTTTTTATATAAAACTTTAATTTAATCACAGTTTGTAGTCGGAAATAAAAGTAAAGTTTAAGGTCAGAGTGTCGTTAATGCTATAAAGTTTTATCGTTTTTAGAGAGCCTAACTTTAGCTTTTGTACTTTTAGAATGATTGTATGGTTAGTTCTTGAATGTGTTTGCAGTTTACTGTGGTTTAATAATACGTTGCTACTCATGTATGTAATGATTTTCATTTTTCTTGAATACAAATTAAACATGGTTATTTTAAAGATTTAGATGCTCTGGCCTGTTTGAGGAGTTTCCATTTAACTATAGGTGTTTAATTTCCTTTTTTAACTTCACAAATATATAGAAAGTGATGTCATATTTTGTTTGTCCTTGTTATTGAAAGATGAGTGGTGATTGTAATAGCGTTTTTCAAAAATATTCATTGTGCTTCAAATATAAGTTTTAGCATCCTTAGGGTTCTGCATGACAAAAAAAAAATCACATATATACCAGGGATTTTATTAAGCATTTATTAGATATGTTGCATTGGTTCGGGTTTCTACAATTACAAAAGCTATTATTATGGTGCAAACTGTAATGCGTGTTAGTTATTTTTGGTGTATGATTTAAATGTTTTATTATCTAATTTTATTATTTATTCTAAATTGTTTGAGCAGTTATAACTGAGTTTTAATGAATTTTTATTGAAAATGTTGTTTAGAGGATTAATTTTGGGAAAATGTTTGTCTATTAGCTGAAAAAAAATTTATGCCCCTGTTTAAAATTAACTACCTGATTAAAAGGAGGGTTATACCATATGGTTTTCTTGTTTCTATTTTTCTTTTTGAGCTACTAAATTTTTCCACAAAGTTAATTTTGAAGAATTGATAGCCGCTGTCTCTAAGAATTTTATCGTAAATTGTTTTGTGCTTATGAACTGCATGCTTAAGAAGCGTTCAAGTGATGATGATTAGAGTTGAGGTTTATATAGATTGGGTAGCATTATTTTTCATGTAAGTTTGAAAACTGTTGGAGTCTAAGTCTAATGTTATGTCTAAGAAATCAACTTGTTTTATATTAGGGTTAATTACCACGCTAAGAACAAAATATTTAAAAACTCTATGAAGTAATTTTCTAAGTCTATCAAACTAACCTCCACTATAATGGTTAGCCATTCGTTTTCGAGGATACCCGTCTAGGAGGGCAGCATGCTAATCCTTATTGCAGATGTTCAAAACTCACGGTGCCTGCCTATGGTTTATACCGGAACTATGCTGAGAAGAACTTAGTTACAATTTCTAAAAGAGAGCGTTATTCAACTCTCTGAACAAGGTTGGGACGCTCAAACCCTCGATCGTGATCTGTAATTTCAAGATAGCACAACCATCCACGGCTCCTCAAAAAGAAGCGCCTATACAATTTCACTTGGCTTGAGTCAACGCTTGGTATGGTTTTCAGATAATTTTCAAAGATGCCGCACGCTGGGATTGAATACTTCAGACTGATTATACCAATAAGTCACCTTGCTCACAAATTGACCTTAGTGTGATTCTAACTAGGCCATGGAGCAAACGTTCTAACCATTCCTGCATGCATCCATATATATATATATATAGTTTTCTGTCTCAACAAGTTAAGTTTTCGAGTTTTAATGTATATTATTTCAAATATCTTATTCCCTTAATAGGATTATGTTGTTCATGTTCTGTTAAAATAAACAGTTTAAATCATTCTTCTTAAATTATTAATGACATTTTCTTATAACAATTTCGTGTCCAATGAAATTGCTCGTCGTCATCTTAGTATGTCATTCTCAATTTCTTTTTATTTTGTTACTCTCTAGTATCTATTATTAAATCTGTCTGATAATCTATTCTTATATATTCTTTGTTTTTCTATTCATACTGAACTGTCTTTGTCTAATGTTTATTGTTTACTGCAATGTTCACCGGGTGTAGATTTTACTATTACTTTTGTTCATTTGTTTTTCTTCTGTAGACTGTATCCCGCCTTTATTTTATTCACTTTCATGTTTGTTTTAATTGTCGACGAATTGTACCACGATGTGTGGTGTCTTTTTGTGTTATATATTTATCTATTTGAATTGAATTATTTTTCCATCGTTTGTGTTCCTGGTCCATTCAGTTTAGCTTCTTCAATTGTTTGCCTGTCATAGATTCGTCATCATATTTCACTGTCTTTTTCTCCTGGCAACATTTATTGGCATTTTTTGCACATTTCCCATAATGACTTTTCTCCATATATTTTATTTCTTTTATTGTCTAACTCATTTTATTTATCTTTTGATTTTGTTTTCTTCATTTCCTCATTTGTTCTGTTTTATTCCTGTCGTTTTCATTTATTTATTTTTAATTATTTTCATCGATGGTTTTTCTTTTACTTACGAATTATCAATTAGAGGAGGTTTTTGATGAAGGCTACTGAAACTTATAGCCGTAATTTGTTTGTAATTTTCTTCGAGGCTTAAACCCTTAACTTGCGACTATTTCGTTTGATAAATCTTTGACAGATTTTCATCAAATCTTACTATATAATCTTCTATTTTGCTTTTGCTTTTTCTACTAAAAGTAGAAATAGTAACAGAAACAGAAGTTAAAATTTTACTGAATATTTCTGGGGATAAATTATTTTCAGAAATCCGTACGTATTCCTTTTTATTTATAGCTAATTATTTAATGATATTATACATTTCTGCATGATGTTAAAATTGATAATATTAACAGAACCATCCGTCCGTGCATGGAGTACTGCTGCCATTTATGGTCAGGTGCCCCTGCCGTTCTCCTCAGTGTTCTTGACAAGCTCCAAAGGAGAGTATCTAATGTGATAGGTACTGATCTGGCGACTCGACTGCAGCCACTTTCCCATCGTCGAAATGTGGCCTCCCTCTGTCTCTTCTATAAATATTTTTATGGTTTCTGCTCGGATGAGCTTAAGTCACTGATGCCTCCTCAACAGGTGTTTACCCGTGCAACCATACTGGCAACTGGGTCCCATCCATTCACAGTCAGGTTAGCCAAATGCAGACGACAATTCTACTCCTGCAGCTTCCTCTCTCGCACTTCCCACCTGTGGAACTCACTCCCGTATTCTTGCTTTCCTGACGGCTACAACCTCCAGAAATTTAAATGCAAAGTTAATACTCATCTACTAACCACTGTCCTCTAGCTCTCTCCCCTCCCTGTATAACCTTCCCTTTCTCTCCACCTATGTATCTGTCATCGCACCTTCTTTCTCAGCTTTCTATTGTTCCTTTCTAACTAGCTTGTACTCCTCACTCTTTTCTAATTAATCTTTTTACATTTATGTAACCCCCTGCACAACAGTGGCGTTTCCGCTTTGCTCGGGTGAAATGATTAAAAAAAAAATTAGCAAAACCATTTGTGCGTAATCATATAAATATATTTAAGAAAGTAAGCGTAATATATAATTGAATAAAAATACAAAACCTTCAAAATTAACACTTATTGCTTACTTTAGTCATACGTTTTGTAATATTCTATTTTATCTATCATCCCTGGTTTTACCTTTTACGATTATTTTTTTTTTTTTTTTTTTTGGCGGGGGTGTAATAATGTTTGAATTGAATCACTCGAGGTTTCTAAATATTCATTGTTATTTTTCGTTTCTTATTATTTTGTTATTTAGAAATCGTGGAAAAAATTTTTCTTCCAGCTAAATATGTTTCATGTTCATTGATTTCTTGATCACTTCTATATATTTCTTTTTCTGACATTTATATTCATACATCCTATTCTGGTGATAATGCCTCTTTTCATCTTTTGTTTTAAGTATTACTAATTGGTGCTTATTATCAATATTTGATTTTTAGTTGTTTGCATGTCAACCATTTTCTTTACCATACCTATTTGCCTCTATCGAGTATGGCAATTAATACCCAGAGTTAATGTTTATGCAAATCTTTTCATACTTTATCTGTCTTTTGCATGTGTTGCCTTCGTTTTATACATGTTTCTTTTGTGGACTCGCATATTGTTTGTATCTATCATATATAGTTAATCGTTACAGGCATTTGTGTATGTAGAGATTTATTCCTACTTAGGCAGGACACTCAATACAACCTGCTATCTTGTTAATATATAATAAAGCTGGCGAGTTTAGTTGCTGCTATCCAAATTTTCTCTCTCTATTACCTACAATGTAATTTTAGCAAATTTTTTCTATGTGTATTGTATGTGTTTGTTTTCATTCAGCATTAACACGTAAAACATTGTTACAGGATCCGCGATTAGAAACTTAGGCAGAAAATTTCAATACCGGAAATTCCCGTCATTCGCATTTAATGGATTAGTAATTAGTTGTTGTTATGTCTGTGGCAGTTTGTTAGATATAAAATCAATACCAAAGGATTGCTGCTTTTGTGCGGCTTGATGTGGACCCTCAGCTAATTATTGCATTCTCTCAATCGTTAGGCGTTACTATGGACACGATATTAAATTCCCTGTCATAAGACATTTATACCACAAATATTGTTGATTTTCAGCGACAGAAGAGCCTTAACAATGATTATATTTTGCACTTAAATTATATATATATATATATATATATATATATATATATATATATATAATTTTAATGCAAAGAATTTGGCACTTTAACTGATCGGGTTGATTCCGACCTCAAATTTTTATTTGTGATGACACCGTTATGATCTTTTAATCATCGGGTCTTTTTTTTTTTTTGTGTGTTTTTCTAACAAATTATTTGCACTAAAATTATTACCGTCTATCACTACCTCGATATTGAGTATTTTGCAAACAAAAATGCTTGCCAAAGTGCATTTTGCATTTTATCAGTAAATCTACTGAAAACACAACAATCTCAAAACTTATATATATAGTGTATCGAGGCAGCAGACAACTTTCTAAACATATCCCGTTAAATATAAGAGACAATGAATATCTATTAAGTTTAATCTTGAGCCGTTTTAAACATCGAATTGTGGGTTTAATTGCACGTGAAAATAAAGACAAACATTCTCCAACATTTGGATATTTTTTTATTAAGTTTGTTCTAAGCTTTCGGCCTACATATCAGACAGAGTTTAGTCAGCTACACAATAATTCACACTCATACACACAGTAAACAGAACCTTCATATATTAGAGGCCATCTACATTAAATCCAAACAACCCACACTTAATAAAATCACGTTTAAATCTGGTCATATCATATTACATTGCATTTAAATATCTGGTTTTGTTATCATTTCGAGCTCTCACGCTATGTGACGTCAGAGAAATTTACGAATTTCGTTTGCTATTTTTGGTAACTGTTATCGTCTCCTAGCAAAGTTTTATGTCAACACAAGATAAATTCGTCGCTGATGGTGGATGTTTTATGTTAATGTCCTTGTAACATCATTGAAGATGGCTCATGTGAGCCGAAAGCTTAGAACCCATTTAATAAAGAGTTATTCAAATGTTGGAGATTTTTTGTCTTTATTTTCACCTGAAATTAAATCCAACATACGATGTTTAGAACGGCTCATGATTAAGCACAATAAACATTCATTGTCTCTTATATTTGACAGTATATGTTTAGAAAAAAAAATTATTTATATGGTCAGCAAATGTTATTTGTGAAATTTTGCATTTTTAGACCCCTCTGGTGTTTCAAGAATTTACAAGGGTAGTTAATGAATATATTCCATGCACACACCATTTAAACACACCAAGAAGGAAATGCCTATCTGACCAAGCTGAAAATAACTTACTTTCGCCAGTTAGGAAAAAAAGAGTGAGTTATTTTTTAAATCACACACACACGCACACACACACACACACACACACACACACACACACACACACACACACACACAATGTGCCCTTGTAACATATTGAATCTCTCTAGATGGGTATAAAATATCAAATTCTACAAGTTACTTTGGCCATCTATCTATCACACTATCCATATATATATATATATATATATATCCGTGAAATTTATATGTGTGTATATATATATATATATATATATATATAATGTATATATACACATATAAATTTCACGGAGATTCTGGAAAATGAATGAAGAAAAGCTGGAACCTGTTATTAGCTGGAAACTAATAGGTTCAGCCCGTATTCCGAGGAATTGCTGTGATAGGTGCTGTCTGTGTTTGCTAGAAAAATTTATAATATAAAAGTAACATTACTAGCACCTACTTCTGAATTTTAGAAAGGAATTCATTAGTAAGTGCCGTCATAAGTGTGTTTTGTGAACACTTAAATGTTAATTTTTAAGATTTTATATATGTTTAATGGCTTTTAAATTAATTTAACTTTAATTAGTAATTAACCCCTCTTCTTTCCTCGCCCTGTCTCCTTTGCTTGTCTACATTTAAAAACTTACTAATTTAAGCTCCGATTCCTTCCGCTAGTATAAATATCTTTTTCACATGATAATTTTTCTAAATTTTTATATAAATTGTTTTTTAAAAATTAACTTTTTAAAAATCTTTTTAATTTATAATTTTCTTTAATCTTTATTCTTATTTTTAATTTATTTTATTTTTAGTTTATCAATACCTAGAGGTATCTTTAATTAGATTAACTTTATTAATTTTTTAAATTCTTATATCTACTTTTTCCCCTAAATATGCTTCTTCTAAAGTTTCTTTTTTCTAATACATTAACCCATGTATAAGGTTAGTTTTGTTGACACGTATCGAGCGTTTCTAACATGATTTTTTTCTTTTTTCTTTTCTGTTCCTCTTTTCCTTGTCTTTATTATTTTTTTTTACCTCTTACTTCCCTTTCTGTTTTGTTTAACCCTATTCTCAATTTAACACCACTTCTTATCCTTTTTTCTTTGTAAAGCTAGACGAAATCAAATTTTCCATTTCTTCACTTTCAACTCTCTCTAAAAGTTAAAATCTAAAATTAGACATCTACTTCCGAAAATTTTTTGTGACGTACATTTCTCAAATCTTAACTGTCATTTTTTATTTTATTTCTTTTTTATTTTTATTTTATTTTCTCTTTTTATTCTTATGTTTATTTCCATTTTGAAATATGCACGGTTACTGAGGAGATGTGAAATCTCTCTTAGTGATTTCATGTTGAAATGTTCATTCATCATTTTTGAATATGGACAATTTAATTATATATTCAATATATCTTTGTGAGTATTATGTCATTTAAGTGTGATACGTGATAGAAAACTCGGCCAATCATGTCTCTTTGAATCCAAGACTGACGAGACAGATGTCGAAGGTAGCTGTTCCTTTCGGCGTCCACCATAATATATTTAATATTAACAACATATGTTTCTGCTTTTGCTTGTAGCTAATGCCCCTTGCTCTCGTCTATTTTTATTAATTGGTGTTATTTGCGTATATTTTGGGGATCCGTTTAATGAGAGTGTAATAATTTTCCTCCTGTCGCAAACCTTCCTCAAAAATCATCGAAAGAAGGAAGAAATTTTTTTAATAAAGAATGATCTCAATCACAATCTCAATGTGAAGCATTCGAACCGAGATCAACATGAAACCCAAAAACAAAAACACCGATACGAATACTCAACTAACAAAATGCGCCCAATACAGAGGTAGAGCGAAATAAATAAACACCTAATGAGCCAGAGAGACCTACCTAGGTTTTGCCTAAACGTATCCTCAGGGAAAACTGGCTAACGAGGAAACGGAAAAGCGACATATAAAAAGGAAAATAAGACAACCCGCGTAACCATAAAAGGAGACACCAAACTATATATATATATATAGAGAGAGAGAGAGAGACTTTATCTTACATGATTCGGGTTATTTATTTTTGGGATTCTATTCAAAACTTCTTTAGGCGTTATACATAGTTTGTTAATATATACATTTACATAATCTGTCTGACAATATTAATCATTACATATATTGCATGTGATACTTACGTAGGAAATGTGCTTCGCACATATGTGATCCTTGTTTGGATGACTTTATTGGTAACGTCTATTACTTCGCTCGGATATGCACGTAGCCGCTATTGATGGCTCAATTAGAATTGGATATGTCGGGTTAAAATTCCAGATAATGCTGTTGCATTCGGATTTGCATAAATACACTTACAAAGTTATAAAAAACTACCTTTTTGGCCTAGATTCGTGTTATTAGTATTATT
The DNA here is from genome assembly GCA_037127315.1 of Ascarosepion bandense. Taxonomy (NCBI): domain Eukaryota; kingdom Metazoa; phylum Mollusca; class Cephalopoda; order Sepiida; family Sepiidae; genus Ascarosepion; species Ascarosepion bandense. The sequence goes on from JBBBDQ010000190.1 coordinate 6,220,803, forward strand.
GACTGGACATTTTACTTTTTGTTTTCATTCAGTCTACAAGAGAAGAATTCTGAATAAAAATATGTTTGTGTATCAGCTATTACTGTAAATGACTACTTCCAAAATAACACCGACTAATATGGTAATTATGTTGCCAAGTACTCCTCAGTGAGTGTTTACATTACCTATCTGCATACATTTTTTACTTATTTTTTTAAGAATTTATTTACTATTACTTAAATGTTATATATTAGTGGATATTCATACTTGAGTAAATGCCTTGTTTTATGTTTATAAAATGTAAATTCCATTTAACAGCCTTTTAGGAATCTTAAACAAAATATGGAAAAAGTATAAATCAGTTTCTGCTTTCTAGCTATAGGTTAAATATTAGGAAGTTATATTTTAGTTGATATCCATGTATTTTTTACGTCCTGTGAATTTATGAGTATTAATAATGAACGTGCGATATCCGACATGCTTTGAAGCTGTGACCCCCTTTGTGGAGAAAACACACAGAGTGGACATAGTTTCTAGCCCTTTGCGCGTTTCTGATAAAAAGTTAAAATTTATGTTATTTTTAATGTCTACTGCGTTTTTCTTATTTTTCTGATATGCGTTGTAGAGCAGTGGACATCGGCTCAAAACGAAAAATCGGAGAGCCGAGTTCGAATTTTAGTTGCATTTCCTACATTAACTTTCACGCAAATATCATTGAGAAAGTTATTAATCTGTTTCTTCTCCTCCTATCTCCGGGTTTAATATCAGGACAGATTGAATTTCATAGCCTTAGTTGGCAACCAGTCTACAGCAGAATGTAATGACAAACTACTGCAAAAATATTCTGCCCAGTCAGTCATATCTCTTTCGAGATGTGATCACCCAAGCGTGTATCACATATGGCACTCAACTGTATTTTTCAATCACACGTTTCTTATATTTGGAGCAGTTGTTGACACTCAACTGCAATAATCATTAAATAAAGAATTTTTCCTTCTTCCAGGTGTGTTATCTTATTTTGATTGATGAATGTAAGAGAAAAGTGATTCATTTTCTCTGAGGAAAATAACATTTAAAACAGAAAACACAACGAGATAAATATACTACAGCTCTGACTAAAAGCTTTGCAACACGACTCTTTTTGCTTTAGCATTTTCAAATAATAATTTAAACTATTTCAAAGTAAAAAATATATATATATTAGAATGTATGTTAAATTTTGATGTTAAATTCAATTAACCTATTTTTAAGAACAGGTTTTATTCCGTTTGGCATAGACTCAATTAGTGATTTTAAACAGCTAGATCTAATAGAAGTTCAACATCTTTGTAGAACAGTTTCAGGTTCAATTCTTGTTGTTGGAGTAGCTTAACGTACCTTTGATTCCAGGATGGACCATAATTTTTCGATGGGATTGAGATCAGGCGAATAACTAGGCCAGTTTTGCAGAACTCTGATGTTATTTTCCTCGAACCACTTCGTCACAGCTTTTACTTTATGGCAAAGTGCACCATCATGTTGAAACACCGCATCTCGATCAGGTTAGTGTTCTATCAAAAATGGTGGTAGTCTATTTTTGATAGTGTCCATATACCATTCGTTGATCATTGACGTATCTTTGGGTACAATCACTAATTCTCCGACGCCATGAAAGAAGCACCCACAAATATGCTTGACTGTAGATACCACACAACCAGGGTGGAATCTTTCACCGACTCGTCCTCTGACACGAATTGATCCGTTGTTAGCGAACCAGATAAAAGGTGATTCATCAGATAAAATCACCTTTTTCTAGTCTTTTGCAGTCCAACTTTTACGAATTCGACGAAAAATTAGTCGAACTTTTATAATCATTCGTGTCAAAAGTGACTTTCTTGCAGGCCTTTTTTACATCAATCATTTAGTCAGAAAATGCCGCCGTAGTGTTCGATTTTAAGCTTCCACACCACCGCTGGACCATTCATTCAGTAACTGCTGACTACTGGCCTGTCGATCAGACAAACTAAGTCGCACCAGTCATCGGACATTTCTCTCTGTAGACACATTTGGACGACCACTTTAAACGCCAAATTCAAATTTTTCCAGTTTTCTTCAACTTTGGAAATATTCTTGTGACCGTTGATGCATGAACCTGCTCCTGTTTGGCAATCTGACGATAGCTTTGTGTAAAGCGACGATTGCATATCATTTGGATTTGGAACAATGAACTTTTCCCATTTGGATCACAATTAAATGTACAGAGTGAATAATGTGGTTTAAAAAAAAAATTAATGTCCAATCTCTTCTCTCCGCTTCGTGTCTCACTTCACTCTATCTGCTAAATATGCGGTTCAAATAGAAAATGCGGTCCAACCTCTACGCTCTTCTTTTTTCTTCTCTTAAGAAAAAATATTCTTTCTCATTTCATAGAGTCGAGAACTCGCCCATGCAAATCACTTCAAATTTGCATAAGTGAATTAAACACATCGTATTTATTGATTATTCATGTTTTCACTCACTTTCGGTATTCAAAAATATCTGAAACTATGCTTTTACTAGTGTTGCAAAACATTTGGCCAGAGCTGTAGGCTTGAATATCTTACGATCGGAGCTTACTATTTAAAGTAGCACATCCCAGACGACATAACCATTAGAGATATGTTATGTAGGTTGATTGCTGCTTTGCTTGTTATTTTTATTTGCTCTTTATTCCCTGCAATATTAATCACTTATGTCTGTCGTTCTTTCTTCTTACTCTGGGTTTATCTCTGCGTAAAGTCCCTTTTCTATATAATAATATTGCGTGTACTCTCATTGACCAATGTTAATCTTTTGTTTTTCTTTGTCTTTTAGTTACATTCATATCTATCAATGAATGTCACACCTCTTTATTTAATTTGTTAAAAGTTTACTTTCACTAATTTTGTCGGCATTTCTTATTAAATATTATCATCTATTATTAAATATTATCTTAACAATTCTTTGTATTTTTCTCGCGACTTTTTTTCTTATTACTTATGTTCCTTATCTAATATTTTCATTACCATCTGTTTTTAGCTTACACCTCTTTATATTTTATTTCCTAATTATTCTTACGCTTGTGTATATTTATCTTCCATTATGAATGTCCATCTTACATTGTTGTTTTTCATTGTTTGAATTTACGCTTTGGTGTGTCTGTCAGACAGTATTTTTGTGCTTTTAGCCATTTTATGTAATATGTGCTTCCATTATAAATTGTTAATTTTCAGTGACATGTTCATTGGCAACTATTCTCAGTGTCCAACATATATTTAAATCGATTACAATTATGAGTGAACTTGTATTAATGTCTTCTTTTCTGCATCCACCCCGACTTTGTACTGCTCTTCGTGTCATGTGCAATTTAATATATATTGAATATGTTTTGGGTTCATCAACGTGTACTTTAAGTAAAGGATGTGTGTGTAGTGTAAGGGATAGAAGTATCCAATCAGAAATCGCAAATCCGAGTTCCAATTCCATTAGAGTTTATTACATTTACTTATACACACACAACATTGGTAAAAGCAAGAAAAAATTTCTGGTTGCCAAAATATGGGTTCATACTATGGTTCATACTAATTATTACTAGATAATATGAAAAAATTATTATCTCAATATTCCGTCAAGAAAAATTATTTTTACAATAAAAAAAATTGTTTCGGATTCAAATATGCCATAAATGTTTGATAATCTATGTGAAAAGAAAATGACAAATAGACATCAAATTACTGTGTACAACTGACATAATTATCTTTCGTGGGACGGTTTTAAAATTATTTACGAATGATGTATTTTTTCCTGTACTATTATCTTTATTTGTTAATGTTTGCTTTTAATATATGTTTATCTATCATATTCTATCTGTGATACATTTTAAAACATGGTTTTGTACTTATTTGTATTTACATCTCCTTTTGTGTAATCGTAATGTATCTTAATCGTTTCTCTTATATTTATACTAACAAGACTTACATAAACATACTTTCTAATCTAGACTTTAATATGGACGAAACCTGTGTCGTCTATATTAAAGTCTAGATTGGAAAGGCGTCGATTTTTTCAGAAAGGTCTAAACTATCATTTATATACAACAGATTGGAATATCAGGTGCTGAAATGTTGGATAAGAAGATGATGTAATGAACGATGACTTAGAATTGGAAATCAGAGAGCTGCGATTCAGTTCCAGTCAGCTTCGATTTATTCACATATTCGCGTAAATACTATTCATAAATTTTTAATTCCACATCTTCTCTTCCCCAAAATGGGTTAATTATTAAAACTTGTATCAGTAAATGATGTTTATCTTACTGCATTCTGAAGATCATAAAATATGTTCTGACTTAAACTGCAAAATATTGGTTAGTCGTAAAATAAAAACAAAAAAAATCAATTTTAAACAGCAGTTTCCTCATTTCAGCGAATAAAAATGATTTAATCTACTAGGTGTTAATGAAAACAATTTTTCATAGAACATTATATACCTACTGATTCATAACTATACAAAAAACACATGTTGCTTGAAGAATCAATTAAGGTGTATATCATATGTAATTAACTAAAAGGGAAATATACTGATATAAACAATATGTTTAATACTCACAAATAGTTAGCAAGAAACTCCCATAAAACTGGAATAGCGATAACTTTGGACATGTAATGTCTATTTTTCTAAAATATTGTTTGAGATAATGATATACAAATTTCAACTAACAGTAATACTAGCTTTTTGAGTCACTGAATGAACGGTGATTGTAAAGATTATCGTTATAATAACTCGCTAATATGTACATATGATATATAATATATGATATTATATGATATATAATATGTACATATGATAACTATGATTGATGCATTTTATTATTTTATTATTCTAACGGAAATCTTAGTGGCATTTTACTTTTATTATTTATGTTTTTTTGTGTTACCATTGTCGCCGTTGTGACATATGGCTATTTGATGGTAGTCATTAACCATATAACGAATCGGGAGAGAGCTTGTAACTATGAGCAGATTGTAAAGATAAATAATTGATACTACGTTACATTACATATTATCTATTTATATTTGAAGCGTTACTAATTAGTTTCTAACTGTATTACATTAACATGGCGAATTAAGTATACACAGACGTGTGTGTGTGTGAGAGAGAGAGAGAGAGAAGAAAAACGATATGGGAATAGATAGGTTGAATTTAAAATGAAACAGATAAATTATTAAACATTTTCAAATCCAAATACTCCAAATTTATTCGGTGCAAAAAATTATATCTCTAAGAACATAACACACGATCAACAGTGGTTATAATTACGCAGAACTCAATCGAGGAAAGGATTAAATGAAATACGTTTCCATTTTTCTTTGTCATCCTGCTGGTGAGAGGTGAAATGTTTTTGTCTTGGGATCACGGCAAGATATGAGATGTTATAGACCGATAAAATTTAAAGTAATTACCATACTTAGTAATCGTAAGTAATTCAGAGCTTTCGTGTTTAAATAGGAGCTATGTAAAGAACATATCTAGTGAAGTCTTTCTAATGATTGTGTGGGTAATGCTCATTGTTTTGTCTAGTTTTTATTGTTCATTTCTACAACATTTTCTGATCTTTTGTCACTTTCATTATCTCACATTATTATTTCTCAAGTGCTCTTTCGTTTTATTTTTCCCTTTCACGATGGCATATCTACGTAACATTAAATGGTGATGGTTATCATACGAATTTAGTAAGATAATTCAAAAGAAATAGTTCTAAAGGAAAAGAAAACAATTGTGCGTACCTTCGAATCGGATGTTGACCTGTCTAGTAGTTATTAAATCTCTTAAAACCTGTTCTGTTGATTTGTTTCTCCATCGCTCGTATAGACTTTTGCTTCTTTCTCTGCCATATTGCTTGATTTCATTTTCTTATGTCTTAAGTGTCGTCTGTTTCTAAAATAATTATGTGATTTTTGTCCTTGTCCAGTGGTAGTCAATTCTTGTCTTTATTCGTTGTATCACTGTTTATATTACTCTGACGTACATGTTTGTTCAATTTGTTCAACACTTGCTTTCATTGGCCCCATTAATATTTACAATTGAATATTCCATTGTTTCTGAATTATTGTTTACCTCAGTATTTCTAGCAATAATTTAACTGATATTTTCATTACTTTCTCTACGTGTCTCACATCGTTTTTATTTTGACGATTTCTTCAAGATATTTATGTTAACTATTCATAAGATGTGTTCATCACAGAATATTACGCATCCTTGGAAAATTTGCAATCTGTCTATTTCAACGTTTTGTCTCTATCCGTCTACATTTATTCTTTCCTTTCTATTACTGCCTGAGATTTGTGTACATTGTTCGTCGTAAATCTTCAATGATATTTGTCTTGTCTTTTTATTTACTAATACTCACTTTGTTTAACTTATATTGCTGACCACTAGTAATTTATTTTGTGAATGTGTATCCGGATAAACGTCTCTATGCGCCTTTCATAAAATCCTAAATTGTATTATCTTTCGTGTTATGTGAAAAGACGTATTCGCTATTTTCTATGCCCATCAGTACGTATGTATGTATGTATGTATGCATATTTTCACTTGTTAATTTCTCCAGCACACAAACACACACAATATATATATATATATATATATATATATATATATATTAGTGTTTCCATACTTTTCATTTTGCGTCAGTGCGTTCTTTGTTTCCAATGTTATCGACGGCACAGTATAGTGGGATCAGTTGGGTAACGTCTCTCAGAAAAAACGAAAACATAATGACGCAGTTCACTACTCCAGAAATTTGGAAAGGCATGCTGTACAGCTTAGAGTTTGCTCTGGAATTTCCAATATGAAGATATCAGAGACTTTGTGCCTCAATCTGAGGGCAGTGCAGACGATTCAGAAAGAGATGGATTAGTCTAATTATTCTTTCGGCAAAGCCTCTGAGTAAACACGGATGCCTACGCCATGCGCCTGGTTCATGAGGATGAGTGCTGGTAGAACCCCTGTCTGACAATAGGACTCGGCATCATGCCATACACGCAGGAGAATCCATTCATGGCTTCGAATGCATCACTCTTTACACCTAACTGTCTAACTCCCTAAACTGAAATCTCCTCGATTATCATGTGCAGGAAGCATGTGAGCGAGAGATCAACAAATCTGCATGTAACAGCAAAAACGATCTGAAGGCAGATAATATCAAGCATTTACCAATTTCAACAAAGAAACTTTCCGGGAGATTTGAAGAAGATTCAGAATTTGTCTAGAATCCTTGAATGATGACGATGGCAATTTTATTGAATAATTTTATTCTTTAGTATTTAAAAGACATTTTGCGTAATTTTGGTAAATATATTTGTTAAAATGAGATGTCAGTGTTCATTTTTGCGTAACTTAGACGACAAATGATCCATCGCTTCCCTGTATATAATCAATAGAAATAAGTCTTCGTATTTACAAATGTTATATGCACTTCCCAACAGTTAATAAACGGCTATTGCTCGTGTGTTGGAATTTCACGCCTGCCTTATTTATAAATTGCACGCTTAAACATGACCGAAATTTGTACGTTGACTTATATTTACATCTATATATTTGCGTCCGTCATGTAGTCTCTTTCTCCACCGAGAAAAATTTACTAGCCACCATTACTATTTCTATGATAGATGTTCAGATATGCTACATATCTTATTTTAGAACTGTTCTCCGTAGCTATGAATCTTCATGCCACGTACATAGGAGGAGCATGGAACCATCTCTAATTTGCTGTTGTTCTCAGTTCCACCCTAACCCAGGCTAGTAGCACCTGTTAGAATCCCATATATGGGTAAATAGTTTACTCCAAAACAGGGGTAAACACACACTCATATAGAAATATATACATAAATATAGATTTTATATAAAAAATATACATTTTTTAAGGAAAGATATTACCCGCAAGACATTTTTGAAGAAAAAATTATTACCATAATGAATTTTTGAAGAAAAAAAATTTTTGAAAACAAAATTAGAAGACATCTTCAGTTTCCTAAAATAATTTTTTAAATTAATTAAAATCTGACTAAATCAACCTTCTCACTCTAACTGAAATACCTTAAAAGCCCATCTTTCTAGCATTAAATAACTCACAGAGGTTGAAATATCGTTAAACAAGACTGAAATTTGTCTGGTTCATGGACAGGGCATGTGAGCAATGATGAGGTTTTGACAAGGATGGAAACGAAAAAGAAATTAATATTGAGTATCAGGAAAAACAACTAAAGCTTCTGGGACATATAATGACGAAGGAAGGGTTGGAAAAAGAGACATAAGGAAACAGCGGATAACATATTTGAAGGTCCTGATGACAGAACGGGGGTTGCGTGATGTTACAGAAGCAAGCGTGCTAAGTGACACCAGGGATAGGGATACGTAAAAGCCATGAGCGTTTATGTCCTGAAAGGACAAACCACATAGAAGAGCTTTTCACTTGGGTATCTAGACTTTATGAGCTCAAACGTATTATTAGATTTTTGGCAAGATTTCATAATTATACATTGGAAATGGTTAGATCTAAACGTAAATCCTATGCTAACAGTGTCTTATTTCGTACTTCTCAATTGTGGAACTATCACTTGCCTTCTTCCTTCCAAACAACAAAGAGAACATTTCAATGCAGTCTTGATCGCTACCGTCGGTATTCTTAATTCCTGTTCTTTTATCATTCTCTCTTCTTAACGAGTTTTTTTTTTTTACTATTCGCTAATACTCCGTATCATTGTGCGTCTTAGTGGTTTTAAAATGTAATAAAGTCGTTTGCTATCGATGTTTTCTTTACTGTTTTGGGGCCTTCTTTCTACTCATATTCATTGTATGTGATGATTTCATATAATTTGTTTATTCGTCCATTGTTATTCATTTGGAAAACTGTTGTCAGTATTTACCTAATAGTGTTTCTATAATATATTGTTAATATCTGAACATGCCTTGCTGATATTTGCATTTGCACATATTTGTTTGCCCCTTTTTATGCTGTTAATAGTTAATGACATTTGCGTATATTTATGGATGTACATCTTTTTTGTTCGTGTATCATAAACTCTGAATATTTTCTTACCTTTGTATTTCTGATCATCTCTGTGATGTGTTTCCATTATATACGAAAACCTATAATTATCTGTGAAATTATATTAATGCTTATTTGAGTATCTTCAGCGCACTTTATTAATTTTCAATGAGTAGGCCTGTTCTTTTTTACCTGCGGTGTATGTGTCCCTTACAAGCTGGTCTTTTTATCCTAGCTGTTTTTGTGTACGAGTGATTATTTCCATTATCTGTGGCTTATCTTGATAGTAATTATTAACCTTCCCTTGCTTTAATGATCACCATACTTTTATTTCCCCACGAAGTTATTATCTTCTATTTTCTCTGTTTCACAAAGGAAAATAGACTAATAAAAATAATTCACATATGCATAAAATATATGAAAACACAGAGCACTATTTTATTTATAATTATTTCATTCAAAGCAAGAGGATATAGTCACTATCACTCAATGTGTTACTGAGAGGAAAGTAAAATGCTAAACACCGAAGAGAGAGTGACAAATAAATGATCTGAATTCGGTGAGACAGAAAACGATCAGTTGGACTGTATTTAAAATTTTGAACATCATAAATGAGAGAAAATCTACAATTCAGGAGAGAAGTACGAGATAATTATTCGTATGAATGCATTAAAAGAAAAAAGAAAATATCCAAACAGTCAGCCTCATAAACGAGATATCAAGTCAAAACAGATACCGACTTGGCAGACCGGCTGCAGCCTCTCTCTCACCGGCGTGATGTGGCCTCCTTGTGTCACTTCTAGAAATACTTTCACGGCTTCTGCTCCGATGGACTTAGATCACTGGTGCCCCCTAGGTACGAATTTGCCCGAGATACTAGATTAGCAACTAGGTCTCACTCTTTTACAGTGAAACCGATAAAATGTAACCGCAATTTCTACTCCAACAGCTTATTTTCTCGCACTTCCGAACTGTGGAATTCCCTCCGACATGATTGCTTTCCCGACAGCTACAATCTACAAGAGTTTAAATGTAGGTCAATAACACACTGCCACTATTGCTTCTAACACATTGACTCGCCTCCATTCTCCCAAACACTCTTGCCATCTACCCAACCCTCATCCTCGGTATCTTTACCCATCTATCACCCTCCTTCTGACATTTCCTATATCTAACCACTCTTTCTCTTTACCTTCTCCTATATAACCCCTTGCGCAATAGTGGCAGTGGAATGCCTTGCTTGGAGTAAAATGATTAAAAAAATTACTCATTTAGATTTTGTCAAAAATATCTACATTAATATTTAAAAATCATACCAGATTTGGCAATAATGTTCTATGCACGGCGTAATGGTGAAATTAAAATTGTCTAAAACAAATTTTATCGAGAAGATCGTTTAGGACAATACAGCAAACCAAATTTGGTAACAACACTTCAAGCCATTAATTCGATATAAACGTTCCACTTCATCTCAGTGAATCAAATAATATAGAATCACATATTGTACAACCGGGAATTGCTATAGCACGTAGTTTATAATACACCATAAAGATATTAAAGTTATTAAGGTAAATCATATTGATGACTTATGTTTATTTCTCACGTTTTGTTTTATTTCTGTATAATATTCAACATTTACCTTTTGCTGGCTTTGTTTTGTCTATGTTTACAGATTATTAAGCTCAGCGTATTTTGATTGTATTGTATTCAATTTTATGTGATTGTCTTGTGTTTATATATTTGTCTGTGCGATCGTATTTACATTTATTGAGGTTGTTCAAAATATTTATTAATATTTAGTAAGAATGCAACCAGAAAATACGTAACGTATTAAGAAATATGAACATTTCGTTAGAAGAAAAGAAAATGCTTTTTAATTCAACATCATTTATTCAGCGCATTTTGCACAGCTGTAGTAACCACTCACATATGTTGAGACTGTGGTTCATTAAGACATTCAAAAGAAAGTAGTTCAATTTGTTGCAGGTTCATTTTTCACCGGGTATGTTGAGGTTTCTTAGTCCACTTCGAATTTCCTTCACCCAAGATGTTGACCTCTGAGGAGCAGCTCCTACGCCTAGGCTGGCGACTGACCGATAGACGCTTGGCAAAAATGCGTTTGCGTAGAATCTTTACACTTTACCGTTACGGTTGGTACACACTTTCAGAATTCAGCTGGCAGGCCAATGCTGTTGAGCATGGTGTAGCCGACGCAGTGCCCATACGACTTCCTGTGGGTATGCGTGAAAGTTGGATATAAGCTGTGGAGCAGTATAGTTCCCCATGACATTTATCTCAGCAAAGCAGGGTCGACCGCATCAGTTCAAAGTCTCTACCACTAATCATACACCCATACATACCGTTGTCTTTTATTAAATTTCCTATATAAGATGAAGAAATTTCAAAAGTGAGAGGTTGTGCTACAAACAGATAAAGATAATGAAAATACCAAATAATTAATAAACAGATGACATGTGTGTTTGAGGAAAAATAAAAAACATATTTACAATCGGTAAAAAAGCGATGACATTTATTAGGTACTTAACGAGGAAATGGTTCTAGAGTATTTAACGTTCACAAAATTTATGTACGGAGCCGGTTGAAAATTCGATTTAACTATGTAACGAATAGGGTTGAAACGGCGGTAGTATAGCGACAACAAGTAACAAATATCAGTATTTACTCCTTCTATGCACCTTGGCCTTTTAGAATCTAGGACATTGTGACTCGTCACAACATCTTTTCCTTTGTAATTAATTTTACCATTTTGATATCTCTCCAAAATATCCAGTTATGTCAAAAACTTGCACAAACTCCTTACCTAGTTTATTGCTTTGTCCTTCAATATATTTCGTGAGAGTCACATTTTTCAGAACTTCTTTTCTCATTGTGTCGGAGGAATTTAAATTGTGTCTTTTTCATTTTAAGTATACGTTTTATTTTGTTTCAATTTTTCTAAAATGCTGATATTGCATATATTCTCTGTATTTCTGTTGAACTACTTTTCTGTTCCCTGGAGTCATTTCTGTGTCTGTCTGACATTCACTATCATATAGGTGAAACGATATTATATAACAGTTCAACACTTTTATGAAAAACAGGAAGTTACTGTGATCTATTATCGCTCTCTTACCATAACGACACTGCATCTAAAAATGAAGAAAGTATGAGAAAGCATTACTTATTCACGGGTAAATATTTTTGATGAATGTGTTGTGGCGATTGTAGCTAATGTCCACTGTGACAGTCTATCATATAGTTTAATTTATGGAGGTTATGTTTTGTGAACGCAAACGCAAGAGAATGAGAAAAATGCCGTTATGTATATAAGTTAGTTATATTTTGTTTCTTACGAAAATTCCATTTCTACCATATATCTTTATACTTGATTTGACTGCATATTGGCTTGGTCTAAAGATTAAAATTATGCATAGTGTTCATATATACAAAATAATTTCTATAACACAATATAATAATGCTACTTATATATATATATATATATATATATAAGAGACAATAATTATATTCGCGCCGAAAAACCTTCGACGTATCGACTAAGAATGAAAAAAATGGTTTTACAAAAGAGCTAAGTACATTAACATCAGTCAAAATAGCTCAAACCGAGTCAGCAAGAAGCCCAACCAAAAAAGAAAAACACGGCAAGAGCAATCAACTAACAAAAATGTGCTCAATATTTAGGTAGAGCGGAGATATATATATATATATATATATATATATATATATATATATATATATTTCAAACACACTTGTAACATTCCATAAACGTAAAAAACAATTTGAAAACCCCTTGTTCTTTCAATGTCGAAATATGTATAATTTTGAAGTCGGTTGCATTTTGTACATAGTGTAAGTTATAATTAATAATATATATACTATTAAATTGTGATAGTTTAGTGTCAAAATAGTATTTTTCTGTTCGGTTTTATTTTTTAATGAAATTAATAATTATCTTGCTACTTAAATACCAATAAAAAGAAATGCGAATATATACAACGCAACGCAACTCCACTGATAAACACAAAACTATCATATTTACGTACAGACACACATGTAAAAATACTCAATCCCGGCCAAACAAAAACCGATAGCAAGGAAAGCAAACGGAAAAAAGAGAGAAATAGGAAAGTAACAATCAGATAGCATAGAAAAAGCTTCTATGGGCCGTGTTCTCTCAAGGCGTAGGCAGTAATGGCTATGCATATTTTCCTCTCCCTTTTTATCTCTAAATATATTTTGTTTTGTCATTTCTCCAAAGTCCTGTTTTGTTCTTTATTTGCTCATGCCCATCAAGTACCTCACGCGCACTTTCCACTGCCTCTCTTTCACTATATCCACTCTGTGAGTATCAGATCCAACAACCCTTCTTCATCATTACGTGCCTCAGAAAATTCAACTGCCTCGGTAATATTTGATTTTAAGGTTCCGAAGGCTTTTATCCCTTTAGATTTTATCCAAAATAGCCTTACTTCCGTGCAAATTTAAAATTTATATCCTGGACTCAAATCAACAGTTAGATAGTGAAGAAACCTACTTTTTTATGTTAACGACCAGAAAAAAATCGAACTTATTCTCGGTTTCCAGATATTTCAATTTCTCTACCTGTTTGATATTTGTATTTCACACCTGTAATTGAAATTTCAGGGTTTTGTTTTGCTAATGACTATGCATTCAGTTTTCTTTTAGTTTATATTTAGTCCTTTCTTTTTGCTTTACTTCACTAATTTCTGTTGGAGGTCTTATAGTTAACATTCTGTATCGGGTAATAACATTGTCTTCTGTGTATCTTATATTGTTGTTATTGCAGTAACTACTTTCGGATCATGGCAGGATATCTCGTTTTCTCATCCTCAATGTATTGGTTTAAGAAATCTGGTGAGAATATACTCTCCTTCTAATTTTTGTATATCTACTGAAATAATTTTCTGTCAGTATGCAGGCGGTTTTCTTCTAGAATGAGTTCCTAATTATTCTAATGTATTTTCCCAAATATGTCACGGTAGCCGAGCAGCTTTAACTAGTTTTTTAGCGGACTTTGTCAAATGCCTTTTTGTTGTCTATAAAACACAATATGGTCCTAGGCATGAAGGTAAAATAAATTCGAGAGCAAGGTCTCTAATTGGCAGGTTGTGAGAAGCATGAACCCACCTCTTAATTGCTGTTGTTTGCAGGTCCACCATGACCCTGAGTGGTAGAATCTGTTATGGTCCCATAATATGGGCAAATAGTTAACCCCAAAACTGGGGTCAAAACACTATTTAAAGAAATATATACATAAAAATAAACTTTTATATATAAATATAACTTTTGACCAAAAAACATTTTTGAATCCAAAACTAGAAGACATTTTCAGTTTATCTAAAATTAAAACGATAAAAAATTCAACAAAATCTAACTACATCAAATTTTCGACTATGACCAAACATTAAAAAATCTTAAGGGTCTAACTTTTTGGCATTAAATAACCCACAAAGTTTGGTATGCCGTTAAAAAAAACTCAAACAAACAAAATATAGATACGCCTTCCTCTGCATTTGGTTTGTGCTTTCTACGCATTAATATCGCATTTTTTTCTTCCGATATTCTGTGACGAATCCGCACTGGTCCTGTCCTATTGCTCAGAATCTGATGTGTTTTGTTATGTAACTGATTTTTCAGTCGAGTTCACATTTGTTTACGCCTGGTTTCTTACACACAACAATCACGAAATAGATAAAAACAAAACCTGAGCTTACAAAGGTATATCAGTCAGTCAGTTGAGTGCCATACGTGATACACGCTTGGGCGATCATGTCTCAAAAGAGACATGACTGACTGGGCAGACGATTATCCCGCAGTAGGTTGCCATTGCTTTCTGCGGTAGACTGGTTGCCGACCAAGGATATAGAACCCAATCTGTCATGTTATTTAACCCATAACTGGATGGAATAGGCGGATTAATACCTTTCCCAAGGGTATTTGCGCGTAAGTGAATGCAATGAATTCAGCTGGAATTCGAACTCGGCTCACGGATTTCTCGTTCCGAGCCGATATCCAATGCACCACCACGCATATACTGATATATATATATATAAAAGGTATATACATACACAAAAATATAAACCAAAAAGTAAGCATAACCGAAAGAACATAAATACTTATTCATAACCTAAATAATTAAGCGACAATAAATACGGACAGTGTAAAGAGAGATAAAGTAAACATCGTAAAAATTGATCAGCTCGACATAAACCAATTAAGCGGGCATACACTGCAGCACCCTTAAAAAGTCTCAACCGAATATACATCAATTAACGACTAAAACATGTTCTGTACCATTTAAGGAAATGTAAAAAATGTAAAAGAAACAAAAATTACACCAAACTGTATATCATACGAAACGATTCAGAATCAGCAGGAAAAAAAGCTAAGTAACCCTGAACAAAGACGACATTTCAATAATACTCTCACGGAACATCAAAGTCGGCATGACTGAAATAACACCGCTCAGTTAAGTTACAATTATCCCCAGATTAAATATATATATATATATATATATATATATATATATATATATATATATATACAGATTTTCCATATGGGGAAGGAACGTATCTTTGTTTTGAATGTAACAAACAAACAAAAACTTAACCGTTTAATGTCGTTATCTAGTCGTGAAAATATCGCTCGCATTTTGTCTCAGGGTTTCTTACCATGACCGCAGTATATGAGAATAGACAGAATTAATATCATCGACTCTGATTTTGGCTGATTTTCTATTTGATTATATACACCTCTACATATCCGCTCCGAAAAACGGTCTCTGCATTTTTATTTGCTTGCGGTCTATATTCTGAATGTCAGACACACTGACAGGTTTTACTAACTTTTTTAAATAATGAGAAAAATTGATCTCATTGTTCTATATTTATTTTTCTTACTTCCTGGTTGGAAAGTCATTTTGATTGGTTGATCAATTTATGAAATTTTTTTTGACTTTGATTTTTGTTATTTTTCTATCGTTGTTTCTTTTTTATTTATTTTGATGTATTTCTCTATCACAACAAATGTCGACCGGATAAATATTTTTGCTTGATACATACTATTTATTTATTCCACATGATATTTTATCTTTCTTTTTTTTTTTCTCGAAACGTGAGATGTACTTAGAATTCAGTGGAGAGAGATTTGATAAACCATGTTTTAGACTATGTAATTAAAAGTAATCTATTCAGAAACATAAGTTGAATAATTTCCATATCGTGCATGCGGAATTTGCTACGATAACCAACAAAGTACAAATTATTTAGAATTTGAATAGATTAAGATTTGGTAAATGGGCATTTTCTCCTTTGTTTGGTTTTCATTTTTTCCGTATATTGTCTTCATTTTGTATATCTTGCTTATTTTTGGCTGTAGTGCTTTCATGTATTTTACGTTAGCTCTCTGTTTAATAATGAGTGTTTTATCTTCATATACAATGCTCATTGTCGATTGTATATCCTCCATCCTTCTTTGAATAGACTATTGCTGTCTCATTTGGTCTGGTGGTTCTGCTGCTTATCTTGATGGAATCCAAAGAATAATCTCTAACGTTATCGTTCTTGCCTTTATTTCGATCTCTTTCTTCCTGTGATATCTTCCATTCTTTAAATATTTTCACGTGATTGTTCGGATGACCTTTCTCCTCAACTTTACGAATTTAAAAGCAGTAATATATTAGCCAATATATCTCAAAATTCGATTGTCGTAATTGCTAGATATAACGGTAATCGCTATTCTAATAGTTTCTTTTTCTGGACTTTACACTTATGGAACGCTTTTCGGGTTCTTTGGTTTCTTGTCAAATATAAGCATTTAAATTTCATAGTCAATCATCATCGGCTTCATTGACTGTTTTTCTTTTAGTTTTCCCTTTGTTTCTTTCAATCTCAGTCATCCCTTACGTCTTAATGGCTTTTGTTGTATTGCTTTGGTAATAATAACTATATATATATATATATATATATATATATATATATATTTCTAGATTTCAGTATCTTAAATTCTTTCCCCGAAACGAAAAATGTGCTCCAAATTAAATAACGATAACTTTAATACTATATGTTTTCTCTCGTTCTCTCTCATATTTTTCTTTTTATTATCATGTGTTATTTCTTTTATTTTCTATCCCTTTATCAATTTAATTAACTATCTATTTTGCACTTTATAATATACATCTCTGTCTATCTTTGCTTCTTTTCTTCTTATATCTGTTTTATTATTATTTGTAGTTATTCTGCTTCATTTTAGTATTATGACTTTATAATAAATAGTGTTTCCTGTTCATATTCATTCATCATAAGATATGTTCTTTGTGTCTTCTTCACATTCATTCTCATTAATGTTCATTCAGTTTAAAAGTTTGCCTTCATTTGTATCTGTTAGTAAGTATTTGTTTTTGTCGACACAGCCAGATTTAATTTGTGCTATTTTTGGATTATTTTGTGTTCGTATGAAACTGTTTCCACTTTCATTAAAACTTGTTTCTCTTTGATGACTGCTTTGCGTGTTTGTCGTTGTATTAATTGCGTTTGTTTATTGTATATTATTACACCTTTAGTGTGTCAGTATTTAGTTTATTTTGCTTGTTATCCATTATGACATCGGTGATTTTGCATTGAGTTGTATCATACTTTGATATTCATTACTCTTATGTTTGTTCGGCTTTATACTTATAAACATAATCTACATTCGTCACATTTTGTGAATCTTTAGTGAATATATTTGTGTCTGTAAAATTCCGTCTATTATACGAAACGGATGTTTACTACACATTGGCACTCTATATTCCTGCCTATTATGTTTTTCTAACGGAGCGTGTTTATCATTACATTTGCTAAATGTGTATTACATGTAAAATTGTTCAAGATGACGCTGTGTTTGTATATTCGAATGGTATTTGTTTTAAGTACTTGGAAACGTTTCGGTTTGGGTTCTCTCAGTGTGCATTTTTGTCGGTGTAGACACTTATTTTTGCGTCCCTTGTTTATGAATTGCCAACTTTTATTAGAAGTTCTACCTCCATATATCGCGTCCTTTATTGTCTTTGCGATCTTTAATAAACGCTTTGGAATTAAGATGAATTTTGTCGGTACAATTCGTATTCATGGACATTATGTGTCTATTTACTTTTGCCGATATCATTATTGTTTACATCGTTGTGTCTCTGCAATACCTTACATATATCATAAGTGTTAACAGTTGCAGTATATATGTAAAATCTTGCCAATGGCATTTGTGTTAACGCATTGGTATTTATTTAAAACCTAGTTGATAACACTTGTGTTCACATCCATAGGGTGTCTACCGAAACTTGGCAGTAGCATAGGATATCAGTCACTGTGTGTTTACAGAAGATTATTCATAGTTGTGCTCACGGCCATTGAGTGTATCTAAAATTAATCAGCTACCATTTGAGTTAAAAAGCTTTCGTTTATCTATCAATGTTGCCAATTTATTTTATGTTTACAATAGTAGTTATATGTCATTAAATCCTTACCTAAGTTTTACTTCAAATTCATTTTGTGTTTTCAATACAATAACGATATTTTTTGTAATCCCAGACGTTGTGTGTCAATAAAATCGTGTCGATACCTTTATTGTTCAGGGCTCTTCTGTGACTTTAAATCTTTTTCCGGTACATTTTTGTATTCATAGTCGCTGTGTGTCTATCAAAGATTGCTGATTCCTTTTTTGTGCACTGCATGTTTATAACTTTAAAACCTCACTGATACTATTTGTCACCACAACCGTTGTGCGTCTTTATTTCTAGCGATTACTTTAGTATTCACGGCCGCTTTGTGTCTTCACTACCTCACCGATACTATTTGTGAACACAGTTGCAGTGTGGAAACAAAATCTTACCGATAAAATATGTGTTCTCAACGCTGTATTCATCATAAATCTTACAGATATTATAGTTGGCACAGCTGTTGGGTGTCTTTTAAGGGTGCAGGACAATTAGTCACTGCAAAATAATTGCCAAAATAACCCAGGTCTGAAGCAAGTCAAGACCAGAAAAAACACGACATTTTCTTTTCATAAATGAATAAAAATAATTTATTTAGGGTTAAAAATTTAAATAGTTAATATTTTTCTCTCGTAAAAGATAACACATAGTCGGATATAAGGTTGAATAATATATTCACGGAAAACGTAGTACAAAGGTAAACGTGGACTGGAGGGTACTTCCTCTCGCAGCGTCCTGTCTCACTCATTCAATTACTCTGTGGCTGCTACTCAGTGACTCCTCAGTGTCCCCTTTGTGTCTGTCTCACTCAGAGTTGGTAGCCATATTATAAAGGTGTGGAAGAGTTCATTTGTAGGTAGGTCCTCACAATACTATTTCAGTATGTATTTCAGTAATTTTGGTAAATATATCTGTTAAAATGAGATGTCAGTGCTATTTTAAATTTTGCGTAATTTAGGCGACAATTTATCCATCGCACCATGTATGTTGGTCTATTTACTGTATTCAGCGGACATTATTAATCTTTAGTATGTTGATGTTATCGTGTTTTCATATTGTGTGTGTCCATCATATTGAAGTAAACGTGTGAAATTTGTATGCATACGCACACACACGTATGTCCGTGTAGAGACCATTGTGTGCGTGTGTGTTTTAAGTCAATTTTATCTCTGCCATACATTGTTAATCTTTTGTGAACCCTGAGATTGTATTTACGCTTAATATTTAATGAGGCTAGCGACATTAATTTTTTTCTCTATTTTTGTGTTCATTATCTATTTTAAATTTTTTTCTGAGAACTTAATTGGTGTGTTTGTATTTGAATCTATTTTGTGCGTCCATTTCACGTTATTAACCCATCAACTCCGACGGTTGCTTCCGTCATTAAGAGTTTTGCCATAAATTGGCAATGCCGGATATTACCATCATCAGCAATTACTGGGTTAATATTCAGTGACCAGAATATTCTCACTCTCTTTGTCTCTATAAGCATTGTCTGTGTCTGTTATTATTTTGCAAAATATATGCTTGTTTTTACATATATCTATCTGCCATGTACCTTCAGGACATACGTGATAATGACCTTCCACGTCTCCCTCCCACTGGTAGCTCTTAGCAAGCTTTCTCCTGTTATACCGCACAAACCCCGCTCTGCCATCCCTATGCCCAGGACCCTCAAATATGTTATCCGCTGCTTTCTTTTGTTCCTCTTTCCCTCTATCTAACCTGTGAGTATCAGATTCTCTAAGTCTCCCATCTTCATTACATGTTCCAAGATCTTCAGCTGTCTTTTTCTCATGCTCAGTATTAATTTCCCTTTCATTTCCATCCTTTCTAAAATTTTATCATTGCTCATATGCTCCATGCATGATATCTGCAGCATCCTTCTCTAGAACCACATTTCATTTGCTTGAAGTTCTTTCTCAATCTTTGATGATGCTGTCCAGCATTAACTGACATATTGAAGCACAGATATCACATAGCAATCCAGTACTCTCTTTTTTTATTTGTAGCGAAATATTCCTGTCTCTTACTACTCTGCTCGTCATATGGAATGCGTCCTTGGACTCCGTTAGAACATTTTCCAAGGACTTACATTTTTGTATTTGCTTGAATTTAGTATCCTTAACCTGTAATTGGTATTTTGGGCTCCTTCGCTTTTCTTGTAGATTATTTGTAGTCCTATCTTTTGAATTTACTTCTTAGGAGGTCTTGTAGTTTTCTTTCATGTCACCTATCTGCACTGTATAATCAACGTGTCGCATGTTGTTCAGATTGTGACCACCAATTAAGAATAATGGCATGACATATAGGGTCCTCAGTATAATCTCTCTTTTCAAGTTAAATATATCCAATGTATATATATATATATATGCTGAATTTCTATATTCTCCGTATGCAGGTGCTTTGCTGACAGTAGAGATAATTGATTACTCTGAGGTCTTTGCCAAATATTTTGAGGTTGCTGAGCATTTCTATCAGTTACTTGTGGCGTATGTTTTTAGAACGCTTTGGCTTAATTTACAAAACACAGGTTAAATCCCTTTTCATTTGTATTTCCATTTCTGATAGTATTCTAAGCATAAATATCACTTCATTGTTCCAGTGTCCTTGACAAACCCGAACGGTTCTTTTCTTATTTCCGGTCAGATTTTGCTTCGCGCCCTATTCATCAGAATCCAGTTTCCTTATGTAGCTCACCAAACAATTGCACTGTGGAGTTCTCATTCGATTGCACCTGGCTACTTAGACAGTGCTATGAAAATTGATTTGCTTAGGTCATCTGGTATTACATCATTATTGTTGATTTAAATTATTAATTCTGTAGTTTTCTACATGCCAGAATCATCTAAGGCTGTCAAGATTTCTTTTACAATGCCGTCTGGTCCAGCTGCTTTGTTTCTTTTTCAGTTTGCAGCTTTTTTATTATCAGTTGCTCTCTCTTGTCGTGGAAGAGGTCTTTTATATATACTTCTCATCGCTGGAGTATTCTCCCTTTCTTCAATATGATCATTCTATCCATCGATTTTATATATCCTCTTGAGGAGCATGTTCCTTGTCCTGTTAGTTTCATTATTTATTTATGTATTTCTCCTTTATTAGTCTTGTTCAATCTTTCTTCTTCGGCACATTTATTATTGAGCCATTCCTCTTTAGCCAGGTTGCACGTTCTCATTATTTCATTTTGTAGTTTGTTGTACTCGGTTCCATTTCTTGGCATAGTTTTCTATCTCGTTTGGACCATGTCAATATCTTTTCAATCATAAAATCTTTTTTTTCTGCGTGTGATTTCCTTTAGGACCATATTGTTTGCTGATGCCACTAGTGCTTCCATTTCCCATGTGTTCAACTGCAGAAACAACAAACAGCTTTAAAAGTATGAAAGTATGGATATAATGGATATGTCCCTACCGCGCTCTTTTTCTGCAGGGAGAGAGAAAGAGAAGAAAACATAAAAAACAGAAAAACTCAGCAAAACGAAAACTCCAGCGAAGTAAGGTGGAGAAAGTCATAGAACATTGTGAGTTCCAGTCCGCACCAGCTTTACTAAACCGAAATACAGTTGTGTAATGCTTATTTAGTCACCGAAGTTTCACTTTAGCTTGCAGATAACTGGAAGTTTGTCGTTTCCATAGTCGGCACTTGGATACGTTTTGCAATAAGCCACTACGTTTCTGAATCTTTTGTTTATCGTTATATAATCATTTTTTGTTTTTTTCGTATCAGCACCTGGTTGAAATTGTTTAATGTTTACTTCAAAAATTAATATTGAGCATTTTATGTAAAATTTACATAGCCTGGAATTTTCCACCCTCCTCCTTGTTGCTGTCTGTTTTTTCTCTCTCTCTCTCTCTCTCTCTCTATATATATATATATATATATATATATATATATATTAATTCATGCATTGATAGTCATGGTATTTGTATCCATTGTACCTGTTTGTTTTCTGTTGTGAATCCTTACTGATAGTTGTGTTTGCATTTTCAACGTTTTTGCTTGTGTATTGTAAATTGTTAACACTTGATGATCCTTGTAGATGAGTTTGTATTCATCTATCTAATGTGCTATCCCTGTATAATAATCTTTATTGATATTTTTGAGCGTTTATATTCTTCTCTGTATCATTTCTATACATTCTTGGTTACTATGGAATTTTGCCTATTCGCAAATTTTACAACATTTGGAAAAACATGGATGTTATTTATAATCTCAAAAATACATGTGGCATGCTAGATAAATTATTTTGACGACAGAGATACCAAGTGGCATCAGCCGAGGTGTTGCAGAGTACTACTAAGTGCAATGGAGGGGCGATGTGTGGAGCAAGGTTGCCTATTTAATAGAGAGTTAGTCGTTAGTTTAGTTCAGTAGTTTGCAGACAGTAGTCGAGTTGAACAGAAGGGGCTAGCCGTATGTCCGGTTTCATCGATGCGCATATGGTAATCCCTTGAACCGACCCACCTACTCTATTCTGCAGCCAATGCCATCAAAGAAGAAGGAAATAAGTATATATATATATATATCAAATGTTGCAGTTCGTCATTGTGCAATAGGAAAGACTAGTCAATTTGAGTCCAGTATTTCGTCATTTAAGTTTGAAAAGCTAATCAACATTTGATTCGAGCTGCTTCTCGCCAAATTGGTTGCAGTTTGTTTTGTCAACGAAGAATCAGTCTATTCGCATTAATATATTCAAGCATATTTGCTCAAAAGCATTATAAAACAAGATGTCCGTATATGTTTCTTCTCTGTATTATACTTCAAAATTTTAATTTGATGTTCTTTTCGTTCAGCATTGTACTTATCAGATATTTCTTAGCAAAACATACCATTGCCGTAACCACTGTCATGATTTTGTTAATTCTAATTTTTCTTGATTTTATTATTTCTTTACATTATTTGTACACGGATTCGCTTTACTTTTGTTTTTTGATATCACTTAATTTACACCGTTTGTCCCAGGTCATCATCAGATGCTAATGAATCCGTTTAGCTTTAACAAAATTTAAAACTGGCTACTGTATTTAAACTAAAGTACCTACCTCCACGTAAATGCGAAAAAACAGCATAACATGATGTTAAAACGGCTCAAATTTAATAAAAACAAAGTTTTAACAAAAATATTTATGCTATTATTAAGATGAAAAATAAAGTTTTGTTCTCATTATTTAAAAAAAAAATCCTTTCTAACATATTAAAATTTATCTACAAATTTGAATATTTTGTGAGTGATTCACGCTATGTTTATGTTACATGGTTATTAAGTAAAACGTAATATTATGCAAGTCGTATTTTTTGTTTTGAAAGAAACATTAAATTGAAAAATTCTTGCAAAAATCAACTTATTGTTCCATTTTAATGAAAATTTAAGAAATTATTCTCAAATTAATTAAATTATTTATGGAGTAATTATTTTTAGAAAATATTGTTCCTTTTTTATATTTTTTACTCCCCTGGCCAATTAATTGATTAAGAATTCTAAAAATACATTGTCTATACCACTTATCTTTTATTAGTTAAATGCAGGACTCATTAGTTAAAATAAATCATGCAATTTTATTTATTTACGTGACCATTTTTTCAAATACATTCGCCGAAAAGTAAAACAAATGATGCATTAAAACTATGCCATTTTTAATTTAGATAAACTTATAATTTATTTTATAAATAATACAGTTTAAAGAGAGGATATTGTGAAGAAGAAAAACTCAAGAAATAATGAATTTTTAATAAGAATTCTTTTCATTTCTTTCTTTGCAAGAGTTTAAAACATCTTTATATTTCTTCTAGTTACTCGGTTTGTTTGATTATTAATTTATGAAATAAATACTTAAAAAACGTATTATTAATCCTTTAGAATTGAGTTTTTAAAACAATTTATTTTTTTTATTTATGTTAAACTGCATATTTTCCTTTAGTGTGAAAACTTATAAGAAACTTATCATTAAAAGTTCACAGGTTCCAAGGTTTGTTCCCTTTACGAAATGTTAAATTGAGTTATGTCAATTATTGATTACCCTACTTCCAGATGTGTGAACTGATTTACGACAGAATATCATTGCCTACTTAAAAGTTCAACGAGTCAAACCTCTGATTAAAAAGTCCTTTTATTCTAAAGTTCATGACATGAACAAGACATATTTGTTTCAAATCAGATTAATTTAACTTTAAATTTGATAATTTTACAAAACATAACGAGTAAGAGATGTAAATGTTATTTTTGCAAGATTATTAAAACCGTGAATAAACATTTGTTAGCAACTTTGTCAATCGCTCACAAATGGCCGAATGTTTGAATTCTCAAAATTTTAAATCTCAATGAATGTAATTTCTGTTTATAATACACCCGAGTATTTTACTTACTAGAAATATTAGATTTTATCATTTAGCTTTCAATTCAGCTAAATTTTCAAAAAAGCGTGTTTTGTTTTCAAATATTTAATTGCAAATAATCAAATATTTAATTGCAAACTTACTATGTTTGTGCTGATTGTCTACTCTTTTCTTTCTATTATACTTTATTTCTTCCCTCTTTAAGTATGTTTCGTTCTTAGTAAGTTTCATTGTTTGTTTGCATCGGGCCTTTTTTACTTGTTCTATTGCTGAGGAGTCTTTTATATGTTGCCTGTATCTTCTGCTGCAATAATGAGTTTCTGTTTTCTATTCATATCTAGCGTTAAACGTTTGCTTTTTTTCTTTTCTTTTCATAGCATTCTTTATATTTTATATCATCAGCGCTTATTCTGTTTGCTAACGGTTTGCTTTCATTAATATAATTTGTACCTATTATTAAATATTTACTTATCTCTTCGTCGATAGCTTTCCATATAAGTTTTTTTTAAAGTTTTGTTTATCTCAGATCATTTTTATTG
The DNA here is from genome assembly GCA_037127315.1 of Ascarosepion bandense. Lineage (NCBI taxonomy): Eukaryota > Metazoa > Mollusca > Cephalopoda > Sepiida > Sepiidae > Ascarosepion > Ascarosepion bandense. The sequence continues at coordinate 6,246,211 of JBBBDQ010000190.1, forward strand.
CTATTAATTTGTTTCTACTTTGTTGACTGCTAAATTTATCTATCTATCTATTTATCCACATATGTCATTTACATTGTTCCGAGTGATGTCTTCGTCTTTATTGCCATGTTTACGACGTTTCGTCTGCCGTATGCACCAGCCTTCTTCAGCCTTTATTTTGATCACTTGGGTATAAAGTTTACATTCCATATGCGATGTCACTTCCGGATGACATGTAATTATCTACCTTTAGCTCAACTATTTAAGTTATGTCTTCACAACTCTTCGAACACACAACAATTTCATTAAATTCAATGGATCTAACCAACGCTTATATCCTTTAGGCTATGTGTTCGTGGTGACATCAGTGTACGAATTTTTGGACTTAAAAGCCTAATTTAACCTCTTTTTTGCAATATTGCAATCTTTGAAATGTATGAATTTCTCTTGCACTCCGTATTACTGGATCCCATATTCTATACATTTCTATATTTTGCCAGCTTAAAAGATTTTTCTGACTTAACATATTCGCTGATTACTTAAGTTCAAGTAATTCCCAATAGTGTTCTCTAATAGTTATTTCAACTTCATCCTATTGAGGACGGTGGTCATCTTTATCCTTCTATATGTGTTCAACAACGCCTGATTTTATATCTCTCCTCGTGTTACGGCCTTGCAATTTCCTTGCATCCTTACTATAATGTGATGGCCCATTTATCTTTTACATTGCTTTCTACAGTTACATGAAATTGTGTAGATAGAGTCCTTAGACATGTTCACCTCTCAAAGACTTTGCTCGGTATAATATCTACAAAAAGTAGACCCACATCTGAAGATCATGATGATGTTATTTAGACTACAGATCCTTTGTATATTTTTCGATAATCTCTTCATATAGTATAGGCAGACCGAGTCTGTTTTATGAGGAAGTTATTCTCTTCAACCTCTGTTGCACATTAGCTGAAGCTGTTGTCATGTTGATGTTATATTGTAGAGTACTGCATATAGTGATCGTTTCTTGTCCATATGTCTCTGGTTTGCTACTTTTTACTTTTTCTTAATGTTGCACACTCGCTTTATATTGTATTGGTGGTGAGACCTGAAGTTCAGGTATTGCCAGTAAATGTTGCCTTTCCATAAATGGATATCTTGAAACTATTTTCTGTTCGAGATATTAGTACATCAGGTAATGTAGATTGCTGTTGTTTTTTTTTTCATTGTGAACTGTATCGATGAACTTATTGAATTTTAATGGCCAGTATTGGTGTGTGGCTAGAGTATGAAGATATCATCGTATCTTAGCCATAGAGTTAACTTTAGTTCTTTGGATTCTAACATCATCTCTTCGAAATATTCTATGCATATTTTAGCCAATGATTTTGATAATGGCGAGACGATAAAGGTCTGATCCCATTTCAATGTGTTATTTTTTTACGAGTACAAAAAATCATCATCTTTATGAGGTTATCTAGAGGTATACTGGTACGTTCTCCTATCGATGAATCCGAGGCCAGTCTGTCCCTGACTACCGATAGTGCCGCCATCGTGGATATTTTGTTGAACAGACTAACCACTTCCAGGCTCACCATATGCTGGCATTGTATGAGAGCATCTTGGATTAGTTCCACAAAATGAACAGAGTTTCTGGCATATGATGGTAACATTCCTAACGGTAAGTCAAGGAATCGGCTCAGCGGGTAACATACAGTCTTGGTTGCTAACAATCGGCCTGAAAGAAATATCGTCTTTCTGAATTTGGGGCAGACTGTACATATGCGGTAGCTTGCTGTAGTGTTGAGGCCACTGCCTGTATGTCTTAGACTGTAAGTGATCTTTGTTCTGAATTAAGATCTGCGACCTCTGTTGTTCTGTTTACAACGTAGTGTTTTCCTTTACTTTGCTATGGCTACCACTAATAGTAAGTTATTCCAGTTTCTCAGAGTATTCTATTTTGTCGTTCATTAGAGTTGCATTGCCTTAATTAGCAGGTAGTATGATGATGTCATCATTCCTGTGGAGAATATTGATTGCCAGCTCCTCTACTTTTATGATGTGTGATCTTGGCGTCTCAGCTTTCTCCAATGTCGTTCACTTTCCATATTATTTCAACCACCTGAACCTGAGGGATGTTTAAATATATATCTTCGCTTCGGGCAATGCTTTCTAAGTACGATATCTGCTTGATAATCGTTGCGATGTTGAGTGCCTTGTTCGGCACTGACAATTTTCTCAGTTTTTAATTTTCTGTCATTCGTTGTGGTATTTTTTTTATCTCAGTTAACGACCATTCAATTTATTTGCACAGGCTTTTAAGGTAGTTTTTTTCTTACTATTAATCTTGTTTTTAATATGCTTGGTGTGTGTCAAGTTTTCTAAGCTCTCCTTTATAATTATGTGCCCTAAAAATTCTACTGTCTCTTTCTGGTGTTAAATATGTCTTTTTTGTTTTCCTTTTCTTCAAAGCATCTACGTTGCTCACATGTATAGTCCACCGTATTTTGAGCATCTTTCTAGACAACCACATTTATATCATCCTCATGTTGCTTTTTCATCTATAAATACACCATAGTTTAGTATTCTTTTTATGTGTGTAGAATAAAATTTTCCCTCTTTTTAAATACTTTATTTAGCTATTGGAAAATATGCTTCGCTATCCTAATGAGTCTTCAGGTTTTATTGTCATACTTTCTGGCCTCTTAGAGAACATAAATGTAATGTTTTAATTATGCACGCGTTAAACCTTAACTAATTCAGTGTCACAGAAGGATCAATCATAAAAAAGTTAAAATAAATAACAATAACTTCATAATATATTATATATACATAAAATATAGCTAAAGATAATGGGAAATGACACTAAATTTTTATTTGTATGAAAGTTACACAAACTATACGTAAATAAGATAACAAAAAACAACATTATACAAATAGAAAAGAAACAATACGAATCGTACATATGAATACAAAGACAAATGTCTGTAATAGTTGCCATATGTGAGACATGTGGTTAATACAAGTGAAGACAAAATAAAATAGCACTACAAATATGCAATGTATCAGAGATACACAAATAAAATTAACTGATTTAATGACAGTCACTGTGAACTCCGTGACGTTTTGCTTGCTGCAGTGTAGTGCATCAACAGTCTGCATAATGTTTTGAAATCAGGGTTGTGCTTTTCCTAAACTGATTAACGAACAAAGCTGCAAAATACATTGTTCTATTGCTTAGCCCATGTAAGGTAAAAACAAATGACACCTGCCATTTCAAAAACAGCAATTACGCGAAAGTAATCGTAATGAAACTCAATCTGAACTCTAAATTCTCTCGCTGAATAACTACTAGTTACAAAACCGATGCATCTAAATGCAAAGACAAGTGTCTTTAAATATTAAGAGTTTATTAGACTCGAATATAATTACACAAAGTTAAAATGCACGTAAAGTGTCCTCCAAATATACAGAAAGAGAGAAAGTAATGTTAATAGGAGACACCTCACTGAAGTCGTTTGGTAGAGAAAAAAAGCAAAAAAATGTGCGGAAGACTTGAATCACCCAGATTGCATTTATATAGCTCAGCCATTAATGACGGATCTCGAATGGTTAGCCATATAAAGTTCACACACGAACAAACAAACACGGAAGACGAAAATAAAAGCACAGATTAAAACGTCCCTGGAGATAATAAACGAAAAAAAACAAAAAAAAACAACGAAAGTGGCCAACTTCACTATATACTGAAAAGATGTATTGGACAAAATCATTTTTATAAAATACTAAATTCAAAGGTTACGAAAGATTAACCGCGTGAATGCAAATACGCGCACAGTCAAATGGAGATTAGCGAAGTATGAGAGATAAAAATAGACATTTAATACAAACGGGATAGTAACGTTTACTAGAAAAAAATTGACATATACACCAGACGTAATCACGAACAAATCATATTACTAAAGATGGATAATGTATGATGGCTACATATAATGGGTGGGGAGAATATAAAACACAGATTTAAGACAGTTTGTCTGTCTACGACGAACATATACAAACACGCAGAGAGTTGTCTCGACTTGAAGTCACACTGATTTACTGTGTGATTTCTTATTTTATTCATAATTTCAAAGTATTTGTGTTTCTCACAAACCCTAAAAGCTAACCTGTGGTTTATATGCAAATATGCTAGGCTGACCTTAATGAAAGTTCAATATTTACCCTAACAGGGAAAGATACAGTTTTGAATTAAGAATTGACATCCGTCTATAATGACTGCGGACCACTGCAAGGGAGTCTAATCTGCTGTATTATTTACCTTATAGTTGAGAGAAAAAAATAATAATTCCTACATTTCTAAAGGGTATTTGTGCTAAAGGGAATATAACTCAGCTCATCAGGTTCTCGTTCAGTGTCTTTAATAATTATACCAGTTACACATCTATAAGCTGAATTTTAACTTATGGTAAAAAACGGCAATAATAGACAGATTATAATCACAAATTCAGATACAAATGACAAAATCGATTGATTTGACGCGATAGGCACACACAATAAACGTAAATAAAAACAAACAGCTTTGCATAAAGAGTACCTGGGTATGATACATAAAGCCACCGTAAAAATAACCACAATAATTCAAAAGTAATGGTGACTTCGGATTAACAGAGGACTTTTGGATTTCCAGCAATTATTTTGTATGGTTAATGATCTAATGATGGATCATGCTACTGTTGTATTCATCTACTTTGCATAGCAAAACTTTCGTGACATTCGTATCTGTACAGTAATGCCTTCAGATAGAAGCGTACCGACATATGAGGCTTTTGAGATACGAGCCGAACTGACAAATACAAAAATGGCAGTGAGTCTTGGAGAAAAAAGCGTAACTTCTATCGGACCGAAATGGGTTAGAAATATTTTCATTAATTCAAAAAAAAAACTGATTTCATATACGAGTTTTTTAGTTACGAGCTCGGTTATTAAATCGTCGAACTTGTATTTCAAACCATTACTGGATTTATATCATCTTTACCCACCATATATTCTTAATCTGTGTTTGTGCTTTTTATTTGTTGCGTGAGACTTTCATTTATTTAATTTATTTTTTGTTTGTATTTTTAATTATCGCCATATTGATCTTCGAGTTCGTCTCCTTCCTTTTTTTTTAACTCGCAAAATCATATAATATGCTTTTTTCTCACTCTCCATGCCGTATCCCTTTACGGGCTTTCATGGCTGTACACAACTTCTTATCTCTTGTAGGTCATGTTACCATTTCTCTTTCATTACTATCAATCGACTCTCATGGTTCGGCTATCCATTCACGCAAGTTTGTTAGGTTGGCTTCCTGCTGCCTTTTCACGTCCTTTGCCTCTAATATGTCCTGTGATTGTCAAATTCTCCCAACAGATACCATCCTTATGAAACCAACACATTTTAGCCTTGATTTTTTAAATATCCTTTTTTATTTTATTTTCTAAAAAACTCCTTCATTGTTTAAATGCATGTTATATTATGTTGTACTCAGACCTTCTACAGAGCCACGTATATGTTGCCACTAGGATTTTATTCTTGTTTGAGGAGATTATCTAGCATGCTCTACCAAATACAAGGATATATATCCCAAAAACTTTAGCCCACTTTGTTTCTAAACCGGTTTTCGTGTATCCTTATTTACAATGATCTTTTGCTATTTCGGCATTCATTCAGATTTCTGTTGGGCGTTTACCATCCTCTCTTTATACATTTTTCCATTGATTTAAATGTCTGTAATTGTTTGATTGTGGTATTTCCTATACATCTTTTTCATTTTCTCTTGCTGAAAAACGTAACATTTGATGGCTATTCAATTTTTGTCGTTTTAGTTCATTGCATAGTTTAGGATGTATGTTATATTTTTGAATTTGCCATGGACGGTATCCTATTGTTAAGACTGTAATCAGTGATAATAAATTATGGCAAGGTCTTCAACCTATACAGCAAAGTTCTCAAGGGATTTGAATAAATTTTGTGATAAGACATATTCTATTCTCATCCCATTTCGTTTATTTATTTGCTATCCTTCCGAAATAGATTTCAAAACGTTCTTCGTATTGTAACTTATAAAATGCTTTTCCAAAATATATGAATATGCATTCTACTGAATTTGTACTGCTATATCTGTTATCATTCTGTTCCTAAATGTAGTATTTCTATTATTTTCTTTTGAAAATTGCCTCTGTTTTTATTGTCAATTCTAATAGTATTTAATGCCCGATTCATTAGGATTCGCATCATTAACTTGGTTATGTACTCATTAAGTTGTTTGTTAGAAGAAGGTAACATTAAATACCACGTGATTTCTTAGAAAACACACTCCATAAAGTAATTAAATTAGAATATTATATTTAAGCAAGAAATATTTAAAATTTTATACAGTGCTAAGGTAGCTTGTTATGTCAAATAGCAAAGCATACACCACTGATTTATTGAAGTTTCTAAGATTTGTTGTATTAACCGTTTTTTGGTATCTTTCTTTTGTTTTACTTTTATATCCAGAATATTTCCTTCCTTGTGTACCTTAAGTATTTTCTTGTCTAATCTATTAATTTGTTTATATGTGCCCTAGCTCTCTCTATATATCATAATTCTATAATGTCTGTCTATATCCAGCGCTACTTAGATTTTCATCATTTAATTTCATTACGTGTCTTCGAGCGATATCATCTTTGTTTACTCGGTTTCTTCAGTGTTTACTTACCTCATAGACTATATCTCTTAGTATATATTTTATTAGGACTTTTGCATATACTGATTGTTTTCCCCCGTCGTCCCTAAATTATTCATACTTAATGTTTGTCTTTTTTGCGCGTTCATCTTGAAGAAACAATAAAAACCGTTAATTTTTTCAAGTTTTTTCTAATCTGGGTATATTTTTTAATCAGCATATGGTTAGGCTTCCTACGCTTGACTCTACGCTGAAATTGATTTTTATCAAATCGTGCTTGGATAGAAATGGCGTTGAAGATAATATATTATGTTTGAGTGGCCAGATGTTTGCATGTCATAAGAGTTTGCCATCGTAATAATTTGAATTCGTCATCTGCTGAAAGAGTATCGTTATTTTAATTTTTATAGCTTGCGAATTTATTCAACTTCAAGTGAGTTGAATCATGCTATTCCTTTTTGTCACAGACAATGCATGACTGACCCTACTATACTGTGCAATCAACAAAACCAACCAAAAATAACGCGCACGCAAGAAGTTAAACCGAAAATAGCGAAAATTTTCCCCATCGCAATTTGTATTTAGTGTGTGTGTACATCTGGTATTGTTATTGCATAGTGACACGTGTGTATGTTCCTTAGTATTTTGATTTGTTTTTGTCTCCCAAATAATAAAACCTAAATGATATATTGGGTGCGATGTGTAAATTGTCGCCATAGTATATCACAATATTTAACAGTTTATTTCGCCTACCGGCCTACGCATTCGAGTTATAGCAATATGTCGGATCATTCATAAAAAACAAATATTACGTTTAGAAATTGATTTGTTTAGATTTTGTAGAAGAAACTAAAAAAATGTCTAAACATAAGATATTGATTTAAAGGAAATGGATCTTCGGTTGGCTGCCAGGCCAAGTGATCTAACTAAATAACCGGAGCAGACAGTGGTTTCTTCGACGAAGGAGTATGCAAGCTTAAATACAGATATGACACGTTTCTCTTTATGTTTTGCAGATTGCGCATGAGAATTAAATACTGAGTAAAACGTCTAGTTTTTTAAATATGAGTATATATATATATATATATATATACTCAGTATTTAATTCTCATGCACAATCTGCAAAACTTAAAGAGAAACGTGTCATATTGTGATTTATGTCATGATTACAAATTCTCGTTGTTTTATTGATTACTGACTTCAGTAGTGTTTGTACGTTTTGAAAAAAATACATCTAAAAATGTAAAGCTTTGGAACCAGCGCGAAAGTATTTGTATTTAAATTCTCTTTGAACGTTACTTTGCTTAATGCGCATGGTTTTGCATGTGCGTACATTATACAATCATAATGCTTGAGAATGTGCGTAATCATGGTTGACCATAATTTCCCGTTTTGTGTAACTCTTAGCAGTATTTGTCTTTTTGCGATATTTTCTAACCGCTGAACTACCAAATATTTACAGACGCTTGTTAATTTGGTTATTCTTTGAATCTCACTGTCTTCCTGTCAGCATGTTAGAATTAAATTTTCTAAGACGTTTTTCATCATTAAGTTTCCCTAAAAATTTTGATTAACGTTTCTGATTTTTAACATTTTTCTCCTCTTTAAACACTTTTAATCTAAAACTTAGTCGATTCTCAAATTTTCACTTTATGGTATCCTCAGTATTCTCGTATAAACCCAAGTTTCTTTTGCCTCACATAATTTTTTCATTTTTGCAGCAATTGCAAAATTCACAGTTATATAAGTTCAATATTACAGTATATTCTTTCTCATAAATTTTCATTTTTCTTAGTGATTTGCTTCACTTTAGGAAGGCGGCTTTTGCTATACCAATACGTCTTCGAATTTTGGAGTCGCTTTTTCCATCTACACTTGAAATTTCTTAAGACCCGTTTACAATGTGCGAATATATTTGATCTCAAGGAAAATATTTTCGCTCCTTCTACAGTTTTCCATTTTGCAAATTCTTATGATCTTGACAAAATATCATAAGATTGTTAATAATAATTTAGGAATATATAAGTTCATTCTGTGAAATATCTATTGTCAAAAACGCGTGAAAGTAAAAAGAACCTACATACTATAAAGTAAGTCTTAAATGGATTTCAAATCTTGGCTATCGTCACTGATTGTTCTAAATCGAGTGGTTTAGGATTATATTTATTTAAGTTCATGAAATCAATAGAGAACTTTCTTTAAAACAGAAATCAATTGACAACTGTCAGAACATTTTTGTGTATAATCTATGAGAGATTCAAAAAGAAACAAATGATTTACATACTGGTCATGCCATATGCCTTTGCTAAAATATTATATCTTACTTGGTAATAAGCTAAACTTTGATCTAAATTGTATTTTCAATTCCAAGTACATTTTAAACATTCCCTATTTCTGAAACATTCTGATTTCAGAAGAATAAAATTGATGTCTACCTAAAGAAACGGTCGTAGTTATGGATTCAAACTTCACGGAAATGTCTGCTTATGCTCATTCTAGTTTTACTAGACTAATAAACATTTTACTGGCTAGAACATTATATATGACATATATTTAAACCCAGTACTCGAAATATTGCTTTTCAACACCGGTTTGCAAAGCATCATTAAAACATTTCTGAAAATATTATGCTTTAATTTTATGGTCAGGTGCTCCTGCTATCCACCTATATGTCCTTGACAGAATCCAACAGAGAATCTGTAATATGATCGATCCCGACATGGCAGCTCAGATACATTCACTTTCTCACCGGTGAAATGTGACTTCTCTGTGTCTCTTCTACAAAAACTTTCACTGCTTCTGTTCCGATGAACTTAGCTCACTGGTGTCTTCTATATATGAATTTACTAAAGCCACAAGATTAGCAACTAGATCCCACCCTTTTACTGTGAAGCCAATAAAATGTAAACACAAATTCTACTACACCAGCTTCTTTTCACGCAATTCGCGCCCGTGGATTTTGACTCTATGTACTTGCTTTCATGACAGCTACAAACTCCAAGAATTTAAATATAAAGTCAATAGTCATCTCCTATCTCACTACCTTGAATCCTCTCTCTCATGCTTCTTTCTCCGTCCACTCCACTCTCATCAGTATTCTCATCACTTTCTGACACGCCTATAACATTTCACTTTTTCCCATAACTTTCCTCCTATGTAACCCCCGCAAACAGTGGCAGTAAAATGCCTTAGTTTTGGGTGATATGATTATAAAAAGAAATTAATGGTTAAAATAGCCGTTCTCTCACAGGAAATAGCTGGAAACCATTGATCAAAGAAGTTACTGTTTCTCTGTGTTGGAATTTATAAAACTTATCTACAAGAAAATAGAATTTTCGAATCCTTTTAATGTTATCAGATTTTTGTAGTAATGGAAATATTCTTGATCCAAATATTTTCAGTGTAGCAGAAGAAAAGTATTTTACCATTATTCCACTTTCTGCTTACATGTGATGTTTACTTTAGTTGTTGTTGATATTGAAATCCTTCCAATGATATATTTTTGTTATTTGTGAAAGTTCTTTGTTTGTGATTGCGTCGTGCCAGACTGTAGAGGTGGCTGAATATTGTTTAACACCGACGGCATTCATTTGCTTGAAGCCATTTGTCGTCATTGATGTGCGAAAACTGTTGTGTATAAATAAAAGTTCAGACTTTTCAAAACGAGATGGACTCCATGCATATTAGAATCTAGACATGACGATACTTCTTTTATAAGTTGGCTCTAGTTCTCTGGTTAATATCTTTATTTTTTAGCATCTCATGGTGTTGAACAAATATATCAATAGCACACGTTTTACGGTGTTCAATCATTTCCAATATGAAATTTGTTATAACTGTCAATACAACGATGTATTTGAAGTGTTCCAAACATTTCTACCTAATTCATTGTTTCGAATTTATATGATAGTTGTAATTCATGTGCTATCATTTCTCGCATTTCAATTTCAGATCATAATATCTCTTCTGATAAGGATTTCTTTTTATCTTTTTTCTTTGAATGGTCAGTTATGCATTGAATTAGCCAAGACTGAATTCGTTACTTACTTTGAAATTAGATTATTTTCTTTCTTGCACGTTCACTTATATAACCCGAATCTTTAGCATCTTCATTATTATTATTATTATCATCATCATCATCAAAAATCTTTTGATTTCTTTTATATACTCCTTTCGTTTTTTGTCCCAAAGTTCTAATGTCAAAAATTGCATGCTGACATTTTTAGTGTTGTTTTTTTTAATATATCAGTCTATGAGCACATACATTTTACATTGAAAAAAATAGATAAATATAAGCTGTACTTGATAGAATACATATCGGCATTTTAAAGACAGAGACTACCAGGAATCCCTTCAATCAATCTATGAGAAGATTTTTCCAATAAAAACGAGGGCTCCAATCACAACTGAAATTATTTATGAAATCATTTCCGACATTTCTGAGCATTGCACTTAAAGATACTTGTTTTTTTTATAGATATTTTAAGATATTATTTATATTCTGTTCAGCATGTTTAGTTGGTGATATTTTGCCAGATATCCAGTATAAACATAATAATTAATATATGTTATCCTTTTTTTGTAAATATTCTCATGTAAAAGATACCTAACAAAATTCTTTCTTTACTTTATTAGTGTACACCTTAGTAGATGAACAGTTCCACAAAGTTCATTTTAAATAATTTTTTAAATCTCTTAAAAATATAGGCTTCCTAGCATCTTGACCTGTCATTAATAAAATTTAAAACTGGGGTAGCGCTGGTAAATGATCGCATATGTAGTGAATATTTTATGTATTCTATTTTTTTCCAATAATATGTATTGACATTTTACTGTTTCATTATTCGTTTAGTTATATATTGAGTACTTAGCACTTACAAATTGTTGATTCGTTATTCCATAAATAAAAGAATAATATAATGTTCACTATATGCAGATCCGGTTTCCAGTCATAGATTGGTTGAATGATCTGAATCTCCAAGACCCTGAAAGCAATGGCTTTTGCTTTATATAAGACTGATCATAATTTGTGAGTTGACCATATGTCTATATGGTTAAACATCAATCATTTGCATAGCCCAGTGGATCAACCTTTCGCAAGTAGTCATGTTTATTTTGGTATTCTTTCTGGGCTAATCTGCTCTATTTTCTAATTATTTGCTTGACTGACTCGGTTTTATCGCGGCATTGACTGAATTCGTTATTCCCTCGGGGCTACCAAGATGGGCTTTTATACATTTTGTTATTATAGACGTTTGGCCGCCATTAATTGTAATTTCTCGCTTTAGATGCCCGCTTTAGCAACACGTTTATATCGTTTCATTCACTGCATTTTTAGATACTCATTTATTGATATGTTTACATAATTTACTAATTGTTTATACTCTTTTGCACTTGTACATTGCTTACAATGACTTGTCTGTTTTTCATTCCACTGAATCAAAAGTATAATGATTTTTCTACTCTTTCTCATCATTATTATAATTATTTGAGTTGATATCTACAATATTTGTATATTTCGGCTTGTGGTGCAGTGGATATCGGCTCGGAACTAGAAATCGGGGAGACGAGTTCGAATTCCAGTTAAATTAATTGCATTCACTTACACGCAAATACCCTTGGGAAAGGTATTTGTCCGTCTCTTCCTTCCAGTTATGGGTTAAATAACGGGAGAAATTGGGTAATATCGCCTCGGCTGGCAACCAGTCTACCGCAGAAAGCAATGACAAACTACTACGGGATAATTTTCTGCCCAGTCAGTCATGTCTCTTTCGAGACATGATCGCCCAAGCGTATTTCACGTATGGCACTTAACTGACTGAATGTTGATGATTATATCTTAGCTCGTACTCGGACAATAGATTTACAGACACACCACTTTTTAAGCACATGTGTTGTTCCAAGCCGTGCTGCATTATGTGCACTCCATATTATGTTAGTTATCCCCAAGGCTTCTTGTGAAACAGTGTTACACAATGCAAAATCAGGGCTACAACGGTCAGTGATTGGTCGTAGTGCCTCGTGAAAGGTTATAGTGATATTGATCGATTGATTTTGATGGGATGTGGTATATGTACAAAACAGCGCGAATTCAAAAAAGGGGCTGCAATAATTTTATACGTCTCCCATTCCGTGTTTAGCGACCGGCTAAGACCACCCTCAGAGCCAACTTGCGACATGCGTTTTTGTGAAGTAATTCCCGCCCACTGCCTCTGGGAAACGAAGCTGCCACTACTTTTCCCTGATATAGTGAATAACAGAACATAATTATCCTTTTCGTTGACACAATTTTATTTAATATCGTGAAGACAAAGAAACGACAATCAGCTCAATACCACACATTCCTAGAAATTTTGCGCCAATCACAGACATGGTCAACTTAAGATAATCGTTTCTATATTTCTCCCTTTTGCTCTGCTCGTTTTTGGCAACCTTCTATTTTCGGTTGCTCTACGATCTGCTTATCCGAAGAGAGATCAAAATCTGTTAGGATCCATTCATCATAATGTTGTGTGCACGCAATTGTTAGTCAAGATGATCGAAACCAACAAATCATTTCATTGCTCATTCTCAGATATTAACAGTGGTGAATACTTTTACCACATCTCCGCGCACTCGATGTCATACTTCCTACGTGCTTCTCAATATATATATGTATATATATATATATATATATATATATATATAAAAAATTCAATTTTTAGCCGTGTGTAGTTTTCACATGTTCTGACGTAATAATTAATAGTAAGTACTCATCTAATTTTTCTATTGAACACAATTTTAAATTAATGTTTTGAGCATTACAATTATTTCCTTCATTTATATATATATATATATATATATATATATATGAAAAACACCTGCCAAAACGTGCATAGTTATACAAATAAGTGTATAATAATGTCAATGGCAATCAGTAGTATGTTTACGCATTATAAAATATTCACCGAAATTTTACAATGAAATTTTGATGTTGAAATATTTCTATGCTAACAATAATGAATATTTAAAATTTCCAATAAACTATATATTTAATATAGCGTTTCTACGCTACAGTTCTTAAACATTCGATTATATTCAGGCCATTTATTCTGAGAGACTCTTGGCCATCTTCCAGGCTAGTATTAATTTGTTTTCCTACAATGTCTGAGAGAATAAAAATAACATTTGTCACATTTGGCTTATAAGCTTCGATAAGTTATCATTTGTAATAAATACTCAGAAATAGCGATATCTTCACCTGAAGAAACACGATATTTATTAAAATTCATTTTTTGCCAATGTTTGATTTCATATAACTTATAAATCTTCAAATATATACAAATTTTACACACAAACAAATATATACAATCATGCGTAGGTTTATTTGTCGTAGTTTCATCATGTTTGCGTCATAAAATATTTTAAATTATTATTCAGGAAAATACATTTCTTAAGTCTAGTAGATGTTGTCACTTTTTTCAGGATTAATGGGGGTTTCCTACCTAACTTTTTTTTTTGAAAAAGTGATTTATTTTCTCTTCTCGTTACATATACAATCCATTTTTGCTTACTCCTGCTATTGAATGTTCTCAAGTGATATGGCTTTTTTTCTCCGATTCAATTCCTTGTTTCGGAGTCTGTAGCATCAGTTCACATGTTTCAAAGAAAAAAGTAGTTTTAATTATTAATCAAAGAAAGCATTTTTTAATAACTAATATTTTTAATAATTTTAAAAGTGTTGTGATTCTATATATGACATTTTTTGATAGTATTGATCTGACAAGCCTATTGAAAAACATGACTTTCATTTTCAGTTTAATGTTTTTTTTTGTTTTTTTTTGTAGAGATGTATGGTATTGGAAAAAAACTAAATCTAGCGTCGTTGATTTTTTTTTATTTTTTAAATTTCCTTTGATCCTAGGTTAATGCGTTATAACTGATGCAAACACAGTGGTATTTGAATTCTTTGGTAAATTATAAATAGATGGGCGGAAATACTGACAACATTTTTCGGAAACTTACATTGGAAAAGTCAGCATTTTATTTTCTGTTGTAATCAAGAGTAAAACTAACTTTCCATTAACATAATTATAAACGTATAGATGAACAACAAATTATATGGATAAGTATTTTATATTTATCATCGCAAATTTCAGTTGATCAAATCCTATTTATATATCATCATGTATTTCTATGATTTTGATTTTCTAAGAAAATGGTTGATTTCTTAAAGGTGTGTTAGGAAACATTCACAATATCAGTTAAATTTCCTTTGTTTAAAGCACATAATTGTGCGTTGTGGCGCAGTGGAAATCGGCTTCGTACAACAAATCTGGGACCCGAGTTCGAATTCTAGTTGAATTCATTGCATTCATTTAGGCACAAATAACCTTGGAAAAGGTATTAATCCTACTTTTCTCTCCATTTATGGGTTAAAATATAGGACAGATTGGGATCTATTGCCTATGTTGGCAACCAGTCTACCGCCGAAAGCAATAGCAACCTACTTCTGTAGAACCTTCTGCCCCGCCACTAATGGATCATTCGAGATATGATCGCTCAAAAGGTGTATAACGTATGGCACTTAACTGATTGACTGAATTATGATTTGCTTAATCTGTGTACTCTCTTAATAATTTCGCATGTTAATTTCTCCTTGGAAATTTTTAAATAATTGAATCATAATTATCTTTTGTTTCTAAATCTAAATAGGTTTAAGAATTTTTTTTTATCTGTCTTCCCATATAATGCATTGGGTAATTTTATTTCACGCTTCAAGCAATCTGCATGTCTACAATCAACTTATATCATATACTGATCATTGTTTCTCTATAAATATAGATACATTTTTAAACGAATGCATATAATAATGGCTAAATATATAACCGAAAGCGGTTAGAGAAAGTAAATGTCGATTTTTACAAAATTTGAGCACACACACACATAATATATATATATAGAGAGAGAGAGAGAGAAAGGGAGAGCATTATTTAATCTGAAAATTTTCCTGTTTATTTCTGAGTGTTGTAGATGTTTCGTGATAGAGCTAGCTCGATTTTGCCTTCTACCTAATTCTTGGGCATGAATGAGATAGTATAACAGAAGTACTTAAAATACAGAACGAAACATTAATCTGGGTCAGTTATCTCACAGTTTCGATACCTTCTTTTAAATATTCAGTTACAAAGATGAGCAAAAATATAGAATAAGCTGACATAACATGTCACTTGAATTTAACAAATGTTTCAGTAGAGATATACTTATACATACCTACCAACACACATTGATATGGGTGCGGGGGGGCTTACGGTCTATCACATTGAATACGCCGGTTCTCGCTCGATCACCGAAGTTAAGCAACGTTGTGCCTGGTCAGTACTTAGATGGGTGACCGCTTAGAAATACCAGGTGCTGTAAGCGTTTAGTGACGGATGTGCGTTGCAGTGCAGTAGATATCGGCTAGGAAAGAGAAATCGGTGAGCCGAGTTCGAATTCCAGTTGAATACCTTGCATTCACTTAGGTACGCTTGGAAAAGATATTAATCTGTCCCTTCTCTCCAGTTATAGGTTAAATAACAAGGGTAGGACTTAGGGACTCTGCCCTTAAAAACAAATCCCAATCAATCTTGATACTCGAAATGCAAAATATATTACTAGACACAAAAACTTATATAAATAACAATAAATTTTGAAAGAAAGTATTACCAGCAATACATAAATAAAGTTTAGTTGGCAATCGCCGAGGTTGATTTTCCATAAAAACAAAACAACCAACCAACCAACCAACCAACATTCCTATGGCTGTTAGTAGGGTGTAGAATAATATCCGAGAAAGTAGAAAAGCTTGTTCGGAAAACGCATTTCGCCTTTTTATAGGAGGCGTCTTCATGTCGGAATGATAAACAAACTCTGTTAAAGGAAGTGAGTCCGAACTTTAGAGAAATGCGTGAACAATCAACTTTTACGTCCTGAAAGCGTGTTTTTTCCCAGATATAAAGACTTTAACCTCAATTGTATTTGAAATCCCCACCCACCGAGCTGATCTCTATTTTTTCATTTCTCTACTGGTTCGGACAACACATTCTGCTACTGTCGCATTTGCGATGAATGGTGATAATTTCTGCAAGCTCGGTCAGAGGTTGGACGTAGTTAGAGAAAATATCAGTTCAGGAATAATCCAATTCACAAATATTTGCATAAAGATATTTGAAATGTTTATCTATATCTCACAGAGGGTCAAAATATGTCGCGCTTGCTTATTCGTTGATTCGAAAAGCTGAATAATACTTGAGCTTGATCACTAGTCATTCGTGCCGCTGGGAAATAAGCCACAAGTTCAGGCGCCATCAGGCTCAGGAATTGCATATACTTAAGTAATATGGATATTTGCAAATGCTACTTTAGTTGAATATGATGATAGATATAGCGTGAACATTAATGCCGATTGGTTGTGGACTTTCTTATCTGGCCTTAAGTAAATATAAGTTCTTTAACTGGTACATTTTACCTAGTAGATGTTCGGTTAAAATAATTGTTATTCGAGCCTAATTTTAATAAAATGCTGTTGTATTATTTTTTTCTTTTTTTATAATCATATCGTCCCAAGCAAGGCAGTCTACTGTCACTAGTGCACATTAGGAGAAACGTTATGAGAAAGAGTGACAGGTTACAGGGTGGGTCGGAAAGTGGGTAAGAGAAGGGTTAAGATACAGAGAGTGTAGTGCACGGAGAAAGGAGCATGAGAAAGGATACAATTTAGCAAGATAGGAGATGACTATTGACATACATTTAAACTCCTGGAGATTGTAACTGTGGGGGAAGCAAGCAAACGGAAGGGAATTCCGCAGGCGGGTAATGCGAGAAAAGAAGCTGTTGGAGCATAATTTATGTTTACCTGTTATTGGTGTCACAGTAAAAGGGTGGGACCTAGTTGCTAATCTTGTGGCTCGAGCAAATTCATGGATAAAGGCAACAGAGAGCTAAGTTCATCAGAGCAGAAGCCATGAAAGTACTTGTAGAATAGACAAAGTGAATTCACATTGCCCCGGTGATAAAGTCACTGTATCTGAGCTGCCAGGTTAGGATCGATTACAGATTCTCCGTTGGATTTTGTTAAGGACCACTAGGTGGATAGCAGGGGCACCTGACCAGATATGGCAGCACTATTCAATGCATGTGCAGGATGGTTTCAGACGGGAAAAACATCTTGGCCGTACACAGAGAACTGACCTTCTTAGCAGTGGATTTAGCTATGGGTCCGATATTGTCATTTCACTTGAGGTCTGCTGTGAGAGTTTACCCGAGGATGCGCAGTGTTTTGCTCTCAGGGAGACTAGCCTGATCTATGCTAACAGGGTGTAGGAGCGATTACCTGTAATGGTTGATAGCAGCGTCGTTTTGGAAGCATTCAAATTTACGAGCCAATTCTTACCCTCGTCCACCATGGGTTGGAGGTCCTTGTCAAGCTCAGCAACGTGGTTTGCTTTGTAAGTTTCGGCAGATTTTGTTTGAGGCTAGAGTAAACCGTGGTGCTGTCAGCATATATGCCTATTTGAAATATTATTACATCAGGGAGATCGTTAATGAAGACCAGGAAGAGCGTAGGACCTAGAAAAGCCATTTAAGAATGTCATATTGTATTATCTAGAAAAATCAATGTATATCCCCAGCATATAGGAACTTGACAGAGTGGTTAAAGGCTCCGTTTTATGTTTTATGTATAAGTCCTGGTTCAAATAGCTCCATGTGTAATTTATTAGAGTGGTCACTTCTAGTTGTTAAAATTTGAGAAGTGTTCGGGAAAAAATGCCACTGTTTAACAAACCACATTTGAGAGAAATTCGGTAGGCAAAACATTTTTCGAAGCAGTTGATTTTTGCGCTAGTCACTGGTAATTGCCACCAATAGATATAACGTACGGGCATTATCCAATCATTTCATCAAACAAGGTTTCCCCTTATCTACCAGAAATTGTGACTAACATACGCTCCGATTATGACCTGGTGGTATTGAACAAACAAAAATGCGGCTGACCAGACATTTACAAATAGAATTTGGCTAACCTACTTAATAGACGTAAATATTAAAAAATAAAAAAAAGTTTGTCATTATGCAACTTCTGAAGTGTAGCTGGTTTTCTAGTCTGAGAGAAAGCTTTAATTATCATCGACAATAATTATGTACATGGTTTTCAGCGCTATTGCTGTACGATAGTGGATAAGTGACATAAGGATTTTTCCCTTAAACGATAGAACTCAGTGTTTTCCAAGCAGAACATCACTATGCATTTATTAGCCCGTTGGTTTCCCACAACGACATGATAACAGTTTCTCCAGTCAAAGGCTGGTCTCATTGTAGAAAAACGAGTTATTGTATTATGCAACATCCTGCCACTGATGTAATGTTTAATTCCATTGCTATCAGCAAGGGAATTGTTTAACGTGCGCACTCTGTCCGATCTTTCATGATGCAACAAGAATCAATGTAGAATGTTCCTACTTATTCCTGTCTTCACCTCCATTAAATATATCTACAAGTTGTGCCAAGCAGATTTTCTGTTGTCTCGTATTGACTGCAAACCTTGCGTTCACTTCACGCATCGATAATTCTTGGCAGCTCAATAACGTCTGCGGTACATGATTTTTCCCCCTCGTTTTACTGATGTTGCTATGTATTCACGGTTCAAAATTAGCATTCTACAAGTCTGCCCGATTCGGAAATTTACTTATGTAATCTACTGATCATGAAAAACTAGACCTTCAGGAAACTTAATCAAGTTTCGATTTTTCTCAATAACTGGAGTACTCATGGCGGAAAGACATGTTTATATAGATCTTATGCCAAAACGCAGAGACGTGACGAGATATATATATATATATATATATATATATATATATATATATATAACACTAGCTACTCATGCATATACGCATCGTTCATTCAGTAATGAATTTGAAGACTTTCGGCTACTGGTGTGTGTTTACATTGTATAACACTCTAAAGTCCGCCTTTCTCTACCAAGCGTTTATAGCTCAGAGGTAGAATTGCCGACTGACACCAATTCTGTCGGTTTTCAATCCTGGCTAGGAGAAATTGGATATATAATGCTACTGATGAGCTGTGATACAGCGAAACAGATCTGTCTGCGGATGAGTATATTGTAACGCATATTTGGTCAGTACAGTCATTTTAAAAATCTTTAATTGAATATAACAGACAAGTAAGATATTTAATTCAATTATATTTAGTTTAAAAAGCTCGGAACATGAAAAAATTAAAAACAAAACAACTTTGAAAATTATTAAAGAAGTGTCCGAATGAAATTGAGACAATGAATATTATTAAAATGTTAAGTGCTTTTTTGCTTTCACAAATCGGTAAAATGTAAGGATGCTGAAATATATATATATATATATATATATATATATACACATACACACAGATATAAATAATATTAATTGAACAGTGCTTAATGCTATATAACTGTGCAAATAGTGTGTATATATATATATATATATATATATATATATATATATATTATCCTGCGTTTTAAGCATGACTCGGACTTTCCTGCGTTATGCAATCATCAGGTGCATATTAAGAAACTGAACTTTTTTTTATTTGCGTTATTATTTTAGGTATTTAGTTATTAGCGTTTCTTTAGTTAAGATACTTATAATTTTTAAATCAAGTATGCGAATATTGATATTTATTAAATGTATAATTTAGTAACAATAATACGGAAACCCAAAAGTGGAATCTTGAACTAAAATCATGGGAAGAAAAATATATAATATTTCACGGGGTTTCTTTTATTTATCTTACGTTGAATGGGACGTCACTAATTTGTTTATATTGGGGATTGTTTGAATAGATATTTCTTTTTAATAAAAAAAATTGCGAGTTCACGAAGCAAAATATTAGATAAAATAATTAAATAAAAATAAAAATTAATTTTAAAATTTTAAAAAAGAAAATTAAAATAAAACAATACTTGCACATACACATGTATGTATGCACAAACGCACACACACATGCGTATAAAAAAACAGTTTTTGATTAGAATTATTAATATATGTATTAGAGTTGCTAAAGTTAAGGTCGCTATAAATTATAAATTGTGCGTGCTAATATATTTATTTCTTAAACTATTATTTAGTGCGGTTTATGCCGAAACTCAAAAATGTAATAGGAAAAAAATCTTGTGAAAGAAAAGGAAAAAATCTATAAAAATCGAATGTTGAAGCGAGGTCACTAAGTTTGTTTCACTAATAAGTATTTTTTCTAAGAAAAAAAAGAAAGTGTGATAAATAAAAACATTTTTCTCTCACGATTTTAGTTTCCTAATAATAACGAAAAATCGACTGTTTTAATAACGCAAAAATCTCCAAGTGTAAGCACGTTAAAAATAAATATAAAAAAGGCACAAGTAGTAAAATATTTATTCCCCATCGATTAATGAGTGACATAACAAAACTCATTATCCTGATTCTGATTAAAAGAGCGCGGAGCAGGACCGACCCAGCGATAGGACAAGATTATTCTGGCTTTGTTAATGATACCGAGACAAGGAATAATATATTCATGCTCATAATGCTATCTGAAAGAGCAATAGAAATGAAGAAGGATCTATATTTGTACTTTATAGACTACACAAAGGCATCAAATACAGCATAAAACTTGATACCCGACAATCTCAACATTTTCGGAAAGGACTTTAGGATAATCAAGAAAATCTCTTCGCAGCAAACCGCTTGCGTACGGATAGGAAGTGAATCCAGCATGTATAAAAAGAAAATTAGCGTAAGGCAAGGATGTGTTTCCTCATTGGATCTATTCAACTTATTCAGCGAAACAATTCTGAGAGAAATAAAATCCCTTCCAGGATTCGTCACTATTTGCCACCGTCTCAAAACCGTAAGATACACGAATGACACAGTGCTGATAGCAGATACGGAAAGGATAATGCATGACCTCCTGCAGAAGGTAGCAGGAGAAAGCGAGAAGAAAGGATTAAGCATAAACTTCAAGAAAACTGAATGTATGGTTATTAGCAAAAAGAGCACAGCGAAATGCCAACGACAGGTCGGAAAAGCTAAAATAAACAAGAAAAGAAATTTAAATACCTGGGAAGCATGTTGACAGAGGATGAAAAGTGCAATGTTGAGATCTAAAGATTCATTGGTATTGTCAATGACGCATTTCAAATGCTAACAAGAATACTGAAAGACAGGAAAATCTCATTCAGAACAAAGAAAAAAGAGTCGGATTGGTGTGATATCGGTTCTTCTGTGTGACAGTGAATGTTGAAAGATCTCCTTAAGGATGAAGGACAGGTTTGAGACAGCAGAAATATGGTTTTACAGAATGATGCTGAGGATACCATTGACTGAGCACTTGACTAAGTACAAGATGTTAGAGATGACTGAAACGAGAAGAAAACTCATACAGAATATAACGAAAACACAGATTTCTGGGACATGTAATGAGGAAGAAGGGCCTGAAAAGTTAATTCTCACACGACGAAAGACAAGGGAAAGCAGTGCAAGAACTACTTGATAGTCCTTGATTCCCTACGTCCTGAAGAGACATGGCACTTGAAGATGAATAGTTTCTAATTTTATATGATTCGTTTTGAACTCCGCAATGTATACATAACGCCGTTACAATTTACCACAGCTTAGACAACGTCTTATTGGTTGATCCAAATTAATCTACTGCAGGTCTCTCCTGAAAACTTCTTCAGAAACAGATCTTAATATTTGCACCCAATGTTTCGAAGTGTAACTTATTTAACCAATTAATCTATCGAGCCAAGAAAATAATATTTTTTGTGTTGTTAGTTGTTTTATTTTTTAAGCGGCGTTTCATCCGCCATGGTTTCTATAATGCCGAAATTTCACTATTTCCTAAGCAATTTTATTTTTGAGATAAAATTGGTTTTAGTCATACATGCCTTCCTGAATATTATGAACCAAAATAAAATTGGGACTGAGCTCTCTAATTAAAAATTCGGAGCATTATCCATAACACTAACCGCGCAGACAAGCTTACAGGAACATGGTATTCCCCAAGAGGTCACCAATCTAAATATTGATCAGCTCGATATTGCTTAACGTCGGTGATCGTACTGGAACCGGTTTTTCAATGTGAAGTGGCCGTAAGCTTCAAGAAAATAGATGGTGTTTTGTCAGCATTGGTATTACTATTCGCTGACAATGATTAAACCTCAGGGTATGTAGTGGGCGCTCTACATTGTGCTGACAGATAAGCTGTGAGGCACCGACGGGTCACTGGAATGGGAATTAATGCAATTTTCTCATTCCTTGAATCGTCCATATACTTGCCAATGGCCGGAGGTCCAGTGGCTGAATCAGAACGGGCTGGCCTCTGATTTATCATAACGCTGATATCTACGCGAAATTTACATAGAACTCGTATACACATGTCTGAGAAAAGCATAGAACATTTTTATCGTGCATATAAATCGTCCCATTTTTCTGTTTCCAGTAATCATTTCTAATTTATACGATATGAAACTACCTCCCTGTTTGTCATATCTTAAATAAACTTTATATTTAGTTATTACGTCACATATATCTGAGTACATCTCTACTAAATGAGGCACTACATTTTATAAAAAGATATTAAAATTTCAGTAATGTATGCGTGCTATTATGTCTCTATATATTTATGTCTTTACCTGTGCATATGATCATCCGATCCGCATCTATGGTTTTGTTAATGTGCATATCAATGTATATATGTTGTCAAATAAATCATATTTGTATTTGAGTGTTTATGAGCGTAAAGTATCCTCATCGAACCGGATTCTTTGAAGGAGAAGAAAATATCGAACAAAAACTTTCCAAGTCTTTTCCCGCCATCTTAATCATCTTTCTTTCTTGTTCAAAAATGTTTGTCCTTATCTTCATTTATTGATCTCCTTGTCACGCCTGATATAATCTTTGTCTTTCCGTTTGGTGGGATGTTCCTAGCAATTTCACGCTCTGGTTGATGCTATCATTATCTCCCTCTTGCTGCTGCTACTTCTTTTTAAAACTTATTGAAAATTTATCAGTCGAACTAACATAAGCACCTGTATCTGCTTATTTCTTAAAAAATATATTTAATTTATGCCATTTTCTATTTTTCTATATGAAAAGATCTTTCTTTGACCTTCACCCTTTTTCTTTTTCTTTCATACTCTCTCTTTCTCTTTTTTTTCTCTCTCTCTCTACACACATACTTGCTGGAACATTCAAAATATCTTCCGGTGTATAAAGTATGTTTGATTTCATTCTATAAAGAATTCTCTCACTTTCCCATTCCTTTATGCATGACTCATTTTTTTTGTTGCTTTATTTCACAAATTCCGTTCACGTAAATTATTTCTTTTCATCTTTAAATTATCCCTATATATATATATATATATATGTGTGTGTTAAGATTGTTTCTATTTGTTTATAAAACATTGGATCATGCAGACTTACCATTATATGTATAGCCAATGTTTTTTCATTCAAAACGTGATTTTAGCTGTGGAAAATACCACATCAGGCCATAATTATAACGATACAGTTAATGGTGTTACTTAAAGATGCATTTACCGGTCGTTTTGCAATAGATGGAATCTAGAATAATCTTTTGGGGCAAGTGCATGAACAAGAACGAATTACACAAATTAAGTTGTTCTTTTTTTTCTTAATGAATTTACACCCTTCAGAACATGGACTACTATTTCGTTTTACAACATCCTATTCCTCATATCTCTACGTAAAATTTGTCCGACGTTGAATGTTTCGAATTACTTTTCTGTAATTCAGTAAAACTAGTTCATTATGAAGCTTCCTCGCTGTTTCACTTTTACTCACTTGCATTCATTATCCCTTTTGATTGTCAAATATTTTAAGTAATCTTTTATAAAAATGAGAACAGTCTCTTTTCAGTTTAAATTGTGTCTTCTTTGCATTTTCTGAAAACCTCCTCCATTTTTCACCCATTGTATTTTCAGTATTTCTCTCTTTTGACTCAGGTTCCCTCTTCATGTGTAAGGAACATGTACAACAATCATTGGCATATAAATGGAACGATAATATATAGCAGCTCGGATTTTTTGTATTTCTAAAGAATTGTTCCAGTTCTGTAATTTCTTACTAATTTAAATCTAATCTAAATCTTAACTTATTTATAAATGGAACTTTGTCTGTATGCGTGTCTTTATGTGTGCCTGTTACCTATAGACTCCGAAAAAGCTGAACCGATTTTTTGAAAATTTACACAGTTGCAAGTCTGCAAGTGTTCTTAGCTAGGTTTTGTGTCGATGTACCTTTGATAAATATCGAAAATCGATAATCGAAAAAATCGTGTCATAGAAGGAGTGGTCCGGTTTTAATCAAATGTAATACACTCATAGACAAAGATATAAGGAACGATATTCAGATATTTCAAAGTAACAGTTCTTACAATAGTACAGGAAATTTATAATATATATATATATATATATATATATAGCAAAATGTTTGTGTGTGTGTCTGTTTATATGTCTGTATTTTTTCAGCCCTTTTATTTTAGTTTTTGATTCGGGTTTGGCTCTAAATAGGTATAATTGTAGTTCTTAGTCTCGGCCATGATACCACTTACTCAGAGGACTTATTTAGCCTTCAAAATTCAGTTTACAACGAAAAAAACTTATTTGATATCGATACTAGAAAATCAAAATTTGACTTACATCCATTCAATTTTCTTTCAGTCTACGGTTTCGCTTTAACTGGAAAGTCTTTCGTGACAACGTCCAAAGAGTCTGAGCTCCAAGATCATGGTTTAGTTTTAAAGCTTTCATTGCACAAGAGCAACGCCGGGCTATACTGGTAGTATTAAATATATGGACCCTTTACGGACAAATATAGTATATACTGGTAGATAATCACATATACATATATTGCAAAATAACTGTTCATGTTGTTCTATGTAACCCTGTATACAAGCAGTTATATAAATATCTGAGATGAAACATTGTTGAAACTGATATCTTCATCTTGTTGCAATATTGAGGACGTGCTCTAAGACATCTTGCCCAATAGATACAATCGTTGGTAATCCAAGGAATTGACCCAACACCTGAATTGCAGTGAAGAAAAACTTGGAGAGTTAAGTTAAATGGATGATAACTGAGTAACTTGAGTAAGGTTGAAACGTCATGAATATAGTAACAAAGATTAGAATAAAAGTCCGAGCACTATAAAATGTCATGTTGATAGCATTTCGGTATATTTTTCTAAATATCTGATCAAGTATTCAAACACATTTTGAGTGGGAGTTTCATTTCGTAGAAGCAAATATTTTAAGCACCATATCATAGAGAGATAAAACGAGACTGAAGTATATTATATTTTACTCGGAGAAAGTCATCAGAATATTACTGGGGAAACAAAATATTCTTTGAATTCCTGGCATGATTATTTATCATTTTCTACACGCGAAATATGACCTCGTGTTTGTTTTTATTTCATAAGCTTTTCGACGCTATGTCTACCGATTTTATTCGGGGTCTGTCGATAATGTTAACCTTCAGTAAAATTACAGATATATAGTTTGTGCGATGGATAAATTATCGTCTAAATTACACAAAAAAAGAAAACTAACATCTCATTTTAACATATATATATTTCCCAAAATTACAAAAAAAAACTTTCTTGAATTGCTAATGAGTAAATTCATTTAATAAAATCACCACTGAATTTAATCACAGCCTCCAGACGACTTCGGAATAACCTGCAACTCTTGTGAATAGTCTCTTCTTTTAAGTTAGTGAATGCTGCTATATGTTTTGCCTTTAGTTCATCTTTTGTGTCACTAGATATTTTGCTTGTCTCTGGCTCAACTAAGCCTCATAGGTTATAATAAATGGGGTTGCAGCCTGAAGTGTTAAGTGGCCAGATGTAAAGAGTGAAGCTGTCGCAGAAAATGTCTAACAGTCCTGGCTGGCTGGGCTCTTCTGCTTATGTAGTATGATGCAGCGTTCTTATTGCCAACATAGGATTGAGCAATAGCAGCACTACCTTCTCAATATATTTGATGTAGTCCTCAGTGTTGACTTGGAGACTTTATCAACAATTTCGTGAGTTCTTTTTTCATCATAATGATCAGATTGAATTTTCTGATCTGCCGTAATGACCATGAGATTTATTCAACTCTATCCGAGTCTTCTGCATTCTCCTCAGATTGACAACCAAACTCTGAAATGTTCGTATTAGAGCTTCCGGAGCAAATGAAGAGCTGTACTGAATGGTGTTTCCTAATTTCTGTTGGGGTGATGCGAGTCATAAAGCTCTTTTTCTCACAGTTAATGCCTAAATTTTCTACAATATTTCCCATGCACAAAATTGAAACTTTCATCTTGCGAAAACTGACCCATCATATTCTTTATAAAAATTATATAAATATTTTGCTATATTTACAGGTAAAGTGTGTTTAATATTGATGATTGTCAGTTTCACTCCACTCACTTTGTAGGTCAATGCAACGTTCAAACAAAGAAAGCAATAGAACAGCTATACCTAGGCATTGATGGTTGGACAATAAAATTGTACACCCACATTTTAAGGACAGTACAATGTTTCATACTTCGGAAAAGTTACTACTACAACTGAAAAATTTAAAAGTTAATATTATTATCTTATGGAATTGAAGATTTCTCCTACATTTGAATAATCATCTCACCCCAATCAAGGAACTAATGCCCCCGTTGCGCAAGGGTTTACATAAAAAGAAATTAAAGAGATAGGAGAATAGTTCACAGTAGGTGACAGACAATGGGTAAGAAAGGAAATTATAAAGAGAGAAGACGGATGAGAGTCAAGGAGAAAAAAGATGAGAAGTGACGTTGCATTTAAACTCTTGGAAATTGTAGTTATAAGGGAAGCAGGAATAAGGAAAGGGTATATACAATATATGTAAGATGCATGTAAGATTTTTATTTGATCTTGTTTGTTTTTTTAACGTTTATTTATAGTTGGGTAGCAATAAACAAATTCTGCCATTTTTCTTGACTTTAAATAATCTGTTCCTTTCTTTGATGAAATCCATTCGTTCTTTCCTCGTTGCAATTATTGCACTTTTCGTTTCTTTCTTTTTACTGAACCTTTGAGCCATTCATCCTAAGAAAGTGAATCATTTTCTTTATTCACATCTACAGAATTTTCTCTCTCGCTCACACACACACACATATATATATATATATATATATATATATATATATATATATTCCATTCTTTTATTCTGTGAGAGGTAGTTAGAATACAAATTTTAGAATCAATGCAACCGTGTTATTTTTCACAAATAAAAGCCAAAAATAAAATTGAATTCACAACCAGATTCGTTTATCATCAAATCTCCTATAAGGAATCGTGTTTAAGTTATGGAAAACATCTCAATCAAAGTGAACAATAAACCTGAGAATCCAGGTTCCTTTTCTTATATAAGCTAGAATTATCAATAATCATTTCCTGTCATGGGATTTTATACAGAAAGCATTTATCCGCTTGAGAAAAACAAACGCTTTTAAAATCGAAGCATATAACATTTGCTCAATAATACTTTTGATAATGAAATAAAATCGTTATCTTCTTCATATTGATTTTTTACAGTGGCAAAACATGTTAATATTTTCACAAATCTATATATTTTTCATTTCAACTCTTACATACACACACACTCATATAGTCCGTTTAAATTGCGGGATCTTTTATGTTGATTGAGCGAATATAATGTAAATTTACTCATGGAAAATATTAATTCAACCGAAAAAATTACATATTTTAAATCAAATTTGTGTTTCTTTAAATTTTAGGTACTCTTTGAAATTACAATTTCATATCAAAATTTGTTTAGCCTGTAGCAACACGTCGAACCATTAGAATGAAAAATTACCAACAATCAACGTTATTCATATTTCGCAAGTGTGGGTGATATTCGAGGTACCTGCAAGGAACTTTTTACTGTAAACACTTTTAAGTAATTTATCGGAGTAAGGGATGTGCGTTGTGGTACAGTGGATATCGGCTCAGAACGAAAAACCGGGGAGCCGAGTTAGAATTCCAGTTGAATCTATTGTATTCACTTCCGCGCAAATACCCTTCTGAAAGGTATAAATCTGTCTCTGCCTTCCAGTTATGGGTTAAATAGCAGGACAGATTGGGTTCTATAGCCTTGGTTGGCAACCAGTCTACCGCAGAAAGGAATAGCAACCTACTGCGGGATAATATTCTGCCCAGTCAGTCATGTCTCTTTCGAGACATGATCGCCCAAGCGTGTATCTCGTATGGCACTTAACTGACTGATCGGAGTAAGAGCGAATGTTCGACTCATATTAGAAATAGCGCACCCGAGTCGTCCATATTTTGTGCGATCGCAAAGGTCAACCAAAACAGTGCAATGAAAGAGCCTCGCTTTGAGAGAATTTAAGAATTTTACTAAATACAAAGTAGACTTATTTTAAAGTAGATAATT
Organism: Ascarosepion bandense; assembly: GCA_037127315.1. Lineage (NCBI taxonomy): Eukaryota > Metazoa > Mollusca > Cephalopoda > Sepiida > Sepiidae > Ascarosepion > Ascarosepion bandense. The sequence goes on from JBBBDQ010000190.1 coordinate 6,275,381, forward strand.
AAAAAAATCCAGATCGTGCTATATTTACAGGAGAAAATTGTTTTATAGTAGAATGTTTTTAGTGCATCTACAGATAAAATGATGAGATAATTATGAATACTAGATGATGAATGTAGGTTTCATGCCACTGACTTTGCCTAAACATCACATTGAGTTGGTAATCACACACACAGACTGCGAGTGGTTAGATTGGGAGCGTTCCTATCATGAAATTTGATCGAGATTTCAGAGATCTTTCTAGGGCATATTGATATTATCGAGCTGGGGAGAATAGCCCATTCTTTGGCATTGTTTGAAGATGACTAAAAATACACAGTGTCCTTAAATTTTTGAGTAGATTTGGGTAGACGAAATTATTCGGAAGCTCTCAGTGGTACTAATAGCACCAAGTGACTTATCATGGTAAGAATATTGACATTGTTTGATTACTCATCACTCTCAGGTTATGCGCTCTTTCAAACAAACTATAACTATGGTCTGCGCGAGAATGCAGGTTAAACCATAAGCTGATACTCTTAGTTTCGACGAATAACTAACGTACCTGAACAGGCATTTGGTATGGGAAGTAAGTGTCAATCATGATAGACAGGCGTACACAGAAACGAGAAATGAATCATTGCTATGATATATTAAATATACAAGCATACCAGTTCTAAATAACTGTCTTAATTAAATATTGGTCATCCATATGTACGAAATAAATCTATTACTAAATCACATAAGTTACTTTGTTATTCTTATTTTGCTTAAGCCTTCCACGTTGCCCACATGTTTCATCCATGCAATTCACAAACATTACCGTTTCGCAATATTTGTTTTATTAAGTCTAATAATGTGAACACTAAAAAAGGAATAATAGTCAGTTAAATGCCATACGTGATAAATACTTAGGCGATCATATCTCGAAAGAGACATGGCTGACTGGGCAGAAGATTATTCCGAAGTAGGCTGCCATTACTTTCTGCGGCAGAGTGGTTGTGGACCAAAGCTATAAAATTTAATCTATGCTGTTATTTAAAACATAACTGGAGGGAAAAGACAAGATTAATACCTTCGCCAAGAGTATTTGCGCGTAAGTGAAGGCAAGGAATTCAACTGGAATTCGAACATGGCTCCACGATTTCTCGTTTAAAGCAATATCCACTGCACCACACCGCATCGAGGTAGAGATATACTGAAAGAGTTTGGGTGAATAATATGAAGGAGAAACAAATTTTATGATGATATATAGTAAATATAACTGCTAACCGAGACTTGAACAGGTTATGACTATAGTGAGAGCGAAAGCATCCTTTTCCTGTTCGGTTCCACAAAGTAGCGGTTAGTTGGAAGCTGTGAGGAAACTGTCCTGCATTCATTGCCATATAAAGTCATAATGCTACATTCTTTTTTTTTCTATGGTCATTTTCTTAAATCTTAATACTTTGCTTCATTTTGGTTACTTATATTTTCTCTTCCCAATCGCTTTTGGATATCGGTGTCACATTTATTCGTTTTCTCTTACTACTCTAACCTGATAGTTAATTTTCTGTATTTACTTCATTCTTACAGCCCAGTTTCGTCGTGACAAAAGAGTACATATATAAATCTATATATGACGTCTCGACGACATAATTTTTGCGAAATTACAATAATAAAACATGGTCAAATAGCAAAAACGCAGCAAGAGTTATGACAATATCCGTTAAATGACGTTGTATCAAATAAAGGTGCATTTTGGAATAGACATGGCAGCATTAAACTTTCAGCTTATCCTATTATAATAAAGACCGTTGCATAATATATATGTATCTCCCCTCACGCTCATGGTGAAAGAGACAATAGTAAGGCAGCGTTGGCTCATTTCATTCTCCTAACTACCAGTTTAATAAATGTCAGTACACAGAATGAACTGAGCCGACACTGCCTTGCTATTAACTCTTTCACCATGAGCGTGTGACGAGCAGTATATATATATATATATATATATATATATATAAGCGGACAAGAGCGTTCTTTAAAATAAAAACGGTAAACGGCAAAATCAGTTATTAAAAATCGCCTGAAGACCACTGAAGGTAGAAATCTGAGTAGCGAAATATCTCGTTTTATAATTGTATCGAACACTTTAATAAAATGTGTACTGTTCTAACTCATTATTACCAAAAGCTAAGTATTAAACTGTATATATATATATATATAAGTTATATATAATCATTATATAATTTTAATCCCGAAGGAAAAGCAGGTAGGTAAATCCCAAAAATCCGATCGTATTAATATTAATTACATTAATATTAAAATTCATCAAGGTGAAGGGCTCAGTGCAATTTTATTCAAATCACACACACACACACACACACACATATATATAACACAACGGTATTTATTATAATAGGATGTTAGAATTTGGAAATTTCATGCTGACATAACCATTCCAGAACGCACCTATATTTAAAACATCGCCATATAACCGACAGATGTATTATATTGAACATATAATGAGAGTGTACGCCTTGAAAAACTAAATACTCATAGATAAGATAGAGGTCCAAAAAGATAAAGCATGGCAGCGGACCACCCATTTGGCGAGCTTGTGTGAATGGATAGTGGAACGGAAGAGGAGTGTCTTTGCAAAGAAAGAAAAGCTAGTAAGTTTCAGAACAGTTAGCAAGTTGCAGAATATCATGATTACTAACGTATTGAAGAAACACATCACATAAAAGAAGTCTATTGTTTTAACATGGATAATATTTTTGTGTATCTATCTCAATACATGCATAAACCTTTACATGTGAGCACATTTATCATTATCTATCTCGCATACATTTAATTATATGTGTGCATATTTGTGTTGGAAAATGGTTAAGATTAGAGGAGGACATATAATATTTTAGAAAACTTATACCTTATACATCTCATACACTTTCATTATTAATGTTAGTCCATCCATTTCAGCCACGCTTTGCCAACTTCATCCTCTAATAAATAACGCTCTTTTGAATTGATGCTTTGCCCTTTATCTCCACCACACCACATATCGCTTCAGTGTGTTCGGACTGTAATAAAGATGCTCCTTCATGGCTGCTACCTATGAATCAGATCTTTTGTTACACTGAGTTTTGATCTTTTCCACTATTTAAAAAAAGAAAATTTTCTTTGTATCCTTTCTTTTGTATCATTTTCTTGTTTCCTGGGCAATGATTTATAACAGAGAATAACTGACGAAACGTTACACACAATTTATTTCTATTCTATTTTTGTTTTTGTTGACTCATTTGCTTATAGGTTTCCAATATGCGTTACAAATTGTTCCTCGCCAATATACTGAGATTAGGTAAGTTCGACATAAGGCTGATTTGAGAAAATTAAACTTCGATAGAATGTGATGCTCTACTAAACTCAATGCAAATTGTTTTCATGGGGAAAAATAATTATTTTTTTATTTTTGTTTTAATCTTCTTGCCTAAACTCGAACACGCAACAATGAAACAGAAATTTGTCCAATACACAAGGTAAACGTTGCTTTCAACCACTTTCATTCTAAGTAAAACTTAAAATTAAGGAAAAGATAACAACTATAAGCAATATTTTCAATGAAAATCGATACGTTTTAATCAATACTAAAACTGAAATTAAAAAGCGTGCAATAAAGATTATAAAATAATGATTTCAATATATGAAATATATTATGAACAAAACATATTTTAATGCCTAAAATCCGTATTCACTCATGTTTCATATGCCATAGATTCTTTAGAAATTTGATAAGTGAAGTATTTTTTTAGTTTTAACAAAATGCTTCGCAACTACCTTTTAATTATGATATGCAATCATGGCATAAACACAAATTTCCGGACAAATGAATTAGATAAAATCAGTTTAAATGAATTTTCACTTAATTCATTAGATTTGTAAAAAATCACTTACTATCTATAAACATGTACACAGCACATATATTTTTAATGCCACACGTTCCGGTAAAGAATTTAATGCCAAGTAATTATAAATAACTAAAGAAATGTAGTCTAAATTAGTAGATATTTTATTGTTTTTGTTGTTATGGAATACATTGCCATTCTTCTGATAAGGTAAGATGGATAAGTCCATCTGCTATATGAGAGTCATAGCTACTGAGTAGCGAGGGGTGTGTATCGCAGTATTCTAATCTCTCAGTGACGCTCTCGTACAGAATAATCTTGTTTGCTCTACGACATCCGTATTTGGTAGTTAACTTCACAATTACTTATCTCAAGAATACAACAGTTTTAGCAAAAGTGTGCAAGGACATATAATACTTTAATTCGTTTGTTTTTCATGTGTAATTCTACAAATCTTGAAGTGAAATCGTTGGAAATAGTATGTCCGTGTAACTTATTCTAGTAGAGTAACTTTGGTATCTCTCGGAACTCATCGATAAGTGTAACGAATCTCTACAATTAATCTCCACTGCGAACTGCAAATTCCACTAAGATCCTGACATTACTGTTCTCTCTATGACAGGAATATATGTACACTCAGTCGTGTCCATTATCATATACAAAAGAGGAGTTCCCAAAACACCCCCTCCCTAGCTTCTTTTTTTGGAGAAGTTAATATTTTTCCGTTTGTTTCTATTATTCTCAACGGCTTCAAAAATTTCTTCCATCGAGTCATCGTTTGAAGGTGACGAGCTTGGAACTTAATTTCTTTCCTGTATTTGGTTTGTGTGTCTCTTATGAGTAGACCTTTCTCTCTGTATTGTGTATATCGCATTTCCTAGTCCGTTTATTATTGTTCCAGGTTCCCAATGTACCATATTATTTTTTCTAACATTCTGAAGTAAACTTGTTCACCTGGTTTGAATGTTTTTTTTCGTAACTATGGGTGTAATAAATACTGTTTGCACATTATTCTTTTGCTCGATTTTTGTTGTGAATTTGTTACCTAGTCTACTTGAGAATATCTTCGGAATTTGTTTGAGTTATTCTTTTTTCAATTTCGTCGTTTCTGTCGGCCCGTTCTTTATTTTTTCCAAAAGAGCTAATGGGTAATGTTAGTTTTTCATAACATATACTTTTAACTCTTTTGGTTTTTCCCTGAAATTTTACACTCAAGGTTATTTCACCTTCGAAATTGATCCGTTTTCTTGTTACCGATTTAGCAATTTTTTATATGTGTAACATGGTCGATCTATTCAGTTTTCGCCATGTCTGTAGGTTGATTATTATTAAGTCCGAACCTGAATCCACTGGTAATTTGATCTTCTTATTCATACTTCAAGTTCTACATATTTACTCGTGTTTTCTCTGTTTTCATATTTCACTTTAGTCGGTTTAATCTACTAGGCTGGTTTTTGTTTCTGCATACAGCTGCCTTGTGTCCCATCTTTCCAAACTCTAGGCAATTTTTGTATTTGAACCGTCAATCTTTAACCCAATTTAATCCACCACGTCTGTAACATGCAGAAGGAGGAGGCTTGTATCTTATTTGATTTCTGTCATTAGTTGCTTTGTATCTTTTTTTTTGTTAAAATCTGGTTTTACTTTTGAGTAGGGTAAAAAGGTATTTTTTAACTTACGAATATGCGCAACTCCTGATTCTTCGATATTTTACTGTCTTTTTAATACTCGAGCATTTTTGGCAATCCTTTGATAGTTTTTACAGCGTTAAACCTGGTTCATTTTGGAGTTTGGTTAGCATTCTTTAACAGCGACTAGTCTTTGGAGAAATATGAGGTATTTAAAGTTGTCTAGAGCTAGCACCGCCAGTTTAAAAATCATCATTATGTTTCCTGACGATGGCTGGGAATATTGAATAGTTCTCGTTTTCGACTTTCACGAGATTAAGGCATTTCTGCTTTTTGTGAAAGAATGAAATCTTTGGGCTAAATACCTCAGTGAGTCCTGTCACTGTCTCCTCGAACGTTAAGTTGTTCGTTTTCTTTGGTAGAATATAATCTACACATTTAATGTATTCCCCCGTTTCTGATTTTCTGAGCAAAAGCAATAACTTTTCCTTTTCTGTCCAGTTCTGACAATCAATATTAAAAATGTCTTCACATCGCCTGTAATATTGTTCAAAATATTTGTCTTCACCAATCGAGTACTTAAAGGTTTCTATCGCGTTCCACGAAGCATCTTGCAAAAACATCACGTCTTTGTCGTGTTTCTTTTCTAGTGTGTTGCTTGTTAATTTTAGTAATAGTTCTTGCAGTTGTAATTGTCTTTCTTCATTTGCCTTTTGCATTTCTATTTGTCTTTCTTCTAATTTATATTATCTTTCTACACTTATTTTTATGATTTCTAGTATTCCTTTTTGAAAATCAGCCATGATTTGCTGCTTTGATTCTATGATGGGTTTGGTTTTCTAACTATTGCTTTTTGGCAATTAATCTTGTAAAAATTTTTGTGAAAAATGTTTCTGTTGAAGGAGAAAATATATTGATTTTAATGCCCTTTTTACAGCTTTTTTCATTCTATCTCCTTTTGTTTGTAATACCAGCAGATTATCTGCGATAGTGTCACAAAATTGTTAGTTGCCGACCTGTGTGGCACTCTAGTTTTTACGTTGTTCTGTATGAGTTCTGCTGTTGTGTGTTATACGTAAGTTTGAATTTTCTGTCGCCAAGTTATTGTGGCCATTTTGTACGAAATCTTCGTAGCAACTTAATCTCTACGATTACTCTCCACTGCGATATGCAACTACCACTGAGATTCCGAAATTACTGCTGTCTCTATGGCTGGATTATATGTACACTCAGTCTAGTCCATTATCATATACAAAAAGTAGAGATTCCACAAATACCATCTTTCTAGGATCTTTCGCATTTTCTTTGATTACATATATGTTGTCTCTTAGTGTTGTATTTTTTCTTTCGACCGCATTATCTTTTTAGATTTTGACTGAAGGATCCATTTTGTTTCTTCGCCTTGGTGACACAAAAGGCTGAATCCAACAATATCAGCGATCTTTCTGTAAGTCTTACCAGTGTGTTCGTGCAGCTTTACAGTTTTCGCACGCTTCCTTGGTGCAACGTTAATCGCAGAGATTAACAGAATGTCATCTAATCGGCAGTCGAAACAAGAGGGCCTAGTTGGGATAAAAAATGTTATATACTGATGACGCAATGTTTTTTAAGGTCAAAGCGATTTCATAATACACCACGAAAATAGATTCATATTACTGCATATCAGTAAAAATGACCTATTCTGAAGAAAAATAGAAATCGATCACACCGTGTCACTCCCATGACTTTAGAACTGACCGTATGATGAAAGAAAGGAAACTAATCAGTTTCAATTAATTTTCACAACGGTATATATATATATATATATATATATATATATATAAGATTGTATTTTTCTGATATATAAAGTGCAAGAAATCTGAGTGTATGGATGTTTCCATGAACATAAATATCGTAATTAAAAAAAAACCTTTCATTTTATTTTATATAAACAAGAAAATATTTTCATTTCAAGGCAATAATTAGCATCCCGTAGTTCTTTCAGATATATGTCGTAAAATATGTAATTTTTCCTTCAAAGATATTCATTTGTCTAAATTTAGCTGTCGATAATCCTTAAGGAAATTCCAATGAACATGTTTAGGTGAAATATTGACAAATTTGTACGCTTAACATACTCGATATATTTTATATGGATATTGTTTTACATATTTGCAAACAAGAAACATACCAAAATGTTTTATTAGTAAGACTTAATTTTCATTTTCAATTGCGTGTCATTTTCAATTTGCGTTTTTTACGTTTAAATACTTATATTAATTGATAAAGTGTTCGTTTTCAACTTACGTATGATAAGAAAAACAAAACAAGTTAAAATTCCTAGAAAAAGTGTTTGGATACTGATTTAGTGTCAATTTCGGGATGTTCTGTTTGTTTGCATAAAATACTGCAATTGTCAGAGGCCACGTATTCGTTGGCTTCATTTAGTTTTCAATGCAAACACATCAGGTACATTGAATAGTGTTTCTCTATCTTCAAATGCTGGACTCAATGGAGACGTTTTTGTCAATAAATTTGATTCCTTTTTTTTATTTCCAGACTTGTTCTTTCTTCCGCAACTATCCATTCTATAGGTTTCTATGGTTTCCTCGATAACCTGGCGTCGACATGTCTTTCAACTCTTTTGTCAGTAAGATGCCCTTGTAATACATTCAGCTTTCTTGATTGTTCCTCTGATTCAACATTCCAATTCCCAGTCGATTTCCCTGTTCTTCAAAAAGGTTTCTCCTCAGTTCGGTTTCTTTATGTTCTCTGTCTCTCTTTCTCATTATATATATATATATATATATATAATGTGTGTGTGCCCGTTTGTAGGCAGATAGGTGTGTTTTAAAACTTAGCGCTACGATGAAGTGTTGTTTCCTGTCTAAGAGCAATCTAGCTCTGTGTTATTGAACGCTCGTCTGCCACATTCTAGGTGACAGTCTGAACGTGAAATCTTCGGTCCTCCCCATATATCTATTCTACACACACACACATACGCACACACACACACACACACACACATTAGCGGCCATAATATAAGGAACAAAAACAGCAAATACTAAATACGTGTCTTACTTAAAAAGTAATGCATGATGAGCAATGAAATTCTTACTGAATAAAGATCAGTGTGTAATGCTTAAATATTATACAAAGTTAAAAAATTTACATAAGACTTTTTTTAAATAAAGATTAAATTGAACAAAAGTTACTAGACGAAAGTGAACGAATGATCTTGTTAATACATGATTGTGAACAAAATATTAAAAAATGTAGTATTTAGTAAAAATCCCCTTATTTTAACATGATCAAAATAATTTCTTGAAAAATCAGCAGTAATTTTCTTTCCATTCGTCTTTCATTAAATCCCATAGGTGATACTGGCTTTTCGGGATTCTTTTCTGAGCCCTTTCTCCAATTATCTTCCAAACATTTTCTATTGGATTTAGGTCGGGGCTCTGGGCTGGCCACTTCATTAAAGAGATTCCTTCTTCTTCAAATAAAGCCATAACCTCCTTAGCTATGTGGCAAGGTGAATTGTCTTGCATGAAAATAGGAGATTCATAATGATTATGGTGCAATCTTGGTACCACATGTTGGTGAAGAAGCCTTTTGTAAATCTCAGCATTGATATTGCCATATACGCGGATGATAGGCCAAAATACTGCAGATGAAATCATTCCCCACCCTCTCACACTACCGCCACTAAACATAATGGTTTTCTTGACACATTGAAGAGACAGTCTTTAACTTGTTCTGAAATTAACTGTATCTTATTGTGCATCAGTCCAAACAACTTGTTCTCTCGCATACTCCAGGTGTGCCCTTTGGTTTTGCTTTGAAAAGAGAGGCTTCGAAGCTGGAATACGAGGACGCAATCCTGCATTTATTAACCTGCAAGCAACCGTTTTACTTGAGATCTTATTATCTGTCTCTTCATTAATTTTACGGGCAATAGATGTAGCAGTTTCAAAATTGATTTTGTAGATATTCTAAAACTTCTTCGATCTTTGCGATGTTGTTGGAGATTTGCCGGTTTTCATTTTACATCTAAAGTTTTATCGGTTTTATACCTGCTTATTACACGATGAACGACATTTTAGACCTATGAACAATATCAGAAATTTCTGAAATTAACTTTTTTCTTGATAGCGATAATGAGGTTTTTTTTTTTCAAAAGAAAACTTTTTGCGTGTGAATTTGTCATATTGCATAAAAATAAATTCCTAATGAGAAATGAAATTTTACTAATTTTTGAAAAGCACCGTCGTGTTTCTAAACAATGTAAATTAAAAGTATATGCAAATTATTAACATCGTTCCTTAATTTTTGTCCAGTAGCTTATTTCTTTTGTTACATTTAATATTTTTTTTTTTTTTAAAATATTATGTAAATTTTTGTAACTTCATATTTTTGCATTACACCCTAATCTTTATTCGGTAAAAATTTCATTCCTAATCATGCATTACTTTTTAAGTAATACACATATTTATGTCTTTGTTGTTTCCGTTCATTATATTATAACGGCTACTGTATATTAAAACAGAAAAAAGTTGTTCCGAGGAGAGAAATTTTTATAGAATGAAAAACGAGAGAAGCCGTGAACATTTTGTTTAAAGTGTAAATTTATTGCTGTTATAATTTATATTACTAGCTTTTTGTATGATGTATTAAATTTCCATAATGGCATTTGTAACTCTACACGTGTTTCGAGTCTAAATTTGACTCTCTTCAGGCGAATAAACATATGACTTCACATATCGAGATCGTTTGAAAAGGAACTGATCTCGATATGTGAAGTCACAAGTTTATTCCCCCTGAAGAGAATCAACTTTAGACTCGAAACATGTATAACTTCAGAAATACCATTATGGACACTTAATGCATCATACAAAAATAAAGTAATATAAATAATAATAATAGCAACATAAATCTACACTTTAAACAAAACGTTCTCAGCTTTGCGCACTTTTATTCTCTCGATCGCTCTTCTATGTCTCTCTGTCTATATATATATATATATATATATATATATATATAATCTTATTGTAAGTACATGACAATCCATGTGCTGAGTGAAACGAAACCACCGTGCACTACGATTAAGTCAGATTCTGGTAATGTTCAGTTCTTTTCTTATACATAAATGCATGCACACACACACACGGTCGGGTGGATAAATTGTGGTGTAAATTATGTAAATATTAAAATAACACAGACAGTTCAATTTAACAAATGTAATTACCCTAATTACACAAAAAATCTTGACTAGGAACGAGTAAATTTATTCAATATAATTGCCATTGTCTTCAACCAAGGTTTCCAGACGAGTTTTGAATCTCCTGCAACTCTTCTTAAACAAGGAAACATTTAAGGTAGTGAATGCTGCAATGATGCTTAATTTTAGTTCATCTTAGATGTTACAACGAGCTTTATTGGTCTTTCGCTCCACTGCACCCCACACATAATAATAGTGTTGCAGTCTGGTAACTAATTAGCCAGATTGAAAGGATGATGCAGTTGCAGAAACATGTCTGGGTTCTCTCGGTTTTTGGACATGTTCCAACGTTATGCCAAACATACTGTATTCCAGTTGCCACACTCTTGACCCGTGGCAGAATTACCTTCTGAAGGGACATGATGTATTCCTAGGTGTTGACTCTGAGGCCTTCACTACTAACAAATTCAGGCGTCCTTTTCTCAGCAGTACTATCAGAGTACTTCCGTAATCTCCATTACACTCTTTCAACTCTTATCAATATTTTGCATTGTCCTCAGATTGATATCTAAACACTATTTAATATCCGTATAAGAAATTACAGTATGAATACCAAGCAGTACAAGCATGCCTTCTCTAGCTTACTGGAGGATTGAATTGCTTCATGTTGCACCTTTTCTCATTAAAGATGCCCCTCTCACTCTACTATAGAGTGGAGATAACAAAACAAACATAAAAACATGCGTGAAATTAAAATAATTTAACCATTGTGTGTGTATATATATATATAGTCATCCGCAGACAGATTTGTTTCGCTGTATCACAGCTCGTCAATACGATTAGACAGCCAATTTTACCCAGGATTGAAATCCGAGCGAATTAGCGTCAGTCGGTGATTCTACATCTGAGCTATGAGAGAAAGCATAGTCTTTGCATAACAGTTACATACATGGATTCAAAAAGACTCCTTTCTTGAGTTATGTCTCAAAATACATGTAAATAGATGTGCGTGAATATCTCGGAGGCAGTGCATATATTAAAGGTTTGATATTCGCCAGAGACGCGCCAAGACGTTATTTAATGTGTGTGTAATATATATTATTATATTATCCAGTTGTTGAAATCCAACCGACTATCACGCAAGCCACCTTCAAAACCCCGCCTTTAACACCGATATATGACGAGAACACAAACTCTTTAACTTTGAATATATAAGAAAGCCCTATGATTGCGCTGAAGAAGGAAACACTCACACCACGGTGTTGATTTCTGTGTCCACATTTATCTTTACATAATGGTCTATCCTTGACACTATGAACTTTTACCCACAAATATAGCATATGTTAAAGTAACATTATATTTGTATAGGGTAAGGCAAACGTCGCGGCACATATTGGTTAATGAATTGATTGAACAGGTCCTGTTGAGTGACCATCAGTTCTCATAAACTTAGATTTTTACTGTAAAACCATTTGAAATTTAATTGCTTATCAGGTGACAGAAATAATTATTGAAGAACTTATTTATTTCGATATAAATGCAGTTAAATGAGAAGAAACTCACCGACGTGGTAATGCTAGACAGTTAGGACATACGTAATATACACATGGGCCATCATTTCTCGAAGGAAACATGACTGACTGATCAGAAGATTTTTTGGAAGTAGGTTGCCATTACTTTCTGCGGTAGCCAGGTTTCCAACAAAGGCTATAGAACACATTATGTGCTGCTATTTCAGCTATAGCTGGAGAGAGGATGGATCTATACCACTCCCAAGGGTATTTGCGTGTATGCGAATGCAACGAATTCAACTGGAATTCGAAATCGGCTCTACAGTTACTCGTTCCGAGCCGATAGCCACTGCACCACAACGACCTCAGAATGAAATAGATATAACACATATATCAAATATAAACTATCCTTATTTACGCGATTCACGGCGTACCCCACATACATATACATAGAAATACACACACACACACACACACACACACACACAGATATATATATATATATAGAGAGAGAGAGAGAGAGAGAAGTTTATCACTTTACTCAGTAGTGTTATCACGTTGATGGCGACTTCTGTGTTTTGTGAGGGTATTATTGTAATGTCTTCAGGGTTTTCTTTTTCTTCAGAAGAGTGAAAAAAATTGCAATAATAGCTTCAGGAAACATTTAAGTTAGCATGACTGAAGTAACACTGGTCAACATTTCTACCTAAATTCTATCAATGCTCTATCCCTGATTTTTGTATCGATCACTTTATTAGTAATGAATATGCTTGCCTAAATTGCTTTTCTACTTGTTACGTACTGAGAAAACAGTAATTGTAGCCTAAGTACCATTATAATTTAACGCGCGTGCGCACACATACACACACAATATATATATATATATATAAAATTATCCATTTAACCCGGTGGTGTTTTATGGCAGCATTTGCTGTTTTCGTAAAAAAATGTTTTTTATGGGGCAAGGTTGTTAGTCCTGCACCCAACACCCAAATCTGGAGGAAGGTGATTTCTAAGCGAAGCTGAGATCTGTCTCACGGCAGAATGTAAGGTACACCCAGTGAGGATCGAACTTATTACTCGGTTTCAATGGTTCTAGCGAGACAAACTTGCCAACCATTACACCACGCCGAGGTGTCTGTGTGCGTTTTAGAGAGGGAGAGAGAGAGCGTGAGGGAAAATAAGTATCTTTTATACTGAGTACATATCAATTTTCCAATGATTCTTCCTAAATTATTTTCTAATTTTTGGATTACATTTTCATTCTACCCCTTTTTCTCTTTCCTTTTGTCTCTCTCTTTCTCTCTATCCCAGTTTTCATCATACTTTCACTATCACTAATTACCTATTTCGTTTTTATAATTCTGAAAACAGAGGCTAAAGCAATTCACTTTTCCCTCCGTCGACTCTATTTTTTATTCTATTTCACTTCCATTGTATTGAGACAAAGGGTCTATTGTCCTTTAATGCTTACAAAGCTAATCAATTATTCATTGCAAGTTCGTGCCATTACCATTGCTCCATATTGACTTTTTATCGATACCAAATAACTAACAGACATTCCGAAAAGTTTCATTTGTTTCTATATTGATTATGCTTATATAATTAGTTTTTGCACTTATTTTCTCAAAGCTCATAAATTTCTTTTTTATTCTAATTAAAATTTTTCTTGCATCTTCTTTATGTATTTATCCTTGTTAGTGTATTAATCTGTAATTCGGTTTATTTTTTATCAATATTGCATCTTATAAAATATTTGCTAAACATCTAGATAGAATGCATATCAATGGTGTTTTACCTAATTAACCTTTCTGCCTATGATCTCCTAGCATTATTCTGACATTTCGGTCGAAAGCTATAAATAAAACGTAAATATTTTATACTTATTGAATAGTGAGATTGTTGACTCATTTTGGAGGATAGGAGTCGTGCGTTTCACATTCAAATTCAAGAAAACAGTGAGGAAAATTCAATATGGTATTTTTGTTTTTTGTTTTCCGAAATGATGGATATAACGACTACTTGCATCCTGCTAAGAAATCTAAAGCCATTATTAATTAACCTGCAGAAAATATTTCCGAACTTATTTAATGTGCAACATTAAGAAGTTTTAGAAAAAATAAAGGGCGTATATCAAACTTTCATGGAATATCTTCTGATCCTTTCAAGTTAATTTGAAACGATATTGATAAAAATAATGAGTCTTTATTTGTGAACCCATCGATCTATGGATTTTCTGTATTCATTGTTTTTTTTTTTTGTCCTCGCTTTGTTTTATGAAAGAAATGAACTTCTCACAATTGCATACGTGTTCGAATAGCATCGTTGTCACCAATGTAAAACACCATAACCGTGTGTTCACAACGTTTCAGTTTATGAAATAGTATTTTAACACGTACATTTTTTTTTTCATCACGTTCGTACCGGAGCGAAAGGGAAGATGATATTCCATGGAAGTTCTAATCAACTGAAAGACCTTATATTTGTTTCACATTTAAAAAAGCTAGACAAAACTATTTCTGAATGTTTTAACTGACTTTTCATGTATTTATGCAGAGTTTGAATATAAAAAAAACGCTTTTGTCCACCTCTATTTTTTTTTTACCTCAATTTCAGTTTTTCAGTTTCATTATGACAAATTTAAATGCAAATTTCTAGTTGACTAACAAAATTTTGTGTTATTTTCAGCTAATTTTAATAGCATATCTTTTTGTCACATTGTCAATATTTCCAGGTGAGAATATATTTTTTTTTGGTTGACATTTCATATTATTAAATAGGTAATGTGTTTTGGACATCTATATGCGTGATAGTGATTATATTTAGCTATACGCATTACCGGATATTAACAAAAACGACGCAATGTATATACATTTTACGATAGAGAATTATTGCCTATATTTTATGGTGTTGAATGTACATATTTTCAACCGACCTATCGTTTTCTACACCTCCAAAGCTTAGAAGTGACCGTGCCTCCTACCCCGAGTAGTTCATCTACTTCTTCTACAGTATTAGTGTTAGTAATCCCTGCCTTTTAAATCCAGTTATGGTAACAAAATAACAAAATAGCTCTATAGTACTGAACAAAAATTTGGTGATATTTAATACATTTTTTTTCAAAGGTATTCACCTGGCTTTTTCGAGTATTCCATGCTATTTGTCTAGAGATATATTCCTGCATTACAGAACCACCATGTCTCTGGACAATTTCTCTATGACAAAATTTCACAAAATAAAATGATCCCATGCGGTTGAATTGTATAATATAGTTTCAAGGAAGCATTCGTGTTTGGTAACGGAAAATCTGTTATATGATCGATCATCCCGACTTAGCAGATCAGATACAGTCACTTTCTCACCGGAGCAATGTGACTTTCCTGTGTCTCTTCTACAAATAC
Organism: Ascarosepion bandense; assembly: GCA_037127315.1. Lineage (NCBI taxonomy): Eukaryota > Metazoa > Mollusca > Cephalopoda > Sepiida > Sepiidae > Ascarosepion > Ascarosepion bandense. The sequence continues at coordinate 6,290,981 of JBBBDQ010000190.1, forward strand.
TTTCACGGCTTCTGCTCTGATGAACTTAGCTCACTGGTGCCCTCTATATATAAATTTACTCGAGCCACAAGATTAGCAACTAGGTCCCAAACTTTTACTGTGAAACCAATAAATTGGAAACGCAGATTCTACTCTATCAGCTTTGTTTTGTCGCACTTCCCACCAGGGGAATTCTCTTTCACTTACTTGCTTCCCCACCAGCTACAATCTCTAAGAATTTAAATGTAAAGTCAATAGTTATCTCCTATCTCAGTAACCTGCATCCTCTCTCACATGCTTCTTTCTACATCCACTCCACTTTTATTTGTATTTTCATCCTTCTCTTACCCACTTCCTGACACCCCCTATAACCTCTCACTCTTTCTCATAACTTTCCTCCTATGTAACCCCTTGTCCCTCAGTGTCTTGCTTGGGGCGAAATGATTATAAAAAATAACCCTCCCCTATATTATCTTAATACTAAATTACCTCCCTTGTTTCGTTTTAAGTTTATGTTGCTAAGATGTCATAAGATCTATATGTTCTTCTTAAATCTTACAACAAGTATCATGTTTCATTTGAAAGAAATCTTTAGTGATTGGTTTGAATTGAAACCAATAAGTGACTTCGATTAATTTTTAACGTTTATTGCCAGTAGCTTCTAAACGTTTTGTGATTTGTGCAATATCTACCCTCTCCAAATTAACAGTGAATCACCGACTTTTATTTTTAATGGCAATTCATTGTGTCACTATTTTTATAATAAAGGGAGGTAATAGATGACTTACCATGCCATTTTATTGAAAAAGGCATGTTGGAATACTTAGAGATTAAAGCTAACATTAAGAAGTTGGTGTTCTAAATGTTATCTTGCATTTTAAAGTCATCTCAAGAAACCCGGATGATGGTTTTTTAATATTCTTGAGAAACTGGTAACACAATACTATATTCTAAAATTTACATTTTATTTCTCAAATGCTGTCTTTTTATAATGTTAAACTAAAAAGTATTTTAGCTACGATGAAAATCAAGAATTTTAATATGCCAATGGTGAAGTAAAAAAAATAAAATCTAATGAATTTTGTCACTATCAATCTAAATTATTATTTTTTTAAAGTCTCCCAATCAGAGGCCTTGCTGCCAGATGTAGTTAATCGTCATACTCAGGACTATTTTGAAAATAGAAAATAAGCAGAGAATTTAATTAACTAGTCTGATAAAACTTAACCATGTTGCGAACACACCAGGAAATAATAAAACAGAAAAGATATTGTAACGAGAAAGAGCGATTCTATTCTGAGTACAGATTCGGTTTATTTCATTGACGTGATTTGACATGGTCGTTTAACTATTGCCCGGTTCACACTCCGCCCACGTCTATTGAAAAGGTAAAGAGGCTCATCCCTTGTTTCCTTCTTAGGATGTGGTTTCCGGCTTTCTCTTTTCCAATCTTTTCACTCTTACGTAGCCCCCTGCACATCAGTGGCGTTACCGCCTTGCTCGGGGTGATATGATTAACAAAAAAAGTTGACGTTAGTACTGCTAGCGTAGTAAATCAACCTTCAATGGAAAGTAATTTTTCTTAAAAAATAAGGAGAGGTGCGGATACTAAGACTCGTGGCATTGACACTTTACTGCGAAAGACGCATGCACGGACATCCTGCCATTTCTGGTAAAGCAAAAGGCCTAAAAGCTTCAGAAATTTTTTCAGGATCCCCAACGACCAAGAAATTTTCAAGTATCAGTCGCATGCATTGTAGCCATGTACCGAAGACTATTCAATATCTTGACAAGACATTACACTTTTTAATACACTCGTTAAACACGCAGAAACAAAGGTATGCTACATTACTAAATGGAAACAAACCTGTCAGTGTTATATATTACTTAATCTGCGTAATTTCGCACGGAAGTGTAATTTTATGAAACAAAAATATCTGCAAACTGGCTAGCAAAAGAAAATAGAATAGCTTTGAAAATAGTTCATTGTTTTGAAAGTTAAAGAATGCGGACATCAGGTGACGCGCAAAATTTTGTTTTGATAACCCACCTAGCCAAGGTCAGATAATGTAAACCTCGAAATGTTTTGTAAACAATGTGCTTAATACCTAACATGGCAAAACGAGATTCGCTATAAATAGACTGAGATAGCGCTAAAAAGACGTCAAACGGGACTTGAGATTCGAAGACTGAGACAAGGCGACAGGGTTTCTTGTCTTCGTATGTGTGCTAATGCCAGACCCAATTCGACCAACCTCCCATTCCACCGCTGATATCATTGGAAGCGAGTAAACAAAATGTTATATACCTTTATTTATTTATACGTGTTACGGTCATCATTTTATTAAGTGAGAATATTTTCATTTTATCAGCGTGTAAAAGTCAGTCTGTTTTATAAGAGACGATAACCAATTTTGGCCCAAGTTGTCTTCCACACAGTTTATTTACTCGAAGAGGAGTATACAGCATAACTATACCATCTTTAATGGCATCAGATTTACAAGTCCAAACTGTGACCAGATACTGGCAACATTCTACAGGTACTTTTTACGGATTCTACTGCAATGAGTTTAGCTCCCTGGTGCACCCTCTGCATGACTCTTTTCAGATTTACTGCCAGTGAAATTCCCTTCCGTATACTTGTTTCCTTGATAGCTACAATCTCCAAGAATTTAAATGCAATGTCAATTGCTATCTCTTATCTCCTTGAATCGCATCCTTTCTCTGACAATCCTTGTATCATGTTCTTCTCGTTTCCACTCTGCTCTCATGTAGCTCTCTTAACATAAGTGTTCTCATTCTTCTCCTATCCATTCTCTGATTCCTCCTGTAACTTGTTTCTCTTTCGCATAACGCAACTCTTATGTAACCCTCTGTAAATCAGTGGCTGTATTGCCTTGCTCGGTGTGAAATGATTATATATTTAAAAAAACACTTTTGTTCGCCCTTATAGTTTTCTTTGCTCTATGGTTGTTATGTATATTTCTCCACTTGCACATCTATAGTTTTGCACAAGTCGTAATATATCAAAAATCTATATGAGTACAAATTTCAGCTACTCCGTTGCATCACGTCCGTTTTGTTATATCACTAATATAACAATTCGAATTTGTTTATCAGTAATACATTAACTACGTATTATATCGTAGAAATGCTAATATTCTTCGGTTCGACGCACTGCATTATTTGAAATATATCCTGTGAGTGGTCGCATAGATTGTATAGTTGTTATCAGGTCCAACAGCTCAACATGCACCGAAGAATGATAGGCGTTAAATTCGGGAAATTGCGGAATTTTACCTGTGTGAAAGACATTTATCAGGTGATAATGCGTAAGCGAAATCCGTAGTGGAATCATAAAAGACCGATTCAAAATTTTAAGCAAATATTAAAAGGAAAAGCTCGTTAGAACCAAAGGAAATACAAATTAGTTCTAATGTAATATTCACCCTTCTCTACGCTAGTGAATGCTGGACAAATACATGACTCATTATCAGGAGACTTCAGTTGACATATGTGGTTTTTAGAAGGACTTGTAAATAATATTGACTGAGAACTACGATGAATATTTTAGTATAATGTATCCTACTATACAACACTCTGTCTTCCTCTCGTTCTGATTATCTCTTCCGTGCTCAATAGCTATTGTTCCTGTATTATTTTGATAATAATTTCTAATTATGATATTCACACTCGGCGACTTTTATTATAGATCCTTTTCTTCATTCTATCAAGCGTTCCTACTTTCTTTTATTTTGTTTGATCCCGTCTAGCTCATCAACATGCGTCTCTGATCTGTTGATTTTTTTATTTTGTTACGCATACGAAACTAAGCAGTTTATCCTCTACCTTATTTCACTGATTTTACATTGTTGTGTTCTTTGAAACGACCCTTCTTTGTAATAGTAGATCTATATATATATATATATAAATAATGGAGATGTTTGTAGCTTTGCCAACTCGCATCAACGTAGCGTGATTAATCATATTTCTATGGTTAATTTCACCTTATTTGTTTCTATATTTTTTACTATACATCTTTTTAATCGTTTCACCCTAAGCAAGGCGGTACTCTCCACTGAAGCGCAGGGAGCTATATAACAGTTAACGTTTAGCCAGGAGGAGAGTGAAAAGTATGACGAACCAGTTACAGTGGGTGTCAGTGAAAGGGCAAGAGAAGGATGGAAACACAGGTTTGAAAACAGTTGCAATGTTAGAGAGAAACAAAAGATATACGGAGTGATGTAGAAAGAACTAGAGTCAAGTAGATCAGAGTTTCGAATTGACATTGCATTCAAATTCCTGGAGGTTGTAGCCGTCATGAAAGCAAGTATATGGAAGGGAGTTCCATAGGCAGAAAATGCAAGAAAAGAATCTGAGGAGTAGAATTTTTAATCTTTTCCTAGTTTTTTTTTTTTTTTTTTTTTTGCAAACACGCAAAATCTTCCTCGTCTAACACCTATTCAGTTTAATTTATACGTTATATATTTGTCTTCTTCAGGCAACTGTTTTCATATTCAAATACACTCCATTTTCTTTTCTTAAAATCCATTTAAATATTCATTCTCATAGCTTTAACTTCAGTCTCTCTCTTTCAAAATATTTGTCTCCACATATTTCCTTAATGTTTCATTTATTAATGTTTCAACAGTTTCTCTTTTTATAATTTGTTCATATCCAATATTATCAGTTATAGCGTTGCGTACTTTTGAATGGCTTGTCGGTTTATTTTTTTCATTTTCACGATGATTAACAGTTTCTCCCCTTTCTTCTTCCATTTTAGGATGTTTGATAATTTCTCTGATACAAAACCATTTTTATGATATGTTCACTTTTAATATGAAAGCAAGAAATATGCACAAACACACACAATAATTTCATGACAATGTGTATTTCTTCAGTGACACATATTTACACACACACACACACACACACACACACACACATATATATATATATATATATATATATATATATATATAGTGAAACTTTTATTAAAATGATTTGTCCAAAATTATGACTAGAAAAAAATGACATGTTCAGAACGTAATTATACCTTTTCGGGTGATATTTTAAAATATTACCCGAAGATTTCAGGCACTAGTAATTTCGAACTATTATTGCAATCACTGGGGTATATGAACTCCTTTCCTTGCGTTAAGCTTTGATTGGAAATCATGAGTTATCTTCCTGTAACCCTGCAAGTTATTTGCTCACTACTGCTGTAACCTCGTTTTGAACTCACAACTCACAAGAGTCAAGTCAAGAACTAACCAACGTCTATATCCACTGGTTCATGTGTACTTAAAGTCATTAACTTCTTAGAGTTGTGAGTTCAATACCAGACTACAGCAGTAGTAAACAAGTAACTTTCACGGTTAGAGGGAAATAACTCATGACTTCTAATCGGGCTTAACGCAAGGAATGGAGATCATATGCCCCATTGACTGTAATAAAGGGTTCGATTCGAAATTCCTAGCACCTGAAGAAGGCCGGAGCGTACAACGGCCGAAACATCGTACAAGTGGCAACAAAAATGAGGACAATAATCCGAATAATGTAAATACTACCTCATCTCAGAAATATAGACAAATATTACTCTAAAACAACAAGGAACTTCTGAAACACTAATTTTTTGTATAGTGATAAAAAATACTTGACAAACTATTGTAATAAAAATATTACAATATTAAGTTCTAATTGCATTGAGTACTTTCTTATAAATGTAAATACAACTAACGGTAATTTTTTTACATATCTGTTCTTTCACTTATATATATATTTCACCGGACTGATTTAAATTCTAACAGATATCGACGGCTCTAACATATGTATAAATAAGCAAATACTTTCTTGTTTCTGGTTATCAGATCTGATAAGGTAATTTAATTTACTGTCCTAATGCAAACGCATTTACTTTACACACAGTTTTGCTTTTCATTCTGACCACTGCGTGCGTGTGTGTAGTCGTATTCTCCACACAACTCACTTCCCAATTCTGATGGAATTAACAAAAAATAAATTTTCAAGACGGACGTCTTCCTGGTTGTATAAAGAAATATTCAGATATGAATGCTGTTATATATGCAAATAATATGTTCAGATAAAAATGAGTTTGGGTAAATAAAAAACAAAACAAGAAACTATATTTTCAGAGTAGAAACAATTATCTTCACAACTCCGCGCGCGTACAAATATAGACAAAAATAAGTGGGTTCTGATGTTTTTGAACATTTGCTTCCACACCTTATAATGAATATCTTAACAGAAATTAGTGTTCTTGTTTCACCTCGAGAAGCTAATGTACCGATGATATGTTGATGATATCCGTACTCATAGCGGAGCTAAGTAGTATATTGTCAAAGTTTTTAAATGTTTTTACTATGTCTTTCAAGAAGCAGAACATACGTAAACCTCTCCGAATCAGAAATCAGGTTCTGAACACGGAATGAAGCATTGAAGGCACAAATACAAAATTAAAAATGAAAATTTAATGAAATTTTAAAACTTCAAATACATCAATGTAGTGATCAGTTATAACAAATTTAGTTTAGAAGATAAGGAAAATAAACATAGAATAAACTGCCCCTGTTGTAGTTTCATTCAACACCATCAGATGCTACTTAAATAAAATATTAACTTAACAAATATAAAGCGTTATTTGGTGAATTTGTCAAGACAATGATTGTGAGTTCAATGTCTGTGTAGTGTGTATCTGGAATAGTAATAAAAAATAATTACACGCTATACATAAAAATAGTCATTAAAACAAAATTAGTCTACATACGTCGATTAAATAAAGCATTCATTTCAGATTTCTGTCTGTTTCTCAGATCAATAAAAACTTGGGGAAGTCCGGATAACTCAACCACCGTAACATTGTGATAACAACAACAAAGATGAGGAAATGTTAGAATATAAATAGTATAAATAATGAATAAATGATCTTAGTTTTAATGACTCACCCTTAACAGGTATTAAAGCATAGTGCCACAGAATTACAAAAGAAAATTGCACTGCTGAAAAATTTCTAAATGAAACAACAGCTAAAATAAATAGCACATATAAGTTTGATAGGAAAATAAACAAAATATTAGAAAATAAACAACCATCAATACTAGAAAGTACGGTAAGAATCAGTGAACACAAAACTTCTGAAAAATTGCTTTACGAAAAAGATTATGTAAATTTTAATCGACTGTAACGCTAAACGTTCGATCAATGAACACCATATGTTTAAATGTATGGAAACAGCTAATTTATCTATCACAGTGTAACCCAAAAATGAACTTTGCAATAAAATGGATAATGTAATTTTGTGTAACATGAAACATTCAGTTACTCTGTGAATGCAATAAACATATAAACAATTTCCGCTTTTTGTAATAATTCTACATTGCAAGGTATACTCATACTGCTTGACAAAACTCTCAAGGAGTTCATCGCGATTATTTTTATCAAGTATGAGAAAATGGTGGAGAGCTTGTAATAAAAGCTTTTTAAGGTGTGACGTATTCAACTAGAACCTATTTAAAGCCGCACTCTATTAACCGTCTCAAAATTACCTTATGGCGATGCAGAACCTAAAGTAAACATTTATGAAAATATTACCCTCGATCTTGTGAAATGTTTCATTCTGAGTAATGTCTCCTTACCCCTGCTCTTCAGCCTTTTCTATTCTCGTATCTTTCTATGCTTCTCTTTTGCTGTCATAATTCATCTACTCTTTTCCTCTCTAATCATTGGAATTGATTCAATTCTGGTTGGGTTGATCGTTCGGCTGAAATGAGTGCCTTGTGGTGAAATTAGGTTCTCAACCGAATTTATTTTCCTGGCCTTCAATCCAAACATTTTATATTCCGATACGACTATTACTAAGTTCAATAGCATTAACCTCAATGCATACCGGGTCTTCACACAGATACAAACGATGTCTATATTCTCAGTAATCTATTCGTTCGCTCTCTTTCATTTCTTATGTAGTTCTTTTATTTTATTTCATCTATATTTTTAGTTCTTAATTTTTGCTAAGTTTATTCTTATGACTCTCTTTCTCTGACAAACTCAAAGAATCCCTTCTCCTTTTCAGAGGTTCTCCACTTTTTACCTAATGATGTGTTGTTTATTCTCTATTTTTACATTCTCTTATAACAGCTAACGTTTTTCAAACATAGTTCGATGGATAAATTTCTAAATGACGTAAAAATGAAAATAACGTTGACATCTCCTCTTTGCTCAATTTTGGTAAATATATATTTTGAAATACTAAAACATGAATGTCTTAACTTGTTTTCTAGCGATTATGATATAAAATCTTGCTTAAGAAACTCTCCGTGGTATCGTTAATAAATACAATGAGGACTGAGTCTAACGGTTTTTAGATTTATTGGCATTTTTATTTAAGGCTCTACATTACTCAATTTAATCACCGGGGTGTTTTATTTAATCTACATCAGTAAATGTATTCAATAAAGTCATCATTGACTTCAACCAAAGCTTCCAGTTTTGAATACTTTTCTGAATGATCTCCTTGTACAAATTGGTGAATGTTGCTATAATCCTTGCTTTCAGCTCGTCTGTAGAGTTACAAGGAATGTTGTTGATCTTTCGTTCAACTACGTCTCACAAATAATAATCAATAGTTTTGCAGTATGGGAATTAACTGGCAAGATGTAATGTTGTAAAGTCTCCGAAATGGCCTGACAGACATGACAGGGATCTATTGCTTGTGTGACATGGTGCAGTCCTGTTGTCAAATATAGTGTCTTCCAGCAGCTATCATCTTGAGCCAGATCAGCGATACCCACTCAAGGCACTTAATGTCGGCATACGTGTTGAGTCTGAGGCCTTGTGAGAAGATGAATAGAGGCCTAAATCGTGATTAATTCCAACACCTTCGTAATCAGCATTAGACACATCTAACTATTTCTGAAAAATCTGCATTCTCCTCAAACTGAAACTCAAACACTACATGTTCTTACTGAAGCTTCTGAAGTCAATGCCAAATATTACAGCATGTCCTTTCCAAATTTCTGATAGTGAATTGCGTCATTGTACTTTTGTCATAGTCTGTGTTAAACTGATGCTACTATACGGTACATGCGCACCTTGTATTCCTATAATCAGGAGCTACATTTTCCTTTCGTAAAACACTTCATTTTTCTACCAGAATGTCTCTCAAACTCTCTTCGCTGGAGTTGTCATTTACAATCATTCAGTCTTTCTCTCAATATTATTTAATATACTTTACGTTTTAACCTCTCTATTTGTTTCGAAAATAGTTACTCTACAAGCTGAAAAATGTTTTATATTATCTCAATCGTTGGATTTTTTAAAATGTGTTTCAATTTAAATTGTTTTGTTCTTCTTTTATCAAATACACAAGAATGCCATGAAGAGCGGCAGATATTCCTCTATTATTGTAAGAAATAACTAGCCAAACAAGTTGAGTTTCTTTATGAAAATTAAATTCCGCCTGCAAGAAAACTGCTAGAATGGTCAAAAATATTACTGCTTTTATCAACCGTAATAATAATGATTAGTAGATATTTCACTTAAGACTCGGTAGATTACAAAGGAAATTTAGAATCATTTAATAATTTCCTCCAACTTCTCTTCTAAGTGTAACGCTTCTATATGACATAGAATGTATTCAAAATTAAATAAAATTGTTTTAATGTACCGCAAGAGTGTGTTGAAGTTATTGCTCTCCCAGCAAATATAAAGATAATAAGCGGAATGGCGAAAGAGACTCGATGTAACAATATAACACTGCCTATGGAAATACAGCAACTTTAGGACCAAAATTCTTATGCGCTCAAATTCACATGAAGCTATTTTTTTCTGAATGATGTTTTCCGCGTTGCTTTTATTGGCATGAGGTATCTTACAAAGACCTGGGTCTTGTCTAATTTTATAGATGTCCATATGTATACATGCCAATCTCTTCCACAGCTAACGGAGGAAAATATATTTTAAGTTGAAAAATATCAAATATTCTGCTGTCTTTTGAAGTATAAGAGCATGTATTTAAACCCTTAAACCTTATTTGCATCACAAACAAAATTACGATATGTTAATTAGATATTTAGTGACCCGATCAATATTTTTAATATCAAATAAAGTGATAATGCATCACTATGTTTTAACTGACAGTGTATGATAAAGTTTGCAAATACCATGTTCATTTCAAGACCAGAATACGAGATAATATTAATATAAATAATACTGTTTAAATAAACGCTAGAGTTAGAAAAAATAAGCACGATTTCTTGCATATATAATTGTATAAAATGCTTTTTCTTATTCCTGTGCCCAGAAATAAAGACACAAAGAAGAAAGAAGGTTAAACAAATATATTTAACAAAGTCAGTAGTATAAAACATGTACAAATGAGAAATTATTAGCGTGACTGTAAAGACGGCTCTCAAGCTTTTTTCCGTCTCTACAAACCAGAACTTCTGTTTATATAGAGTCTGGAATAGTCCATGTCTCATATGGGTAAATCACTCTAACACTTAACTTTCAAAGCAAACAAATTTAACATATGATGCTTATATAATTGTTAAGATGTTAATAGATTTTTACCAGAAATTATTTCTTATTTGAGAAACCTGTTTATTTGGTAACCGTGTATATCAGCATTTCCTTCTAAATCGAAAATTAAAAACTACCATTTAGAGTACCAGTATAACTATTTCTAAACATATGTAATATAGGCAAGGTTAGTTTCTTTACAAGGCCTAACGATGTCGACTTAAACAGGTGTAGTCATTAAATATATATTTTTTATATATATATGGAAAAATAAAAATAAGATATAGATAGGTTTAAATCATAAAACAGATGAAAGGACTTGTTAAATTTGTTGTATTTCATGAAACCTTCAAAAAGAATTTGGTATATTTCAATTGTTATATACTTTCGATTCTTCAATGATCCCACTTAACCCCACTTCCGTCTAAAACTATTATATATTGTAATGCACGTTATTTAAATAGTTAAATATGTTATTAAAGAGTATTAATTATGAGATCTGTTTATCAAAAAGTACCAGTCGTTAGATCCAACAAGGTTTATGCAAAACTCGGCCTCAAAAGATGTCACCGATCAAATATATATTTATGAAGTACCTCGGATCTAACGATAGTTTTTCCCGCTAATGTGGACCCAATTTCGAACCTGTCTGAGGACGCATTTGTTAATTTATAAGTTTTCTTGAATATTCAGACTGGTAGAAGAAAAAAATAAAAGAATATACATTTAATAAATAAACGCATCCCATATAGGTCTCCACTTAACGTTTAAGTTATATATATATATATATTACACTGGGCATATATATTTTTTATTAGAATTTTTCCCTATAATTTATTGTACATTCAGACAAGAATTTTACACAGTTTGTACATGATTTTTATATGAACATGCAAAAGATTTTTTCGTAAAATACACATAAAGATATTGTCGTTTGAATGTATGCTTAAATGAATTCTTGCTTCCATATATAAATTAATTTATTTATTTTTTTATAAAAATATTTTACAGTGTAACACAGAAATTTCAATGTTTCGAGATTGAAATTGTTTGATGAAAACTATTTACTTTTGAAAATAGAAAAATATGTTTTATTATGAAAGTGGAAGACAGAAAATTTTGATGTTAAGTGTGAGACTGGATTTATCCAATCAGAATGAAGGTCAACTTGGAAAATTTTAAACATAGATTATATGTTAAGATATGTGTGGTATTCATACATGTCTAGGGGAACTGTCATATTTACGGTTGAGCAGTCTACTTCCGGTTAGATATACACGTTTTTGTAAAGACGAAATAATTTTAGAAACGTAAGTATCTCTGATGAGGAATTTATTTTTGTTTTCTTTAAAAATAAAATATTTATTTTAGATTTGTTTAAAAGGAACATTAAGAATGATCAAAATATTTTTATATACTTTGTTTCAGAATATATTCTTTTTCCAATTCATCATATATTCTAAATACAGCCATCCTAAAATAAAAATTCAATGGATTAGATTTATATTACTTGTACATAATACATAACAAAATAAAAGACATATGTACCAAATCAATAGACGTCTATGAAAAAAAAACTTTACTATATTCTAAAATTAATTTTTACAGAGTCTACATATGACAGTAATTTCATTTCCTTGACTTAATAGATCTATATTTTTTAACAAACTTCATAATGTATAGCTTTTCATTTAGACACATGGGTCTTTTAAAGATTTATAATCTTTTGTTTTTTTTTTAATTTTGTATTTTATTGTGTAAGTTGTTAATGGTTTATTTTAAGTACCAAAAATATTTGTATAGGGTTTTTCGATTACGGTATTTATTGTTATTTACGAAAGACATATGTTCGTGCCCTCTTAATTTGAAAGAGTTTTTATAATTTTCTACAATTGCATATTTCATTGTTTAAATGATTGAATTCATTTTTGGAATTATATTTTCATTTAGGTTTAAATTTTTTATCAAATATTTTACGGTTTTTATTTTTTTTTTCTTGATTGTCAGTACAACTATAACTTAATTTTAGCTAATTTTATTGAAAATTTTGCTTGATGGATAATTTTTGGAAAATGTTTCACAACCGAAGCGAGGAACTTTTGGCCTAAATTATAGATAACTATTTGGATAAAAATATGTGTGTAACAAATGATTGTTTTATTTCTATTTTTTCTTAGAATATACATATTCTCTTTTACCTATCTAATATTTTGACATTTATATCCACCATATTTTAAAGCATTATTATAAAAATATTTTGTTTATTAAATATATCTTAATTTGCGAAAGTTCTATTAATTCTATATTCTATGAATGAGGGTACATTTTTTATATTAGATCGGGATGGTTTGATATTTGCAGGATATATAAAGTGTTTATATATGTTTTTTTATATGATTGGTATATATTATTTCCTAAGTTACATCGAGGAATTTGACTTTTAGGTTTGTATTCATAGTAACCTTTAAGCTAAGAAAACAAAGATTAACGTTATCTGGAATACACATATCTCTAAAAGTATTTCTTCGTAATTGAGATGTATACATTTTGCAGGAAGAAGACAACCCATCCGTGAATATGACAGTTCTCCAAAATATGTATGAATACGTAACATCTAAACTATATTTTAAATTTCAAACTTGACCTTCATCTTGATTAGTTAAATTAGACACACCCAGTTGATCTAAATTTTCTGTTTCTCCTCTGCAAATTAACTGTTTAATAAGCAAACATACCGTTTGGATATCGTGGATATCGGCTCGGAACGAGAAGCCGGGGAGCCGAGTTCGAATTCCAGTTGAATCCATTGTATTCACTTACGCGCAAATACCCTTGGGAAAGGTATTAATCCATCTCTTTCTTCCAGTTATAGGTTAAATAGCAGGAGAGATTGGGTTCTATAGCTTTGGTCGGCAACCAGTCTACCGCAGAAAGCAATGGCAACCTACTGCGGGATAATATTCTGCCTTGTCAGTCATGTCTCTTTCGAGACATGATCGCCCAAGCGTGTATCACGTATGGCACTTAACTGACTGACTGTTTTCTATTTTCAAATATAAACAGTTTTCATGAAGTTACTGAATATTGATTGAGGACTTGATAAAAAATTTAAATCTGGAAACATCGAAATTTGTATATTGCATTTAAAATATTTTTAATAAAAATAGATTTGCTTATGCTCTACTTTGTATTGAGCACTTAAAACATGTCAGAGAGTTCTGGACTCTGAACCTGTTTCTCTTCATAGATAGAGACATAGATAGTTAGTAACGTTTTCAACCGAGAAAATTACTTCTTAACATTTGGGAGATCCAACTATACATAAATACAGAGAGCTACAATCCTTATTTTTCCATTAGCGCAATGCATATTGGATTAATTTTAAAGAAAGCGCCTTTCCTGGGCAGGTTTGCTTTTGTGTACTGAATGCCGGAAGTAATTACGAGACACACTTAACTATCTCAGCTCTTCGTTCATTAAAACGTTTGGACGTTTTTTTATATATTGTTCCTAAGAAAAAATATTTAGCATTCCACGCTCGCAGAATACCTGGCTTCATAAAATGAAATCAGTCCTTTGCTTGGTGTAACCAATTTTTCCTGTCATTGTTGCTAGCTCTTGCAAAATCTATCACATTCATTGTAATTCGTTCAAATCTATTGTATCATATGCCCCCGACTCTGGCTTCTTGAAAAAAACTATTTGTTGTAATTCTGTAGGAATTGCTTTCCTTGTGATATTTTTTGTCATGGTTTACGTTTTACTTCTATTTTCTATCCGTAACAAACGTTTCTCTTTCACACACACACACACACACACACACACACACACTCTCTCTCTCTCTCTCTCTCTCTACATAGAGTAATTCGTTTTACATATACTTCATAGTCCATCTAATTATAACCGTTTTTGAACAAATGGTTTCTTCCTTTCTTGTACGTTTTCAAATTTGTATGATTTTATGTAATCCTTGTATTTTAGAGAACATTCAATTTGTCAACATTTCCCTCATTTCTGTTTGCCACAAATTATGTTTGAATCTAATGTGCAACGACGCAGAAATAATTATGTATAAAAACTATGCTCATCTGTTAAATTGGGAAATATTCGTATACACACATTCATTCATACAGTTAATTTTTCACATTCTCTTCACCGACGAGATTTCTATGGCGGAACTGCTTACCCATCTACAATTACTCTTGATTTAAATTTCGATCATGCAAAGTGTTTTAAAATCTGTGTTCTGGTATGAGAACACATTTATCTTTCTTTAAAAAAACAGATTTTTCTCTGGCTGATATTGAAATGAAAGAAAAAAAAACATCATGAACTTTTTATATATATATATATATTAATTCACTTTTCGAAATCTTAACACTTACTTTGCAAATATTTTCTGTTAATTAGAGACAAATGAACAGATGGACTCTACTCAAATTTTTAATTACCAAATTGACTCCTTATGCATATGAGAAATTAATTCGATAGTATTTTAGTATGTGTTAATGTTATGAATCTGTAATTAACGCACCTACAGAAAATCACTAATATAAAATAAAGGATAGTCTTTATTACTTGAAACTTTTTTTCATTTTTAAGCGATATAATAATGAACCATTTTATTTTCAAATGTAGACATACGACGTGTTTTCACATTGTATATAATTCAATAATATATTTATAATTTGAATATTTAATAAGATAAAGTTATATTCAATCAATATTAATACTTTTTAGTCCCTAAACCATTTTTAGTATCATGTTCATTGCATATACCACAAAAAATCGCATTTAAACCCGAAAGGTATGCTTCAAGTGAAAAACATATTACTATAATATTTTTATAAGTATTTCACTATTTTCTATTGGGTGAAAAAACACATAATTATAATAATTTAATGCAAGAATTAGAATAAATATTTATTGATATAAATCTCAACTAGAATGCAATAAATACATAAAAATAACACTTCTAATAAAAATTTAAGACATCTAACATTTTTATAACTATTAAGGTCAGAGCTAAAAGTGTTTCATGACACCAATGTTTTGTATTAATCGTCTTGGCCAGTAGAAAAATACATTCAATCAGTTACGCAAAAATAATTTTGTAAATTGGATATACAACCACTCTGTTCTTTAGATTAATCTTCTACATCACGGGTTACAGTCAGTTCCATACACACTTCAGAAAACAAATTCTTTTGTATTAAGACATTCACCAGCAAAAGAAAATCTTCGAAAACAGCACATAGTATTAATTATAAATGAATAGCATATCTTAAAATCCCAAAATATAAAAAGAAAAAGTTATTTAGTGTAGAAAATGATGTCTGAAATATAACCAACAACAGTCATGCAATATTCGCTTCCACTTCTGAATGTAAAGTTGTAATAAATTATAGAGGTTAATGCTTATTTTGAAAGTATATTTTAGGAAGATATGTTTCAAATAATCAGGAGTTGAATGAAAGCTGTCTTCTTATATTTCCATTTATTATCGATGAGTTTGTTGCCAATAATAAATATTTTGACTAATTCCATTTTGGCATTTATTACAAACATTATATTTTAAAGAAATTGAATAAACATACTTTTTATTTGATTACGTATATACATGTGTGTATGTGTACAAGAGATTCTCTATTAAAAATCGATGAATTCAATTCGTAAAAGATTTTTGTAGCAAAACTGTAGAAAATAATGATTTTCTTATTACAAGTGCGTTATGTTATAGGAATATGTAAGAACTGTCGGATTCGTTTTTAATGTCTTATCAAGCTTTGTTGGTTATTTCAAGACGAAACAAATTTTACAATCTAAGAATAATTATTATTTGCTAGTGAATATTGCATTAACATTTTTCTGGAATGAGTTCTACTATTTGACACAAAGATGGTGGCAGGAAATATTTCATAACTTTCTGTCAGGAATTTGGTAGTAGGTCTCATTGAAATTTTAAAATTAAGTATGTTATGACATAATAAAAATATATTGGCTTCGATTATTTGTCCTCTAAACAATTTTATTTTATTTAGTAATTTCATATCTGTGACTGAAAATAGGGACTCTTACACCTAATTAATTCTCTATTGCCTAGTATTTTTAGAATTTTACATTGAAAATAGTAAAGCTGCTTTTTTTTGTAAGGATTACCTTCTTTGTCATTAATTTCTGTTTTAATTTCTACGAGTGTCTAACTACTTTGGTACAGTTTTTAAAATTTTTCAGCTGATGTGTAGATCTGTAATTCATCTGTTTTAAATATTCTTGGGGGGCTACAAAAATAATTTTTAACAACAGATGCAAAAACAATATTGAGTACTTTTAATACAACTGGGTATCGGTCTAATTTAATTATGATCAAAATCTAATATATATAAGATTTTGATCGTAATTAAATATATGTATATATATAAGATTTTGATCGTAATTAAATATATGTATATATATATATATAAGATTTTGATCGTAATTAAATATGTGTATATATATAAGATTTTGATCGTAATTAAATATATGTATATATATAAGATTTTGATCATAATTAAATATATGTATATATATATAAGATTTTGATCGTAATTAAATATATGTATATATATATATAAGATTTTGATCGTAATTAAATATATGTATATATATATAAGATTTTGATCGTAATTAAATATATGTATATATATAAGATTTTGATCGTAATTAAATATATGTATATAGATAATATTTTGATCGTAATTAAATATATATATATATATATATATATATAAGATTTTGATCGTAATTACATATATATATATCCATATATGTATATATAACAGAAGGGAGAACGGAACATATAATTTGTCATTTTTAATTTCCCTTAGTTTTCTGAGAAGAACATTACATTTTATTTAATGCTATAAAGATATTTCACGTAAATATATAATAGAATAAATATGATAACAGTTTGATCAGGTTGAATTTTAAAGTTTTACGTTATGAATCGAACTATTAAAACATCACAATTCTTCCACCTTCTTAAAGTCCAAATTTTGGTTTGGGGTTATAGGCGTAGGCATGACGTGATAAGATATCTTTTATTGAAAAGAACTTTTCGGAATTACGTCACCGTATATTATGTTGCCTTTTTCATTCAACTTTCCGATTTGCTGTCTTTTATACGAGGCCTAACGATGTTTGTCCATAAAGATTCTTACATATACATGACACATGCTGATTATTGTTTTGCAAATCACGACTTTATTTAGCACATTTCATGTTCTGAAATTATAAAATCATTCACATTATCCGTACAAGCATCCTATGAGATATCTTCAATCTTCAAATTTCCAACGTGTCTATTTGAGATTTGCATTTAAGGACGTTTCATTCAAAATGAATGGTATTTGTTTATACCGGCATAGAATGAAATGGAATTAACAATACCTAGACAGATGGAGGTTGCCTTTGTTCAACAAAAGAACCATGAGATCCAAGTTGTATTCATTTTATAATTTTAAAAATAAATTGAAAGGGCATATAATGTGATAGCATGTTTATCTATGTGTTCAACTTCCAAAACTATATATATATATATATATATATATATATATATATACATAGCAGTGTGTGCTTAAAACAGGCCTGTAAACCACATTTAAACACAAACATACTGCCACACCTATATGTACATAATGCTGTTATACGCTCTGTTCATAATAACGTGCATATTTCTCCCATAGATTTAGTATCCCTTATATGCACACACAAACATATGTAAAATTATCAGTTATGAAAGCTATGTCCCGATAAGTATCCTTTGCCCACATGTACCAGTAAGTAAAAAAAATGTATCCTGATAGCACCTACATATCTGAGTGTGATAATGTATTTCCATCTAACAAATGCAAAAGTATAATGTACCCATCCCTAGTATAAGTGCATAAGTTTATAAATACTAACATGACAGAGAAAAATTGATATCCTTGGTTTTACAGAGTGATAATCCGAAAAGTGATAGTTTAGTAGGTCGGTAGTTGGAATAGCGATTTTCTGAATACTATCATAAATCGAAAAACTTCGTTTCTTTTTCTTTTATTTTTTTCAATATTGATCACTTATTTTTGTTTACATTTTGTTTAAGGACGGAATAGATTTGCTGCCATTTAACACATTTAAATCTCTCTAAATTAAGATCCATCTAAACCTTACAATCTGAAATTATTTCTTAATACTCTAACGCCATTTTTGTGGATCATACATATTTGAGGAGACGCTCTGTTTTTATTTGCTTTACACTGTTTAAATAACAAAAATAATATTTATAGTAATAAGACTTCTATAATCAAAAACCAAATCGAAAAATGATTTACTAAACAACATAACATTTACATGAATAAAAAAGTGCACAAAATAACTTAAGTTAAAGAAAAAACATATCTATTTGAGGCAAAAAAATTCTTATAAAAAATTCAAATTTTTACTATTAGTTTTACCACCGTCTATTTCTTCAGGCTAGGATTTCTTTTTACCCTCTATTCTGCAAAGCTTATTGATCAAGAAAGACAGGAAGAGAAACAGCATGTGTGTAAGTTTGTGTAAATGATTCTGTAAAGATGTTCAATAGAAACATTTATCAGAAAATAATTTTATGTGGATAAATAAACAAATACTTTAATTAATGTAAACTTATTTATTATCAAAGATTATATTGATTTTTCTCCCAATGCGTTATCCTGTCCGGACACTTGTTTATCTTTCATACTGGCCATCACTTCCATGATAAAAGCTTCAAAAGTTCCATCATCCGAGAGGCGATATATACTTTCTGTTTTGTCAATATTTCGGATATAATCCCTAAATCGATACAAATCTGAAATGTAGGTGACAACTTGTTGGTAGTATCTTTTCAGTAAACTGGAAATGCAGTTATTTCAGCGTAACGGAAGCTAAGCTGTGAGCGTATAGATATAGAGTTGACTACCGTGTACAGCCCTTTGATGTAAGTCATCTCTAAAGAAGTGAAGTTTAATGAACGATATCTATTTGCGAACGGCTACGAAATATATCATACAAGTTAAGCAAGTGCAAAGCAGTAAGTACATCGTTCGACTTCCTCTAAATTTCAAATTTATATTCAAGTCAGAATGACCGCCATCATATTTATTAAACTTTTCAAAACAGTGGTAATATTAAATATAACCCATACCACGAAACATAATATCAGGTATCTTCTATTCATGAATCAATAAAATAAATTAATAGCTGTTGCAACTTATATATATATATATATATATATATATATGTGTGTGTGTGTGTGTGTGTGGAGTTAAATCAGAGAAGATAAATCGAATAGGTATATATATATATATGTATATGATACTAAGTTTAAAAATGAGCCAACATCGACCGCGGTTTCACACAACGGATCCACAGGGCCAGGCTAGCAATTTAGATAAATAACGGCAAATATATAGAGGTCAAAAGAAGATTTTTTTTTCAAGGAACCTCTTGACGCATTGTTCTTGTGCTTGGTTTGTTTCTTTCTTTTCTTCCCCTTTATTTAACCTACGAGGTAGTCCTCGTTGGGTTACTGACGATTTAATTTATTTGCTTTAATTTATCTGCTTTATTGTAATTACGTATATATATATATATATATATATATATATATATATATATATATCCGTAAAATCATGTATATATAGATATTTAAACTTGGAGGTAGTTATTATTGATAAAATATGACATGATGACTCGTTATTCAATAAGTACCCCATGCAGGATTTGCAGTTAGTGTAACTGTTATTGGGCTCTACCCGGTTTATTTTTGCACATATGATTTGGGAAAGTCACGAATACATCTCTTCATACAGACACCAAATATGACTTAAACTGCTTGTTAGATGGGTCCCAGCCGAATATGTAAAGCACAATCAAAGGGAAGAAATACGTGTTCAAAAACCATAGAGATTGTAACAGCTAGCTATTTACATAAAAATTGCAGAAAAAAAAACTATTGCCGTATTCAAATTCCAGTCAAGTTCATTTTATTTACAAATGCAATACGGATTGTATAATCTACCTCTTCTCCCTTTAGATACAGGTTTAATAGCAGGACAAATTGCGTTCTAAGACAATCAGTCTACCACAGAAAGTAATGGTAACCTACAGCGGGAAAATCTGCTCCTCGTTATTTAAGTCTCGAAAGAGAATTTGTCGCCCAAGCGTGTATTACGTATGTCAATTAACTAACTAAATGTCCGTTTACGTTATGACCGGACGAAGTATTATAAAATAAAATACGCTTGCACAGACTTTCTGTGATTTCCGCTCTACTTTTTGTGTTGAACAAATTTTAAATCATATCAGTCAGTCATCTTTTATTTTCTTCTGATTAATCGCATTCGCTACTCGTTTCTTCATTTGCTAAGTTGCTTTATGCCGAATAATTCCCCCCTTTTTCCCCAGAATTACAAAAACAATCAGTAGTAAATCATAACCACTGCAATAAGCATAATGGGGAAAATATGGATTTTGATATCTGCCTTAGTTTATCAGAATGTCATTTAATTACTCTGTGCACCAATCTGCCATTTTAAAACGGTCTGTCTACAGTATAATTCTGGATATGTGTCCGTCCAGTTCGATCTCCGTTACAATTCTGGTGTGTATCCGTCACAATAGATGCATAGTGAGAGAATTACTTTTCGCATATAACTGTGTGTATACGTGTTTCTAAATACAGATAAGGATCACAAAAATTACCATCCATAAATGAATCTGTAAATATATATTTGTTGATTTATTTTTTACAGTGTATCACACATTTATGTGTTATATAAAACCAAAACATATTTTGGATTTTAAATAATGTTTTTTTTTTTATGTGTGTGTGTTTAAATCATAAATAACATTTTTGTGGAGAGAATAAAAATGATTTTTTCCTCATAGAAGTCCCACTATTGCACTGACGATTCAGAATTCCCACTATTACGCCAATACGTAACCACCTGATTGATTCTTACCTTTGCTTTGGTTATTTATGCTTAAGGAATGATGTAAGCCCAACTAAGATTTGAAACGGCAGACATAGTTTTCATTGTCTTTACAGCACCTTCATACATCTCTAAATTACTCATAGCTTTTTGGTATAATCACTAACATGCTTAGAAATATGTTTCCCATGTCATAGTGTCTTCGGATAAGCTGTTTTCTGTAGAGTCTTACTTCGTTAATGATTTCTTCCTACATATTTACTAGACTCTTACCAAATACTGACACTGATCCATTAATTTTTTTTCTGATCACTACATTCATAATTATTTTTTAGTTTAAGATTTTTTTTTGCATGCTCATTTAGTTATGTATATTGCACTCCGCATGTGGTAACTTTTCTGCTGAGATCAATTGTACTCACACTCCACCTAATTTTGGAGGAATGCTACTGACTTTTTTATACTTCAGTCTTATTATAGGTTATTTTCTTTATCAGTTTCTCTAATAAGTTTAAAAGTGTAATTTTGACGAAGTTAAGTTCTAAAATAGGTAATAAAAATGCCTTAATTTCAAAGTTTTATCACATCTCTTAAGTCACGTATAGCTTCATCTTTATTTTTATTCTTTGGTGACTATATAGGTTGACTATATATATATATATATATATATATATATATATATATATATTTGATGTGTGTGTATAGTGGGTGAATAGACAGATGAATGCCTATTACATGGTGAATCAGTTTTTCCCCTCAAACAATATTCACTATATGTTTAAGGGAAGTCAAAAAAGATCGCCCCCTCCTTCTCCTGTATTTTACTTTGGGCTTTTGCTTTACGTTATTTATAATCATGGTCTTTACATTGATTTTTATATCTTTTTTTATAAGATTCACATATTTATTGAAATGTTTTCTGTATTTTACTCGTTACTATATATTCGTATTTGAATTTCTGTTTATTACATGTATGTTTTAGAGTTTTATTAAACTTTTCAGTCATGTATCCACAAGCGTTTAACTCGGAATTTGTTCTTTTTTTTTTTGTCTGTTTGTTTTTTTGGGTTTTTTTCTTTGTCGGTATTTCGAACTGAGCTCTAAGTTTTGTTTGAAAATTTATATTATTCTCCTCTAGATAAAGTTTAAATTGTTTCAAGATATTCTTTTAAGTTAGTTCCATCTTCTTTATTATCCATATTTCAGTTTGTTATCCTTAGCATTTTTGAATTACAGTATAGGTTAAGAGACGTTTGTAAAATATTCATGTTTTTCTTTGTCATAAATTCTCATTTGGTATGAGAATTTGCTGTTTCGAGAATCCTTCTGTTCTGTCTATACATATGTTTTTCTTTATTTCTTAATCATGAAATAGATTGATATCTGACATTAGTTTGTATGCATTTAAAATTTAGTGTGCTAGCCTATTTTCATTTGCATTTTCCTGTGAAATTTATCGCGATTGATATTTCACTGGCGTTTTTTTCTTTTTCCCCTGTACCTTGTTAAAATTTTAGCATGATTTGAGTTTAGTTTTTGGCGTTTCTGTTAAAAATCTTCTGCAGCTATCTTGATTCTGCAAAGTTTCTCGATTAGTTTGAGAAATATTTTACCTGTATTCGATTTTTACATTTTTTTATTATTCGGAGAGATTAACTTAATATTACTTCTTTCTTCTTTTTTGGAGATATATATTTCTGAAAACCAGTTTTTGAGTGACATTACATAATATTTGTTTGCCATCTGTGGTTTTGTTTACGTTTGTGAATTTATCAGAAAATCAGAGAATGAATTACTATTCATGAGTGTATATAAAAAACTTTGCTTTTTGGTTTCCTGAGCGGTTGATGTAACATTGTCTCCACAAAATATATATCTCAGAATTCTAACTTCTTCAGTTTTTTAACGTTGATTTTAATTTCTGTGAATAGATTTATATTTTTTGCATTATTTTATTTGTTAGATATTATTTTATTATTTTTTACCTGATACAGGTTTTTGGTTTGTAGTCTCGTCGTCTTCGAGCTGTCTTTCTCCTTTTTTATTATATTTAATATAATCATAAGTCTTTTTGCATGTTCTTTCCATTATATATTCCTATTGTAACATCTAAAAGATAACCTCTATTCCATTCTTTAGTCATGCTCTGTCGTTGTTTTATACTAGAGATTTCTGCAACTTTTCATAACTTTCATAGATTCGTTTCGATTTTTCTATGACGTTGACCTCAGTTAATGTAGATTCACAAATGGATGCAAGTCTTTTAGATAAAGATAAATGAATGCACAATTATGTATGTCTATGATGCCACGAAACATATCAATAATGGATCATTTATTTAGGTGTAGGTCACACATTTTATATTTGTACAGGCTCTGTTTTATATTAAAGGCCATTCCTCCAGACATAGGAATTTTATGTCGAAATGTTCATTCGACATTTTTGAAGATTGAAAATTTATTTTGCTTTATATATATATATATATATATATATGTGTGTGTGTGTGTGTGTGTGTGTGTGTGTGTGTGTGTGTGCTTATACATGATTTACAATTTGTTCTAAGATAGATTTTGCATCTCCTCAGCAACCGTACATCTTTCCATTTTGAAAGATGTACGGTTGTTGAAGATGTAAAATCTCTCTTAGGGATTTTATGTCGAAATGTTCATCCTGTCTCATTTTTTTAATATTAATATAAAAAAATGAGACGGAAGGAGAGCTCAATGTAATTACAATTAGAGAGCTAATATAAAGTAAAACAAATTTTCAATATTCAAAAATGTTGAATGAACATTTCGACATAAATTCCCTAAGAGAGATTTCACATCTCCTCAACCACCTCAAAATGGAAAGATGTACGGTTGTACACCAGGACGCACACAACATGCACTTAACACAACAAAAAAGGTCACACACACACACGCAATCAGTAACAATAACCACACACACACTTCGTCCTCCCTTATAACAAACCGCTAACCAGGCTAAAGCACACACACACACACACACACACAGATAAATAAAATAAGGTAGATTTAATTACAATACTACACATAGCCTATACACACAGAAAAAATAGTTACAATAACCACGCTAACACATTCCCCCCCCCCCGGGCTGTAGTAGCAGGGGTGCTCATAACAAACCACGTACCAGGACAGAAGACACACACACACACAGAGATATATACAAAATAAAGTAGATTCAATTACAACAAACTCAATGAGCAAACGCCACCAGATAAATCAGACAGATAAGACAACAGCAATGAAAGTGATATTCTTTGACCCGGTCAAAGTCACTCCCAGATCCTACGAACTGATTCCATCAGAACAATAAAACTCCAACTTGAATACACACACATACACTCACACACACACACACACCATTAGACCATAAAAAACAACTAGAACACACACAGATACACACTCGCACACATACACGCACACACGTACGGCAGCAGTGGATAAAGCCAGACATTCATAGATGGGCAGCTAAAAAGCACGGTCATTCAGAGGATTTCCCTGCCATTCTCATCATGAGATTATATTCTCGAAATATCAAAATAATAAACAATCATACAAACACCTCACGACCTTCCTTTATTTCATTCAACGCATTGTGACAGCCTTCAAGACATAACACACACACACACACACACACATATATATATATATATATATATATATATATATATATCTCAATCTGGGTCAAACCACGTCACAATATCTAACCAAATGACAACAAATCAGGAAGAAACAAATTATCATGTAATCCTCGTAAATGTGCTTGTGTGTGTAAAACAATGTTAACTGTTTATGTCCTAAGCAAAGATGCTTGATGAATCATTATATGATTTAAAATGAAAATATGTATTTCTAATCCAGCTCTTGACAAAGTCTTCCTCTAATAGGAATTTAACCCTTGTTACAAAAACAATTATAATCTAATTCACTAATACATTTGATATCATCATTATACATACGGAAAATATCAATACTATTATGTCAATATAAAATATTATACAAAGAAACAAAATCGCACGGTTATGAGGTTATGATAATATTAACCGTTTCCTTACGTTGAGTCATTCAAAATCCATTGACCGAGCAGCCAATGCCACTTCGGGTGGCTGAAAACTATACAATATTTTTCTTAAAATATTTTTTTCAGGATAATAATTTACTCAAACCCGGGAACTGCTGTCTCTTTTTATGGTACTGATGAAAACTAACTCTTTGTTTAAGAGTTCATGATTAAGTCATTTTATTTTCAATTTGCATGAGCTATCTATATTAGCTATTACTGCTGTTGTAAGTCTTTGTGACTGTAGCGAAGTTAAAATAAAAGTCCAATATTTATTATAGGACCCATTTTTCAAAGCAGAAGTTTTACTAAACCCTCACAGTTATTTCTTCTGAATAAAAATTCAGTCATTTAATTGCCATACGTGAAATACACTTGGATGATCATGTTTCGAAAAAGGCATGATATGATATACTAGGCAGAAGACTTTCTCGCAGTATGTTGCCATTATTTTCTGCGGCAAACCGGTTGTCAACAAAGCTTATTGAACCCAATCTTTCATGCTATTAAACCCGTAGCTACAGGAATAAGAGATTGATTAATACAATTCTTAAGACCTATAAAATTAGATATTCTTTTCGATTTTCTTGCAAATTTCGAGATATATTTCTGATTATCAGACCAGGAATGGCAACAATACGCTAAAAGTCGTGCGGTTTCGCAAATTATCTTGCATTTTATTATGCTTTGGCTTTTATCAGTTTCGTTCAAATATGTTTTCTTGCCTGATACTGCTGTATACTCGGCACATTAGAATCAAGCACATGAAGTCAACATACTAGTTTATGTCTCGAAGTAGAAACGGTGAATTCGTAACTAAATCGTATGGGTAATTCATACAAGATTAATGATAATGTTTTATCGCATTAGTGTGCGCCAGTGCGCGTGCATACACGTGGGTTTTGAATTCATATTTTCAACGAAACCTATATCATATTTATGTTATAAACAAATTTCAGAAAACACTAAAAGTCAGAAATTGACGTTGCTACGCATCAGAGACAATGATGAGTCCACTTGAATAGTGATGTGTTAGCATAGTCGCCTGGTGTGTCATTGTATTATTTTCAAATGGTCTCTATATTTCATTTTACCTCCGTTCGCTACAGAATTCTTTTGTCATCCTTTTTTTTAACAATTCATCTTCTTTTTAACATTATCTTCGAATTTTTTTGGTTTCTAATTCTGCTATGTACAAACTGTTTTCTCTCCAAACTTTTTACACGCGAATCTCTTAAAATAGATTATTCACCTTCGATTCTATGAAAATCCAGCCATTATATATATATATATATATATATATATATATATATACTCAGTAATTATATTAAAAAAACATTAGCAGATTTGATTTCTCCGTTTGCCTTCCTGGTACTAATCCACTTGTGTTTGAATAAACAATGTTGTTAATAGTGAAAGTAAATATGTCTCTGCAGTAATTGTTCATTTCATCTCATTAGTCTGGTAAACTAAATGAAAGATCTTCAGACTTAATCTCTCAATTAAAATTTGACTAATATATCAGTAGTTGTAAACATCGTAGTTATGACACACACACACAGAAATAGAGGATGTAATTACGCTCTGTGCCATTACTTGTTAGAACAAAACAGATGCAGTGTATCAAACTTATGAGGTGGGTGCTATGGGTAAACTATCAACATTTTATATATCAATTTCGCCTCTTTGGGTCGGTTGTTTTAATGTCATCGACTGCACAATATGGAAGTGTTAGTTAAGCACTCTCTGGGAGAAACCGTTCACTGTAATTCAATCTGCTAGAAATATTAAAACAGCATGCTGTACTACTCGCATTCCCATTAGAAGCTCTATTATAAACATTTCAGCGTGTATGGGTATTAATCTGAAGACATCGGTGAGAATTCAGAAGATTTTGGGTGAGGAATATTGATTATGAGGGTGTCTGAAGTGGTCACCAATGATGGCGACGTTATGCTGCCATTCATCTTCGCACAGAGTCTCAGATTCAACACGCAGACCTACATCAGGTGTCTTGAAAAGTTAGTACTGACAAGGGCTAAAATAGTGGCTGCTTGAAGACCCTATGTCTGCCAACAGAAACATGCATTATGCTACACAAACAGAAGAACCTATTAATGACTTCAAAACAATTTCTCTGACTACATCATGAAAATAGCTACAGAAATTTTCAAAAGGGTTTGGGACGATGAAAATTATGAAGAATTTCTTTTGTTCCTTAAATCTAACAAAAGAAATAATTGTTAGAATACTGCAGAAACTAAATAAAAAAATAATTAAATCTTCCTTGGTAGTCGTATTTAAAGAAATATGGTTGAAAGAAAGGTTACTATATATATATATATATATATATATATATAACTTTTCGGAAAGTAGTCGATCATTCTATGTTCCCTGAATATTATAATAAGATTTGCCACTCCTCCCAAACACTGTGCTACCATACATTTGCTGAAATCCATCGTTTATGTTAAACTCTGTACCAAAGTTTTCCCCTAAGTATCAGATTTTCCAAGCCCTTCCTGATGTTAATTAAGAATTTCATTTTTGTTTCCATTCTCTCCAAACTGTTATTGTTGCTTATATTTAGTGCTGTTTTCTTTGTTTCCAACGAATATATTTATCAATACTCTGCCTACCATTTGGAATGCGCCTTTGACCATTCTAATACGTCTTTGGAACTCAATGTTTTCACCTTCCGTCCCCTGTTAAACCTCTTCCTAAATATTTATAACTCTGTATGTCCTTGAATTTTTATTTCCAACGTGTGATTTTCATGTTGAGATCAACCTTTTGCTGATGAAAATGCATTATGTCTTTGTATCTTATGCTTAATCATTCTTCTCGCTTACCTTCGCTACATTCTGTATGAGGTTTTGTAGTTTCTTGTTCACATGGATAATCAACACTGTGTCATTTGCATATCTTATATTGTTAAGATCGTGGCCGCCAATAATAAATCTAAGAAAAATTTAAAATTTTTCTCAGAATACACTCGCTGCATAGGTTGAATAATTCCGGTGAGAAGACTTTCTATATTTGTTTTCTGCTGAACTTATATTCTATTTCTACGCATGTGGTTTGCTCCCAGTATAGATTCTTGATTATTTCAATGTCTTTCTCGAATATATCAAGGTTACTGAACAACTCTAACAGATCTTTATCACGTACTTTGTCGAATGCCTTTAGGTAGTCTGTAAAACATGTGTGCACTTCTTTCTGCATTTGTATTTCTCTTTCTGATAATATAATTATCTTTTTCGCGTTTCTTGTTCCAGTGGTTTTGAAGAACACAACTTTTTGTCCTATCTCATCCCTAATTCTGCTGTACTCTTTATTCATCAGAATTCGGAAGGTTTTTATCGTATAGCTCACTAAACTGATGGTCTGATGGAGTTAAAATTCGATTGCGTCAGGTTTCTATGAAAATTTTACTGCTTAGGTCTCCTGGTATATCATTACTTTTGCAGAATTATTTTTTTTATTTTTGTAATCCTGTCTATGCCAAAACCTTCTACTATTACAATTCTGTTTGGCATTGCTTCTTTTATTTTTGTTCAATTTAGCCAGTGAAACCTCCACTTCGGTCTTAATCATTTCTCGTTATCGATAGTTATCTTTTGTCCTGTAAGAGTTCACCGAAATATTCGTTTTATCTTTAATATATTTTCATTTCTCGAATGTCAGCCTTCCGTCCTTGGATTTTATGCAGTCTGTTGATGAACATGTAATTTGTCTTGTTAGTTCTCTTATATATATATATATATATATATATATCTTGTTAGTTCTCTTATATATATATATAGTTTATATTTGATATGCAATCTTTCAATTTTTCCACTCTTTTCTTTGGGACTTCTTCCTTTAGTCTGTCTACATTCGATCCTAATTTCTTTGTATTTTTCTCTATTCCGTTCCGTGTGTTGGCATTGTTTTCTGTCAGTTTTACATCATGTCACGTATCTCATTTGTTATGCATTCGTTTTTTAGTCTATTTTCTTTTGATATGATCTCGCCAGCTGATGTCACGAAAGCTTCTCTTTGTATGTCACATTTCACGTTTCTATTATGTTACTCATATATACTATCGGTGTAGATTTCTTTCAGGTTCGTGTCGATCAGGAGTGATTAATTGCAATTTTGAGGCTGCGTTGCGCTTCTTCAGTTTTCTGTAGGTTCGTTCTGAGTTTACATATAAAATGCATATATTCGTTTTCGTTGTGGGCACTTACTTTTTTTATGTTTACGATTGAATTTCTGATTCTCTTGATGATTATGTAGTCGATTTTGGTTTCTTCTTTCTCTTTCTTGGCTTCTCTATGACCATAATCGTCTCAGGTGTTTTTGAACCCAGGTGTTGACTGTTACGTCCTTATTCGCCCTGCACCATTGAACACATTTTCTCCGCGTTCGTTGCGGGTCTCATGTCCGAATTTACCAGTTATTTCCTTTTCCCTTTCCTTGCCAATTTTCGCATTCAGGTCTCCCTAATTATAAGTATAATTTCTTGTGATTTATACTGAGACTTGGCTTTGTCTAAAATTGAGTAGAATGTCTTGATTTCTTCTTCCGTGCTTTAGGTCTTCTGTGCATACTCAGTATTAATAAATATGTCGAAAGATTTTACTTTCATTTTAACAATAATTATATCAGATGGATAAGAGTATCCCAGAACGTATTTCTTCATGCCTTGATCTTGTATCAATCCAACTCTTATCATTTTTTCTCCACCTGCATATTTAAATATATGGTAGTCATTCAGATATTCTCCGTTGTTTTGCTACTTAGTTTTACATACACATAAAATGTTTGAAATTAATTTAATCCAAATATAGCAAAGAAAGTTATACATAGGATTAATTGAAGGACTCTGGAAACAACAAAATAAGTTCATAAAACATCACTTACAAATAGTAAGTACGTGATCAGCATACTTATTTTTATACATATATGGGAAATTAAAAACAAAAACTAGTCACGGCAAAAATATCATGGAACAAAAGAAGCATTGTCAGCTTGCAACAAAAAATAAAATATTTAAATAATCAGAAATCATCACAAAATGCATTTATGCAAGCAATTTTAGTACATTATTTATACTCAGCAAAAAAAAATTAAGATGCCTAAAAATTAATCTAAATCAATGAAAAAGTAAGTAAACCAAAAACAAATTATGAAACTAAAAATACCCGCATAAAGACAATTAAACGTAATAACAACAATCAACGACAAATATTCAAGATATCAATAATAAATTTAACAACACTATAAAATATAAAAAGAATTGCATTGATATTCAGAAGAATTCCCACTCAATAGACCCTAAAATAATTAGAAATATAACTGACGGCCCATCGAATAACTGTTAAAATAATACAAAATACCTACTCCCTACCAATGACTAGTATATAATTAGTTGAACCAAAATAATATATATATATGTGTGTGTGTGTGTGTGTGTGTGTGTGTGTGCGTGCATGTATGTATATATGGTTTTTAGGCTATCATGGTTCTCCACAAAAACCTAACCTTTTATGCTTACTTGCATAATTTCAAAAAGGAATATTTTGCAAGGACAAATAATTTTATTACTTTTTAGAGGCTTTGTGTATTTGAGTAGACGTTCCGTTTTATTTTTAGCAGTATTTATTTCGTTTACAGGCTTACACACTCCAGACAATTTATTAAATAAATCTCCTTTCCGGTAGGATTATCTTTAATAACTCTTTTCCTATTTCTGCTGCTTTCTCAATTATAGAAGTTTTCTATTCTTGGCTTCTGTGTTATTTTCAGAATTTCAGAAAATTTGGCATCTCCTCTTCTCTAGGAAATACATTAACGTTCTCTTTGATACTTGACCATGTATTCTTTTCTGATAAAGAAAATTTATTAAGATTTTAAATTAAACTTTAAGTCTGCAAGCTACAAATACGTGATGACTTCATATATTAACATTTCGTGACGATTAAATAATTAACCTTACTCTATTTGTCGGCAATTTTCTACCCCTAATGGCTTATTCTAGACACAATTATTGTTTCTTAGCTTTTGAAAATTGAAACGCAGTGCTCATTTTGAATCCCTCACAGAAGTTAACTTCTACTGCATTTGTTTCAAACTTCTCTCTAATTTCTAATATATCTTCCATATCTTCAGTGGATACACATTTGCCTTCCATTCTCCCATTAAAATTATGCAATTGGTCTTTTTTTTTTTATTCATAAACTTATTGGTGTCTTAGTGAAACTTTCAGTTTCCTCATATGAGATTTTTCCTTTGCTCATAAAATTGTCTTAATAGATGGCATTTCAATTATGCGATTTTAAATTAAATTTGATATACTGTTCAATTCTGAAAAAAGCTGCCGTTGGTAATTTGCTAGTAATGTGATTCTGTTGTTTGGTACTGGTCTGTATTTAGCATTTTGTAACGCCGGTTCGCAATATTTAAAAAAATGGTATTTGCCAAATCTTCTAGTCTTCACTTGCTCAAAGCGTATTTTAACCATTGATCTTTGTCAGCGGTTGTATCCAGCTGGGATTGTAGATATTTCTGAAAGGTTTGGCCCCATACATAACACCAATATAAATCTAACGAGTTTATTTAAGAACACGGTTCGAGTTTTCAGATTGATATTTCGATTTTATAGTAATTTGCGGTTTAGACAAAACCATCACCAGAGCCAAGTTCGATCTCTAGTCGAGTTCAATAATATCCAGCTATGTTTCAATTAGTTGGATTTTAAATCATTATTATCTCCAAAAATTATTAGAATCTCAAACTATTCTGACTTTGATAACCTGCAAAATTTGATAAGCTGAAACAAAAAAACAAAAACAAATTTATCAGAAGTCAAATTATGCATAGAGTAGGTTTTATTAAAGATTGTAATTTGCCAGCGTGCTTTAGGTGGGATAGCGATATTTGCATCAGACAGTGGGCATCGTATAGTATTAAACCTAAAGTTTCCTTTTTAAATATCTAACGGATGTTATTTTTAATCCAATATCATTTTTCTAAACGTCATTTTTAGTGGATATATATGTTTCATTCGAGCCCTTGTTTAATGCAAGCAGGGTGAATTATTCATAACGGTCTACCTGAGATGACATGTTCTTTATTAAATTTCTTGAATGCGCAAACAAGTAGATGTAATTAACATTAAAAAATAATTAAATAAAGAGGGCTTCTATTTGAACAAGTATGCCCACCAAATAAATATTCAAATTAAGAACATTACAACCTATTTACACCATTTTTGCAAAATGAAATCATGATTGTCTGATGGGTTGTTTTGATTCACTAACGATATGTTTGTGCCTTGAGTAATACTGATTACTTAGTCACCACTGATTATATCTATGTTTGTGGGGCCTCTTCCACAAAGTTCATAACGACTTTCAAATATATATACCGTATTTGTGCGTTGTGGTGCGGTGGATATCGGCTAAAAACATAATATTGGAAAGCTAAGTTCAAATTCAAGTCGAATTCGTTACATTCACTTACGCGCAAATACCGTTGGGAAAGATGCTACTATGTCTTTTCTCTCTCGAGCTATGGGTTAAATAGAACAACAACTTGGGTTCTACAGCCTTATATACGAAAAGTATTAGCAAAAAATTTCGGGAAAATTTACAGCTAAATCAGTCATCTAATTTTCGAGACATGATCGTCTAAGTGTATATCAAATATGGTACTGACTGATTTTATATCAAAATGCTATAAAATGTTTTCTGCTTCAGTTGCAATAATAAGTGTTGATTTTATTTTATTAAACAAGATATGTTGTTTAACTGATATATTTTTATTAGATTTTGAAAGGTAACATGTAGAACTTCCATTCAGATTTCTGAACATTCGTTTATTCCGCAAAATATTAATCTCGTTAGCTATACAGGGAATTCACAATTAATAAATATTTAGAGAAATCTGATATATTTTATATAAGTCTGAATTCTTTTAAGAGAAATGTAACTTCAAAGTATGTGTTTAATATTTAATATCCTTTTTTACATTTATCGCCTAATAATTAAATAAATTATTTATTAAAAAAATACAACACATATTCTTCTCGTAAATAAGATATATCCTGAAAAACCAATTATCTTCTGGTTCTACGAAGACTCAAACAACCGACCTACTTTTACTGACACAATCACAAGACAACAAATAATCTACTATGCATAAAATCAGTATTCAAGGCTACATATTTTATCGTATTTCCTAGAAAACTAAGTGAGTCAATATTCTGCAAAATGATCCTTTTTTTATTCTTTCTTTTCACTAGATCAGTAAACTATGCTTGTGTAGATCGATTTGTTTTCTATCACATACAAACACACACGCATATATATATATATATATATATATATATATATATATATATACAAAATCTTACATACATACATAATCTTATTTACACCAGTCAGTCCATTCCACACATTGCATTATTCATATTGAAATATTTATCTTTGGCATATCACGCCTTGAATAGGTGATGAATATATTTCAGTTCGGTTTTCCTTTGTAATATCTAAACAGTAAGTGATACACAAATCATCATTACTTCTTCAGCCAGACAGACGATGACACCGAGGCTAATTTTATTCTCGAAAGCATTTTTTCTTTTTCCATATGAAATTTTTATTTCCATTTTGAATCATACTGAGGGGATTTGAAAGTTACGTATTTACTTATAAGTAAATTGGTTGAAATTATATATATATATATATATATATATGAGAGAGAGAGTAATGTAAATATATGTATATGTATTTTGTTACATGCACATTTTCATGAGTGTTTGCATTGAAGTAAACATTATGTACACTTTTTACAACCAGACAATTGTCCTCAACTTTTTCGTTGATGTTGTTACATTACGGCCGTCTTACAGTCTGGCTTCATCAGGTGTGTATCGATCGATTCATGTCACCTACATGCTATTTCGAATTAAACCCTTTACTTAATTTAAGAAAGTATACTCTCCGAGTCTATCAGTCTACTACAAATATAGCGCGTCTTGTTTTTGATTTTCTTAGAGCGAGCTATAACTGAGCACTACTAAGTCCAACTACGCCCTTCCAATCCTACGATTGCTATATATCCCTAAATTTACGAAGCAAAGATATTGTCTTGCAATGTAAAATAAAGTTGTTTCTTAAAAAATAACCTTTAATTGTAATATGAGCCATTTTCATTTCATTCAGTATTCAATGTCCGAATAGCCTATACGAGAACCGATATTTTAATGTTATGTTGATGAAAGCTGGAAATGTACAAGTAAATGATTATTTTTCCAGCATCCTCGACGATACATTGTATATATTATTTTTATGTGAGATTTCGGGTGAGAATACTTATAGAAGTTCTAAGCAATGAACCTTATTGAGTGTGTTGTCATTCATTTCAATTAAATGAAATTCATTGTCTGCGAAATGATGACACATTATGGATCGATGCAGTAATTGTACTTCGATAAACTAATCGATGAAAAGAGATTCTGAATTCTATCTCCGTGGAATTGGCATTAATCATATTCTTTAGATGATCCTCTTATCAAAATTATTATTTCTTTGAATATGCCGTGAATTCGTTGGTTCAAGTGCTTGGATAAAATATAAAAATATAAAATTAAATGCATGGTAGTCAGTAAACAAAGACATGTCGGGGTAACTGAAATCAACAGGTACAGAAATTTAAATGCCTGGCAATACGATGGAATGTGCACCACTGAGATTCGTCGGCGTGTTGGCATGGCCAAAGATGCATTCCAAAAGCTTAGTAGAATATTGAAATACAGGCCTACCTCCCATTAGCATGGAACAGGCTTACCTCCCAGAGAGTAAAACACTACGCCTTCTTGACTTCACACACTCAGCGGACCTTAAGTGGAATGACTATATCGAATCTATTGCTAAATCCGCCGCTATGAAAGTCGGTTCTCTGTGCAGGGCCCGGAAGATTTTCCCGTCTGAATCTATCCTGCACATATATAAATCTACCCACCGCCCGTGTATTGAATGCTGCTGCCACATCTGGTCGGGTTCCCCTACTGTTCTCCTCGGGGTTCTTGACAAAATACAACGGTGAATCTGTAATGTTATCGATACCGACTTTGCAGACCGGCTGCAGTCGCTCTCTCACAGTCCTGACATGCCTTCCCTGTGATTTTTCTGTAAATACTTTTACGGTTTCTGCTCCGATGAAGTTAGATCACTGGTGCCCCCTAGGTACGAATTCGCACGAGATACTAAATTAGCAACTAGGTCCCACCTTTTACAGTCAAACCGATAAAATGTAACCGCAATTTCTACTCGCACAGCTTCTTTTCTCGTACTTCCCGCCTGTGGAATTCCTTCCACATACTTGCTTCCCCAACAGCTACAATCTCAAGGAGTTTAAATGCAAGGTCAATAGATATCTCCTAATACACTAACTCGCACCCATATCTTTCAAATACTCTTCCAATCTACCCAACCCTCATCCTCGGTATCCCTCGTCTATCACCCTCTTTCTGACATTTCCTAAACCTAACCACTCTTTCTCATTACCTTCCCCTATGTAACCCCTTGCGCAGCAGTGGCAGTGGAATGCCTTGCTTGGGGTGAAGTGATTAAAAAAAAAGTAAATTTCATTGGAAAATTAGAAAATACTACTGGATGTTTATGAGATATATGTCCTCGTGTATGGCAGCAAATGCTAATAAATATAATAAATGTTGATTTTATTGTATTAAACAAGACATTTTTTCTATCAGATATATTTTTATTATATTTTCAAATGTAACATGTGTAACTTCCATTCAGATTTCTGAACATTCGTTAATTAGCAAAATATAAATCCGAGTTGCTACGCATGGAATTCACAATTAATAAATATTTAGATAAATTTTATATAAGTCTGAATTCTTTTAAATGAAATGTAACTTGAATGTATCTGATTAATAATTAAATTATTTAATTATTATAATAATTAAATTATTTAATTATTAGGTGATATATGTAAAAATGGATAGTAAATATTACCAAATATAACACATTTTCTTCTCGTAAATAATATATATCCTGAAAAACAAATTATCATCTGGTTCTACGAAGACTTAAATAACCGACCTATTTTTACTGACACAATCACAAGACAACAAATACTCTACTATGCATATAATCAGTATTCAAGGCTACATATTTTATCGTATTTCATGGAAATTTAAGTGAGTCAATATTTTGCAAAATAAACTCAACGATGAAACAGAAACTTGAGGAAATAGAAATGTGGTTCTACGGAAAGATACTTAGAATACCATAGGCCAAACATGTGAGCATCGACGAGGTTTTGGAGAGTATGCAAACGAAAAAAATATAAATAGCATTAGGAAAAAAAAATATAAATAGCATTAGGAAGAGAGAGTTGAGGTTTCTGGGACACGTAATGAGGAAGGAGGGCCTGAATAATCTAATAGATCGGATAGAAAGAAAGAGAGGCAATAGAATCAAGGCGAGACATACTTGGTAGACTTGAGCAAGTAGATTGCGTAGAGGATTTGGGAGAGATACCAAAATTTTAAGAAAGACAAAGGGATAAGGAAAAGTAGAAGTCCATCTTCGTCTACGTCTTGAAGGAACATGGCACATAAAAAAAAGAATAACTATGTCCAACAAACAAGGGAATAGAGTTTTTCTTGAATTTTCATTTCAACTTCTTTAATAACCCAACACGAGGAACAAATGAATATTTCAAAGCATATTAAGACAGAGACAGAAAAATAATTTCATTAATGTTTAGTGTAGGAATTATTGAGTGCTATTGGTTTGGGGAGTTCAGATAGAACCGAAGTGTGTGACCTTAACAATTGTGTGAGGTTAAATGGACATAATGATGTTAAACTACTTCTTTCAGTTTTTATTTTAGATGTTCTTTATCTCTTTCACTCAAGTTTACTTAATTCTTCTCTTTTTCTTCAATTTTCTTAGGTCATTCAGCGCATCTTCTTTTTTTATCACTTCAAACATGAACGTTATGCGTTCATACAAAAGCTCGTGTCTTTTATCTTAGTCACTTTAGAACGGTTATGAAAAAATATTGTATTTCTTTTTTTCTGACATGTCCTTATTCTTATTCTTTTCTTTGCAAAGATCGTTTGAACTTTTATGTTTTTATTCTTATTTTTCTAACAGAACAAGACAAACTATTCTGTTTTTCTAAAACTTGAGCAAGCTGGCCTTCCGATGTGCGTTATGGTGCAGTGGATAACAGCTCGGAACGAGAAATCGGAGAGCCGAGTTCGAATTCATTTTAAAGTAGTTGCATTCACATACGCTCAAATACACTTTGGAAATAAGTTAATCCGTCTCTTTTCTCCAGCTATGAGCTAAAAAACTGGACAGATTGAGTTCTCTAGCCTTCGGTGAAAACCATTCTACGCAGAATATAATTACAACTGCGGGAAATAATTCTGCCTAGTCAGTCATGTCTCTTTGGAGACATGATCGTCTAGGCGTGTATCACGTATGGCCCTTAACACTTTCTTGCATATTGGTTACAATTGTAACCAATATGCAACAAAGGGTTAACTGACTGAGTCTTCCGTCGAATCTCAGATTGTCTTTGTGCGAGACAAATGTTCACTTCCTACATCGATTCAGTTCACTGACTGTATGTTGGATAAACGTGTATTTTTATTTTTTTAATGTTCAAACAAAAAATATTTTGGTGAGCATTCTTTGTAACATATATTTTTTAGGAAAACGTTGTGCTTTTACTTGTGTGAAATATTAATCCTTTCTTCGGTTAACGGAAGTAAAGAGCAATGAAATTATTTGATTTTTGTTTCGGTAAGAGTGTTTGAATACCAGATCGCATTCTTGAATTTGAAACACGAAAATAAGTCATAACTCAAGGGCTGGCATGATCAATTCTTTCTGACACTTAACCAGTCCGCCCCCATTGTGTTTGCTTTGATTTCGGATCAGCTAAATTAGGATTGCCCGTTATCACTTATCTAGATTACTCCTGATACTTGAGGGACCGAATTTACGCGATCCTCGGTACGGTGTATAATCAGTAGAACACTGCAATGCCACTGGCACCAGATATAACACGACTTATATTTCAGGGGTTCGAGTAACGCCACGGTTTTAGATTTTATATATATATATATTTATATATCGATTATATACACAGCTAAAATAAGCAAGTCAAATCTGATGACATTCATCTGGCATAAGGTGGTATTTCAAAAATACATTCATAAACAATGTTCTCTGAGTTGGTGTTTACTCAATTTTAGCAGCACGTCAGTCTGACCGTCTCATTCAAATCAATGGCTCCAAGGTAATGTCTTTCTACAGTCTCGTTCTAATCAGTGGCCCCGAACTCTTATCTCTTTTATCAGCAGGTCTGATTCATTTGAATTTCATCTTTCACCCTGGTTTTATTAAATAAGCACAAAACCTGGATAGTAAAGGAAGTCACGTGGGGTTAAATTTTCCCTTACTTTATAAATCTTACCTGCTTGAATTGAAATCAACCCCAATTACCCATTTCGACTGAGTCTCTTGGCCTTTCACTAATGAAGTAGACTGAACTCACTCTCTGTTATCACTTGCCTGTCCGCTTTCAGCAGTCCAGTAGCCCAGAACAGGATATTCTCAAGGTCCAATTTCGACCTAGGGTCTCACTTTGTCGAAACAGGATAAAAATCTTATGAGTAGAAACGTTTTACCCAGCTTTAATCAATTCAGTTGCTTTTCTCCCGACAGAAATAATTGCGTATTACTTTTTTTTCTTTCGATTAATTTTCCCTACAAAATAATTTTATTCACCCATTTTAGAGAAATCTCTCCTTATCTTTAAAATGATTAAAAAAAATTAATACCAGCCAACTGGAAATAGGATTACATATATTTAGACAGAAGTGCGGATAATGTTTGACTTTCACTTTATAAAACAATGATTATTTCACTCGAAAACTCCTTTGTCTTTCTTTATCTTCTTCTCATTCTTCTATGTGCCTTGGCAATTCGGGACGTAGGCGATCATGGCTTTCCACGTTTTCCTATTCCTGGTGGCTCTTAGCACACACTCTCTTGTTACACCATGCAACACTCGTTCCGTCATCCACCTGATTAGGTCGTTCAAATATGTTATCAGCTGCTTTCCCCTGTCTCATCTTTGCTGTATCTGGCCTGTTAGTATCAGGTTCTCCTAACCCTCCTTCCTCATTGCATGTTTCAGGAATTTCAGCTGTCTCTTCCTGATGCTCAATATTAGTTTCTTTTTCGTTTCCATCGTCTCTAGAACCTCATTATTGCTCACATGCCCGATCCATGATATTCGCAGCATCCTTCAGTAGATCAACATTTCAGTGGCTTCACGCTTTTTCTTCATCTTTGATTATATTATCCAGCATTCACTGCCATATTGAAGGACTGACAACACATAGCAATACAGTACTCTTTTCCTTGTTTCGAGCGAAATTGTCCTGTTTCTTAATACTTTACTCAACTTCTGGAATGCTTCCTTCGCCATGCCAATTCGCCTTCGGATCTCTGTGTCGCATTTTCCGTCTTCTGTTATAACACTTTCCATGTACTTAAATTTTTGTACCTGCTTGAGTCTTGTATCCCTGACCGGCATTTTGCATATTGGGCTCCCCTTTTTACTGATGGCCATGCATTCGGTTTTCTTGCAGTTTATTTGTAGTCCTTTCTTATCACTTTCTTCTGCTACATTCTGTAGGAGGTCTTGTAGTTTCCTTTCTGTGTCTATGCTATTCTTAAAATTGTGCTGGCTAATTAAATATTGTGATGCTTGAAAAGTCATTGTGTCAAAAACGATGTTGCGCGTTTCTAAAAAATGGGAAGATATTTATTGAGGTCGGTGAGTAACTTGCATGGCTTGAAGTTATAAATATCAGTTGAGGTTTCCGACTTATATTCGTAAACACTGATCAATTCTAGTTTCCAACATCCAGATCAGAATATGCATTTAAGGCCTACAGATATCATGCTCTTAAGTAGTCTTGTTAAATTTAGGTTCCTACATGTAGTATATGTATGGTCTCGAGTTTCTTTCAGAAACTATAAGCTATATATTTTGAATATGTAATGATTAAGCGTTGTGGTGCAGCGGATATCGGCTCTGAATGAGAAAGCAGAGAGCTGAGTTCGAATTCCAGTTTAGTTTGATGCATTGACTTACGCGCATCCTACTGCGGGTCACTCATGTTTCTTACCACGTATAATCGCACAAGCGTGTATCACGTATGGCAAATAGTTGATTAATTGAATGATTAAGATGGTTC
This sequence comes from Ascarosepion bandense, assembly GCA_037127315.1. Lineage (NCBI taxonomy): Eukaryota > Metazoa > Mollusca > Cephalopoda > Sepiida > Sepiidae > Ascarosepion > Ascarosepion bandense. The sequence continues at coordinate 6,331,868 of JBBBDQ010000190.1, forward strand.
CCAATGCACAAATCCTCTAATCAAAACAAATACGTTCCATTATCAGAGTATGGTGCTACATGACCATAAAAAATCCACACCATTGTATCAATTCCAGCAGTGACAACAAATATGGGTAACACATATAAGACAATATGAATATTATCAAAATATTAACTTTCCACACAGCCACATTATGTTGCAACACCGGTTCTCGTACAATCGGTTAAGTTTAACTGCGTCGAGCCAGGTCAGTACCTAGATAGGTAGTCAGTTGGGAATATCATGTGCGTATGTGTAATAGATAACAGCTCCGAATCATAAATTAGAAAGCAGAATTCCAACAGGATTGAGTATATGCGCAAATAACCTTGGTAAAGGTATGAATCTGTATTCCTCCCCCCAAATAAGAGCTAATGAGTAATATATGTGTAACGAAACCATTATATACAAGTAAAATGATTACAATATGAACTTTTATATTTTCTTTCCTGGATTTAAATAACACGTAAAGGGTTGATAAACCGTAGCCTCAAAATAGGAGTAGATGGTTCGATTTGTTCTATTCATATTCTTCCTCGGACTTTTGAACAGGAGAGGGTTTTATTCTTGTTTTTTGTATATTATTTAGTTTCCGGTTTCTTTTTAAAGTCTTTTCATTCATATTCTCTCCCAGTAACCCAATGCTTCTTAGTGGTATTATCGCCTTGCTTATCATGAATTAATTGATTATACTACCTAAGAATTCTTTCTTAGAATCCCCCCAGAACCATTAGAAAAAGTGATAAACGTGAACTTGAAATTTTTTTTTCTAGAAATTTCAACTAAGAGTCGTACTCACTATTCAGTCAGTGAATGCCGAATATTTTTTGTTTAGAGAGAAATGACTAATACTGAAACTATCAGTAAAATAACCCAGTTTCTTTCAGATTTTCTTTCTTTCTACAAGGTTCGTAACCAAATATATAGCATAATTAATAACTATCAGTATGAGAAAAAATTGCCAAGTAAGAATGTTATTTCATTGCAAGTTAAATCAACTTCATAAAAAATGTCTTGAATTTGAGATTACGATAATCATTACTATATATTTTTAGAAATATTTATGTAACTAAATCTAAATCTAAACTTATTTATAAATGGAACTTTGTCTCTGTGTGTGTGTATCCGTTACCTATAGACTCCGAAATGGCTGAACCGATTTTCTTGAAAATTTACACAGTTGTACTATAAGCGTCTGCGAGTGTTCTTAGCTAGGCTTTGTGTCGAGGTACCCCGGATAAATATTGAAAATCGATAATCGAAAAAATCGGGTTATTGAAGGAGTTGTCCGATTTTAATCAAATTTAATACACTCATAGACAAAGGCATAAGAAACGATATTCAGAAGTTTCAAGGTTGCAGTTCTTACAATAGTGCAGAAAATCGATAATATATATATGTAAAAAATTTCATTACACCCGAGCAACGCCGGCCTATACTGCTAGTATTATATATGTGTAGAATGATCAAGGTGTCCAAATCAGCACTCAGTTGTGGAGCAAGCTGAGTTAAAAATTTAATCTAACTTGAGAATGAGAGATATGTATGGTGCACTGGAGCATCTCATTGTGCACATGTGGGTAGGTCTATCGCTCAGCCGATGATTGGCTACTGGTAAATGAGTGGAGGTATTGCAGAATCTGTATTGTTACAGCCCGCTTTACTTTTGTCTGCCAGCCGGACGCCAGCTGGGACCCTTACGACAGTAAGTGTTATTATTCTATAATATGGAATAATTGTAGTGTAAAAGTTCTAACTTTATATGAGAATCATGAATATGTAAGCTGTAGTTTAAGAGCAGGTTGCAATTTTTATTTCGTCATTATTTTCTGTGTCATGAATTCATTCTCTGTACAATAAAATAATGAAGAAAATGTATTCAGTATTTTATTTAATCGAAAATATATAAATTAAAATAAAACATATTCATAGTATATATTAATAATTATCTGAGGGGTCTTTTTCTCATTTATGATTAAGATATACTACAAAACAAACTCTACATAACGTGCAAATGTTTGATTTTTTTTTCAAAAGAGCCTCGCAAGCCATAGATATTTTTTTTAATCGATCACCCCAAGCAAGGTATTCCGCCTCCACTATAGCGCAGGGGTATACATAGAGGGATTGGGTATAGGAAATGTCAGAAGGAGGGTGATAGACGACTTAGGATGTACATAAGGAGAGAGTGGGTGTGAGTTAGTGTGTTAAGAGGTGTCTATTGACCTTACATTTAAACTCCTGGAGGTTGTAGCCGTCGGGGAAGCAAGCATGCAGTAGGGAATTCCACAGGTGGGAAGTGCGAGGAAAGAAGCTGTTGGAGTAGAAATTACGGTTAATTTTCATCGGTTTCACTGTAAAAGGGTGGGACCTAATCGCCAATCTAGTATCTCGTGCAAATTCACATCTAGGGGTCACCAGTGATTTAAGTTCGTCAGAGCAGAAGCCATGAAAGTATTTATAGAAGAGGCACAGGGAAGCCACGTCACACCGGTGAGAGAGATTCTGCAGGCGGTTAGCCAAGTCGGTACCAATCACATTACAGTTTCTTCGCTGTATTTTGTTAAGAACCCCGAGGAGAATAGAAGGGGCACCCGACCAGATGTGGCAGCAGTACTCAATACACGGGCGGATGGTGGATTTATATAATTGCAGGATAGATTCAGGCGGAAAACGGTGTTATTTATTATTAATGTTCTTCCTTTTTAACTGACTTTGAATATATAGTGATATTCAGTGAGGTTATTCGGATTGACTATTAATACTGACAAGTGAATTCAAACTTTCCTGTATACCCTATAAAAAAATAGAAATTAAATGGCATGTTGGATATCAGCATTTGTTTCACTGCGTATATCGCGTAATTTGAACATATGCGATGCATAAAGACATCCTCCTGAAATCAATCTATAAAAATATATTTCTCGGAAATTAAATGTTGAGACATACATAAGGAAAAAGACATTGAACGCGTTAAATTAGTGAAGCCGAAACAAAATAAGTCATATAAAAAACACTTTTAGGAGGATAACATATGCCTTTGTGTTATATAAGTTCTTAATATCTTTTCGTCTTCACTTTTTCATCTTTGTCCAGTATCATTAACTCCGATTTGGCGATTATAAAGTAGGAAATCTATCTTCACTTATCATTATTAATGTTGACATCCGATCAGAATGACAAATATTAATTCATTAAATCATGAACGGATTTAGACGTTCGGAACACGACACTGAGGTAGATTGTTAAGTATCGATATTACTTAATGTTTCTTTTCTTGTATTTTGTGTTATGTTTTGTTTCAGTTCATATTAATGCTTATTAATTAATATTTTGTGTCCAGTAATATTAAATCTGTGATTCTACAGAAGGATGCTGCGGATATGATGGACCGAGCATGTGTGCAATGATGAGGTGTTGGAAAGAATGGCAACGAAAAGAAAACTAATAGTGAGCATCAGGAAGAGACAATTGAGTTTCCTGGGACATGGAATGAGGAAGGAGGACTTGAAGAACCTGATACTGACAGGTCAGATAAAAGGAAAAAGAGACAAAGGAAGGCAGCTGATAACATATTTGAAGGGTCTGAGCAGGAGGATGGCGGAAAGTGGTCGTGAGGTTTAACAGGAGAAAACTTATTAAGAGCCACCAGAGATAGAGAGACGTGAAAAGCCATGATTGCCTACGTACTGAAAGAACAGGTCACATAGAAGAAGAAGAATATTAAATCTGACACAACCGGTTATACAAGGTTTTTTAGGATTTGGAGAATAAGCACGGTTATTCCACTTTCCACTCTGATAAAACATTTCATTACCAATACACACAAATTCATGATAGAAACATTTACCATGATGATGTTTCTTAAATTGCTGAAAAATAAAATAATTCTTCGCACACAAGAGTGATATTTTATTTACAAATGCGATTTGAAAGGTTATAAACTTTTAAAAGACAAAGAAAAAAACATAATTAGATTTGTTGATACGAAAGCAGAATGTAGGGAAAAGTAGGCATGAATAGAAAGAAGTAGATGTCATATGTTCGCCAGTTATCGTGCCTCACTCGAGCGACAAAAATAAAAATGAAGAGGCGCAAACATTGGAGAACCTGGTAGAGTAAACTAAACACGTCTGTTGAAATCTACGGCAAGGGTATATTGAGGTTGCGATAAACACCTAGACGATACGTTTTTCAGCCGTTTCGAGATGAGATGTAACTAAACCGTGACAAAAATCTGGGCATAGGAAAGTTGCAGAGAGGCCTGTATCGGAACCTACTAAGTGGTTCCGCTGCTAACGTGGAAAACTTGGATGTAACGTTTTATCAGAAATGTCCACAGGCCCATTTTGCGTCGGTACTGAAACGCATTCTCCTCACCACCTCAAATGTATATTAAGACTTGGATATTTTTCATAAACAGTCTTCATTACGTCATCACAATCAATCCTTCTGTTTGCACAGGGATCGTTACTTAGCCTTACAGAAGGTGATGAATGAAAATGAAAAGATAAACTTAAACATCAAATGAAGAAAACGGGATACGTGGTTCTTAATGTACGAGCTCGAGTGACCTACATTAAACCGGCCTTGTACCATGTCACCGTGGGTGAGACGGTTAAATGCGTTTTAGCAAAAAGAATAGATTAACATGTAAATTACAGATTGGAGATACAAATTAAAACATTTACAACACTTTACATATGTGAAAATTGCGACACTGAAAACTAAATTTAAATTGAGTAGCAAAAGATGTCTTCGAAAACAGCCTTTCTCCAATCAGTCAATACAAGTGCTATACACACTTGGGCGATAATATCTCGAAAGAGATATGACTGACTGGGCGGAAAATTTTCCCGTAGTAAGTTGCCATTATTCTACGGTATACTGGTTGTCAACCAAGGCTATAGAACACAATCTGTACTGTTATTTATCCCATAGCTAGGAAAGAAAAGAAGGATTAATACTTTTCCCAATTGTATTTGGGCGTAAGTGTATGACAACGAATTCAACTGAAATTTGAACTTGGCATTTCGTTTTCTGGTTCCGAGCCGATATCCGCTGTCTTTTCTTTAAAACGTTAAAAATTGTTCACAGATTTGTTCCATCATATTCCCAACGTCTTCACGTAGAACCATACTTCTGTTGCGTTAGGTTCCTTCTTCATCTTTGATGAGATTGTACATCACTCACTGTCATATAGAAGAACTGATATAACACGTGCCAAGTATTTTTTTCCTTGTTTCTAAAGGAATATTTCTCTTCATAATACTTTGCTTATCTTTTAGAAGAAATATTCTAAATCTAGAGCAACGAACAATTCTTATCTGAAAACTAATTGAATTCCCATTTAAAAAGAAATAGAACTGGCAATATTATTGTTCAGTACATATGAATACAAATTATATATCAAACACAAGAAAAGCAAAATTCCAACAAGAAGTTTTGTTTTAAAGATCAACCTATAAATTCCACATTAGATTATTTTTTTCAGATTTAAATAAAATGATATTTCTTGTGATGCCAAATTTGCTGGAGCTTATGTCGAAAAGATTAGTCTGCTTTAAATTCTCCGTGGTTTATTTTCTTGGATTTTTCCCAAGTTAGAATGAGAAATTTGAGTAGCACCACCAAAGATACTAATTCAAGTCTCATTAAACCGTCTCAGCATGACAAATCTGATGGTGAAAGCGATAACCCTTCCGAGGATCGAATCGGATCGATTTCAAAATTGACATAATTAACATTCTATTTTTACCACTGACCTTAAATCCGTTGAAAAGATAGTCTTATGTCAAAGTTTACAAAGGCTGATAGAGGTTGAGAGCTCTGAACATATACGTCTTTTTAATTATAACTGGCTGAAGAAAAAATTATTCAGTCTTCACATCCGTAATTAATGCTTTGTAAAAACTTTCCTAATTTGGAGATGACACATTTTCACTATAATGATTTTATAACTACCTATAATAACACTTGATTAATATTGCATTTTATAACACCGCTCTAGGTCGATATACTCTTCGACCACAGGAAGAAACAATGCGAAACTAGAAATAAAAGAAACAACTCAAACGAAATTATAATTTTCTTCTAACATCTGGAGAAGTAAATTATCTTATTTTTCTCTTTTCGAATTTTATTCAACTCAGTGATTTTTAATTAAATGACAATAATTATGTATCAAAATATAGAGAATTAGTTCAGTTGTTTTATAGCAAATGTTTATCGATAAAAAAGAAATCAAATGTGACGGACTTCACAAATACCTTCAACTGACCGATTAAATAATTTGTACAAGATAACGAGGCTAAGTTAAAATTATCTGCACTTTCGCCATAACATATATTTAGGTTTGTCACACATCATTCTACCCATACGTTCTTACAGAAGGTACGATTGTGGTCACGTGATCGAAGTTTAAAAGTGAGTGCCCCAGTTTTCTTGCTGCTGTTACAGTTTAAACATGGTCTTTTTATTTATGGTTAATTTTCTTTTATAATCACACTGCTGTGAACAGTGTAAATATTTTCTTCGTTGCAGGACGTCTAGAACATGCGTCCCCCTCAAAACTTTTCCTTTCCAGTTTTAAAATCAGCTACCCACTTTTGCACTGCTGATAAAGCTGGAGTGTTATCTCCTAATGTTGCAACCATGTCAGCATGAATGTTCTTCGAGCTAAACCATTTTCTCTGCAGGTACTTGGTAACACCACTACGCCAAATTTTGACCATTTTCAAGAAAGGCTATTACTAGTTAGTCGATGAACAGTCAGCTTACCTAAAAGGAAACCTATGCAGTTAATAATAGGAAAATTCTAAATAATGCAGGCAAAAGTGCATAGGTCTAGCATTACTTCTTCATAGTCACCCTATGATATTTTACCTCCATTTAAGTGTATATATATATATATATATATATATATATAGTCATCCACACACAGATCTGTTTTGCTGTATTACAACTCATCGGTACGGCTAGACATCCGATTGCTTTTTACCCAGGATTGAAGCCCGACCAAATTGGCTGAGCTACGGGCTCTCGGTAGAAGAAGGCAGACTTTTTAGCGTGTATAATATCATTACCCACGCTGAGAGTGTTCTAATTCATTGCTGAATAAACGATATATATATATATATATATATATATATATATATATATATATATAACGCAAATTTACAAAACTGGCATTAGAAACATAATTATATTTTAATGAATACTCGTTTTTGAGTGGGAAAATACACACACACACACACACATATATATATATATATGAGAGAGAGAGACAGTACATTGTAATTTCCACTAACCTTAATCTTTTGGCAAATCATACAGAAAATATATATCTTCCGGCAGGAATCAAACTTGCACACTCCCACACCGCAAAGATGCCTCTTAATATTTAATTTGTCTTTACTAATATTTCATAGTAAACAAAGTTCAATTTAAACTTTATGTCGTAATTTTCTTGATTTATCGAACGATTAATATCTGCTCAGATTGTATTGAAATATAAACAAATCAACTGAAGACAACATTATTATTTTTAATGGATACTCGTAATGTTAAAACAAGTAAAAATTTGTATAATCTCAAAAAACAATATTGAGGAAATTGTATGACAAAATGTGAAAAAGTTTCTTTGCCACGTGTTTCATCCGTTATGAGTTCATCGGACTGTGTTTGCTGACGTTGCTGTGACTACACATGCGCAAAATCGAGGGACGCTGGTAATTTCAATTTGCCTTTGGTTAGATTGCAAAAAAAAATATCTTAAATATCGTTTTTTCAAAAAACAAATACATCTAAATTTTTCTTTTAGTTTGCACCATCTGAGTTATTAAATATCCCACATTATGGTAACAAAAATCAACCAAAAATGGGGAAATTTGTAAAAACCCAGACGTACATTTACTGTGGCTGAACTAATGATTAAAGGACTTTGTGAATATTTTTGTCTTCATGAATTATTTTCTCATTTTATTAGTGTAGCATATATCATGTCAAATTTGTGGTCTGTTTCATTACGATGAACACCCAATGAGTTTTGTGTGTATATGTGTGTGTTTCGTAATTATTTAGAAAAGATTTAAAACAACCGCCGTCTCTTGTTTACCGTGCATGTGTAGTCACAATTATGTCAACAAACTCAGTAGGATGAAACGTGTCACAAAAATCTTTTTCGATTCTGTCTTTCCTATATATGTGCCTGCGTGCGTGGTTACAAAATTTAATTTCTTACCTTGAGAACCTAGTTCAAAATTTATCATGTTCGATTAGACATAAAGTTGGATTCTTGTTTTATGGTCATGGGAACTCGACCCCAAAGTGCAATCATTTTGGAAAGTGCCTGTAAACAATATCATGGGTTGGCCCAAGCCTTGAGTGAAATTTATTAGGTGGATCCATTTTAGAGCCGTCAGTGGTTTTGCACGCAAGAAGATACAAGTCATCGTAGCCGAGAGCTTCATGTACGAGACTTGTTAAAACTGTTGATCACGCTAGCTAATGAGTGCTCCCCCAGAAACTGTAACTACTGAGTAGCATACTTGCAATAAAACCACTGGCGGGAGCTATGAATTTTTAATAAACGCACATGTGCCTGAGCAAGTATCTACAACAAGGATTGGCTAGCCACTCTCCTAGACAGATGTATTTGAATACGAGCCACCAGACACTACATACACAAATGACTGCGTGTATGTGGACATAATGTTACTGAATATGAAGACACAGTTATCTCAGATCATTCTCTGCTTTCATGTAACCATTCTGTTTGATATATCTTCTGCTAGACAGAAAAAACTGGAAAGAATTTTTAATCAATACTACATTAATTAATATAATGTCATCGGCTTTGAAGATTTCACTGATTATTGAAATAAAAGCTTGAATATTATTTCTTAAAACAGAAAACCGATGCGTCACAATCGCTCTTACAAATTGGGCTAAGACAATTTTTACAACACAATGAGATTTCAAAGAAATAATATCTCTAATTTTGTTTAATTTTTGAGAAATAAACAGTGTCGGTTGCGGGATAGCACTCACGATATTCGTTTTCACAGTGACTGATGAAAAGATTTTGCTGTATTCATAGAAAATATTCGAATGAATTATGTGGTGCACACACAGGCATGTATCTGCCAATATAAAGTTAAAAGCTGTTTAGCGTTGATCGGCAATCTGTTTAGGTATATTCTTCTTCCACTTCTGTGTGTTGTTTCGATTCAGGACGTTGGCAATCGTAGCTCACCATAATCCCTCGTTCGTTACTGCTCTTAATAAATTTTATCATTTGATATGTCTCCTAAACACTGTTTAGCATCAATTTATGCAAGCTCACTTAGTCGGATAGGCATCAATTAAATCATTCCGACTGTTGTCTTTATCTTTACTGATAGATTCCTGACGTTTCGGTCATTCTACGCTCCGGTGTTCGTCAGATAATATACTTTGGAATTTTGAACCGTACTTTTTTTTTTGTCAACAGAAGAAGATAATTTAATTCCACGTGGAATAACTCAGTCAGTCAGTTAATTGCCATACGTGATACATGACTGACTGGGCAGAAGAATATTATCCCGCAGCAGGTTGCCATTGCTTTCTACGGTAGACTGGTTGCCGACCGAGGCTACAGAACCCAATCTGTTCTGCTATTTAACCCATAACTGGAAGGAATAGTAGGATTAATACCTTTCCCAAGGGTATTTGCGCGTAATGAATGCAATGAATTCAGCTGGAATTCGAACTCAGCTCCCCGATTTCTCGTTCCGAGCCGATATTTAATGCACCACAACGCACATCCTCAGTGGAATACCTATTTTACTTTAATATCGCACTTTCAGTTAGTTTTGAGTTCAATATCTGACCGCAGCAGAATGAGGAAAAAACTTGGAGAGCTGAGTTATTAAAGGAAACTATTTGGGTAAAGTCCCATTTTGGAATACTGCCAAGAAACTTTTTATACACTAGGCCATGTATCTTTATAAAAAAAAAAAAACGTCACGAATATGACGAGGACAACAGTTCGAATGTTTTAAGAAGTGTAAATCGGACAATATCAAGGATTTTGTAAATAGTTACAATACTTCATCTCAGAAATATCGAAATGATACATATTGTTTTCATTTGTCTTTCTTGCCTTCAATATGTCCTATGAGTATCAAATTTTTCGAGCCCTCTTTCTTCACTATCGGCTATATCTGCCTCTAATATTAATTGCAATACTCATTTTGTTCCCTTTTTCTCCAAAGAGAATTCGTCGTTGCTCACATGATCGGTTCATAGTACTCTCAGCGCCCTCTTATTTTTATTTCTGTTCTTTCAAGTCTTTTCTTCATTTGGAAGATTGTCCAGAAATCTACTGCTGAATTCTTTTAATCGCCATGTTCTTTCAGGATATTGTAGAACAAGGCTCTCTACAACTTCCCTGTCTTATTTCTACAATTACCATTTGACGCTTCACCGTCCATATTTTTCCTCCATTCACCTAAACAGTATAAGCAGCTGTTCAGCCCCCTTGAAATGCATCCTTTGAGTGTTAATTTTCTGGATACTCTTCTCTCATAATGTGTCCCAGATCTAATTTGTCTCGTTCTTAATACAACTACCTGTTTTCTTGTAGTTCGTAATTCCCTTAAGAGTTCTTTGTTATTCACCATTATCATAATCAATTTATATTTTCTAATCAGTGATCCATTTTCTGATGTTTGGGTTCAGTGCACTTGTTTGGCAAGACAACTAACCAATCATTCGCTTCAATGATAAATCTAAATTTCCTATTATATTTTAAGGGCGGCATTGCAAATTTTTCATTTAAAATTTAAGGTTCAATTTAGAAGAGAATCAATGACGCTAGTTATCAGGTAACACATTTTTAGAAAGACATAAACAGAAAACGACTACAAATAATGTTACGTGGCATATGTCAAGATAAACATTATCATTTTTCTTATATGACTATCGAGAGCAATTTTCAATGTGACACAGGCAATGAAAATGATACAAGCTACCAACGACAGCTAGTTGTGAATTGCTAACTTCCTAAAAATAGCCCCTTGAAGAGAATAAACGTCAGATGAATTCGTGTAGATCCCACCTTCTTTGATGAATTTTAGGGCTATTATGAACGTTGGATATGTTATGCTATCTCATCCCGAGTCGATATTGTAGCGCTGGACATTGTATTGAAGCACTTTCGCTTTATTCTCCTGGTTTTAATTTACTGAATTACAAAGTTTGGCATCATGTTAAAAAGAAAATTAATGCCCTCACAATATCAAATGTTCATCGATGGTGGCAATCGTTTTTCCCAACTCATATGAATATCTTTGTTTTGTATACCAATATTTGTAACACACACACACAAACAAACACACACAAACACATATATATATAAGTTATTGGTCCAGAATCAAATCAGACCAGTAAGTAGTCGTATCAAAAAGCAGTTGTGTCAATACATTTTTAATGTAGACCATTTATATATTCTAATTTGGAATATCAGCCAATTACGCTACCTGGTTTCAACCTTTCGGAAATTTCAGGTGTTTCATATTAACTAATCATCTAACGCTTGTTTGAATGCATAACAAGAACTTCCAGAACGCATAAGCAAAACTTTAAAATAATGGAGCGTCTGGTAAAGGATTGCAACGTTTTTCATCCGGGATTATACGATTCTAAAATATATTTTCTGGTAGGTTTACATCTAGAAACTGCTTGGAACCTTTTATTTTGCAACCCTCCTCGTGCTAGAAATGGTGCTATGTCTAACTTCTTTTCTTGGTCATCATCATCTGGTCTTTTTACTATGCTCGAAATTACAAATGGTCTTTGTCATTTTTTTCTTTTCATTTCCACATGTGCTTGGCTAGTTTGGCAAAATTATTAAGGATTTCTAGTTAAAAAAAATTAAATACCTGGAAAGTGTTTTGAGAGAAAGGAAAATGCGACAGAGAAATTCGAAGGAGAATTGGCATTTCGAGGGAAGTATTTCAGAAGTTTGGTAAAATATTCAGAAATAAGAAAATTACGCTAGAAACAAAGAAGAGAGTACTGGATTGCTATGTGATGTCAGTTCTTCAATATGGCAGTGAATGTTGGAAAATATAATCAAAGATGAAGGAAAAACTTGAATCAAATGAAATGTGGTTCTACAGAAGGATGCTGCTAATATCATGAAGGTGAGCAATGATGAGGTTTTGGAAAGGATGGAAATGAAAAGAAAATTATTACTGAGCATCAGGAAGACATAAATGAAGTTCCTGGGACATGCAATAAGGAAGGAAGGCTTAGAGAACCTGATACTAACAGGCCAGGTAGAGGAAAAAAGTGACAGGGGAATGCAGCGCGTAAAATATTTAAAGGACCTGGTCAGGTGGATGACGGAACAACGGTTTCCGTGTTGTAACCGGAGAAAACGTGCTAAGAGCCACCAGAGATGTGGAAAGCCATGATCGCCTACGTCGTGAAAATAGAGGGCACATAAAAGAATACGTTTTAATGTCGATTTGTGATTATACCACTTTTTTTAAAATTCCCTTATGTGCATCCTGTAAATAATTTCTCTGTTCATTTACATTTTTTTGTAAATAATTACTTGTATTACAAACTCCGTCACGTGATCATAATGACATTTTTATTTCAGGATATTTTGCTGCACGTTATTTTTTAATTTTTGGCGTATTGTTTTTTTATGTAATTTTCTAAATTGCAAGAGCAGCTGTAGCTTAAGTGCATTTCTTTTTTAGGGATGTGTTTCGAAAATTTTTTCCCTATTTTTTGACATTAATTTTAAAATAAAAGATGGGTTGAACCTATAATTATTTGGCAGCAACATTATCATATTTTTAATATACTTAGTTCCACACTAACTGTCATTCTTTCAATTTATTTTTTACGAGAAAAAATAATTACAGTTTTTTTGATGTTTAAGTATTACCACATCTACTGCACAACAAATACGTTTAGGAATCTTTAAAATTCATAAAAAGCAGTATGATAAGAATATCTGATTTCACTTGTCTCCTTTCAATTCTTGTTCAGTAATTTATTTAAATAAAGAAATAAGGATAGTGCTTGTGAGGCCTGAAATTGCACATCTGTTGTTCTCACTGACATGCATTTTTCATTTGGACAGGAAGTCAAAATTGAGGTTGAAAAAATGTTTCTAGTAACATTTGTCATCTAGTCTGTCGCAGTTGAATGTTGACAGCAAATTTAATAGCTCATTAATGCATCTTAAACTACATTACGTTTTTTTTTTCACTGGCATCTTGGCAAGTGCTCCACTTGCTTTATTTCATATGCGACACTGATTGTGATGCGTCTGGACGATGTCATTGCCTCATGTAACTGAATTTCTTTAGGTTTAGGTCCGTAGCTGATTAGCGATATTTAAATGTGATGTAACCAAACCTATCATATTTTATGGCGCGCTGCTACCAACATTAATATGTCTCATTGTTTTCTTTTCATAATTTGACTCACAAGTGTGCTATTAAGCACTCATTTGCTAACGAGTGAACAAAAGCAGAGAACAATGCTATAATTAAGTCTGCCATAACAATACACCACAAACAAAAAAAGTATTTTACACAGACATGTAAGGATGTAAGATGGAAAACATCTGTGAATAATATACAGGCTACATATTCTTGAAATGTTCTCAGTATTCAGTTCTTGCGATATTACAAGATAGATAGATAGATAAGTATTCTAAAAACTAAAATGTTTTGAAGTTGGGAATATAGAAATCAATATTGTACTGTTTGATATATATTATCGACTGAAAAATGTGAAAATGCTTCATGAAATAGAACACAGTATCATTTTATTGGAGCAGACAATGCTTTCCCTAAAACGACTTGAAAAGTGTAGAATTTTAAAATATATTTTACAGTATGTTAGCATTTATACATACAAATAAAAAATTTTTTTTTCTTTTATGTGGTGTGTCACTTCGGGTGGTTCGCGATCATAGCTCTCCGCAACTTTCTGTCTCTTTTAGTTTTTAATAACCTTTGATATTTTACTACATACACTCACATAGTCTGCTTCACCATCCATTCGCTAAAGCCCGGCATGTACGTTAGGCGTTACTATCTTGTCTCTCGTACCTTCAATATGTCTTGTGAGTATTACACTTTTCAAACCATCCTTCCTCCTTGTGTGTGCCAGATATCTCAACTGTGTTTTCCGGATGCTAATTATGTGTTCATGTTTTTGTCATAGTCTCTAGAACTTCGTCGGTGCTCACTTGTTTTTGTTTTTCCTTCGTAGTATTCTCAGCATACTTCTGTAGAACACATTTCTGTTACTTCAAATGTTTTCATTTCATGTGAGTGGATTGTTCAACATTGACTGACACATATATAGATTGATACTATATAATATTTCATTAATCTATTTTTGTTTACTAACGATTTTTTTCTATTTCTAAATACTCTACTCAGCTTTTGGAAGGTATCACTCGCTATCTCAATGTGCCTTCAGATTTCCATGTCGCACTGTCCGTAATTTTTTATTTAATTTTCGCTTCCCAATTGCACAGGAACGGACTTGATAACCATGAGTCAACAGACACCACATCGTTGTCTATTCGCCTGGCTGCCTCATTGAATAATGTCTTAATATCTTCTATTTCTACTTTTCTCATTTTCTGTTTCAACCACTCTTCTTTTCTTGCTTTATTTCCTTGACCTAAACATTTTTTTATATTTTTTTACTTAAATCAATATTCATACAAAACCCAAATTCTCTCCATAGTTGTAGAAATATATTTCCATTTTGAACGGACTTGATATTTCTACTTATAAATGATATAAAGCAGCTTTTTTCTTCAAAAGACTATGGTATTTATTGACTGGCTTTCATTACGACAATGTAGTTCTACAGAGTGATACTCAGAATGATATATATAAACGGTGTAAGCACCGTAGAACTATAAAGAATATAGAAAGAAAATGGACAATTATGCTAAAAATCACAAAGATACTTTACAAATTTCTGGGACGTATAATGAACGAAGAATTGAAAAATGTAACACAGAGACTAAGTGCTGAGCTCATTTCAATAGCAGTCAGAAATGGTGAGTGGAAGAAATGATAATTTTTTTTTATTCAGAGCTTAAATTTATAGGTTTTCGAGAGACGTTAATATCCACAGGTTCTGGCGGTACATGGCAGAAGAGATGAACATCTGCACTTTTTTTCCAGGCTTTATTCAAAGAGTCTCTTTACAGTATCACAGTTTCAAAATGTTATATATATAAAATTTGGTAGCAATCTTTCATTTGAATATGTTTCGTTAAAAAGCACCAACAATAAGATTTTATTAAACTTTATTTTAATTTTCCTGTATTCTTACACGATTCTCTTTTGCTGGAGAAAAGGAATGAAAAAATGTTCGATAATTTTCGAATTTTCAAGCACTTTTTGCCTCTTCACAGGTTATTATTTATCCAGGGTTGTTATGTTTTCATGTTTAATTGTAAAGCATCTTAACTCTTTTTGGCGTTTTTTCTAGCGGTCACATGATGCACTCAGCTAGCATCGTGTGAGCGTCAATCTAATTTTTTTTTAAACTTTCAAAACTTAATTTTTCACTGTTATATAGTGTAAGGTTGATGGTAGGAGAAAACTGTTTGACATATAGTACCTTCTTTTATAGCAGGTTGTCTTTGATACGGTGATTTAAATAAAACTTTGCATTTTCAAACAAAATATTTCTTAAAGGTTCTTGTAAGTTATGAGATCAATTTTTTTTCACTACTAGCAGTATAGCCCGGCGTTGCTCGGGTGTAATGAAGGCTTTAAAACTAATCCATGGTCCTGGGCCTCAGACACTTTGGACGTTGGCACGAAAAACTAAAAAAAAACAATAGTTGTTTTCAGTTAAAGCGAAACCGTAGACTGAAAGAAAAATGAATGGATGTAAGTCAAATTTTGCTTTCCTGGTTTCGATATCAAATAAGTTTTTTTCGTCGTAAACTGAATTTTGAAGGCTAAATAAGTTTTCTGAGTAAATGTTATCATGACTGAGACTAAGAACTACAATTTATCTACTTAGAGCCAAACCCGAAGCAAAAACTAAAATAAAAGGAATGAAAAAATAGACATACAGACAGATCAACAGACACACACACAAACATCTTGCCTTTTATATATATATATATATTATCGACTTTCTGCACTATTGTAAGTACTGCAACCTTGAAACTTCTGAATATCGTTTCTTATGTCTATGAGTGTATCAAATTTTATTAAAATCGGACCACTCCTTCTATAACCCGATTTTTTCGATTATCGATATTTATCGGGGGTACCTCGACACAAAAACTAGCTAAGAACACTCGCAGATGCTTATAGTACAACTCTCTAAATTTTCAAGAAAATCGGTTCAGCCGTTTCGGAGTCTATAGGTAACGGACACACAGAGAGACACACAAAGTTCCATTTATTATATAAGTTTAGATTATCTCTATATATGGGGAATGTAAGGCGTCTACTAAGGGAAATTTACTTAATATTTGTGTTAAAGATTATATATGAAATATAACCATAAAAAATATATATCTCTCTTTATCTTATATATATATAGAGAGAGATATATATATATATGGGAGAGAAATAATCGAACGGAATAATATGAGATCTGAAATTACGTATTGTGTGAATGTGTCTCTATTTTCACTGATTGATTCTAAATACATTAATCTTCAATTAGACAACTATACAGACAAAATAACACTCATTGTTAGCGTTTTAATTTTATTGATTTTATTTTTATACTAATTTCTCTCCCTCTTTTTATATTAAGGTCTCTATCACTTTCTTATCTAACCGAAGATATCTTTTTCTTATATGTGTATCTCATTTTCGGGATCTTTATTTTGTTCTATGTCAAGTTATTCCGATGTACATATTACTTCCTGTTCTTTCTATATCAGATTAATCCTATATGTTTCATTTTATTCCTGTCTATTTTCGCCACTCTACTTATATATATATATATATATATATATATATATATATGTATGTGTGTGTGTGTGTCATCCGCAGACAGATTTGTTTTGCTGTAACACAGCTCATGTGTACGGTTAGATATCTTATTACTTCTAGCCAGGATTAAAACCCGACCGAATTGATATCATTTGGTTATTAATCTAAGCTATGGTAGAAGAATTTTAGCGTGTTATATATATATATATATATATATATATATATATATATATATATATATATCGTCATCCGAAGACATATCTGTTTCGCTGTATCACAGCTCATCAGTATAGTTAGACTCCGACTGCTTTTTAACCCAGTATTGAAACCCGACCGATGTGTGTGTGTGTGTGTGTGTGTGTGTGTGTGTGTAACCTGCGATCTCGCGTATCATGCGACTCCAAACTTTTCACCCGTAAAAAATGATTTGATCATGTATATCGTGTATCATGCGAGTTCTTTTTGTGACAGACCAAATTACAGTAGACTAACCAGCTTTCCTTCATCCCTTTAGCCCATCTTCATGATTAATAAGTTTTAAAATAGCAAGATAATTATAAAAGTATCGTTAGCACCGTTATACTAATTTCCTAAACGCATAGGGTTATAAACAATTGTAAAGATGCATATTTGCTATGTTTGTATTTTACAATACGATACTAATAGGTAAATATTACATGAATTATCATTGGATACATTTGAGTAAATCATCCGTTTCATCAAAATCATTTTTATTTTAAATAGAGCTGTGCTTTTTGAAAACAGTAAATGGAACAATATAGGACATTAAGAGAGCTACAAGGAACGGGAGAATGTAGAGGGCTATGATCGGCTACGTCCTGAAGGGACACAGCACATAAAGAAAAAGAAGAAATTGCTATATACTTTCGTTAATGACGTATCCTGGGCCAGCAGCACATAAGCTAATTTTGAATCCTATGTATGATTCCACCCACTTAAAATTATCTTCAAAATTAGGTCTTCAAAACTCGCATGATATGTGAGAATAGATACGGTATAAATGAGACTCACTCTCACACATATATACACATAAGTACGTGTATATCTGAATTCCTATATTATTGGCATTGCGAGAACAGTATCGATATCCTAAGAAACCATAGCCAATAACCCTTGAACAGGGGTGCTGTAGGCCATGAATCTCTGGTATAACTGGGGGCAGACGTAGCGTAGAGTTTTACATGCTTTAGTCACCCATAGCCAGACGGATGTATTTTGAGAATGTAAAAAAAAGAACTGGTTTGGTATTAAGAAATGAAAAAAATAAAAAGAATTTTGTTGCCGAAATAGACCTGCCGTTCTTATTGATAATTGTCCTCGTACCACACCGGTTGAATAACGGTCGGTCATTCTCAACAATCAGACTCTATTCAAAACACAATAGTCTCATAATTGAAAAGGTGAAGTCTCTTTAACAGCCGCCCATGCTGGACGTGTGTGCCGGGTAGCAAGCCAAACTACTCTCTTCTTTCCGTTGTTAATTGTAGTACGAAGTGAAAAGGTCACGGAGAACCACCTTCGATACAACTGATCAAATTCTCTTTTAAAGAAGAAAAACAAAATAGAAAATTTTAAATAGCAAAAGAAGATGCAGAACATAAAGAATGAATTTGTCTAGGGAAGACGCACTCTTTTCCTGGGAAGAATTCCAAGAATTATTGGGCTATCACTATTAATTTTGATTTGCTAACATTTAGAAGTAATTGCCGAGTAGTGAAAAAATGGCTAAAATCGTCGAATTTGAAATGAATTCTGGTTTTTATTACTTGAAAATTACCGATACTGATTTGGTAACTTAAAATTCTTTTCGGAAGTTTTCAACAGTGGTTCATATTTTAATTCGACAACCAGAAATAACTATCATAAAAATATTTACACTGTTAAGAAAAACAAATTTATAAATATGTGTTAACTTACACATCCTCAATTGAAATTCACAAGGATGTAATAATATAATTGGTATTCTATTTCTGAAAATTGGCCTTCTCTTAAAGCTGTAGGGGATCATGACTCTCCTCAGTTTCCCGCCTACGGCCAAATCACGTTAAAATACCGCTTTTTGTCAGTTCAGTCAATTAAGTGCCATATGTGATACACGCTTAGGCGATCCTGTCTCGAAAAAGACATGACACTACCGGGCAGATGATTATCTCGCAGTAGGTTGCCATTACTTTCTGCTGTAGACTGGTTGCCAGCCAAGGCTACAGAACCCAGTCTGTTCTGTTATTTAACACATGACTAGAGGGAAGAGACGGATTAATACCTTTTCTAAAGGTATTTGCGCGTAAGTGTAATGCAAGGAATTTAACTGGAATTCGAACTCGGCTCTACCGAGTCCTCGTTCGGAGTTGATATCCACTGCACCACATCAGGATCACTAAAATTAAGCAGCGTCGAGTCTCGCCAATGCCTAGATAGTTGACAGCTTAGGAATACCTTGTATTGTAAGCTTGAGTGTGCAGGTGGTGTAATGTTAATGTCTCTGAATTGTTAATCAGAGAGTTGTGTTCCAATTTCAGTTAGTTCTTTATATTCATTTATGCACAAATATCTTTTTGAAATGCATTGAATCAATTTCTTCTTCCCCCACCACAGTTATTTGTTAGAAAGATGTGCATCACTAAACTATTATTATCGCAATATATAATTACAATCTAAAAATATTTTCTGGCTTTAAATAACTCGCAAAGCGTTGATATGCCACAAAATATGAATGAATCTAATTTCCTTGACATTTTTGAGAAATAAAGTGAAGTTTTCTTCATGAATAATTTTAATTCAAAGTTTTTCTTCTCATACACTAGCTGTGATACAAGGAGATGCGTTGTGGTATAGTGGATATCGGCTCAAGACCGGAAATCGAAGATCCGAGTTCGAATTCCAGTTAAATTCGTTTAATTCACTAACGCGCAACGTGGGAAAAGGTTTTAATTTGTCCCTTCTCCCTTCGGCTATGGGTTAAATAGCAGAACAGTTTGCATTCTATTACCTTCGTAGCGAACCAGTCCACCGCAGAAAGTAATGACGACCTACCGTGAGAAGATCTTCCGATCATTCAATCATGTCTCTTTCGAGACATGATCACCCAAGAGTGTATCACGTATTGCACTTAATTGACTGACATTAGCTGACACCCAAACCTAATATACCCAGTCCACTTCTATGTGCCGATTCCTTTGCGGGCTTAGTTTATGTATCTTGACAATTTCTTCTTCTTTGTAGCTCTAAGCAATTTTTGTTCGCTTAAAATTCCAACAAATACCTGTTTTGCCATACATACTTGTTAGATAGATTACTCGATATTTTCATTATACCTTCTTGCATTGTAAATATCCTATGAAATTAAAATTAAGTGAAGCCTCTATTTTTATTGTTTTCTAGAAAATGCAGTTGTCACTTTCTAAGTACAAATATCTGATATGATTTCACTTTTTATCTTCAATGTGTCGTGTTCCTTCAGGGCGTATGCGACCATGGCCTTCCACATCTCCGTATTCATAGTGGCTCTTAACATCCTTCCTCTTGTTACCCTGCTCTGCCATCCATTTGCTTAAGCCCATCAAGTATGTTAGGCATTGCTTTCGTCTGTTCTTCTTTCGCTCTATCTGACCTCTGAGTATTTTCCTAATTGGATATCCCAAGAAAATATTGCTCAGAAATTCGATTTAACTGAAGTAAGGGCGCGAAGAGTTGGATTAAGATCCTCCCCAATATCATGAATGCAACAGACTAGTAAGAAATTTGAATTCGACTCACCGATACCATTTTCTCCGCTGGAGAATTATTAAGAAATTACATGATGGCTAGTATTGCTAAATAGTCAGATCATTGCCATTTTCTTTCATTTATTTCTTGGGAGGACATTTTTTATTATTTTACTTTATCAATATTCACTCTCTTCCTGATGTACCGACGATACTTGATCAAATAGTTTCATTATTGAAATAACTATTTGAAGGATATATTAATTTTTCGGTTAATTACATTGCGCATTGTGCGTTCTCATGACTTCTGATTAAACAGAACCACACTCTTTCATCTTAATTTCATTTGAAAGTGAAATAAATACTCAAACGTCTGCGTATAAAAGTTAGCAAACAATTTAATGTTAGATTCCATTGTTAAAGAACTGCTTTCTTTTTAGCTGCTTTACTGTTTTACACACATGAGTTTCATATATCTTTTGTCAATATTTAATGTTGAAACTGGACAATAGAACCAATGGAAGACTTGAAATACGATGCTAGTGTCGAGAGTTCGATCGCTTCTGTTGGCTTTATGAAATGTGATTTATCTAAGTTTTTTAATCAACATTCCGTTCCCATTTTTCTCTAAAGAAATATTTAACTCAATATTCCGTTCCCTCTCTTCTCCAAACTCACTAATTCTTTCTTATATTTATTTATTCTCACTGACACTTTTATATTATAAGAAATTTCACAGTGCAAAAAATGTATAAACAAATCAATAACATCTTTCTTAGTCACTTGCATTCAACCACAATGATTTCTTTCGTGACAGCGTGATTGAGCAGAAGACAAATCATAAAACCTTGGCCATCGAGAAAGGCGGTCGATGGCAAAATCTCTCACTAAGACGAATCGAGGAGAATCTAAACAAGTCAATGTAACTGCAATATATGACAGTTATAAGTCTAAACCTAGATATACTACCACATATTTGACATGAGAAATTTTATGATAATAGTGCGCATGTTGTATGTTTCACGAGATGACTTTGATTTTTTCTTTACTTTACATTAGAATTACTGCTTTCAAAATATTTTCTTTCTAGCTTGAGTTACTTTGGTTATATTTCCTCTGTTAGTTTCAAAGTCCAGATACTTGGATGTAATTCCTTGAGTGCTATATAATTTAATGGATCGACTTGACGTACGTGTGCAAAGAACTTCTCGAGGTTGTGTGGGGGAAGGTCATGAGAGACACCAACTCCCACTACCGTGGACACTCTGATTTGACTATCACACTGTGAATCTAATATTCTAAGAGTGTCAGGCCACAGGAGATACTCATAACTCTCAATACGCTTAAAATATTTGCTCTAAATTTAAAGCCAGCCACATATATGGGGTATTGCAACTTTGTTAGATCGGTATTGTCTTCCTTGTACTCTCGGCTTAAAAGTTGCGCGATGGTTTTATTCGGTTAACTTGTGTAGTAAATGCTTTCTATCAACCTTTTACAGGTGATTTAGAGCCAGAAAATAATTCTTAGCTTGTAAGAAATTTTTTGAGATAATAATAATTTAAACATACAAGTCCTATTAATTAGCCATAGTTGGTGAGTGAGAAGAGGTGGATTTCCTAAGTTGGTGTTTAACTAAACAAAATGAAAATAGGCTTTTTGATTTTCATTATCAACTACATCACTCGCACATACCTGTTCAAAACACCAGCTATTCATAAGCGGTCACCGAACTAGATAACGACCATGTTCACTGTGGCTTAATTTCGGTGATCATACGAGAAACGGTGATATTAATGTAAGCCATAAAGATATTGCAAACAGTGAAGATTGTGGAACGCTGAAAGTGGTCCAACACTTAGTGGCCGAGATTTATCTGATGAGAAGTGGGGGCAAATTTAAGCAAGTAAGTTACTAGTTCCTAAGAACACATACCCCAGTGGATATAGATTGTGATTAGTTCCTGTGACTGATATTAGAAGCATCTAGCATGAATGTGATAACTAACAGAGAATTATTCTTTGCAGATTGATAAATTGGAAAGTTTTCGACGGTGTGGTTTCTTAAAATAATAAATTGATTAGAAGAAATTGTCTTTGATCTCTTGATCATATCATTTAGTCATATTTATTTGCTTGATAAAAACTTTTAATCCGATTTCTTTTTATCATAAATCTAACTGTATGTTAAATCAGCAAAGACGCGTAAATTGCAAGTGGACTGAATCGGTCAATGTATAATAGCAATAACATGTTTTCGTTTATCTAAAGGAATCTCTCATTTGACATGCGTTGTTGGTGAGCAAGGAGGTAAATGGTCATCTGCAAGGAAATATCTACAATAAAAAAGGAACTGAAAGAAATCTTACATTTAAATAATTAGATTTTTAAATAACATACAATTGATTCATTTTAACTTTCAGATTAAATAACTATGTCGCTTCCTCTTCCTCTTAGGATGAAACCTGAATGTGAGAAGTCAAAACTTCAATAAATGGTGACTCTGATAAGAAGAATGCTTCCGTTTTATTTTAATTCTAACAACATGCATATTAATGTACGACCACTTTTGCAATTGACCTATGTTCCTTTCGTTCATAAATGTCAATAAGAAGAAAAACAATATTATAATACTTTTAAGTAAAGGGTACTTGGGTAAAGTCAGTGCTATGAATAAAATATTTACATTTTTATGGCGAATATATCCATACTCGGTATTATCGATCTTCAAAACAGTTGAAATTATGGCCTTTATGGAGTACAGTTATATAGGTTATATATATTGGTCACTAATTTTCCGAACAAAAGAAATTATTATATGTCATTTGTGAATTGTCTGGTAAATATTTGGCTATATCAATAATACTCACAAATAGATATTTCTATAATCTTCTTTAGCTGAGCTATTTGCTGGCAAATGCTGATCCTTTAAGTAATGGAATATATATTCGGTAAACTTAGTATAGTAGAGTATAGTACTGAAAACATCTATCATCCGGCACCAGTAATTGTCATTAGATTTCAATAGATACCACTGCTTTTTACCAATTCTACTATTCAGTCTGCGCCCGACAAAGCTTTGCAGTGTGTTGACTTACATTTGGCGCTCTCCAACATTTGGAAGCTATACAACGGGAATATCTTACCAACAAGAATCGTTTTACTATAAGGCAAGTATCATTACAGTGCAATGTCAGCTAATTTATATATTATTACAAGATTCATCTTCTAGAATTGAATTTTTATGATTACTGTTATTATCATTATAATTCATCTATATCCAAGAGACCACTGGTTTTTTCTATATGTTTCTAGTAAAACATTTAACAAAGAAAGAGTGCTGGATTGCTATGTGATGTCAGGTCTTCAATACGGCAGTGAATGCAGGACAATATCATCGAAAATGAGGACAAAAATGGAAGCAGAGGAAATGCGGTTCTACAGAAGGATGCTGCGGATATCGTGGACTGAGTATGCAAGCAACGATGAGGTGTTGGAAAGAATGGCTACAAAAAGGAAATTAATACTGAGAATCAGGAAGAGACAACTGAAGTTTGTGGGACACGCAATGAGGAAGGAGAACCTGGAGAACCTGATACTGACTGACCAGATAGAAGGAAAGAGAGAGGAAGGCAGCGGATAACATATTTGCAGGGCTTGATCAGGTGGATGACGGAACGGGGGTTGCAAGAAGTAACAGGAGCAAACAAATTAAGAGCCACAAGGGATAGGGAGACGTGGAGAACCATGATCGCCTACGTCCTGAAGAGACAGGGCACATAGAAGATCTAAATGTTGTGAACTATAAAGCTAAAATTATTTTTTTGAATTTAAACCGTAGAATTGTTGTCAAATTGAAAAAAATGCATTAACAGATTTTAATTGTTTTTATTTTTTTCCAGGGTTAATGAACATATAAAAATGTTATTTGTATGCCCAGTTGATATTATTATCCTAAGTAATTATGAAAGTGAAATTTGCCACCAAATATCCGTTTACTACAAACATGAAAGATAAGATGCCATTCTGTTTATTCTATTCTGAAGTTAAACTCAACTTTTCAGTTTTTTGCTTTGTTTTGTTTTTTATCATTTCGTACTCTGTAGCCTTTGGAGGGAAAGCGTGACTAGAGGGGTTGGCAATTCTCCAACGTGTTACTTTTCGTCTAGCTTCAATGAAGTGTATATTTGTCGAAATAAATGCTTTCTGATGAGAATATAATTTGTCTGGAGAGTGAATAAAAATTATCAATTATTTTCGTACGTAACATGTCTATGCATAATATCCAGATTCGAAACAAATCTGTGTTCGGAATGAAAACCTTGTCCAATCGAAAACGTCAATTAATATTCTGTGTCAAAGTATGTGTGAGAATATATTAAAAATATCGTGTCAGGGCACTCAATTATTCAACTAAACACACACATATATATATATATATATATATATATATCTCATTCGAAAGTAGTGCTATATCACAGCTCATCAATATGGCTAGACATCCGATTGCTTCCAGCCGGGATTGAAATCTATCTATAATTCATCGACGCAAGGCAGAGGAAGGCATAGTTTTGCCTGGTATATACACAATGTAAACAAACGCCACTAGCCAAGAGTGTTCAAGTCATTGCGTAAATAACGGTGAGTAGCTTCTGTTTTTAAGTCTTCTAATTTTTTCTTGGTTTCACATCTTCCATTGGCATATAGTGAAATTATTATATTGAACCTATTACTAGGTTTGCTAAGAGGGTTGACTGAAAGTGTTGTGCCAATTGGTTTTTGTTTCCATTAGAATCATCTTCCACATTTATAAATTTACCAGTCGTTCATTGTTTACTTTTTCGTCCCTCGATCATATGAATGTAAGCGTACTAGTTTGTCAATTAGGTCTCGTTGATTTACTATAAAAATAGATGAATATAAACTTATATTTTGGTCTAATAGCTCTTTTTCTACTACTTAATTCCTGTTGATCAACCTTCACAATTATTGATTCCTTGCTACATAGAATCTTTTATAATTAAATGCAGTACCACACTATATTCTGGCTTCCTTGTTTGTTCTTTTATTGTCCTTTTTCATCATTTCAGTTTTCTAATTTTCTTCCCCTTCTAGTAGCACCTTAATTCTTATTGGCATTATTGCTCTGCGTGTGGTGAAATGAATAAAATATTTATTAACCATATTCTAGTAGTGGTATTCACATAAGCATTGAAACTTTGCAGTTGTCTGTCTTCGTTGCTATAGAGATTAGTGAAAGTTTTCAGTTATCGCATCTAGTAAAATGCTAATGCTATTGGGGGTTGATCAGTAGAATTCAAATAACCATTCCATTCTGTTTCCTATATATATATCTATATATATATATATATATATATAGTCATCCGCAGACAGATCGGTTTCGCTGTATCACAGCTCATCAGTACGGTCAAACATCCGATTTCTTTTTACCCAGGATTGAAACCCGAAATGGCGTCAGTCGGCGATTCTACCGCTATGGGCTCTCGGTAGAAGGCGACAGACATTTTAGCGTGTATATTATTATACACGCCCAATAGCATAGAGTGTTCTAATCCATTGCTGAATGAACGTTGCGTAGATGCCAGAGTAGGTACTGTTTTTCAAAGTCTACCATTCTTCCAGAGTGCTCAATCAGGTTGTGAGAGCGTAACATAATGTGTGTGTGATAAATCGAAACTAAGAGAATAGACAGTCATGTACTTACAATCGAGAAGGTTTCGTAACAGGTCTTTTTACGTGAGGATGATTGATAAATAAATTCAAATCGAATTATACGAACAAAGTCCAACATCTAGACAGGCAGGCGAAAATGATTAGATAAAACATATAGGAATGATTTGAGATGAACAAATAAATTATTACAGAAGTAAATGCATATCGTTTTTTTCAGCATTTCAGTTACACACGTTATGCTTTATTTTATGCCGAATATTTGATGCCTCCTATACGGTAGATAATGTGATATAGATGTACACAATTATTCATTTTAGATAGACTGAGAACGATTGGCAATGCAATATATGGTCTGATATATCATCATAGATTGAGGTGCATAGCGAAAAACAGTTATTTATATATATATATATATATATATATATATATATATGAGAGTGAAAATGTGTAACAGTTGAATAAATGGACTTGACAGATGGTGAATAATTTTCGCCGGTTTGTCGCCAAAAGCGTCAGTGAATGCAAACATCAATTATTCTAGTAATTGCTTTCGTTTTCAACAACAGTGTTGCTCTTGCTTCTTGCCCAGAAGGAATCTCTCTGACCCGATGGCTTCCGAATTCCAGACATGCTTCGTGCCCACCCATATTAGCCGGTGTCAGAGTTTAAATAGTCATTGCGAGAAACGACTAGATCTCAATCACTGTACTAGTCTGCATATTGACTCATGCTATCAAATTATGTTGCTTGGTCGTTTAACAATTGTGTTATGATCTGATAGAATGTTACAAGAATATATCTGTTGGTGTATTTGTTCGGTTTTTCTACAATGTAAACCCGCTGTTGTGCCTAAAATGTAATCAGAGAAAACTTTTTAAGATTTACATTTATGTGCTTCGAAATCTTAACTTAAACGTATGCAAACATGTAATAGAAAGCAACATTATTTGTATAAATATATTGCTTAATGTTTAAAATTGGAAAAATGTATTAACGTTATATAAGAAAATGCATATTTAGATATGTTTCTTATCAGTAACAGAACTATTCGGAGGTCACTGCGTAACTGAGCCACTGACCAGTTCTCTTCCCGGTTGTTTTCTAATATCTTCCTGTTCACTCAGTGATTATTTCAATGTTTTTCTGTTTGGCGTCTTTTTATCTTTTGCTTCAGGTAGTTCCTCGTCGGTTTGAAGTGGAGAGATTTTTGACGTTTGGGATGTGGCTGTATTATTCCTACTTCTTGACGTTAGGTGATCCTCAATTGAGACCCTTTCTTTGTTGATATCAAGCTTTGCGTTCGTTGTAATGCAGCTAATATGAATATGTTGATATTATTTTAAGGGTTATACAATTTCGTGGATAGTTTGAAGCCAAATCATGTTTTGGACTGTAAGAATAATTACATTTTATCTAGTGAATATTGACTTAATATTCTTGTAAGAAAAACAATGAACTTTTCCACAGGCAAATATTATTTACGCTGGATGCGAAAATGAATTGATTATACCTTTCTCTAAGGTAATTGCAGTCTATGTAAAAAACACTATTTGTTTTCTATTTATTAATCTTTTCAATCCAAAAAAGAAATGCCACTAATGCGCTAGAAGTGAAAGGGAAAGACAAGACGGAAGTTATGGTGAATTAAGGGAAAGAAAAAGTTGAATCAAGAAGATAAAAGATGGCGATTGACGCTGCGTTTACCTTTTTGAAAATTGTCGTTATCAGGGAAACAAGTAAACCCGTGATCCACAGATGGGAAGTATGAAAAATGAAACTGTTGGAGTAGAATTTGCATTTAGTTACTTAAAAATAAACGGATGAAATCTAGATGCCAATTGAGTAGCAAGCTTAAATATATGTAGTGAGGGAAGCAAGTCAAAAAGAAAGACTCTTCAGAGCATTTTTCATGAAATTATTTGTAGAAGAGACAGAGAAAGTGACTGAAGACCAGATGCCAATTAGTTCAGTAGTATCTGATTTCTCAATTTCAGATCGTACGCTAATATTTTCTGTGAATGTCAAAATTTGCAGGTACATAGTATTAATTCCTAATTGGTGTTTGCTTTTCTTAACTATTAAATTTGTAGTCTTAATATTCTAGATGCTAATATGATACATTACCCCATCCATGTACCTAAGATAATACGCATATTATCTATATATTATTCGATCACCATATGACAATCCTACTATATTTCAACAAATATTGCTTTTTTAACTTTTCTAAAGGCTTAATAATTGAAAATCTTTTTTTAAAATATCAATAATGATTGCAACATTTAACGAGATTTCATTTTAAAAGCTTCTTAAAACGGTTGAGTTTAGATAACTCATGAAAAAACTAACTAGCTCGTGATAAGCCTAAAAGGAAGGCATTCAACTTGGCCCATATTTCTAGCAAGTGCTTAATCGGTATTTTCAAACATCGGTCGAATAATATGATGAAAAGCTAACGTCATTTATTAGATGAATTAGAAAAAATATATTCTAGTATAGAAAAGCATGTTGTGCCTCTGTAATAATAGACACCTGTTATTTTGTTTCAACACTAATCTTTTGGTCATGCTAAAAATGTTCGTTTGATATGGTATTATTAACTTTATTGTAAAGTATTTTATCACGATAAAAGATATTACATTTGCTAAACAGCGTACGGTTCTGACACTATAAATAATTAGTGATACCAAGACATTTAGAACTTATAGATGGTATTCAAGCAACAAATTCTTCTCAACTTGAATACAAATAGCTTTTGGGTAAATCACCATTATCAAAAGATTGGTTTTAGTCGGTGATGAGAATATTTGATGTAGCCCGTGAATCTATCTCAGCAATGCTGTCCTGTTTCTTGATTTTGTATAATTTTGACAAAACTTTATCTATCATACTCTGTATATGGAAAAGAAAAACATATGTTGAAAACATAACTTGTGTAAAATTTTCATTGACCAGTGACATATTAACAAAGTTCAACATATTATACTAAAAAAATTCAGATCTTATTTCAAATATATTGTTTTATGTATATTCCATTTTACGTGTTGGGTACCTTCATAATATTTCAATCTAAGTATATTTTATTCTTTCTCATTGTTCATATTTTGCCATACACTTGCACAAGTCTCTTAAATTAGTCGCTGTTTACGGCTGTTTCTGTTGCCTTTACCATGAACTGTAAATGTTCGATTCCACTGACACAATTTTCCTTTACGGATCCATGTATGCTTCCATACCTCATTATGCCTGGAATTATGTTTTCCTTTTAGTTCTTCAAAGATTTTATTTATTTACTTTTTAAAACTTATTTTAAAACAAACATATGTTTCATATGTTCAGTCTTTTGGTAATTTAATCTATCTTTGATAAAACCACGTTTCTTTTACTTTAGGTCTTTTGTTCAACTTTCAAAATGCTGTACAGTAATTGCTTAAATATACATATATATATATATATATATATACAAACTTCATTTTTTATACATTTTGCTCTTCATTCCCATAGTTTTATATATAACTTTTATAATGTGCGCCTTATTGGCGGGACATCATAATACATCGACTACACCTTTTAAAAGAGTAAATTTCTCTCAAAAGGGACAAATGTTTGCCGAGGGTGCTGAGTCATGATGCTTAGGAGATGATTCTGGTGGCTGAAGCTGTTAGGAATTAGAGTTGTACATATGATTCTAACTGAAACACACCAATTTGGTCCTTAATTGAGCTTAACTGGCTGTTGGGAAGCACGCTGAATTCAACCGACTGTTCACGGCAAGCTCTGTCAGACTAACAAAACTAACAATATGTGCTCACATTTGCCATATCAAACATTAAAATATCTTAGCAAGAGGTGAATGTAGTGTCAAAAAGACAAAGGAATCAAAAGAACCTGACATAGTTTTTTTCAACCTCTGAGGAAAGCCGACACTTGGGCGGACGATCCCGGATATAACAGTGGCTTAAAATTCACGGTTGAGTAATCCAGTCAACTAGCGCTAGTGAAATGAGATTATCTCCCTCATTATCTTTTGCATATGATACCCCAATCATAATATGAGCAAAAAAGAAAAAAGAGAA
Source organism: Ascarosepion bandense (assembly GCA_037127315.1). Lineage (NCBI taxonomy): Eukaryota > Metazoa > Mollusca > Cephalopoda > Sepiida > Sepiidae > Ascarosepion > Ascarosepion bandense. The sequence goes on from JBBBDQ010000190.1 coordinate 6,362,389, forward strand.
TTTGCATTTATAAAAACACAGAAATTGATACAGAAAGCTTTTTTGAAATTCGTATTGATAGAATCAGTAGAAGGCAAAATAATATTGAAATTATCTTCTTTTTAATAGAAGAAAATTTTAGTACCTCGGATAACTTGTTAAAAAAATAGAAATAATAGGTTTCTAGTAGAAGTCAATAAAAAACATGAGACTGAATCTATACTAAGTATGACCAGATTATATGAAATAAATGTAAATATCTATCCACAGCAAGTTTTGAAATTCCTCCATAGGCTTCGTGAGGATGACTGAACACTCAGTATAGTATGGAGGAAATTAAGAACCATAAATCTATCAATAACAAAACATAACAGACATAAAATATATATTTATTAAAAAAACGACACGGTTAGATTTAAAAACAATTATATCATTATTTTGATGCTCTGAAACTACCATAAGAAATAAACATTGAACACATGAACACACTGTACGAAAAAATCTACAAATATGGGGAAAGTATGGGGGGATAATTCTAACCACACAAAAATCAAATGTAAAAATGAAACCAAATGCACTAACTGGAAAAACAAAAAGAGGACAACTTCCAACGATTGCAAAACCTGGAATAAAGGAAAAGATATATTAAAAATGAAACCCACCGAAAATATTGTCTACGCAGAAATAAGAAAAAGCGTCAATAGAAACTCCAGTAACACTATCATATACAAAAATTACACAAGCATCATCAAGGTATACCTTTGAAAATCTAATCTCAACAAAGTTACATGAAACACACCATCCTCAAATCAAGAATTGGGAAACTTATTACAAACATTATAGCAACAGAAAATATTCACCAATTCACTACACGTTCAAAATTTAAGTATATGCAACAATATAGAACATGAAAATCTTAAATTCTAACATTGTTCTCCGTATATATATATAATTTTATAAGCATTTCACCTCGAGCAAGGCATGTCACTGCCACTACTGCGCAGGGGGCTACGTAGAGTGGAGAAAGGATGGTTAAATATAGGAAATGTCAGAGGGTGGGTGATAGGCCGGTAAGGATACCGAGAATGAGGGTTAGGTAGATGAGAGTGTTCTGAGAATAATTGGTTTGAGAGGAGGTGTCTACATTTAAACACCTGGAGATTGTAGCCGTCGGGAAAGCAAACTTGTGAAAGGGAGTTTCACAGGCTGGAAGTGCGAGAAAAGAAGCTGTTGGAGTAGAATTTATGGTTACGTCTTATCTGTTTAACTGTAAAAGGGTGGGACCTAGTTGCTAATCTAGTATCTCGTGTAAATTCGTGCTTAGGCGGCACCAGTGATCTAAGTTCATCGGAGCAAAAACCATGAAAGTACTTGTAGAAGAGGCACAGGGAAGCCACATCACGCCGATGAGAGAGTGGTTGCAGCCGGTCTGCCAAGTCAGTATCAACCACGTTTGATCCTCCTTTGTATTTTGTCAAGAAGCCCAAGGAGAGCAGCAGGGGCACCCAACCAGATATGGCAGCAATATTCATTAACTTGAACGACTCCATAAACAAAAATAAAACTCTGCAACTTGCTTTACTTGCTTCCCCAACAGCTAAAATCTCCAAGAATTTAAATGTAAAGTCAATAGTCATCTACTATCTCACTAACCTTCATCCACTCCACTCTCATCCTTATTCTCATCGTTCTCTTACCCACTTCCTGACAACCCCTATAACCTGTCACTCATAACTTTCCTCCTATGTAATTCACTGCAAAACAGTGGCAGTGAAATGCCTTGCTTGGCGTGATATTATTATAAAAAAAAGTTTTATGGACGATCTCCAAACCTCAAATGCACCTTACATTAACACACAGTAAAAAAAGGAACAACAAAAGTATGTACGGAGAATTAATCTATTTTACACAGATAAAAAATACAAGATAGAATTGGCGTAGTAGTCACAGAAAAACAACTTCATAGAAAAATCGGGCTAACAAATAATGTTTACATTTATACATCCGAACTACAAGCTATTAAAATGTCATTTAAAATGGTAGAGAATTCAAAAGTTAGAAAATTTATAATATACTCCGACTTACTTCAACAGCAGTTAAAGAAAAGAACACAAATCAACCGTATATTTAAGTAATCCTAGAAACATACCATCAGTTAATAAAGCATAAAACAATAATATTAGCTTGGATTCTTGGTCATATAGTCATCAAGACTCAATGGCAAAAGATTGAACCGAAATGAAAATAACCAACATCACACTCGCATATGAAGATTATAAAAGCAAAATTACACAACACACCAAAAGTAAATAGCGAGCAATTTGAGACATGTTACTAAACAATAAACGATATGCTTAGCTGACAATAAGAAAGAATATACAACCATTGGCTGACCACACACAAAACATACTGCTCAACAGAATAAGAATTGGATACACTAACATTATATATATAAAGGCAGAAACTACACCCTTATGTACCCTCAGCAATCAATTTATTACCGTTAAACATATCTTGATAGAACATGAGAAGCACAATAAAATACGTAGAAACTATTGCCAATCGCAAAATATTAATATGCTCTTCAAGATACTATATTTGGTGAAAAGAAAATATTTTCAGTTTTTGTAGAAAATATAGCTTTGCAAATTGCGTTTCAAAACTTACCTGAACAAGAAATCCAGTTTCATCATTAAATGACACGCAGTGATTGATATTCTGGTAAAACTAATAATCAATCAGTCACACACACACACACACACACACACACACACACATACATATATTTTGTGTTCGCGTGTGAAAGACAAATTTACTAACCGTATCTTAGATGTAGCACAAATATGGAACATCCTGCATGAATCGAATGAATTACTCCGTCGTAAATACGTTGTGAATTTGATTTTGACTGGGTGATCCATACTTGCAGTCTTGTACTACATTTAAGCTACAGTAAGTATATATATATATATATATATATAGAAGATTTTTAAATGGTGTTCTTGAAGTTAATTGAAACGGAAATAATAACCATAGCAGAATATGACTACAACGACTTATAATCAAATAAATGTTAATCACCGAATAATTATCCAAAATTTCTCTGAACAGTTAAATTAACGTCTTCACGATTATATTGTAAATAATTAAATGTCAAAAGAAATTATTTGTTTATTGCTAGCTAAATCTCTCTGCTCTTTGATGCAAAATTGAAAAAAAGATTATAAATGGCTCTTTATTTCTCAATAAGTAAATTGAGGTTATACTTAAATAACAAATATTTCAATTTCAAGTAATTAGCTAACGTTTATATTTATGAATAATATTTAAATGAAATAATTACTTTAATTTAATTTTCAGATATATAAATTTCAATCTTAGTTTTAATTTCATCATTCATAGCATCTTATTTTATTTTATTTCCACGGAGAATTACATAAAATTTATACATGATTAACGCTCTTTATTTACGATTTCAAAAGTGAGCATGGTCACATGAAACTAATTTAGCTTTGTGTTAAAATATGTTTAGAGAGTTAATTTTTCACAAAATATTCATTCCTCCATATTATATTCTCCAACATTATGATGATTAAATTTCAGTATAGTATAAAATTCAGGATTGTTTCAGGTGTTACAGCGTTATTTATATTCAATTTTTTAGGTGATATCATTAAGAAATCAAAACCATTTATTCACATTTCTAGCATTCGCCCGTGTATTGAATAATGCAGCCACATCTGGTCGGGTGTCCCTGATATTCACCTCGGGGTTCTTAACAAAAGTGATCGATCCAGACTTGGTAGCTCGGTTGCAGTCGCTCTCTCACCGGCGAAATGTGGCTTCCCTGTGTCTCTTCTGCAAATACTTCCACGGCTTCTGTTCTAATGAACTTAGCTCACTGATGCCCCACAGTATGAATTTACTTGAGCTACTAGACGAGCAAGTAGGTCCCACCATTTTACAGTGAAACCGATAAATGTAACCGCAGTTTCTAATCTAACAACTTTATTTTCTCGCAATTCTTGCCTATGGAATTCCCTTCCGTATACTTGCTTACTAGACAGCTACAATCTCCAAAAATTTAAATATAAAGTCAATAGTCATCCCCTATCTAACATCCTTTCACTGAAGCCTTTTTCTCTATCCACTCCCATCACACCAGTATTCTCATCCTTCTATTACCCTTTTCCTGACACCCCTACACCCTACGCCTCTTTCTCATTCTTTTCCCCACTACGTAACCCCTGCGCAAAAATGGGAGTAAAACTGCCTTGCATGGGTTGAAATTATTGTAAAAATATTAAGGTTGTGAATCTCTTTTGTTTTTTTTTTATTTATAGACAAGTAATTAATTAAAATGTGTTTTTTTGTTTAGTCTGATCGAGAATTTTACTGATTTTTTTTTATAATTCAAAATTAATCTTCAACTCACAAAAGAACTTCTGTATTATGTGAAAATCGCATTTTTCCTGTGTTGTAATTTCAAGATTTTTGAATATAATGCAAAAAGGGGAATTTGTTTTTGTTTTTTGTTTTTTTTAAATCACTCTTTTGGCAAATTTTAATGTTAAATCGATTATTAGCCGAAAACGAATTGATCAGAAATAAATTGGAGAATGTCGTGTATGGTAATTGAGTTCAATTAGCAAATCTCTAATATGATCAACTAAATATTGCAACGCGTATTAACATTTCCTAATGATTTAAGTGCATAATTTATTTAAAATGAGTTGATAAGTTTTATTTTTGCAACGTAACAAATATTAAAAAACATTTTTATGCTGATTATACAAAATAATACAAGATTACCCTGATGATATTTTGCTGAAATTGTTAAGAAAATTCTTCCAATTCCCTTGATTTCCTTACCAATAAATTCTTTAAACAATTAATGCTTGAAAAAGCATCTATGCTCTTGATAGGTTGACTCTTAGCAAATTACTGATTCATATTGCCACTTACATATAAAGTCCCTTTTATGCATTGATGGATAAGAAAACCGTCTTTTATCTTATTCTCTAATGAGTTCGATTATTATTATTTGACGCACCACTTTCTCACGCGTTTAATCCCAAACAAATACGCTGCATTCGGACAAGATGTCATCACAGTCAACATTAAAAGAAAACATGTTTTAGTGAAATGTACAATGGTTGATTAGTGTTGCAAACATTTTCACGTTTGTTAACTCCTTGCTAGACAATTTACGACTGATATAATCTCTAGAATGTATACACATTTTCAAGTACGCCCAAATATGTACAGGTAACATTTCAATGTCACTGGAGGATTATTAATGTAGTATCTTATAAACTGCACTAGGATAACATTCTTCTTTTTCTTCATTGTGCATTGTCTTTTCAGGAGGTAAGCGATCATGGTCTTCCACGACTCCTTATCCCTGGTGGCTCTTAGCACGCTTTCACCACGCTATACTCGTTATGTCATCCACATGCGCAGGCCTTCAAATATATCATCCGCTGCTTTCTACTGTCTCTTTTTCCCAACTATCTGTCCTGTTAGTATCAGGTTTTCTAAGCCCTTCTTAGTCATTACATGTCCCAGGAATTTTAGTTGTCTTTTCCCGATGCTCAATATTATTTTCGTCTCCATCCTTGCCAAAACCTCATCATTAATCACATGCTCGGTCCATGATATCCACAGCATCCTTCTGCAGAACCACATTTCATTTGCTTCAGGGTTTTCCTTCATCCTTAATGATATTGTCCAGCCATAATGAAGAACTGACATCACATAGCGATCTTTTTTTCTAGTATAAGTTTCCTGTCTCTTAATAATTTTCACATCTTCTGGAACGCGTCTGTCTAAATAAAAGCAGCAAAAGTACGTTATATTGGTTTATTTCATATGAACAGAAATCGAGTATTATGTCCTTTTATACTTTTCCAATCATTTCATGCCAAACAAAACCACTATGGTTTTATTGAGTGTGACATATGAGAAAAAAATAATTAAAGCTAGAGAGAGAGATAATATTAAATGACTGGAATTAAAAAGGCTATATAACGTTCGAGGTAGCATTAAATTTGTGAAGATAAAATTTGACTGCAGAGTAAAGAAAAACATTTAATTTGGTTGGGCGTTATGTGACGTCGTGGCAACGTCATTGTAACGTTACAATCAACTATGTTCCTGACCACTCATTCCCAACTTTGAAAAGTTACCGTAATATTTTGACAGAGTGAAGCAACTGAAACATTGGTCAAATGAAACCAGAAAAAATATTAATTTAAAAATAAATGTAGAATGTATAAGATTTAATTTTGTAAACAGTTTATCTTTAATGTAAATGGTGAATGAACGCAATATCTTCCTGATAATATATTATCTATTTCCTGTAAATTTAAAACTACGATACAACATTTCTAACGTTGCAATTTAAAACGGTACAACGCTAATTAAGATGAATATATGCTAATACCCTCTTGGAATATATTATGCATTTTCTGTTATTTTAATTCTTTGCGGCAACATATTTCCAAAGCTAAAAGGTGAGATTCTGAGCAATATGTGAAGAGTTTTTAAAACATTTTGGCAACCACTATGTAACGTTGTATAACCGTTATAACAACTTCAATTTGTTAGTTGGTTGTTTAAATCTGTACTTTCATGCTTCGAATATAGCCACGTAATTGATGAACCGAACATAAGAGTAATGACTTGTTTTGGAGTGAATACAAACAAAAACACTTATACTTAGCAGCAAGAAAAAACAATAGATGTTTGTGGGACAGCAAATTAGAAACTTATACTCACTGAACGGATAGAAAGAAAGACCGACAGGTTAAGAGTGCCAAACGTCCTTGATGGGATTGAGCAAGTGGATGGCGAATCGGGGTATGGCAGGGATACTAATAGGAAACGTGTTAAAAACGAGAAAATATAGGAGTAATTTGTAGTCTATGACCACCCACCTCCGGCACAGAAAGAACAAGCACTGACTGACCAAAAGCGTACGAAAGAGTTTATTTTGCTCCGACAAGTCAAGACTGTCTAAAAGCGTAAGAAATATTGCTCGCAGAATAGGAGAAATTTAGCAATCTAACAAGTCTTAACAGTAATAATATTTAGCACATAAAAGGGATATTAAGCATTTATATATTTATTACTCCATAATGTTGAAAACCTATCTAATAGAGTGTAATATTTATATGTAGGACTCTGATAATTTCAGGATTGATATATGTGAGTAAAATCCGATTATCGTCTTCTGGGTGTTTACAGTTCTTGTCATTAATAGGTGTTTCCAGAATGTAGGGGCCAAGGGCAAGGACAGTCAGACATTGACATGAATATTTCGTAGATATAAGTCAAAGACTATGTTAATTCAATAAAGTGTTACAATAATTTTAAAGTGTTGATACGCTTCACAGACACAGGCTCGAAAGATTGGATAAGGGATGATAAGCCAACGAGTGACATGCGTTTCCTCGAAATTCTTCACACCCCTTTCTCTTAGAAACCAAGATGCCATGTCTGTTCCTCAATTATAATAAAAACGAGTAAGAAAAGGAAATCGTCTTTTCATTAATTCTAATTATACAGTATTGTTGGGAATTAGTGACGACACGGAACACAACAGATAATCCTCTTCTTGCATTATATATGCGCGACAGAAGCTTTCACTTGACGAGCGTATGTCTACAGAATTCACATAATCTTGTTATATTCTGTTATACATATGCCACAGTTGGAAAACTTAGCGTATTTGTCCCTTCCGTGATAGCTTTCTATTCTTTCTGATCTTAAATACATCATAGATAAATGCTGTTAAACGTTGCTGAAACTGTTTGTTGTTGCCTCTTTTCTGTTGGCAGTTTCGCTTAATAGGATCTGTCATCTTACAGAGTACTTTTATTTCTATGAAATATAATTTACTGACTAAAGAAAGGAAATATTTTTGGTATATTGGTATAATAATCATGCTTAACCTCGGGTAAATTTAAATATCTTCGTTAAATGCTCAACACTTAATTTGATAGGTTTAACAGTTATATATATATATATATATAATATATATATCAGAAATAAACGCATATTAATCCAACAGGTTTTACTTTTAATAAAGCTTCGTCAGTGAGTGAGGGTGAACAAAGTGAAAGAAATTATAGTATTTTCAATTTTGTTTGGTACAGTTCTTATTGGTCAGATAATTCCATTTGTATGTAAGTTTGTAAAGATTTTCTTAGTCTAAATGCTTATCGGATGGTAATATATGTTCGTTATTGTCTAGAACTTCTAATGTTTTCAAATTTGTGCGGTCCGACCGGTGTAGCGGTTTACAACATCATTCTAATTTATAGCTGATCTCTCTTAAAGCATCTATTCTTTTTATTAGATATATTGTTTAAAAATGGATTGAAAGAAAGAAAGCGATGCGCATCGGATGGTAATACGTGTTCATAATTGTATATGTGATCTTGTCAAAAATAAACGATTACGAACAAACATTACCATCTTCACAAACTTACATAAATATACAATTCTGATACATGTCTGACCAACGAGAACAGATCCAAATAAAAAGAAAATACGAGAGATTGTCACTTTGTCTTTCCTCTCTCAATCTCCTTAGGCGTGAATGAAAGTAAAAGATAATAGATTGATATACGCTTCATACTTGTCCTTTATTTTAATATCCCACTCAATATCATTATATATATATATATATATATATATATATATAGTAGATTCTCTATCCAACATTAATTGCTACAACTCATGATTTGTTATTTAGTGGATTCTCATAGTTGATTAGACGCCATGTACATTTTCTACGTCTATCTGACGCACCACACACGTGAAAATTTCTAACAAGAAAACTTCACAACGTCTTAAGAAATATATTCGTGGCGTCTGCTCAAACACAGATTTATACACATAAATATCATTGAAGTAGTAAAATATACTCAATCATGATGTTATTTTGTATATTTATTATTTGGCTAGCATTTAAAATTAAAGATTATCGAAGCAATGAAATAAAAACAGTATACCCTGCAATGACTGTTAGTGCTCAATACTGAATTCCGTATATATATATATATATATATATATATATATATATGAAGAACGTCATTAATGTATTATTTGGAAGACTGAGAAAGAAACCACGTACAAAAAGTGACTTTGGTTTAAAAGTTGACGAACACACACATCGTTATTTTTTTTAGGGGGGTTGTTTTCTGCACCCACCATTCTTTAAACACTATTCTTTCAATAGTCTCACGCCAAAAAAAGTATCACAAAGCACTTAAATACCGGACATTGATATGCAACACTGTAAAACTTGTGCTCCTGGGAACCGAATATATATTAGAAAATTATATTAAAAGAAGATAACGGAGCGTGATGTTCAAAATAAATATTCTGACAAATGTTTTGGATTAAGGAATAACAGTGTATAAATGAGTACCGACATATAAACATTTGTCGATTTCGGCCAGCATTGACACAACACCACATTCATGGGTCATTCACTAAAGAGCAATTACTACTTACTTGTAACGGAATGTATGCAGCAATGAAGTGTATTCATAATGTTTATTTTTTTTAATTAAAAAAATAACATTTTTATGTGAATACAGTGTTGTAATGGTTATTGGCAGGAAAATCTCTACTGGTGAGATAAGTTTATATTCCTTCCTAGTCTCTCATACTAGATGTTGTATTATGTCTTTTTAAGCAAAGGCATTCATCTTCTTCCCTCTCACTCTGATGTTCTCTCTGTTATCGTCTACATTTTAAGGTAACCGAAAATCTGTAATCCTGGATTGTAGTCAGTCTTAGAGAACGTATATACAAGATTGTGAGGGCAACAGAAAAACAATATTTCAGATATTTTCTTTCAGATAGTCACAGATTATTATATTGTTTGTAGAATTATGATCATTTAGACATTGAAAGGATTAGTATAGTAGTATTATTTGTTAAAAGCATTTAAGAATTGTTATAGTGATTATTACTGTAACTATTACCTGTTAATTATCAGTATTGTATGTTACACATATCCATAAACACTTCCGGCTTTTCTCTTTAGACCTAATTTTTTATGAGCGATTTCAGCAGGACCAGAAAACCCCTAACATCTGGATATACAGAGTGTCCCAGGAGTAGCGCACCAACCAGATTTTTAAAAAATAGGTATGAATATCAAATCTGAAACATAGAAAGAATAAAAAAATCGTATATGGTGCGCGACTTCAGGGACACCCCGTATATACCACGAAATTGCTCCAATTCTGTGACTGAATTGACGAAAAAAAATCACACATCAAAGACTATCCTCATGATGTGGAATTGAACAGACATGAATCTGAATAAATTTCTTTTAATTGTTTCACTGAAAGCAAAGTGTTACTGTAGTGGGGTGAAAAAGTTTTTCAGTAGAAAGTAGAATAAACAAACAGGATTCAAGGAGGCAGAATTTGACGATGAGCATTGCAATTAAATTTTTTAAAGATATTAGGAAAACAAGAAAACCTTAAACCGGAAGAGAGCTCTACAAAAACGAAAGGCGACGAAAACAGTTATTAGCATATAACTTTCACAGGGAAATTAAGAAAATCAGTTGAAAAAATGTACTATGGTTAAATTATGAAAGTCTGGGAACTGAATACGAAACTTAATCTAAAATTTTACACACACACACACTTGAGCAGTCTGGGGTAATGGTAGACTTAAAAGGAGCTACTTTTAAATATTCTCACCGCTATTTACGTATAGTTATTCAGTAACAAATTGAACACTCCCCTGGTTACTGGCGTGTGTTTACCCTATAATCTGCCTTCATTTACCGTGCGCCAATAGCTTAGTTAGAATCTTTGACTGGTGTCATATCCGATTGCTTCCAGGCAGGATAGAAACTCCATCGAGATCTAACCTTATAACTGAGCTGTGATATAGCGAACCTAGACTGTCTGTGGATATATATATATATATATATAAACAGAGAAGCTACATTAGGAGACTGGGAAAGTGACAGAAGCCCATATACCAGGTCATTAATCTCTAGATAAATAACACACCAATTCTCGTTCTATCACCGAAGGTAAGCAACGTTGAGCCTGGTCAATACTTAGATGGCTGACTACTTGGCGATACCAGGTACTGTAAGCGTTTATTGACAGATGTGCGTTGTGGTGCAGTGAATGTCGGCTCGGAAAGAGAAATCGGTGCCCTTAAACAAATCCCACTGAAACATACTCCGTCGGAGAGGAAGTTGTCTCAACCCACCTAGGTTGCAAGCGGCTTTGACACATAAACCAGTTGTAGCTGTGATATTCGATAATACTTAAAAATTTACAATATTTATTCGGATCAAAAAACTATTTAACATGACATATTGAAAGAATTTCTTACAGTATACGTACAGGAAGAATCAGTTTAATCATTCCTTATCTTGTCAGTGGGAAACGTGAGAAAAACACGGCGGAATGAATTGCTTTGTTGAAGGTTTGGATCAGCCATACTTAAGGAAGGCAATGAACATGTTCTAAGATAATGAAAATACATCAGTTAAAACTTACATGATATTTCTTGCAACAATAGAAGGAAGGCAATTTTCTGATCAGATACTAATTGGAATTTATCGAACCCATCAGAATTATTATTAAAACTTTTTAAATAAGAGTGTCCTCAGCGGAGTTACCAGCTCAATAAATAATATCATTGGGATTGTCGCTTTTGAAAATACGAAAGATCTAAAAAAAATAGTGCCTGTTAGAAAGCCGCATTGATTCTAAAAGATCTATAAGAGCGGACATTCAAAACTGTATTGATTCCTGTTTTTTTGTTTTGTTTTTTAATAAAGATTGAAACAAATCAACCAATCGGTGCTTAAACTAACACCTTTCAGTGTACAAACCCTTGTTATATACTATAAGCACTATCCCGATCTTTGCCAATCTTATTTGAAATTTTACACACACCCATTCAGAAATAAACGTTTCTCTACGTTTTATGTTTCTCTAGGTCAGCGTCAACAGCTGAGCTAGAGAAACGTAAGCCATAACAAAACTATTTGAGGTGAGATCCATGTTATATGAAAAAACAGATTTATGCCGCAGAATATATAAAAGAAATGCACATCTATAAAAGTTTTAAACTTAAATGTATTTAACTATCCGATCAGAGTGGAGCAATATCAGTTGTCAGCAGATAACCTGCTCAGGACTTAATTGTTGTTCCGTCAAAGAAATCTATTTCAAACTCATATGTGTTGGCAAAGGTCAACTTAATAATGTGGAGCTCCAAAAATTCTGGAATGAACCACCCAAGAGCCAAGTCAAACGCTCCTGAACAGAAAAGTTACTGACGTAATATAGATCCTAAATTTTGGACCAGTAAATTTTTTAGATAAGGGTGAATATATAAAAAAAACTATGTTTTTGTTAAAGGCTTTTAGCCTCTACAAGAGAAAACAGAAAAATTAATATATTATTGTTTTAAATATACTACAGTTCTCAGATTTACCTCAACGCTTTAGGGTCTCACTATTTGTAAAATATGCTTAAATTTCGGTTAATCAGAATACAACTAAAGAGTAATAAATGAATTAAGTCCTCTTTCTCTCTCCGACTGTCATCTCTGTCGTACTTGTTGCCACCTCGGCCTAAAATGAAATGCTTCTGGTGAGAAAGTCTCCAGTTTTTCGTGCATGTGATCTAGATATTCATAATTAATGAATCTGCTCCATCTTTTCAAGATACCGAGTAAGAGGTGAATGATAAATTTCAATATTCTGCAGTAATATTCATATTTAAGTGAGTGATGACAACATCTAAATGTTAAGAAATATCACTTCGATATTCACATATTTTAACACTAACATTTTATAGCTGTGTGTTATTATTATTATTATTATTATTATCATTATTATTATTAATATTATTATTAAAATATATTTATGCGCTACTTTTGTATTTAAAAAATTTTAACAGTAAATATTTAACTGTGGAATGTACTTCTATTACTAAACATTACTTATATATATGTGTGTGTGTGTGAGAGAGAGAGACATACATACATACATATATTATCTGTCTATATATCTGAGATGTGGTATTGCAATTATTTAGACTATTAAAATTATTCGGACTGTTGTCATCCTCTTTGTTACGCTTGATGACCCCATAAGTTTACAACGGTCGAAACGTTGTGAATATTTCATCAATGATGAGGATAACAGTCCGAACCATGTAAATAATGCATAAATCACTTTAATGTACTAATGTATGTAAGTGAGTATTCTTCTCGGCATAAATGTGATCATGTAAACAGTATAAGTCCATAAGAAATAAAAGACAGGCAAAATCAACTGGCTAGCTTTATCTAAATATATCACCTTGTCAGATGATAATGTACATAATTAAATACCACGAAAGCCCCGTCTCTCTCTCTCTCATCACCATATATATATATATATATATATATATATATATATATATATATATATAATGAAAATTTTACTTATTTGTCCTTAATTACGGACTCATTACAGTCCGTTATTAAGATAATAGTTTCTAAAATTTGGTTTTTGCAATCAAATCTCTTTACGAGATAAGTGATAATATACTTTTAAATATTACTCCTAAGGCTCTATTTTTTGACATTGAATAATATAATTCTAAAGATAGTTTCCTTTAAAATTATTAATTTCGTAAACAAAAACCACTAATTGATTCTTTCTGATAGGGTTTTGAAAATATATATCCTGTCTGCGTGTATGTGTGTTTCATATTAAAACTTTTTAAATACTACCTCAAGCGAACTTTTAAGTTAAATACATAAATCAGTTTAATTTATTTATTAAATCAAATGATGTTATCAGAGTTGAAATTTACTCAAACATTCAAAAATCATTGCAGCTGATCTGTTTTATTCTAATAAATTTTGAAAATGTCGGTAAGTGCGTTGAAATGGATTCGGCCCGATTGACCACATAATTTCCATCTTTTTAAAGTTTGGTTATTTCTTCATGTTTTGTGATATGGTTTGGGCTGCAATGTCAACGTCTATTGCCAGTTTGTACGGTGTTGAATTTGTATCAGATATTATTGAGCTGGATAGCAAAACGCTAAATAATAATGTGACACTGGATTATAAATTACTGAGTCCAATTGTCTAATTTCCTGTTTAATTGTCATATTTGACCGTGAAACATTGGCATTATATTTTTTTAAATTAAAACTTTGTTTCTGGGCCGTTTTTAACTATTTTTCACCAAAATTATTTTACAGCAAAATAAGCAATTATATACTAATTTGAAAAAACAAAGTTATATTTCCCTATCTTTAGCATGCAGATCAGTCAGTCAGTTAAGTGCCATACGTGATACACGCTTGGGCGATTATGTCTCGAAAGAGACATAACTGACTGGGCAGAGGATTATCCCGCAGTAGGTTGCCATTGCTTTCTGCGGTAGACTGGTTGCCGACCAAGACTATAGAACCCAATCTGTCCTATTATTTACCCCATAACTGGAGGGAAGAGACGGATTAATACCTTTCCCAAGGTTATTTGCGCGAAAGTGAATGCAATGAATTCAACTGGAATTCGAACTCGGTTCCCCGATTTCTCATTCCGAGCCGACATCCACTGCGCCACAAACTCTTCCGAAAATACATTCTGCTTATTAGCGTTTTTCGCACAGTATTTGTATTAAATAATTCGAATTATCGATATTATATAGAATCTGTCTGCTCTAATTGTATGAATAAAGTTAGATTTATCTATTTTTGAAAATAATATCTGTAGACACATACAACCCAGTTAAAACAAACAACATTTATTTCTTAATAAATGATTTTATTCTTGGTGGTTTTCTAACAATTTGATCCCGAGAAATGTTCAGAGAAGATCTTCACGCCCAACAAATTCTTAATATTCTATTTCTATTGACATTTTTATTTTGCTGGAAAGTGTTTTAATAAGATTTCTCTTAGTTTGCGTTCTGCTAAATTTTCAATCGTTGTGGTGTGTCTTTTCTCCGGTCTAGAAAATTCATTTTAACATAGAAGTAGGGGATATCATAAAGACGCTAACACCAGTAAGATTTTGACAAGAATATATCTTTTTCACAGAAAAAATATTTTCGTTTTCTCGTGATACGGTGCTTATAATATCAAAAGCAAACACAAAAGATAACGTTGGAAAGTTCGTAAACACATTTTAAAACGTTAAATGAGACCAAAACAAATAATGGAACATTTGACAAAATATTATATATTTACACACTTCTTAAATATAATTTATAGTGTTCTTTAGGAACTGTGGCATAAAAATAAAGAAGTCTTGGAAACAAGCGATAAGACGCTTCCAAAATTGCGTACGTATGAGAAGATAACGAAAAAATGTTTTGTAATGATAACATGTACGTGAAAAATAAGTTAAGAGGAACAATGTATTGAGAAAAAGAGAATTAATAATAAAAAATCATGTCTAAAATTTCTGCTGCTACTATTGTTAATAATAAGAGCATTAATAATAACGTAATTACTTAAAGAGAAAATCGGATCTCCCAGCAGAAAAGCATATATAAACTAATATGGCGAATTCGTACGTTTTAAACGTTTAAAAAAACATGGGTAAATTTAAACTGATTTAAAACTAGCTTTGAATCCGATAATGAAATAAATAAAATAAATAGTAAACAAAAATGCATTAAAACAATAACCAAAATCGCATTTACAAAGAAGTTTCACTGTTGCAACACCCGCGCAATATTTCCGTTCGTACAATTTCATGCACAAGTGTATAAATCGCACATATAATCGCATATAATATAAGCGTGCTAAATAATATTTGCTGAAATTTATATCTGTGTGTATATCATTTAGATATTCTCGGATACATTTCAATAAAAACAACATTATTAATGAATTACCTCGAAAAAATATCTAAGAGCATATTCCCAAATCTTATTTTTCTAAACAAATAAATAGCCATAATTTTCAGAAAAAAATATTTTTAATACGCAAAAAAATTTTACCGCAATACTTAACATTGTTGTGCTTTCTTTCAAATGTAACATAAAAAAGGTTTTCATAAACAATCCTGGAAACCGAGTTTTCAGTTGTAAGAAACAATCAAGTTAGCTCATTATTGAAATCAAAGAAACGAATTAGAATTTAAATAAGAAGTTTTTAATGAATCATTTTTTTTGTTATATCTAAGTATTTTATAACTTTTAGCAATATAATCAATGATGCAAAATATTCTCTACTCGATACCTTGAAAAACCAATTAATAATTGATCATTGTAGCAAAATTTGGTCAACTGGGTCAGACCTAGATTTTTTAAAGCCCAGTTAGTATTACTATGTGGTGATTATTTTTTGCAATTAGGATGTTTGGGAATCAATGCCAACCTATTTTGTTTTTTGAAAGCAATCGTGGAATATTTTGTGTATAATAGTGTTTAAAATAATTATCTATTGCATGGCATGCATCTGATCTGAAGAATTTACCCCAAATCATAACAACTCGATATACTGTCTTTCTCATTATTTTTATTTTTTTTCTTTCATTTTTCTTTCGGTGTCTGAAGGTGCTTTAATAAAAGTGAAATACGCTTAGTAATTTGAACTTTACTTCATTCTATCGTTTTGTCGAATTCCGATTCATATATTTAACTCTGATATCTATTATACATACATATTGCGTTGGAGACGCTATTTCATATTTCTAAAATTGCATGTTGTTTGTTTCTTATTTTGACAACTGCACAGTATAATATAACGGTAACATCAGTTATTGTAAATCGCGTGAAGACAACAAAAGATAGAAACAGTGGTTTCGTTTACAAATGAAAAATATATACTGCGCATTATTTCCTTTCTTTTATATTGTCACAAGTGAAAAGGACTTAATTTCAGTGATTTTGCGGATGTGATTATGATAAAAACCGGTTACTTCTGTTTTCTGGTTAATATACTATTAACAAAATGCAGATTTGTTAAATATTCTCTTCCTTGCAAAACATACGTATGAAATAAAGCCGAGACTGAATACTAAGTTTTAATATAGTTGCTGATTCAAGGTAATACGTTTTCAGATTCGAGGTAATTCCATACTCAGAAGATTATATTTCAAAATTTGTTCTATTAAAATTCAACAAAAGTGACTCAATCTAGAGAATACCTGAATGAGGTGTGCAATATGAAAATACGAGTAGAAAAATGGCAGGCATAATGATTTATCCTAGAATTAGAGACGTTTAGATTATTTCGGTCGGGGAAACATCCTCATGGGAGTCTCTTCCACGACTGAGAGATTCTGATAAAGAAACTTTCGAAGCGGGGCCTCCTTTTTACCAAAGGAAGACAGAATAACGATAGGCTTACGACTATGAGCCTGTGTAGAAACAGGTTGTAATGTAGAACATAAAACTTCCACGAAAATGTTCAAGTAAACGATTTCCAACTCAGTCAATGACGGACAATGAAGATATAGTATTGATGCCCTATCTGGCATGAATTTACCATATACTGAATAGGATCGACGTTGCCTAACTTCGGTGTCGTATGGAAATAGGTATTTCAACGCTATATGACCGTAAACTACGTGATATATATAACAAAAGGATGTTAATATCACTGAACATAAATATCCATTTAAATAGGTAAGTAGGCATTTCTTCTTCTTTGTACCTTGACCTTTAAGGACGTAGGCGATCATGGCATTCCATGTCTTACTATCCCTTGTGGCTCTTAGCACGCGTTACATCACGCAACCCTGTTCTGCCATCCACCTGCTCCAGTCAGTCAAGTTCGTTACACGCTGTTTTTTCCATGTCTCTCCTTCCCTCTATCGGGCCTGTTAATATCAGATTCTTCAAGACCTTCCTCATTAGATGTCCCTTGAACTTTAGCTGTTTCTTCCTAATGCTCTGTAATAATTTACTTTTCGTTTCCATCCCTTCCAAAACCTCATCATTTCTCACATGCTATCCGCAGCATCCTTCTGTAGAACCACATTTCAGTTGCTTGAAGTTTTTCGTTCATCTTCAATGATATTGTTCAGCCTTCACTGCCAAATCTGAAGAACTGACACCACAATCCTTTTTTTTTTCATTGTTTTAATTTTTTGGAGACTTTTAATCGTCTCTTGCTCGTCAATTATTTTTACTTCTGATTTTTTTTTTAATCGTGTCACCCCAGGCAAGGCATTCCACTGCGACTATAGCGCAGGCGGGGGTTACATAGAGGGATTGGGTATAGGAAATATCAGAAGGAGGGTGATAGATGACTTAGGGTGTACATAGGGAGAGAGTTTGAGAGTTTTAACCATGTTCTAACCTCCTGAGTGATTATGCCTTGTGATCAGTTATCTGTTTGTTTTCGTCAAAAATATACCAAAGATTTCCATTAAAGATGTTCGGTCCTGAAAGCATTCCTAAAATTAAAAAAAAAACATACCGTCTTCCCTATATACAAAAAGCAATTTTTAAAACTGTATATTTGAGGTCTATCTACCTGGCTAGGGAAAGCAAGTCATGAAAAAGAAAGAGTTAGGTTATCAAGCCTCTAGATTACCAAGATCGGTAGGCGTAAATTATTTTGTTTTGTAAATAATATGAAATAAACAAACATTTTATATATATATATATATATATATATATATATATATATATATATATATATATATATATTATCCTGGACAAATTGTAAGGTTAATTTCGCAGGGATTGTAAGCGATGAGAACTCAACGTTAGAATTTCACAGAGAATTATAATGAAAATAAATTGGACGAATTTACAAATCCATCGGTGATAATTTATTTCGTAGATATTTAATAAATATCCAGCTCCTCAGACAAGAATGTTTCACAAAAATGCATGGGTTAAATTTATCCAGACGAATTGAATCGTAGTGGGGACAGGCTAGGAGGAAAACATTTTACCGATGGGAGAAAATGTTAGATATACTGTGTTAATCTTTAAGAGCGGATGTCACACCTAGAATGCCATATTTCTATCCCAGGCGATAAGATGACCTTGGATTGAACTTTCAGTTGGTTATTCTCAAATTCACGCCGGTAGATTTAAGGGCCGTGTTTTCACTAGAAAAATTAAATTGTTAGGTTTTTATATTTATTCCTACGGCAATAACAATATCTCTTATAAATAATTTTCTTTTTGGTTTTATGACAATAATGTTACTATCAGGTTTGATGACAAGGTTAAAGATGATTAAAAAAAGGAAAATCCTTAATTATTATTAGTCTTAATAAGACCAATAATAATACTTAATAAAAATTATTAAAAATAACAATAATAATTAACCAAAAAAATAAATTAAAAAATATAAAATCTTTAATGGGGTATACATGAGTATTATGTGAACACAATAAAGGGCCGTTTTAAGGGGCTTATTCTACATACTTATTGCATATAAATCTTTATTTGCCCACCTACTTGTTTATTACAAAGTAAATACACTGTAGGGGATTTGGTAAGTGCTTGGTTGATGTGCTTCCGTATTTTACAGGTATTGCTCTCGAGATTAGTTCCCCCACAAATACAACACAATGTTTTACAATCGCGCAAAAGAAATAGAATAAGTCACAACGAACATTAAACAACAAACAATTTAATATGTATAAAATAAAATTAGCATGTGGAAACAAATAAAATACAAGATGTGAAAAATTGCCTTTTGGAAAATAAAGTTTGGCAAGAAGTTAAATTTGTTTAAAGGTGTGTGTAAGTTTATATTAACGGAATCCGTAAATAAGTCGTTCTTACTTACATTAAGTTCATCTCGGGTGGCGACAGCGTGTCGCGTTGATGAAAGAAAGTTTGTCGGGTTTTTCCTTTCACGGCCATCTGTAGCTAGGTCATGAACTTTGGTGTGGAAGGATGACTTGGCCGGACAAAGTATCGGTTACATGCTGACTTAATGGCTAGCTTGGTGACTGACTTTTTTCTTCCTAACTGTGTGTTATTTATATACCATAATAGTGGATCAAAGAATCTTCCTAACATTTAGGTGTGAAGACATTTATTGACCAATCGGATTTGTATTTTACTATTTTGTTTTGGGGCCTAAATATTTTTTGTTAATTGATTTCGATCCTATTTTATTTGAATGTTCTTATTCTATGTTTTTAGCTGATTGGTTGAGAAATATAAAAATGTAATTTAAATTCTAATGCCGTTTTGATCCAAAATTTCTATAATGTTTTTATGTATTTTATTATTGCTTATTTTAATAGAAAAAATATGTATCCCATAACACACCCATATATATATTTAGATATAAAGTTTATTGTCATGAAACCAAGAAGATTATTATTTGTAAAATGAAGATATTATTATTATAATTATTGCCGAAGGAATTAATATGAAAAGCTGACAATTCAATTCTACTAGTGAAAATACGGCCCCTATATTTACTATCGGGTATTTGAGAATGGCCAACTGAAAGTTCAATCCAAGGTCATCTTATCGCCTGGGATAGAAATATGGCATTCTAAGTGTGACATCCGCGCTTAAAGATTAACACTATATCTAACCCAGTCTCTCATCGATAAAATGTTTTTCTTCTCAGCCTGTCCCCACCACGATTCCTTTTGTCTGGATAAACCTGACCCATTTATTTTTGTGAAAAATTTTGCTCTGAGCAGTTGGACATTTACTAAAAATTCACGAAATAAATTATCACCAATGGATTTGTAAATTCGTTCAATTTATTTTCATTATATATATATATATATATATATATATATATATATATATATATATATATATATGAGTGTTTGTGGAAGTAGTTTAAAATGCTTACATATTTTATGTTTTGGCTCATCAATCATTGTTGATTCATGCCTTATTTAGATTTTTTGAGATTTTATTTTCCATTATTTTTTTTCACTCGTTCACCTCATTCGTGCTACCATTAATGCAGGTCTGCAAGTTTTAATAATTCTTTCTTTTGTACATCGTATAGTCATCATTCATTTCTCTTTGCGAAAATCTTCTTAGCCAGTTTTTGTTTTTCTTCCTTTTTTACGTTTTTTTCTTCTCTTTCCATTAGAATTCTTTTTACTTTTTTCGATTTTTCCCTACTTCTAAGCTGCTACACTTTCTTTCAACAGAATCTTTTCACAATCTAACCTCGTTCTGACCGTCTAAGTTTCAATTTCCTTCGGCTGGTCACACTGTCTCCTTCGAGATTAAAGGCAGTCATAATCTATATCAGCCAAGAGAAATCTACGCAGACAACCTTAATGTATGCAATAAATTGCCTTTGACAGGGTGAAATTCATACTTAGATTATCCTAAATGAGATTTGAAAATATTTACAGCGTAATCGACACCCACGAATGTATCTCTTAAATTATAGTAGTATGCACAAGCCAAATATCTGATCTGATGGATGCAACTATATATATATATATATATAAATATATATATATATATACATACATACACACACGTAAGGGGGAGTATTTGGTATAATCTAACATGTAGATATGAATTTTATGCACACACACATATATATATATATAAATCAGATGTTTTTCAGTTTCTATATATATATATGTGTGTGTGTGTGTGTGTGTGTGTATGTGTCTTTATCATTAAACAGCTTAATATGAGGATGTATATGATAATATATAGTTGTGTACGCTAGAGTTATATGTATATTTTTACTTGGAGTGTATATATATATAAAACAAAAATACGTATACAAATATGATTATATGGATGATTGTTCTTTTTTTTTTTGGACTGAGAAATATGCCCGAAAGTCCCTAGTTTTTGAGTTATTAAAGTTTAAAATAGCTTGCGCTGTCTTGACATGAAGACCAGGTTATATATGTCATTTGTGACTAATCTCACTTTTGATATGTGTAGGAATTAGTTAACTGAGAATTGTCCTGTTTAACAATAGTAGATATGATATTGAATATTGCTGCGAGCGTGCATGTCTGTCTCTGATTGCGTTTCCTTACCAAAGGCAACCGAGTTAATCAAAACTATACATTTGTCTTTACCATTTAACCTAGTCTGCATAACAACATAGTCTAACTGAATTTTTGTAGCACACCACACACAAATATATATATATATATATATATATAAAAAGAGAGAGAGAGAGAGAGAAATGGAGTGAGGCTTTTTGAAGTAATGGGTAGCAGCATCGCTTGAAAAACTGGAGAGTATACTTCAGGAAAATGCAATTGAAAAGTTATGAAACCATCTCTCTCCACCCTTGCCAGCTATCTGTAAATAGATTGTTTTTTCATCCTATAGCCGAAAAGGAATACTGTGGACGCAAAAATTTGGGAGGACCAGTTTGGGAACTTGTCACACTATATGCACCAGTTCTTTGTGTTCCACTATAATTAAATATTTTGTGTGAGCAGACTGGATATTTGGTTCTGGGAAATTAGCTGTGGTGGCCTCATACCTAGAAAATGACGGGAAAGTCCTGAATGTGTGTGTGTGTGTGTGTAAAAATGTACACACACTATTTACACTGTTTTGATTATTGTCTTCATATGTTTGTCGTTTTCACAATATTTCAGGTTGTTGTATAAACTGAAACCAAGGATGACGATCTTCCTTACATCAACGACGAACAACTAAACAACGAGTTTATAAAAATATTAAAATAATTTTTTTTCTCTTCTGCGACAGTCGTGTACAGAAGGTTAGTCTAAGGAAATCACGCACATACGAGGTTGTTGAATAGCGGGAGTTGTCTTTCTTGCGTACACTTTGAGACCTCTGGCTGCTCTGAACTTCCCGAGAAAAACCTGATCTAATATAAGTTTAAATCCAATGAACACCTCCCAGTTGCATTCATCTTTGTCCAGGCCTATTTATTTATCATTTTTGCATTATTTACGCCTTTGGCTAGCTGATATTCATGTCATCACATTCCCGTCTTCCCATGGTTTATATTTTCCGATCTTGAACACGGCCACCTTAACGCAAACACACTTTTTATTTATCATTGCTTCTGGCCTATATATATTTTGCCGCTCACAAAAATACAATTATGTCCCTTAATCTCAGCACTATTTTTTGTTTTGCCAGTGGCCGCATTCCTCTTCCATTGTTTTATATTTGCTGACCTAGTAACCGCTCCTTCTGACAGAAATAATATTTTCGTTAATGCTTTTGAGCGAAATTATATTGTAGGTCAAATAATATATTACTAGGAGGTATACGTTCGAATTCAAAGTGAAATGTTTGTTTCGTCCACAGCGATAGACTATTCTAGTTCCACTTGTCATGCCTTTTCTGGATCTCTCAGTTGCAGTTTATCCTTTTATGAAGCAACTCTCCAAGTATTTGTCATCTTTGCTATGGCTAGATATTGAATCCACAACTCATCGGGTCAAGTCACTAGATTTCTTCACCCAAAGTTTTTTTCCATTTTTTCCTTTTGGAGAATTATAAACAGTTCAGTGCTAAATTTTAACACATACCACATGAAGAATACCTGAGCGTAAAACGGCAGGATCGTCGTGAATATGACATTAATGGTTGCCCAAATTATGTATATAGTTACAATATTTCACAATATTATATATATATATATATATATATATATATATAATGAGAGATGAAAAATTAAGACGACAGATTCCAGAGTTATGGAGAAAGAGAATAGCGAGGCAGTGTCGGCTCAGTTTATTCTATTTACTACTGGATATGTAAGCTCTTGTCAGGTGTTCGCTCTTTAATGGTGCATTATAACAATAGGAATAGTAACAAAAATAATAATGCTAATACTAGTAATTGTCATACTATATTTTAGTTCGTCTTGAAAAATCCACCAAGGACAAACTCGGAGGGGAATTATAAAAAACAAACACACGAAGTACATTCGCATACGTCAAATACTCGTAGGAAAGAAAAATAAAACAAAAAAGAAACCCTAACACTAAAGCGCTTACTTAGATTTATTCTATATATATATATATATATATATATATATATATATATATAAACTCTTTTATAATGAAGACCTTTGTGTGTGTGTGTGTTTATCCCTCGTGATACACTCAGTGTCGGGGTGGATCATTTGAGTTTTTATCTTATTATGTCTTAACATAAGATACTCAATATTAGGTACATCACTATATATATTACCGTCATTTTTGACGGCATCCCGATATAAATATTTTGCGTCATTTTTTATAGGACGAGCCCACTCATTTTAATTTATAAATATAAGGTCGAAATTCTACTAGCTTATTGGAGTAGTATGCAGTCATCTGCATGCATTTGATATATTTATAACATGTCCTTCCAGGACTTAAGCGAAATGAAATACCGCTAATTCATTATTTGAGAATTGCCATGTTTTTTTTTTTAAATATAGTGGAGTGGCTTCTCATTGTTTTTAACTTCAGAGATTTCCTTCACTTAGCCTGGTTGTTAATACTAAAATGTTTATTCTACCTTTCTGTTTAACCCACAGTTAGGAGGCAAGAGACCGATTCATGACTTATCAGCATTTATAAATTTCCTATTTTTAAGAGTCTTTGAAAATTATCCGTAAGTTTTAACATAGATTTCCAGTGACATTTTCCAAGCTGATAACCCTTATAATACCGCACCTGATTATGATATAAAATCTTTATATATTCTTGGCATATTTCTAATTTAGTACGTGCCAAATAGCTTAATAAAAATAAGAAGAATTAGTATTAATGTTATAAAAATAAAAAAGTATTAGGATCTTAAACAACAAATGACTGTTATATATTCGTGGTTCATAGTACAAACTTAATGCATATATTTGTATCATTTTTCTATTTTGCATATCATATTTAAATGAGAATAAATAATAGTCAAGGATTTGCATAACAGCGCTTGCTTTACGCAGTGTTTATCACACTAATTATTTTTTTATTTTCTATCACAGAAAATGAATTTATTATTTATCGCTAGAATATCTATTGTATTTTTCTGTGAATCTCTTCGACAAAAATGTTAAAGTCATTTTTCATAAAATTCATTTTCAGAAATTGTATTGAATGGAAATATATATATATATATAAATAATTGCTTTTTCCATTACTTATATTGATTTTAGTACTTTTAAGGATAGTGTATGCCAATGCAATATTCTTTATGTTCTAAGAGTCGATCATTTAGATTTAACCGATTCGGAATGTATTCAAAATTCTTTTAAATCATGGCGTATCACTTAGGTACAAATTGACAGCGTAAAATTAAATTGCAATTGCTTATCTCAAAAAAAAAAAGTAAACTTAATTGTATATGCAAAACTTTGCAGTCCGCGTGCCGTCATTAATGAAGGTAATCTGACACACGAAGTTAAAAATATAGAAAAAAACAATCGCTGTCTAAACTACCGCTTAAAGAATATAATTAGATCTACTATCGTTATATTGCAACTAAGGGAGCATTTCTAGAATATTCAAGACAGTATTTCCAGGACATATGACTTAATCTAATCAAAATTTAGCTATGGCAAGGCTTGCATTAAAAATTATTTGAAATTATTTCTGCCAACCAGAAAATTGAAAAATTACAATAATCATTTATTCGTTTTTCTCCGTAACTTGCTTACAGGAAACCCGGAGATGAACGATTCTTGCTCAGTAACCTGGAACACATAGATAAGGAAAGTAACTTGCCTATATATATTAATGAAAAAAAAAAGGCTTACGACAAAGATGTAACATATTTCTAAAGGTTCTGATTTATAACCGCATTAAAAATGAGAATGACGAAAATAAATATTGGCGCATTAACAGCTAAATTCGTTTTTCTAACAGAAAATTAAAAATATTCAGAAATATTAATGTATAAGTTCGTTTTGGTGTTCACCTTTTCTGTGTATGTTGATAAATGAAACATTACCTAACCTAGTGGTGCAAATATATTTTATACATGGAATATTTATTTTCCAATATAATCTTTTTTTTCAATTAGATTAATGCTGTGGTTAATATAAAGCAGATAGAACAGGCATTGTAAAACAAATCGTTCAATATTATATGAATAGACATTGATCCTTTAAGTATTCCATACCACCTCGAAAATGAATCAGCTAATGGCAGACAGCGATCATGGTTCCTTCCCAAAGTTAATGTACTGATGACGAGTTGATGCTATGCGGACGACTATCAGAATTTACAGTTGGAATGACAATGATATTAAACAAAAAATGAACATTTACAAACAAGTATTCAAAGAAATATAAATAAAAGTTCCATTTATGGAAGTGTTTATTTAAAATTGAATTGAATGCAGTAATGGAACCTACTCCGATCATCGTAAAATTCCATGTGGAATTAGTAAATACAAAAACTTCAAACTCTCAAAACAATTTCAGTATAAGAAGTAAATGAATGCAATAACATGCAATCGAGATATGTTTGGCAAACACCGAAAATTGCTACAAAACCAAAACAAAATATTATTCAAAACTAGTCAAACAAATCTGGAATTGCCACGTTAATAGAGTTTTTATGGGGAGGTGATACACGAAATTAAACCAGTTCATATATTTGTCTTTATTCCCGAGATGAGGTATTGTAATTACTTACCTTGCATGGATTGTTATCCTCATCTTTGTTGCCATATTTACGACGTTTTAGTCGATGTTTGCCCGGCATTCTTCAGGTGACCGTGAATATGAACTGGACTTTTTATTTTGGTTACTGGAGTAGATGGTTCCCGTTCCATTAATCATGATCCATCTGTCCTCAATGACAAATGACGCTATGGGTGAAAGCTTAGGTTGTATCCAGTAATTTGGCCCAAACTGTGGTGAGATCAGTCCCTAGCTACAGATCTGATGAAGAAAAAACTTACAAAGTTGAGCTAAATGCAGATAACTGTGACACATGGGACGAGAACAATCTACCCCAATGATTGCAATAAAGGATTCAGTTCAAAATTTCAATAACCTGAAGAACGTCGGAGTGTATGACCACCAAAATGTCGAGAATATGGCATCAAAGATGAAGAAAACATTTAGAAAAAATTTAAATACATGTAAACCGTGTGCTGTGTACATAGCTTTCTATTATAAATGACTAAAAATGTCATTGAGCGACCAAAAGATGCGGATTGGCCCTACAGAATCACAAACAAAGAAACCTATAAGAGAACAGAAACTTCATAATTTGAAGATTTCAAGCATCAACAGCATGGATAAGACATGGATCTCAAGAGAAAACAATGACATAATTTAGATGCTGATTCCTAACAATAATTAAATAAAAATTAAGATTGAGTGTCTTGTTGGGATTAAGCACTTTTTAGAAATTTTAACTAATGTTCCTTATATGGCATGCTTCCCATCAGATGATTGAATTATTCTGACTTGTCCTTGAGCACTTTCTTACACGAAAATCAAATTTCTTTCACGTCAAATCTTTTATCCCCTCCTCTTTCGGAGTATTTATGGCTATTTTGACACCTTATCCTAACTTTGGTTATCGAACTTCATCAGATGGCACGGTACCAACTCTCAAATATATATATATATATGTGCGTGTGTGTGTGTAAAAAATTGGAATTTCTTAAAAAGAGAGAGGATAATCCTAAAAGTTATCTAATTAATATAGCCTATTAACTACTTTGGATGTGCATTGTGGTCCAGTGGATATCGGCTCGGAACAAGAAACCATGTAGCCGAGTTCGAATTCCACTTGAATCCATTTTATTCACTTTCGCGCAAATACCTTTGGAAAGGTATTAATCCGTCTCTTCCTTCCAGTTATGGGTTAAAAAGCAGGACAGATTGTGTTCTATAGCTTTGGTCGGCAACCAGTCTACCGCAGAAAGCAATGGCAACCTACTGCGGGATAATATTCTGTCAGTCATATCTCTTTCGAGACATGATCGCCAAGCATGTATCACGTATGGCACTTAACCGACTGATTAACTACTTTAAAAAATTCAACAAATATTATCCAATGCAATGAAAAAGATACAAAAGAAACTTAAACTGTTAAAAATCCAGAATTAATTTCGACAAGCGTAATAATAACAGAGTGCTTTGTCAAACCCGAAATATCAAATGTTACATTTAATTCAGAATATTCAAAAATAGCATTTACTCAGAGAGGAAATAATGTTAGCTGAATTGTTAAAGTAGTTTACAGTTAAACATTGCAACATAAGATACAGGAAGTGTTCCAAAAATAAAGAATACATACACCAAATCATACATACATAACAAATCTTCAAGGAAAAATAAATAAAAACACAAAACAATAGAATACCTGTGATTATAAACAAATAAGCACACACAGGTTTATAACAAAAGGCCATATAAACCCACAACAATATACATAGAATAATAACACAAAACTAACAGTAACCAAACTGAAGAGAAATATAAAAAATTGTAAAAACAAAATGAAGCAAACGAGTCAATATAAAATACTTCCAGTCCCAATTAATAAGAATCACAAAATTTTTAACATTTTAGAAATAATAATTAAAGATATATAAGAAAAATATTATACAAAAATTATATATATATATATATATATATATATATATATATATAAAAGCAAGGACAAAATCCATGTTAACTTATGTGTAAAAATCCTTCGTTTTTTAATTATTTTATATATATATATATATATATATATATATATAAACAAGGAATGTTTGTTAGTAACTGAGGACTTTTCGTTCAACATCTTATAAAGAGAAAGAACATTAACGACGATCATGAAGAGCAAAAAAAATAGGAAGCAATAGAATAAGTACACATATAAATATATATACTTGTAACTAGGGGAGGGTAATTCACATGTAAATAATTAGCGAAGAACAATTAAATTAAAATATCCTCTAACAAATTCTGAGATTTTACAAAATTGTTTCTGCCGGCAGAAAGAATCTTTCCGTATCCCTTAGAGACCGATTCCAAAATATTTAAATGATTATTGGAACCAGCTCTATGTATAATTTTTAACCACTGTTTCTTATAAGACTTGGCACAGGCTATATTTTCTACTACATGTTGAACAATAGCCGATTCGATATTTATAGAGGGAAGGCAGCACATGTTAACTATTTTACTATTTTGCCCAGTCTTTTTTTTAGAAGGCACATGTTGATTGACCCTCGTTTCAAAATGTAAGTTAGTATAACCACATAACTAGCAGCACTCTGGCAATTAAATTCATATAACAATTTCTTAATTGATGTAGGGCAAATCATCCTTAAGAAACGACGGACACGCAGACCTCGCCGGAAAATTACAGCGCACTGCAACAGACAAAAAAAACGACTAATTAATCTGCTTAACTATACTTTGCCCCTTATCCCCAATCAGAAGAACCTTCAAATAAACCGGGCACTTCTAAGGCTTCAGGACATAAGGAGAAGGTAATTCATTAGTCTTCTTATTAATAATAGACTCTGAACTGGAGAATATCAGGGATATTTTCATTGTGTAATGCCTATCCAGAAGCCCTTATTAATTATATCTAGTAGGAGAACAAATTTTGTGCACCCTGTGTACCATGGTTTTAATAAGACTAATTATTCTTGATGTAGGTGCAAACGCACACCAGTTAACGTACAGGCCAGTAAAGGTGGGTTTGCAATAGATATGAGAATTTTTACAATTTCTGACTTAATTTTGAAATCTAAACATAGATGGAGATAAAGTGAAAATAAAATTATTACCAAAATTACATAGGAAATCGTAAAAGGAGCACCCAACACAATATCAATAGAATTGATTTCGAGAAAAATTATATCACAATATCAATAGAATTGTTTCGAGAAAAATTATCGATAATCAGTTGTATAAACCAAAGTACAATATTTAAAAATAATGAAATAATAGGACACTGTTGACATTCGAACAAATATCTACTTTGTTGTGCAAATACAAACAAAAACACTTAAATATAACAAAAACCTCAAACTTAAAACTATCACATATAATTTTACAAACAATTTATTAAGACAAATAATTACAAAAAACAAAAGATAATTTAACAACTACAAACCGGAAAAAAAATTAAATATAGTTCACTAACATAATCACACACAAGTACACAAACAGTTAACTATGATTTAAAATCTTTTAAGTCCCATATACTAGCACTGTAAGAAAACGTTCTACACAATATAATAAACTTATTTCAACCAAAATGAAAAGATGAAACAAAATATAAAGCCGTTAAGCAGACACCAATTCACGCGCACTGAAAAGAATTTAACACGATAAAAAGCCAAAAAACTTAATCAACCAGCTGCAAATGATACAACAAAGCAATCAAATGCAATTAACTATCTGCTGAACCACTTACATGCAAAAATATTAAATTAGACCAAGCTCTATATAAATCGAATAAAACCAGGACACAATAGAAAATTGAAAAATCTTTGAAGAGTGAGGTCATCATAGTGGTGCCTTCACGAAATTTCAAAGTCGGTATGTCTTTGCTCAATTAAGTGACAAACTTCTGCATCTCAATATTGTTAACCTTCTATCCCTATATCTAGCCATTTTACGAAAACAAAACCTGCTGGCTAAAATCCTTTTTATCAATAAACCACTGTAAACATACAGTCTTAGCACTAAGCACTATCAAAACTCAGCACATAAATACACATACATGTGAAGGGAAATATGATCCACGTATGGTGAAGTATAGATTGAGTAGTATTTGCTCATTTTCTCAATATACTTCATTTCAATATTCAACTCCTCTGAACCTAACAATGGCGGCCTGCGTTGTCACACAAAAATTAACATCATCTATGAAATTGTCCCTACGAAATGGTTGCTAATTTTTTTAAAAATGCTTCTGGTTCTATTTACATTATCAGAAAAGAAAACTGTCCTTTTCTTTTACTTAAATAATTCAAGCGGATCTCTGTGGAAGTTTACGTATTTTTACTTTCCATAGTTTATGTAGAAATTTATCAGTACCCAGTTATTTTGCATTGAACGATTACATACATGTATTATTATTTTTTTAACCTTGGCAGTATCAAGCAGGTAGTGGGTTTAGAAAATTATGTTAAAATTAGTAGCGTATTTAGAGTTTCATTCATAAGTGTGAGCTGAGTTTCAATGAATTTTAACAGACAAATACCAAAGTACATTAGTAAACGATCAGAATCTCTCAACAAAGAGCATGGGGTTCATACATGAATAGGTAAACATTAAAGATATTTAAAGAAATCAAACCAAAACTGCAGATGTAACATGACAATTTTTTTTTTCATAATATTCTTTTAGATGTTTCCTTGGTTTTGCGTTTAACTTACATACCTGTGTAATTTCATAATGCTTTTCCTTAATTTTTGCTTCTTCTATAGTTCTTTCTGATTGATTGCCTGTTACGTTTTATTTTCTTTAATCAGGGCACGCTTTCTTATGCCAATAACTTTTCTTTCTTAAATTTATTTACCTGACTTTTTTTTAAAAATGTAGTTTTATTTTTTTTATCTCTATTAATAATTTCGTGATTTTCCGTTTTCTTTTAACTACAATTGTTTGTTTTTGGGATTTTATTTTTCCCGTCAATAAGTTTCGTATTTGGCGTAAACTCATATTACGTTATCTTATTTAATTGCTAAATTTATTTCATTTTTTTTCTTTATTGTTTCTCTTTATGCCTGTATCTTTCTCTTTTTGCTTTTCTTATTAATTTTTCTTATCGTAATGCATATTTTAATTTCCATTTAAATGTATATGTTGCCTTTTACGAAGTTTATAATTTCATAATAATTTGATCACGGACCTTTGCACCATTTTCTTTCTCCTTCCTTCCCGGTACGTGTTCACAGTATTCTTCACCTTGTGTTACGCAATTCAATGATAACACATAATATATTTCTGCATTTTTCTTTTTCATAATGTAAGCATATATAATCTGAATAATATTCTATATGCAACATTTTATCTTCAGTTTTTCACAATCGGACGATTGTCGCCTTTCCTCTGTTTACCTTATCTCTTTATTCACGCAAGTTCCACATGATACAAAGGACAAAGTTAAACAAAACATGAGAAAATATATCCAATAAAGAATATTCGATTATATTTTCTTGACAAAAAAAAAACGAATTAAATAAATATCACCTATTCTTGAAGGTAAATATCATGACGAATTTAAATCGACAACTACATAATGTGAATATACTGATGCTTGAAATGCATGAATAATATTAGCATATTTAACAGAACATATTGTCATTTAACAAGTAAACTTTAATGTGACGACTTGGAAGTAATTACAGGTAATAATATCCTGAGAGAAAATCAGGAAGCATTCATGATTTAAGAAAATACATCAGATGTTTTTTTTTTATTTTTTATGCTGGAAAATATATTCAAATATACTATTCAATTTAAAAATATACCAATGATGTGGAAGACTTAAAATCAACAAATAACTTCTATAAATGAAAAATAGATATATTAAATGTCGTTCTGACATAAACAAAATTCTGGTGACTGGTCAATCAGCCTCTTTTCACCATATGTTGATTTATCTTCGCCTTTAAATCAAAAGATATATTGAATTATATTCAATTGAGATTACGAGTTTAAAATATAGCAGATAATTTACATATGAAGTAAGACAATATTTTTCTTTGTTTTTGTTTTTAAAAAACATTCCTTCACATATGAATTAATCGTACCTTTTATTTAAAATGGATACGTTTCATAACCCGAATCATGTACATCAATTCGAAGGATAACTGCATTATGTACTGGTAATCCTGACAAAAATATTGCTATTAGAAAGACAATAACGCAGATATATAAACACTTGTGAAAACGAAGATTAATGTAAATTTGAGATCTGAAAAATATATTAATTCTTCATTTATAGAAGTTATTCATTGATTTTACGTGGGATACATAGTGGATGAGAGCTGCTCTTTATGTAGAAACAAGATGGAAGACATTTAGGCCTTGTAAAGGAAGCTAACGTAATCATGCCCGGATGAAAACGAAAGTGCGGCATCTAAAACTTCATATAAGATATTTTAAGTTAAACAGTTTTACTTACCATTTGGGACGCCTTTATCTAAAAAAAAAAAACAAAAAAAAAAAACAAAAAAAACGAAAAACATTTATTTGCTATATAAATATGATCAGGATTACGACCAGAAGTGCAATATATGACTATTGTCAGATTATCCTAGGCATACAAATATTTATCAGAATTTGGTGTCCACAACCGGGTTTCACATTAAATTCATGAGTCTCACTCTCTATGAAGTAGAATTATACACCAGTATATATGTTAATAATTCAGCACCATGAGGAAAATTACAGCTAAAGATAAAAGAATCACTCTTGTTAGTTTTGTATTCATAAGTGTCTGAAAATTAAGCAACATTTATTAAAAATGATTATTTGTTATAATTTAGATGCACGTGATATATTTAATTTTTCTGTTACATAAATTCCAAGTTTTGTCTTGTATTTTAATTCTTTACTCAACACAGAAAGTTAAAAGCCGAAAGTTTTCTACGCATATTTTATATTTTTATATAATTGATATATATCATTCGAGAAGGGTTCCTTTTGTCTACTAATACAATTTTTACTTGTAAAATAAAAAAGGTTATGCATTAATATATAATGTAAACAATAAAATCAGCAACGTGTCTCTAGCATATCATTTCAAACCTCATTCAAATATGAATTTCTTTTCATAAGTTCCTTTATAAATAGTCACTCTACTAGTTACGGTTTGATCTATGATTGGTTTATTTGTCGTACTTATTTAATTTATGAACTTATCTTCAGATATATTTCTACCAAGTAGGCTGAAGGAAAGCAAAAAAAAAAATACTACTTTCTAAAACATTTTTCCTTACGCACACACATGTGAGAGAGATGATCACACATTCGGTGAAAAGAAGCAGATTACAGCAAGAAAAATGGTGCAATAGTTATCGACACGGAACAATAAATCGGAAAGCCAAGTTCGAATTCCAGTTGAATTCCTTGCATTCACTTCCGCACAAATTCCCTTGGTAAAAGAATTAATCCGTTTCTTCCCTCCAGTTATGGGGTAAATCGTAGGACATATTAGGTTATATAGCTATGGCTGGCAACCAGTCTACCGCAGAAAGTATTTGCTTTTTAATGCGGGGTAATCTTCTGCGCAGTCAGTCATGTCCCTTTCGAGACATGATTGCCCAAAGCGTGTATCACGCATGACACTTAATTGATTATATATATATATATATATATATATATATATATATATATAAACAAGCTTTTCAGAGATATGTAAAGTCAGATATGTTAGATTAAAAACTGCTTCATCCCTCTATTATATATATATATATATAGTAGAAGTAGTACAAATTTATGAGTGACAGTCCACTGTTTGTAGTGATTTTATTTTATTAAAATGCTCGATTATTAGTAGAACATTATATATGGCAATATTTTAAGTTTGAAATATAAACATAGTTTAAAGTAACGCATAGGACGCAATGTTTCTGTACTATCTTATTAGCACCTCCTCAGGCAGTTAGGTATTTTTATAATTAGAAGCTTAGAAAACAACAATTTCTTAGCAAACCCAGACAATTGAGGTTTGGAGATATATCTCAGCTAAACGATAAGATCAGGTCATTATAGAAGAAATTTGGTTGTAATAGTAAAGGGAAACTTAAAATGAGATAAGACCCAGGCATTTTTCATGCGAGTAATAAATTGAATTGCGATATATGTTGCAAATTTGAAAAATCATCGTGTGTCATTAAGATAATCCAGTAAGTGTTTCGTAAAGTTATTATTTAACTCAAATTTGTGGACAAGAGATAGAGACATGGAAGGTTTTATTTTTGCTTTTTAAAAATGCATTGCACGTCAAACATATGTAGACGACTCAGTGGTTAAACTATCGGTTAAGCCAAAAAATATAATCAAATGGCGGATAGATTGTAGAAGTCTATATTATATCATATAAAAATTAACTATATTTTAGGGTAAAAAGTTAATTGTATTTTTTGAAAAAATAACTATATTTTAAAATAAATTTTAATTTTTTAACTACATATTTTAAAATAAAAATTATATTTTGACTATGTTTAATATTTAAACTTTTAATATTTTAACTGTATTATTGAATTTAAAATTTAAACTATATGATTAGTATATTTTAAAATTTAAAATAAATTTCATATTTTAACTATATTTTGTAAAATATTAACTATATTTTAAGGTTTGTTTTAAACGATGATGACAAATAGAAATTACTCGCTACGTTTATTGAGTAAAATTAGTTTTGGGAATTTGATAATTTGTAATTTTTCTTGTAAACGTATAAAACATGGTTCATGTAAAAATTTACAAGTTCTGTTTTTTTTTAATATTTTCCATTTAACGGTGAGAATTTTATTGAAATCTTTTACTTGTCATTAATACGTAGTAAGTCATGCACTATTGCTGTAAGCTTTATTATTAAAGATAAATTGTGACAGTAATGACGGGTCATAATAGTATTCTTGAGATTATTAGTTTTTTTTAGGATGTTGGTGATTGTTTAGGTTATTATATCATGTTTAAAATTACATGTATATGTTTTTTGATAATTTTTTTAATGTTATCATTACTGCTATAGCTTAATTTTAGTATGTTTTAAAAAATTTGCTAAGAGGGTTATTTTTAGGGAAACGTTTTTCAATTAATTTTAAGAGTTTATACGCTAACTTAGTACTTGTTTGGTTTAATGGGGGAGGTGCAAAATCATAGTTCTCTTTCTATTTTATTATTGTTATTAATATGTGCATTGTATTTCAGGTGTGGGCATCTATAGCCGTTGTTTTTTAAATGCTGTGTCATAGAATTCTCTCTCTCTCTCTCTCTATATATATATATACATATATTGTATTTAAATTTTTTAAATGGTCAATTTAGTCTTTCAATAATATCATTTGCTTTACTGATATATTGAGACCGTTTAAAGTAACTATGATCTAAACTACAATTATCTATATCATTATGAATCCTTAAAACAGCTTATTTTATCTGTCCTTGGTATTTTACTTTTCTTTTTTTATGTATTACTATTTTTATGTTATTTAAAAATGTTCTTATTTATGCACCCCCGCAAAATATATGTCTTTTTTCGTTCTCCCCTTTTATCTTATTGGTAGATTATAAATTAAATAATTTAAACCAAACAATAGTCAAACCATATTATTTGAAACGGGAAAAAATTGGAAAAATGTTTGGCAACATTATACCAGTTTATCTATTTTCTGTTTTTTTTTTGTTTTGTTTATCTGTCCCTTTCTTTCCACTCTCCTTGGCTAACAATTGTCACGACTGCTTATCCGACGTACTCTTTGTCTTTTTCCCATTTTGTATTTGTTTTCTATTGTCTCTTTTTTTCTTTTCCAGTTTGTCTTTTTCCTACTTCCGTTCTTGTGAAACGCTGCTTTTTTATTTATATGCACATTTGTAATGTTTAAACGTCCTTTTCAATGATCTAGTTTGAATTTATTCCACCATCTGTTTTCCCTCTCCAATGTAGCAACGGCTGGATATCTATCTTCCAAGATATTCTATACTCATTTTTTAGACCCTTCGCACTGTTCCTCCTTTTTTTTGTTTCTTTCTTTTTAAGTGCAATTCTGGTGTATTTAATTCTTTTTGAATTCGCTAATGAAGCGAATTTACTTCACTTAAATGATAATATGATTTTTCGAATATATATATATATATATATATATATATATATATATATATATATTATAACTGTATAAGGAAGGCGTTTCTCGAAATTCTTTGATGGTAAGATCAGATTCTTATTCAAAAAGGTCCAGTATCAGGATGCCGTTAGGCGTCAGTTAATAAATAGTGAAGTAATTATTGGTTTTTGTTATATTTGTAAAACGGGATTCACGCTTTGTCAATTTTGGCCATAAGCGGTAATGGTGTATGCACAGTTGGAAGAACGCAGCAGGAGTTACGGAAGCCTGTAATATGATGCAATGACCTTGTAACGCAGAAGTAGATGCATTGTCCTTGCAACGTTGGAGGTGTTGGCACCTTGTAGAAAATTGGAAATTTTTATAGCATACTGTAATATAACAATCTGGCCCCACCCGAGGAAGTGATGCAAGCGATGGTGTTTTCCGTCGGTGAAGGGGGCGGCGAAGCGACAAGACAGGTGTTTGTGAAATACATCCTGTCGAGGCCGGAGCGGATGTCATTTTGACCTTATTTCCGACAGCGGCGGAAATGGCTACAGAGGCAAACAGATCAGTTGCCTCTTAGAATTATGTGGGCGTGCGTGGGCGAGGCAAAAACCGGAAGGAAAGTCCCGGTTCTAGAGGACTATATAAAGACCTCAACACACGGATTCGCCAGTAGCAGAGAGCGGCCGGTGGAAGCAGAGAGAGACAACACAGGCAGACTACACTCCCGTCAGCCATTCTATATGCGCCCTCACCCTCCCGTTCTCTATTCCACACAGTTCGTCGTCATTAATAAAAATATAACCTTATATTTTTATATATGCGTGTTTGTTGTTTTGTCGTCATACGGCGATATATAACAATACGTTGAGGTAGTAACAATAAAGACCCGATTTTTTAAAAAATACAACTATCCCAAAAAGCAACATTTTTCATAATTTTTTGCTAAAACTTGTGTGTCAATTGGAATTTTTGTTTGCATATCAAGGTATCAGATTATTCGATATTTGTTCAGTTTGATGGTAGAGTCTTGGAGAAATGCATAAATGTAGCTAAAAGACAGCACAAGATTATGTTGTTGATTTTTGCTAATTCCTGTACATTGATTCAAAAAATTATGTGCACAACAAAGTTTCTGAGCTTGATCTACAAAATACTCGATTATTTTTTAAATCATATCACCCCTAGCAAGGTGGTAACGCCACTGACATGCAGGGGGCTACTTAAGAGAAAAAAGATTTGAAAAGAGAAAGCCGGAATCCATATCCTAAACAGGAAACAAGGGATGAGCCTCTTCGCCCATTTAATAGACGTGGGTGGAGTGTAAACCGGGCGATAGTTTAGTCTGAATTCGCTTCATGCATCTTGAAGGAAAAGAGTTCGTAAATTCTAAGCGATTTGGTGATTACTGCCGTACCCTAAAAAACTATTTAAAAATATTTTGCGTACATGAAAGGTGTATGTCACGATCGAAGTGACCAAATTTTGGTTGAAATCGGACCAAAGGTTTCTGAGAAGTATGTTTCGCAAGTTTGGCGACGCACAGACATATATATATATATATATATATATATATTCGCACATATATATGTGTGTGTGTGTGTGTGTGTGTGTTTGCCTTACCACTAGAGTAAAGAATATTTCATGTCAGACAAGTCTCAGTTTAAGCCATAATTTGTTCCTTTTCTTTCATTAATTCTAGATTGCAATCGTTTAATTGTGAAAACTGACTTTCCACTGAAGTAAGAGCATCAATTAAAAAATACTGTTTAATCGGTTAATATTCAAATGTTTTGGTTAAAGCCAGTTTCATAAATTTTCGTATAATTTCGGAATATTGTTTTCAGTTGCGTTTGTTTATATTATGGTACAGTCCAAGTAGTTATAAATTGTTCTATAAAAGAAATCAGGAGAATATCTATTTAAATTTAAAACTGAGCCTTGTTAGTCATGAAATCTTCTGCAATCTATGGTTAAAACATGTCACATTTAATGACTGCATTTGCCTCGTATTGCGAGTATAATGTTTCGATTTCTGCCAGAAGGTAGATATTTTCCAAATAAGATTTCTGGAATATTTTAGGCTGTGGAAATTATAAAAAAACGACTATTCACTCAAACAAGAATAACCATAAAAATATTCGAACAAATAAAATATTGAAAATATTAATAGTTATATAACCTCATTCTTGGTGTCTAATTTTTTTTCTTCGTTTGAGTCCAATAAAGCACGCAAAGGTGCTTGTATCCTAGTCATCGTCATAATGAAATCTAAACTTGAGCTCACTTTTCTCCTCTCCAAACTCTCACTATTGCTTCACTGCTTCTTATTTTTGAAGCCTTCTACGTGATTCTTGTTTTACATTCTCTGATTAAAGCCATTACTGAATACACATACCAGGTTCTTGCTAACGACGGTGAACTCTTAGGTATTTCTATATATTTCAAAATGTTTTACAGGGTTTGGCTTACTGGCCTTCTGCACAAGCTACAGGGCTTTTCCTTTCTTGACACTTGTTTTATGGGTTCTGACCGTTCCAATGAAATGAAGGTTATTTTTAATGGTTAAGCTTCCAGATATTTCATCCGAACTCGGGCGGCTTTCATGTCTCTCCTAGGTCTTGCGCTTTTTTTGACTTTCATAAATTGTCTTCCCAAGTCGACATCTATGCAGATTACACTAACATTTGTTACCGTCGTATGAAGAAATCTATCAAGGCTGACAAAGTAAACCCTGCTGCTTCTATTAAAAGAAGCTTCTATCTGTGACAATCGATTCTGATTAGCAGCTGGCCTTCAATCACTTTCTCACCAACCTGATGTGGCTTTCCTCTTTTGTTCTACAAATATTTTCATGGCTTTCGCTCTGACGAGCTTCTATCCTTAGTAACTCGACCAAGTGAATTTACTTGTGCTACTAGATTTACAACATCTCACACTTTTGCCGTCAAAATAGTCAAATATCTACGCCACTTTTACTGCAATTTTTTCTTTTGTCGCACTTCCGGTCTGTGAACTCTCTTTCGTATACTTGCTTCTCTGATATCTAAAATCTCTAAATTTTTAAATTCAACGTCGATTAACATCTTCTACATCAATAAATTCAATGCATATTTTCTCCTTTATTCGGTATTCCCTTTTCTCTCACAGTAACCACTTGCACACCATTTTCAATCCTGCAATTTGTAAAGGGGAAATGATATATATATATATATATATATATATATTAGATAAATGCGTTTATGTATCTGTAAATTCAGATCGCATTTAGTGGAGATATCTATTTCAATATGTCTGTTCGAGACATGTATTGTCAACCATAGAAAGAATAAAAATTATTGTACTGGCGGCAAGGTTTGTAAAAGAATCGGTGAGGAATGTTGGCTAAGATAACGTCAAGCAGATGTGAATCGTATTAGTTGTGGTGGATTGACTATTGGGTCAGAGGTTGTAAGTAGGAAAAAAGTTCGGATTTACAAAATGTAAATTCTAATCGATGCAAGAGGCAAAACATATAATGAATGAAGGGAGGAAAATGATAATTATTGAAATTTAAATTTCACAAATTATCTTTTATTCTTACTATGTTTTGCTTCTTACATAGATTAAAATTTGAAGATTTTTTTTTACATACAACCTCTGACCCAACGTCAATCTCCCTGCCTTCCACAACCAAAAGAAAATTACTACTACCATTCTGCCCTGCTTGAAACTATCGTAACCAACATTCCTCACTCATTTTTTTCTTAATCCATGCTTATGGTACAAGAATGTTTCTTCATTCTTTGGTCGACAGGGGATGACAATGCATGTCTAAAACTGACATGTTAAATTAGCTATCCTCCCTAAATAGGATCCGAATGTACAGATAAATAAATGAATATCTGCTCTGTAAATTAAATTTACATTGAATATTCAAAATGATCCAACAGACACCCAAACAATATTACTATGATACTCTCGAATAATTTAAGTATCTTATCTTGTATTTCTACTAATATATATATATATAGAGAGAGAGAGAGAGAGAGTGTGAGTGAGAAGACTGTACATGACATTTCTTGGAAACAAATGGTTTACAATTATGAATCAACCCCTCTTATACTGTTTGCCATAATTAATCTATAATCTTGGATTAATATCACTTATTTTCATGATTAAAAGCGTATATCAAACAAAGAATATATAGAATTACAATTAATGCAAGGTGCCAAGATGTGATACTTATATATAATGTTGAATATTGGTGATCTGTTGTCAGAGGCTACCGATGTTATCTAATGCCAAACTGACGTCGGTTTGTTGAATAATCTCATCCTTTAAAAGAATATTCACATAATAATGCGACCCAACCAAAAGATTAAAAAATGCCACTGTGAATTTCTACAAAAGTATTTATGAAAATAAACAATAATCTTTAAAATATTTTTATTATAACATCGACATCCTGTAACAAATATGGGCATGATATTTTTCCATAATACCATCGAGTGATCTTCATACGAACTTTTTACTTAATGAACACTATCACGGAATTCTGGCGGAGGCTAATGTGGCATTAAATAAAATATATAATTGGAACATGATTCAAATTGACTAACTTGACAATATTTATTATGAAGATAAGAGTAATTAGAATCTTTCAAATTGAAAGATGTAAAAGGGAGGTTTGTGGATGTATTGAACGTAGTTACGAGTTAATATCATTTAGAAAAGCAACAATTTGCTACAACAACAAAAATGCGGTTTACCTTATGCAAAATACAGTTATTAGTATGCGGTCCTTTGCGTGTTCGTGTTGGACTAAGATGTGTGTATATGCAAAGCTCTTGCATATTGGGAAAGCTGTTCTTGTCCCGAGTGTGCTTTGGAATTCATAAGCGTCTATGTTATACGTGTATGTGTCTGCGTATGAGAAAGTCTGTACTTATCTATATGTAGTGAGTCGGATTATATTGTGTCGCTGAAGGATTGTAACCCATTTTTGATGTGGACGTTCTTTTCAGCTGGCAGGGTAACATCTGTTGGATTGGTCATTTTTTGACAGACTATTTATGATGAAGCCTACGGACGTATTTGAGAGGAAAACTTCACACCTACTTAAAAATTTGAGGTAAATGTTTAAGCCAATGTTTGCGGAGAAATAAATCGTATATTTCAGTCAATCGTTTTCAGGCCTGCTCTAAATGTAAAATCAGCAATGAATTTCTTAACATAAATTTCAATCTTTTGGCTTTATATGGAATTTTTTGGGGATGAATATTTCGAATATTTCTTCCATATAAAAACACGAAGAATAGCATCAATCTGATTTTATATACTTCTTTCTAATTTTATTACATTTCCTCCATATGAAGTTTTTTTTCTATTTTTTGTAAATGATAATAACTGCCTTAGATAAATGTGTTTATTGCGAGAATAGGAACAACAAATATATAATGAAAGCAACTATCAAAAATTTAAAAAATACTATTTCCTGAGGAAATTATTACTTGTCTTTAATATTCCAAGGGAGTTCTTTATTAATGCTTTCTGCAATAAACTATAAAACGTAAATCAATACAGTGACCGTAGAAATATAAGGAATTAAACTTGAAAGATTTAAAAATGATTTTGTAGATAAAGGCTGCTCTGAAAGATTATAGGTGTCTATAGCGTTAAAGTAATGACGAGAATAGTTATAATTTCAAGATGTACTCTGGTTAGTTAAGTCTAAGCTTCACAGTGAAAAAGATAGATAACAAAATATGCTAACATTCTAATATGCCTGGGCTCGATCAGGAAATCTATGGTGCTAAAATGAAGATCTTATAATATTGGAAGAGTGAATCGTAACAAATCCTGATAACTGGTGTATATATATATATATAAGATAATATATCTACTACTCCCTGATAAAATAATCCTATCTATGATTATATTGATCCCTTGGGCGTAACATCCTTCGGGTTTCGGTGCAAAGAATCAATCAATATCAGTTCCAATCGCTTCACAATTAATAAACAGATTTCCACTAATAATATTGCAATGATCTGAAAAGCTGATATACGGAGCATAGTCTGGAGAATCAGACCAAGTTTCGATG
The DNA here is from genome assembly GCA_037127315.1 of Ascarosepion bandense. Taxonomy (NCBI): domain Eukaryota; kingdom Metazoa; phylum Mollusca; class Cephalopoda; order Sepiida; family Sepiidae; genus Ascarosepion; species Ascarosepion bandense. The sequence continues at coordinate 6,405,138 of JBBBDQ010000190.1, forward strand.
TTTAGTGCCATAATCTTTCCCTAGGAGAATTGGAAATATTTAATCTTGCAGTCTTGTCTTTGACCAACAAGCTTTTATAATTAACCGATGGGAGAGATATTTTACAGCGCAGTGTTGTGCAGTGGTTATCACTGCCGACAATATTTCTCTGCATTAAATATTTCGGTTTGTCTAAAATATTCACGATTAACGTTGCCCTTTATAACCCACAAAACAGATATCCTAAGTTCTTACGTGTGTATTAATCATCTGGGGATGTATTCTCATTTCTCTTTGTATTTCTGAGACGAGGCGTTAGAAAAGTTTACACTATTTATTTTGCTTGAACTGCTGTCTAACACTTTATTGTCATTTTTCACGACGTTTCAACCGTTATACTGCCGACTTTCATCAGGTGATAGCCATTGGAATTTCAAACCTAACCCTTCATTTGGTCCACTATGTTAGGTTATTCTAGTTCGATATGTCATGTCTTTAATAGACACATTGCCTAGTGGATAATATCGGTGAAAGCGGAATTCCAGTTATTAGCCCAAAGAGTTGCGAGTTTTATTCTTGTCCACATTAGAGGTGAATAAATCACGAACAGATGAGTTACTAATGGCATTAACTGATAATTGAGATATCCAGAAAAAGTATAGCATGTGGAACTAGAACAATCTACACCAGTAGACTAAAAAAGATATTCGATTCAAAATTTTAGCACACATCACCTGTAAAAGGCCGGAACTGAAACAGTCGAATCTTCGTGAATATGACAAAGATTAGGACAAGAGTTCGAACACTGTAAAAAGCATTCACTTTTGTTTGTTATCTGGGGAGACATTTTTTTCTAATAATTCTTATTGCTTCAGGCGGCTGTGATTATAAACCACCGAGATGTTCTTGGGGACGATATTTATATCTAGGAAGCATTCGGTCGCAAGTATCTTAACTAATGGCGATCACGAAGCAAAGCTTTAATTAAACTGACAGCACAGAATCAAGAAGAGACCACATTGAAAATGTTCAAACATTTTCTCCGATTTCATGAAACTGTTTTATGACCGAAGAGTCTCTTGCGTTATTTTTTTTTTCTAATTCCCGTGAAGTTTACTTGGGCTTTTATTCAACAACCGTTTGTAGTAATAAAAGAAAAATACGACTTGATCGATACTGGTCAAATATCTTTAGCATGTCCGGGCACTTAAACTTTAATGAATATTTTCTTGCCGTTTCAGAAGTGGCATTTTTGAATTCGTGCAGAAAAGAGTGTCAGATATACGTCTTATCTAAACTCATTGAAAAAGGTTTCTATCAATACAAAATTTATCCAATCTTATATTAATCGGAACATCTCGTCAGTTTTACAATTCCAGTTAAAATGATCAGTCAGTCAGTTAAGTGCCATACGTGATACACGCTTGGGCGATCATGTCTCGAAAGAGACATGACTGACTGGGCAGAAGATTATCCCGCAGTAGGTTGCCATTGCTTTCTGCGGTAGACTGGTTGCTGACCAAGGCTATAGAACCCAATGTGTCCTGTTATTTAACCCATACCTGGAAGGGAGAGACGGATTAATACCTTTGCCAAGGGTATTTGCACGTGAGTGCAATGAATTCAGCTGGAATTCGAACTCGGCTCCCCGATTTCTCGTTCCGATCCGATATCCAATGCACCACAACGCACATCCGCAGTTAAAATGATACCCTGCCTAAATACAAAAAAATAATATTGCATTTTGCTGGATGAGATTTGCCACTCAAATGTCACTCAAGGCAATCAAAATTAGATAGATATTTTTCTTGTTTTTTACTTAGTGTTGCTCTTCGCACTGAATGCAAAAGTATGCCAATTTACACCTGTATCTATTAACGCAAGCGCTTGAATGAAAATATTGAACTGATTTATATATAAATAAGCACGAGAGTTGATTGGGCCGTTCTAAGATATCAGAAAGATATCCTATTCAGGTATTCGTTACACACACACGTTCATTACATCTCCACTCTTTTTAAATGAAGCATACCTCAACAAATATCGCTAAAATGTCTACCATATATTCAAAACAGAACTTTTCAACAGAAACGTTAAATTAAAAAAAAGACAGGGATAATATCATTCTAATCCCTGTTAAACATTCCTTAACTATTATTTATATTGTTAGGAATATAGTAATCATCTTTAATACCATGTTTATGACGTTTTACGTTCCGCCCTTCGTCAGGTGCTAGGGACGTCATAAACATGGTAGTAAATTTGGACAATAGTCCGAACAATGTAATTACTACCTCAACTCAGACGTATAGGCAACGATTCATTCATTGATTCAGTATATCTACTTTCAAAGCAACAATGTTTTCGAGGTTCTTTTTCTGTTTATGACAAGCCCAAACCTGAAAACAAAGTTTTCATAACACTTAATAGTAAGCAGTTTCAACAGGTTAATTTAAGTAAATATTATCTGTATGTATTGCAAATTCAGGCATAAAAACACACACCCCTGGGTGTGTGAATATATTAGTGGATAGATTTACAGATAGACGGTGAGTTAGGTAAATATTCGATTTTACCTGTGACTATAAAATAACAAACGTGCATAAGTGGGGAAAAGGTCGCTTATTATCTCACTATATCGTGAATTAAAAATTAATAATATAAAATGTTCAATCGTCTAAAAAAGTGCACTTTGCATGTAATAGGGCACAGTAGAAATGTCTCTAAAACTCATGAATCCACATGACACATAAAAAACCTAAAACGGACTACACCACAAATATTTATCTTCTGTTCTTTAGATTGTTACTATAATCGCCCCCGCCGCGACAAACTATGAGTGCTTTTAAGAAATTGTGATTCGGATACTTCCAGATATCTGAAGGAATTCTAGTAGTTAAAATGAAAGGGAAGCTTCTCAATATATCGTTAATAATGGTATGCGCACCAACAACACGATGTAAAGAAGAAAAAATGGAGTCCTTCTACTCCACGCTTGATTATGCTAAGGCACAATGTAAATCACAAGACATCAGAATCATCATGGCAGATCTCAATACCAAAGTCTGAAAAGGGAGAGAAAATGAAACGGTTGGCAACTTCGGAGTAAGACACTGCAATTCCCGTGGTAAGAAATGGGTCCAATGGTGCACAGGAAATGATCAAATAACTAACACCTAACACAAGAAGACTATGAACATGAAGAAGTCCAGAAGCAGAAATTAAGAACCAAATCGATTTTGTTACTATCAACAAAAGATTCAGAAACGCAGTCCTTCACTGCAAAACCTACCCGGGCGTTGACTGCTAAAGTGACACATACCAGTTTTATGCAAATTAAAGACAAAGCTAAGGCGATTAAAGAGGCTTAACAGAGCTCTATGATTGCAGTACAATAGAAACTGAATGATCCGAATCCTACAGGAAATGTATATGGACAGTATGAAAATGAAATACGAAGGACAAATTGGAAATGGAAGCTCAAAATGGGACGCACGAAGAGTGAGGCTAGTGACATCGGCAAACAACATCATCTCAAAGGAAAAAGCACGTCGGAAGAAAAATGAGTGGATCAATGAAGAAATTCTTGATAAGATGCAAAAGACGAAAAACCAATGCCAAGATGTGAAATGAAATACAAGAAAATATACACGGATAATCGGAGAAAATACAGACAGGCTATAGAAAGATGGCTCAACGAAAATTTGCAGAAGTAGTGAGACTGAGGCCAACAAATAATGGTGATATGCATAAAAAAAGATCTAACAAGACAAAATATCAGCTCTGCAACAGGATGTATAAAACAAAATTGGGTACACTCATGCTAAAAAAAGAAAAAATACTTTAGAGATACAATGAGTATATTGGTGATATCATCCACGACGAGAGCAACCAACATTACCCAAAAATACGGATGGACCAGAAATGTTAAAAACGGAAGTCGAATCAGAAATAGCCAAATTGAACAGAAATTAAGCAGCAGTACCCGATGGAATTGTATTAGAGATGTTGACGCCCTTAGAAGACTTTGGTATAGACAATCTCACAGAAATAATAAACTAAATCTACAACAGTGGCAATATACAGGAGAACCTAAGCAGATCAATTATAAAATAGTACCTAAGATCCAGGTGGAAAGGAATATAATCTCCACTGCACAAGTAGTTTAATGAGCCACATAACAAAACACATCGTCCGGTTTTTGATGAACAGAGGACGTAGCAGAATTGGCCCAAAGATTGGACAAGAATAGCCTGGCTTTGTTAAAGATAGCGGAACAACGAATGCGATATTCATGTTCAGAATGTTATTTTAAAGAGCAATAGAATTGCTGAAGTGATTATATCTGTGATTTAAAGACTACGCAAAGCATTTGACAAACGATAGCACAAAGACGTGTTAGAGATACTCAACAACCTCGATTTTCGGAAAAACGTTTGGATAATCAAGAATATCTATTGGAAGCAAACCGCTTGCGTATGCATAGGAAGTGAATTCCACAGGTATAGAAAAATTGAAAGGGGTGTAAGACAAGGATGTGTTCTCTCACCGGATCTATTCAACTTATACAGCAAAACAATTCTAACAGAATTAAAACCCTTGCCAGGATTCGTCATTGGCGGCCGTAATCTCAACAATATAAGATAGGTGGATGACACAGTATTGATACCTTACACGGAAAGGAGGGTGCAGATCTCCCACAGAAGATAGCAGCAGAAAGTGAAAAGAATGGACAAATTTCAAGAAAACTGGATGTATGGTCACCAGTAAAAAGAAAACCCCCAAAATGTCAACTACAGAAGAAACTAAAATAAAGCAAGTAAATAAATTTAAATATTTGTGAAGCATGCTGACAGTGGATAGAAAGTGCAATATTGAGATCCAAAGACGCCTTGGTATAGGCAAGGACGCATTTCAAAAAATTACCAGAGCCCTGAAAGACAAGAAAATCTTATTGGAAACAAAGATGAGAGTTCTGGATTACTGTGATTTCTTTACTTCTGTATAGTAGTGAATGTTAGACGATCTCTTCAAGAATGAAGGAGAGTCTTGAGATAGCAAAAATGTGGTTTTACAGAAGGTTACCACGGACAGATTACGTGACTAACGAGGAGAAAACTCATACTTAATATAAGGAAGAGACAGATGAGGTTTCTGGACATGTAAGGAGAAAAGAGGAACCGGAAAATTTAATAATCACATGATGGAGTGAGGTAAAGAGAGACAGCGAAAAACAGCGCGAGACCTACTTGATAGGCTTGAGCAAATGGATGGCAGAGCAGGCTTTAGAAGAGATACCAAAGGGAAGAATGTTGAGAATGGCAAGCGACAGATCCAAGTCCATGATCACCTACGTCCTGAAGGGACACGTCACATGTAGAAGTGGTGTCACCTAAAAGGCAAGGATGACAAAAACAAGATTTAAGGTGACCAAGTTTCCTTTATCTGACAAAATTTATTTCTTCTGTTTTACAGTTCGAAGCCATCTCATTTCACGAGACTGTTATTGATTGAGTGGTGTCCATTGTTCGTATGCTTGAGTCGTCGGTACGTGCAGTTAACAATACAGAGGTCAGGAAAAGGGGCCTGAGTTTATTAGACGTTACTTCCACCGAGTGGACAGGATCGGTCCGTCGCTAGTCGGTTGATGTAGTCTGTGCTTAATGCCGAAGTGCAGTGAGCTTCGTTTAACTGGGGTTTAGACTACGTTAACAGTCAGCGGTTGATCCAATAATGTTGCTACGCCGGTGGTTGCTGTCGAGTTGATCTACATTGATCGCCGGAAGTTCCTGTATCTGTTGGTGCATATCTCGTAACGATAAAATTTCCTGCCTTGAAAAGGGTAGTTGTTTTGACTCGAGTAAACACCAGTTGGTTGTTCTGAAAAGGACGGGTGCGGTAGAGGTGGTAAGAATCCTCAGCAGTTTGGTAGTAGTTGGAGTTTTCATGCAGTGTGCTTGCAAGTCAAAGGCGTCCGGCAGCCTGGTAGCAGGCAATCAGCAGTCGGTCATTAGGATGGTTCTTTTATGTGTCCCTGTGTTCGTCACAGCGTTGTGAGCCGCGTTTTTGTTTTGCTGAATCATGATCGTGTGATGTAAAAACTAGATCTTTTGTGGTGAGTAGCCTGGGGCTACGATAATATTGACCAGTTATGGCCAAATTTACATGGGCGTACACCTTTAAATTTGGCAAATATACTTGTTTCCACGTACGCGCACACATAAGACGTGTCTGCGTGTCAATACGATCAGTTATGATATATCATAGGCAATCAATTCACTTCATAGAATTGGACCGTCAGATACGCATAATTTAATTATAGTGCTGAAGGGTTGTTCGGAATAAATGTCACTTTCTGAAAGCAATATTAAGGGAAATTGGCACAGAGCCTGTCATGAATTCTCAAAACAGCCCTTACGTTTTGAATTCTCAGTCTGGATATTCGGCATTGGTTGGTTACCAGTGTGCTTTGCTATTATTTTTTATCTGGATGTGGAAGAAATAAATTCATAACTTTCCTAAGGGAATTGTTGCAAAAGTGAATGTAACGATTTTTTAATAATAGATATTCAGAAAAAAAAACTGCATATATCTCCGATTCATCGAGCACTGTATTCATAGCGACTATAAATTTTGATTTTATTATAATCATATAATATTATATTATAATAAAATCAAAATTGATAATATATCAGAAATAGTGTAATAACAATCATCATATAATGAAGATTATATCCACTTGATACTTATTCTTACATGAATCTATGAGTATCGGATTTTAATATTATTGTATTACTAATATTTTTAGAACAGATATATTTATGGCTGGCCGCTCATATCCAAGGATGGCCGACTATTAGGGCGGCTAGCTAATCTCTGTTGCAGAGGCCACCTTTTTGTTAAACTTCCAGCGAGACCACCTGTGGTTTATAATGCAACTATGTTGAGCGGACTCATTATCTAGCGCAAAAAATAGTCTGAACAAGTTCAGGATGCTCAAACATTCAGTCAGGATGACTTATGTAATTGTCGTGAGCAAGATACGCAACATAATGTCCTAAAACGCCCACGCATTGCATGTTTATGGTGTCGCAGAGCATTTAAAAAAGTAAAGAAAATTAACAGAGTCAGCTTACGCATATGTAAAAAATCATTCGCTCAACCAATCGGCTGCTTTGTCATGTTCTATAAAATGAGTTTTTCTGAAGGCTTTGGCAGTAGTGGCCTAGGGAGCCACCGAGACGACTGTCCTGTTCAAGCTGGTCCTTTTTGGCGTGACGTCTACACTGCTATCACAACAATCGACAGCTTTCAAAGTATCTCGTCTACTGAATTTTACTTAAAATTCTTGGGTCAAATTGTGGTATGATTTTCAGTTACTTTCTAATTGTGACAGACTCTGGGATCGCACTGTTGAGATTCGAACACAAACCTCATAGAAAGAACGCAAAAGTTTTTAATTACTTGATCAACCTTAAATATAATTTCTCTAAGATTTACATGCAGCTTTGCATAACTGTATTTACAACAACATGAGTTACGCTCAGGCATAAATATGTTAATAGTTCAAATTATTTTTCTATCATAATATTTGTGCACCGATCCATTGGCAATGTCACTGATCAGAAATCTTTCCTTCAAAGACTCTCTTTAATCCTGTGTTAACATTTCAGACTAAGCTACATTTTGTCATTACCCATCACTTATATGCTCGCAATTTTCTATCCTATCAGTGCATTAATATTTATTGCTGTGCAGATATATTCATGTCTAATGCAATCACGGAGGATTACGCATATGGGAAAAATATGCCAGAACGTACCTATGACGCAGTGTGCTGTACCGATACACACAAACATGCCTACATATATATATTCGATGTTTATGCTGATAAAAATGAAGACAATTTTCCCCGCGCACTATTAATGCTGTACATTAGAAAAAAAAGAGATAAGGCAAGATGATTTGTTCCTCTTGTGCTTTCTGTTTTAGAAATTTAATGGCGACTCCTGCGGTTGCTATTTTAGTTAGCTGGAGACAAACTGGCATCTACATTGATAAAGAAAATGGCAAAGTAATTATGTTTTATTGCATTTATCGACAATATCTATTTTTTGCTAAGCACGTTTGGTGTTAGGAATATGAGCCAACTTTAACTACCCCCAAATCATGTCTCCGTTCTAAGAAAATCATGCAAACGCCCAGAACTGGCAAAGAGGTAAAGTGCTGACTTCTATTAGAAAATGTCAGACCTATGTTTCTTTAGCGATCCCAAAATTTTTTTCCAGCTTATGTGGAATGTGTTACCCCACACGCTATATTCACCAGCTATTCTTCCTTCGGGTTTTCATCTATTCGGATCTTTGCAAAATTATCTCTGAGCTTCTTTGTAATTTTTTGGACGGCATGAAAACCGCCTTAATCAGTTCTTTGCCGGAAACTACTGAAATTCTGGGAAGCAGGATTCTTTAAGTTGAAGGAAAACTGGAGAAGATTTGTTCAACAAAGTGGTTCATGTGAAATTGAAAAATATTTGATGGCAATTTTGCTTTCTGGTTTGATTTCCCTTACAAATTGGCATTAACATTCCGTAGAAACTATATATATATATATATATATATATATATATAATGTTAATATTGTCACTTGTTAATATATATATATATATATATATATATAATGTTAATATTGTCATAATTGTTAATATTTATATATATATATATATATATATATATATATAATGTTAATATTGTCACTTGTATATATATATATATATATATATATATAATGTTAATATTGTCACTTGTATATATATATATATATCTTTAATGTTAATATTGTCACTTGTGTATATATATATATATATATATATCTTTAATGTTAATATTGTCACTTGTGTATGTATGTATATATATATATATATATATATATATATATATCCTTAATGTTAATATTGTCACTTGTGTGTATATATATATATATATATATATATAATTGACGATATTAATGTCAACACCGAGAGGCAATATTTAGGCCGAAAGTTTACCTTCAAAAATGAAACTGACTCGACATTCGTTTTTTGTAAAACAGTTCTTATATTTACATGGCTTATTCCGAATATTACGTAATATTACCCTATAAATAGTGAATATCATAAAACTACATGTGCTCATGTATATGAATAAACGGACGCTTTTCGGCTCAAGAGGGATTTTATGGGGGCAGCTGTGACATCTGTCAAATGGATATTTCCTTTAATCTATTTATACTATATATATTTCTAAACTCTGATAATATTTGGGGGAATACCTAGTTCAAAATGTCAGTTTGGAGACATGCATTGGCAAAGCAGGTCAATCAAAATCTGGAAAAAATTATTATGCTCGAAGCAGATGCTATTAAAGGACGGGGTGGGGAATGTTGGTTACTATAGTTTTAAGCCAAGGGAAATCGTAGTGGTAGAGGGTGGCATGTGTATGAACATTTATTTGTAGTAGTAGGTAGAAAGGAAAAATGTTACTGCTTTACTTATTTGAAAATCTAATTTATGTAAAAGTTAATTTCTTTTATGAATAAATGGAAGGGTGAGATTGGTTGAAATATAGATTTATGACGGTGACGACATATACTAATGATTTCTTTACGTTTATTCAGAAATACATTCTAATACTGAATCTTTAAAATCTTAATTTTTTCTAATAAAACATAGATTACATCTATCACCTAAGCTACTAGTAGTACGTGCCATGCTTATCAGCTTCCACTTTATGTATTTAGGCCATTCTCTTTCAATTCCTATTATTTTCCCGTGAGAGCTGTCTGATGCCCTAAATTAGGGTTAGTAAAGTTGTGCCTGTGTTTAAAAATCTTTGTTTACAAATTCCCGCCGTAATTCTGTCATCAACATTATATCTTTCCTTGTTTTTTTTTTTTTTAGAGTAGATGGTAGCTTGATAGATCACATTTGTAGATAAACATTTACCTTCAACCGGACAGTTTTCTCGATCAATAATTACAGAAGTTTATAATCCTAATTTCTGTATTGGATTCACTGAACTTCTTTAAAATTTGCCTATTGTGGTAGCTAATAATCTTATAGATATTAGTACAAGAATAACTAATCTTAATCGTTTTTCTATTGAATATTTTACTCATGGGTTTGTCGTTATGAAGATATTTACTTATTGATTTAAGAAGAATGTTCCAAATTTTAAGAAATTATAACCTAAAGAACGGGGAGTTGTAACATATAATTTTTCTTTTTCTATGTTTACCTTCGGCATTTTGAGATTCAATCTTACTAGTGTGTGCTAAAAAAGTTTATTTATCTTTTTATCCGCTACTCTGAAGGTCATTATCATATAGTTTTTGTTATTCCTAAAGATTCTAAGGTTAGAAGATAATCGGCTAATTCTAATATTAACCGTTCTCGGTATTTGCTTTATAATGACGTCAAGGTGCTTGGAATTAAAGTTGATGTAAGTCGGGGTTTCATTGTCTTTATGTTACGGTTTAAAGAAATTATCATCGAGGTTGGAGGTAATATCTAGGTAATTGACAATCTGTAAGTTACAAACGATTTCTAAATTAAATCTAAGCGTACAGAAGTTCCTAACGATTTTTTCTGGATTTTCATAGTCAAGTGGCCATTACTATTCGGTATAGGCCTACCTGTTTAATATCCACAACTTTATTAATGGTGTCTAAGATATACATATCTATTATTTCGGCAACTCGGACTGAATCATGTGCTCCCATGGTGATGTGAAATTTATTACAGTGAATTTTAGTCTAGGTAGAATCGATAAAGATAAGGGGAGATTTTCTCACCGCTAGAATAATATTACTTCAAATTTATCTGTGGTTTTAGGCCTATTTTTTCAATTCGCCGCATTTTCGGAAAAGGGTTGTCTGACAACTTTCAATAAGGTTAGTAAAAATGTGCCTATGCGTATAAGAACTTTTGTTTCCAAACCCTCGCCAAAATTATATATATATATATATAAGTAGTAATACATTACAAAAATAATGAAGTAACTATTTCCCCCCATCAGAGTTATCAGCATACATCGGCGTAAATTTGGGCTTTCGTCTCCACGGTGAAGAAAATCATATCTGAGCATTTGTAATACTAATATTGTCTAATGAATAAATATTTGAGTAATATTTGCAGTTGATGCTTAGTAGGCAGTTCTTCCTGAATCCAATCAACATTTGGAATGAAATAGTTTCTTCGTTGAGGATTGGTATATTTTAACAGTGACATAAATCAATTTAATCTTCTGCGTACTGCTTATCAATTACTTTATAAAACCTGTAATATTTTGTGTATGCTTTATTAAAATATACGTTAATATATCTATCAATAGTAAAGAATACCTACGTAGATAACAAAAAATACATGTATATCCTATCTACCATATTTAGACAGAAAATATAGAAATGTGTAGCATGAATTATAATTTTGGTTATACTGTGTGAATATTAGTGTATTTCGTTAAACATGAAAATAATTATATTGTATATACGAAAAGATAGTAAAACTATTTTATCTCTTAAAAGAATTTACTGAAACCAACATTTACTTTATGTTGATTTTAACCGAAGCAGGAAAGTGCGCATCTATACATGTTTGAAAATCCTCATATTAACATTCTTTTTCTTCTATGTGCTGTGGCCCTCCATGACGAGGACGATCATGGTCTTCCACATCTACATATTCCTTGTAGATCTTAACAGTCTTTTTCTTGTTACCCCTCCCAAACCTTGCACTGTGATCCATTTATTTAAGCCCATGAAATATGTCACACGTAACTTTCACCTGTGTCTTTTTCCCTGTACCTATCCTGGGAGCTTCATATTGTCAAAGCTGTCCCTCCTCGTTACATGTCACAGAAACTTCAGCTAGCTTTTCATGACGTTAAGTATGAGTTTATTTTCGTTTCCACCCTCTCCAAATCCTCGTCGTTGCTAACATGTTCGGTCCATGATATCTCCAGAATCTTTCTGTAGAACACGTTTCGTTTGACTCAAGACTTTCCTGTATTTTGATCATTGTTCTGCCATATTAAAGTAGAGATATCACATAACAATCCAGCACTCACTCTGTTTGTAATAAACTTACACTGTCTCATATTGTAATTAGAAATGTTAAAAAAATTTAAGTAATTAAATTTCAGTATTCAGAAATTAATGCAAAAAGCAATATAGATAATCTTTAATGTATCGATTTATAACAAACTAAGAGAAAGAAACTTGTTTGCTTTATCGAATATTTGTTTAAACGTAAAAAATCGAACAAACAATACCTTCATTATCTGTACGTACGTTATTCCTTCTACGAACCCATATCCGTTTTAGATTCTTAGTATTTTTTTTTTTGGTCGCGTCTTCAGCGCTAATGTCAACACGTATCAAGAAAATGTCTCTGATTCGACGGGGGTTTTATTTGATTTTTGGTTTTCCAGAACTGTTTTGATCAATTTCAGCGACATGAAGCGGATCTTTCTCAAGATTTCTCCATCATTGTGATGCGTTACGTTCCAAAATTTTGACGTGAGACGCTGGCCCACTTCCTCGTTTGACAGTCATATTCACATCTTAACAAAGCACCATGCACACGCACTGAACCATCAATAAAACCAGTTCGCTCAAGTTCAGCTTATGCTTACTGACAAGATATTATTTTTATTAAGTGTCCCCTTCCCCATACACTCTGTCACACACAGATGAAATATATATTTTATTATACACATATGTACGTGTCCGTGTGCGTATTTGGATATAGTTAACAATAATAAAGATTGTGTTGCGCCAAAATATACGGTCGAACAAAGTTTTTTTTACGTCTTGATGCAAAACATTTCGGGAGATCTATGAAGAGAAAAGGTTTTTTTGCATACCGAGTCTAACGGTAATCCCTTTTCCCAGAGATTTCATTTTATTATATATATATATATATATATATATATATATATATATATATTAATGACTGTCAATAACTGGGGCAAAATATAAATTGTCAATTTTATGGTCTCCATTAATCATCTATCTACTTAGTTTTCCATCAACATGACTGATGCTAATTGCTAGAAAAGAGGCTCATTAAGGCGTCTCGGTCTTACATTTTCAGCTGATATGAAGTGAGAAGACTATAATAAATCCATTGTTAGGTCAACTTCTAAGAAAAACAGCTTACTTGGTCGTACGAGATAATTTGTCTTGGCGGAAATGATCTTACATAGGTATACATCTATTATTCGATTATGCATAGAATATTGTTGCCAATATGGTTCGGTGCCCCTGGTATTTAGCTTGATAAGATACAAAAAAGAATTAGCAATATTACTGGTCTTTGTCTAGCTTCAGTCACTTATCAACCGCCGTAAGGTTGTTCACATTTACGCTTTTTATAAATACATTCATGGTAATTGTTCGAATGAGCTCTTCAGTTTGTTACATGAAATTTATAATTTTCAGGTTAATATTAGACTTGCGTCGAGGTATGACCAATTTAATGTTGAGCTGGCTAGATGTAATCGTGAGTTAACACATTCTTTTCTCACACTTCTCGCTTGTGAAAACTTTCTTGCTATATGCCTTCTCACCAACTTTAACCCGAAAAAAATAAAATAAAATGCAATGACTTCTTGATTGCTTCCCTATCTACTCACTATTAATCTTCCTGTTCGTAAATCTTTTACACCACTTGTGTTTTAGAGTCTATACTCTCTTCCTTGGGCGTTATTATATAAATTCTAAACGTTTTAAGTAAATCTATGATATTTCTTAAGAGAATAAACTGACCTGAATTGTAAACTTAAAAAGTTTGATGTACATATATAACTGTTTGTGACATAATAAGGAATCTTGACAAAGATACGAACGAAAAGATTGCAGTGAAACAATATTCTAAACATAATCAATGAACCATCAGCTAAACTAAAAATTAGAATGAAAATCTGCTGCATTGAAAATCTCAAGATAAGTTGGTTTAGTTTAAAAGTTAAAAGCATAGCGTTCGAAAGTACCGAATAAATAAAAGTACATAGAATTGGTTTCAGAATAATGTAAAAAAAAATAACTGAAAATCCAATGAGTAAAAGGCAGGTGAATACGACGAATACCCAGTGAATTTGTGTCAGAAGAATAGATGATGTAGATGAAGTTGAGTAAGCTGCCAGTAATGGCGGGAACTTTGACCAGCACACAGCGGAAATGGACGAAAATTGAGCAAAGAAGAGGAAGAATGGAGGCATCCAAATCTCTTCCTGCTGTCATTGGCCAGGAAATAGGAAATGGAATTCAAACCTGACTTTTTCTTGGGCTTTCATGGCGCACTTACGTTTTCTTTTTGCATTCTTCAAGGAAGTTTTCTTTATGCTTTCCTTTCATTTCTTTTCGTATTCCGTTTCTTTTTTTTAAGTTCCTGATATTGTTCAGCATAATATCCCGCTATATATATTTTCCATCTCTATATACACACTAATGCATATTTTACATTTTTTCATTTTTCCCAAATGTTTGTCAGTGGCTACCATTTTTCTTAGCGTTTAGCTTTTGATTCGTATAAAAAGAAAGGAAGACGAATCAAAAATGAGGGGGACTCTGCAATTACAAAAAAATGGTTTACATCTCCTTATTTTCTTGAAAGTCTTCCATTAGTTTTAATCCTAAAAATGTGCATTCATATACAGAAGAAACATAGTTAAGGTTAAAGAAGATATCTGATCAATGAAGAAAAAAGGCAGCGACGTTTTATTTATCAGTCGGTACAGGCACGCACGTGCGCACACACACATATATATATATATATATATATATATATATATATATAGATAATATGTTTGTATTAGCAGTAGATACTCTTACAGTCTTTGGTTAAGAAGACTTAAATAACTGCAAATCTTAAACAATAACACACGCTCATATGTAAAGTCTATTTAAGACGAAAGAATTAATTTAAAGATGTATCCTTAAATACAAGTGAAAGTTTATTATATTTTGCTAATTGGATTTCAGATCAAAAACGTGGATCAATGTTTTAATGTTTCTGTTCTGCTGTTTTCCTCGTTTTCATTTATTGTCAAGAATTGAA
Organism: Ascarosepion bandense; assembly: GCA_037127315.1. Classification (NCBI taxonomy): domain Eukaryota; kingdom Metazoa; phylum Mollusca; class Cephalopoda; order Sepiida; family Sepiidae; genus Ascarosepion; species Ascarosepion bandense. The sequence continues at coordinate 6,420,214 of JBBBDQ010000190.1, forward strand.
TGCTTTCTTTATGGTAAGAATATAGTGTTGGCAACATCCTGGGATAATTTGAAATGGTACAGTTTACATTAAAATATACGTCTATCCTATCAGTAAAATCTTGTATAGAACGGCTTCACAGTGCTTGACTGCACAGTGAAATAAACGCATCAATTATCTTGTACGTCAAATCCATAAACTAAATAAATCATACGCGTTTACTGTATGTTTTATCACTTGCTTGAAATTATTCTGAAAATTTTTTTCGCAAGAAAAAAAAACTGATTATTCTATCAATAATGCTACATGTTAGCATAATAAAAACATTTGTATTTTACCGTGACATAATTAAAAAAATAAAAAATATTAAAAGCACAAATAAAAGCAGAAAATCACCGGGAGTTGAAGAAAAACAAGTGCTTGAAAATGCTGGAAGAGGGTTGGTTGAAATTTTATTCTATATATTTTCTTTTGAGCCTGTCTATTTCTCTCTCTCTCTTTCATTTATACAGACATACATATATATATTTCTCCGCATTTCCGAAAATATATATTTAAAAAGGTGTATATGCTATTCCACTACTCTTCATAATTTCTTTTTTTGATCAGTAATTTTCCCCTCTGTTATTGAAGCGCTTGTGTGTATAGAATTTCTGTCAGGAACAAAAAAGAAACCATTTGTACATATATATTTTTTTCTATGCAGAAAATATAACAATTGAATATTTTCAAAATTAAAAACTGAAACAGTGGCATTTAGTTAGCGTTATTCGAGAAACGTTATTCTTTGTAGAAATTTCCATACAATTTTGACGTTCTCACAATAAGGCCCACAACTTCAAGATCTTTATAGCTTTCTTGAAAATATAAACTACAGATTGCCTCTATATTAACACGGAACTCCGTCTTACACCTTGGAAAATAAATTTGCTTATATATATCAATATATTCTTGATTGTTTCTATAATTATATATATTTGAGCATTTTAACAGTATTTCCTAGAAAAACAAACTCCCCTATTTTGAAATAATAAACACCTAGTAGCATTATTTATGTCTACTTCTCATTGTTTAAAACTTAATAAAAATAACTTAATACTAAAAATATTTTTCAATATTTTATCCCTTCTAATATAATGCATTTAGTAAACAATCTGTGGGCGATCATAGGTCTCCAAAATTTCGTGAGCTTTGTAGCCATTAGTAAATTTTGTCATTTTGCTGTCACTCCTCAGGCCCTATCTACCAAATATTTAAACAGTCTTGCCAAGTCGGTTAATCCATCTCGCCTTAAATAAATCTTGTCTGTATTAAAATTATTCCCATGAAAACTTTCCTCATTGTTTGAACAAAAATTTCATCTTTCTCTTTCTGATGTTATGTACAACTGTCCTTTTGTTTGCATTTTCTTTAAAACTTCGTTTTTGCTTTCATGTATTTTTCTTAGTATGAAAAGCATTCTTCTGTAACAACACGTTTCTGTTGCGTCAATTCATTTCTTTATCTGTGATTAGACTGTCAAACATTCGCTATCGTTTAAAAGGAAAAATATTATTTAAGTTACGTATGAAGTTTTCCTATGTTTTAATATTTTGCTTAGATTTGAAAAGCATCTTTTGAAGAATGCGTACAGAGCGCCTCGGATATTGACAGTTGTGGTCGGTCAAAATTCTACTGTAAGATTGATTAATATGACATGCATTTCTACTGAACTCTTTTTCCGTTGTGACATGTTTTTGACATTTCATTTTCTCTAAGATGCTTCTCCCGAAGTCACTTGATTATATATATATATATAGTGTGTGTGTACTTTAATGTATGATATATTTATGGTCAAAGGACTCAATATCAAAAAGAGACCATACGTAAATATAACATTGAACACAGGTGAAAACTAAGCGGCAACAAACCTTCATGTTGGAACATAATTTTCAGGCCGGAATCAGACTGTTACCACTCAATGTTAACCTCGGTGTCCAGTTATATATCTACCTATGTTTATAGAGAAGATGTGCTAATACAGTAATCAGCGCGGTAAATGTGTTTGTCGGTTATATTTTTAACCTTTCTCTGACGTTCAGGTCACACGGTTGCTCTTGAGAAAATATCTCCTCATCTCTTTTCGGGTCCAAATATTACTGTAGACATCGATTTCTATCTTTGGGTGCTACTTTTTCTGGTAAAAGGGCTACTATGATATCCAAACCGTAAAGAAGGCAATGGGAAACGACTGTTTTTTTATCAAGTAATTTGACATATCTTTTTCTATTGTTCGTGTCGCTTCAAAAAGTGGACAGTCATGGTTTACCATAACCATATCCTTTGTAGCTCTCAGTAATTTTGTTCTTTTAGCTCGCTCTCTCTCTCTCTCTCTCTCTCTTAATCACTTTTTGACGACTTTTTGTACAAGCTCATTAAGCTTATCGTTGCATTTCCTCAGTCTTTATAGATTTCAATATATCCTGTGTGTGTCAGTTTCTTAAATCCACCTTTATTATGCGCGCAAAAAATTTAAATATAAGTGTTCTTTTGGTTTCCGTGGTAATTCTCAGATAAATAAAAGTGAGACGGAAGAACGATGACTGACTGCATATTGAAGTCTAATAGCATTCATTAAAATAACAAGTAAATGAGTGGTTAGAACGTTTACTTTCCGACGATGAGAAACGGATTTGATTTTCTACATCACCGATTTATCAAGTAGGTGATTCTTGAGGTTATCGGTCTCAGGTTTGACTCCAACGCGCGACAACTTTGGAAAGTGAAGACCATACAACCGGTTGACCCAAGACTTGTTAGTAAAGCTGACTAGAGAGAGATATATGTAGATGGTTGTCGAGTATCATTTTATGAGAAGGCGTGAGCATACTAGCTTGTTCACACTGTTGATAAAACTAGATGATGTGCTCACCCCCAGAAATTCTAACTAGAGTTCATTTGACTAAAGATAGTTAAATAAATACGTATGTGTCTTAGAAGACCTCTGGAACAGGGGTGGATAGAGGCCATAACCTGCTAATATACGCAAAAAATATACCGTTTAAAAAAAGCACATTAGATGAGTTTTTATTAACAAAAAAAAAAGATTAGTTTACTCTGAACTGACATAAATGCAGTTTCTTTTGCAACTACAGTAAAAACGACATAAATATAAAATAAAGTGCTATTACTTCTTGTACCATATTAGAAAAAAAAATTCAGATTTTAAAAATGACTGTAATATTCGGCGTTTTCGCAGTCTTGAAATTAAAGTATATTGTTTTTATCTACACTAGTGCAAATTAATTAAAACAAAATGAATAATGTCTTCCTTGGGTATTTCTCAATTTCCCCGATCACGTATACTTCATCCCTTGGCTTTTTTTCATTCTTCCAACTGCATTTTCCTTTACGTTTTGGACTGACATTTGAATATCCGTGATCTCTCTGAGGTTGGGCAGTGTGTTCGTGCATCGTTACAATTTTCGTACGCTTCCTTGGAGTAACGTTCATCGCAAACTGTGGCCGTGGGACAACTACTCAACAATCGATACAATATTGTCTGGACGTGACAAAAATCTGATGCAATCACGGATGGCGCAATATTTTACAAGGCCAAACCAATTTCATCACCCCCCCAACCACCGAAAATAGATTCATATTAATGCACACCACTGCAAATGAACTAATCTGAGAAAAAATAGAAATCATTTAGACCCTTTCACTCGAGTGGTTCTAAATCTTGCCTATGGTAAAACAAAGGAAATTAAGCAGTTGTTTCAATTAATTTGTACAATGACATATGAACTGCACAAAAATAGTTTCATTTCGTTCAGATGAAACAAATCCTTCAGAAATGTCCTTATGCGATGAAAAAATATTTTTCAGAAAATTGTGGTTCTCAAGTCAAGTAGCTGTTATCGTTCTTTCCAGTATTGGTTGAGGCTGTCGTTCTAACATTTCACTTCTTGATTATGTAATGTGTTTCTCTTCAAGTTACACGGGCTATCCCTTTTAGCTCTTGTTAAACAGCCTCAAGTGATATAGTGTGTGTTATTTTATATCCCCAATAGCAATGTCTTTCGAAGATTGTTAATAATATATTAGTTAGCAAACTAAATATTAATGAAGTCAGATTCATATCGATATTACTCTACTGAAGATTGCTGATCTGTGTTTGTATGATTTGTGACAATCTTTTGTATTGTAACCCTATTTTCAGATGGCTGGTATTAATTTTAAGTGATTTTCAAGATCAAGAGAAAATTTGTCTAAAATTGGAGAATGCAATTATTTCTGTCAGAAAAAGTAGCCAAATTGTTAACAAGTGAAAACGCAGGTGCAATGTTTCCTGAGTACAAATTTATATTAAGTGAATTCATCAAACTGATTCGAGACCAAATATCTGTCAGTGGTTTTGACGAAGGCTAACCTTAGGTCGAAATGAGGCCTTGACAATTTCCTGTATACTGGGTTACCAAGACAGTTGATAAGAAAGGGCAGGCAAATAGAGGAAACGTGCTTACTATTGGAATTTGAAATGGTTAAATGTAATTATTATAATTTCGAGCTTGTAAAAGATATACAGGGAAGGAAAAAACCTTACACCCTAATTTCCAGCAACATTTAGTGTGCTGTTTAACAAAATCAGAATGCAAAACTAAAGACACTGGAGCCAACTCACTAATTTTAGAGAAAAGATTGGAAAGATCTTTAAAATACGGCCGGGCTAAAAAAACACGTCAGCTGCTAGAAATAAAAGGAAGACGATGACTGAGAGAGGGAGAAAGATTGCCAAATTCAACTTACTCATTCTTCTGTTAAAATAGTACAACATGAATATTCAACTGAAATAGCAACCAACTGATATTTCTTTTACGTTACTTATTTTGACTTGCTTATAATCGTGTAATTATTCGATATATATAAATATATATAATTCTACACAGTGTCTTTGCGGTCTTAAATCTTCATCATATACCAATCTCTTGCATGTCTGGACCATCCTCAAGTGATAAAAAGCTGTCCTGCTTTGGTTAATCCGAGAACAACAACACAACATGTGCAGAATTGGCCAAAGGTCAAGAAGGTTTACTAGACGTAGCCATGGGGTGTGTTATAGTATGACTAACTGCAAGATCACAAAAATAGCATAAGCAATATGACGCTTACAACCGAATTTATTAGATATAACCAAAGACAACCAAGTGTATTTCATGTATTTTTACTAAAATCTAATGAGATATTGACTTAGGTATGTTGAAATTTAGAATCATAGTATATGCTAATAATTGACCTAATATGTAAGTGAAACTGGTAAAGAACCACTTCTCACAATATAAGGAATAGATACATAAAAAAAAACTATGTTTTACTAAAAATATTAAGTAATGTATTTAGTTTACTTTGAGGACATTACGGTGAAGTAATAGATAGTGGCACGAATTGATGACTGGAGATGCGGATACGCATTCCAGTCAAATTCATTACATTACGTGCTAATACCATTGAGAATGGCATGAATATGTCTCTTCCCTTCCCCTGCAAAGATACGGGTAAAACAGGACTGTCTTGTTTCTATAATCCTGGAGGTCCAGAGAAAGAGAAAACAATTAAAAATGAGCCTAGTGAGGGATGGGCTTCGTTAGTCAATCGTGCATATGATTGGCAGTTGCAGTACTGTGGTGCTCCGACCATTAAACCCAATGGTGACGTTGGATTCGTGATCGTAAGACAGAATGTGTTCTGTGAATACTCAAAACGGAAATAGGAATTAGTCAATTATAAGATTTCTCAGCGGACTTATTTCACTAAGTGAAATGATTATGAAAAAACTAGAAAATCCAATGAAATAAATTAATAGAGAATATATTCTTAAATCTATAATGTTTTCTGATAAGAATGAATTAATGTGAAACTCGAAAGAAAAATTTAAAGAACTAATAATGTCTGAAGGTTAACTGAGATGAAACTAACAAAAGGATGACAATACATGGCAAGCTAAAGTGCATACTATATAGTGGGTTATTAAAATCGAGCAGATAGGGAATTATGAAATGTAACATAAATAACGACAAAAAATGTAAAATAGAAGCGAAAGATAATCTTTAAATTTAGCAGTGTTAACATATTCAACATAATTTCTTTAGAAACAACATAAAGTGTACAAAATACTAGCAATGTATAATATATATTGCAGTAATAAAACGTCATTATTTTACAGTTGAAATGGTTAGGTATAGCCGTAAGTTCTATGTTAAGGATTTCTTCTATCAAAACTCTTGCTTCTGAAACTCGCTTTCGGCTAAGTGTTTCCCTGTCAAACCCGATCTTCAAAAACTTAAATGAACTGTCAATCGTTATCGTCTTGATTCATGTTCCTTTATGATTTGTCACTTTAAATGTTATTTTTATCTCGTATTCTCAATCACTCAGTTACATATTGCGTCGGTGGATTTTTTATTTGCTTAGATAACAAATAAAATGTTAGGAATGTTTCCAAATGAAGAGGATATTCGAAACTGAGCAGACGTCATTCTTTCATTTAAACTTTCAAAAGATTACACTTGATTATACAGCTGTGTTTAATGTGAAGGAAAATAGCCTTTAAACTATAAAATAACATGGGTTTCCCCGTAATAGTATAATACAAGAAATAAAGACAAACATGTTGCAAAATATTTCCGGTTAAGTTCACCTATACAATAAAGTGACAGCGTTAAAGAAACATCTAAATCTGTTCTGAAAGCAACTGAATTTTGAACACGTCGTAGCTGCTTGTTGGACTTCAAGTAAAAGTTAGGACTCATCAGGCATCTCAGAAACGTCTAAAAATCATTGGATTTTGTGAAACATCAAAGCAGTTTCTCATATATGTCATCGATACAATTGTCCTAATTTGAGTAGGAAAAAAAAAATAATAATAAATAGAGCGTTGTCGAAGAAAGACATTTAACTATTTCAATGGTAAAAATAATGGGACCTAGATGATACTCTAGTCGGACGCGTATATTCATGTATCGAGGCACCAAAACAAAATACACTCATCAGAGTCATTCCTAGGATTGAGATAATCCTCACAAACTTGCCATGGAAACCAATGTTTTCAAAATCGTGGTTAAAATCACTTTTACCACAGCATTCCACAAGATACTAAATGGGAACTTATGAACTCTACGTGCGTTCTAGCCTAATTTTTCCAGAGGAAACAGGGGGTATTTTTTAATTGAACTCCTAACGAAAATCCTCCTAATGTTATGCAATAGGAGAAAACCTAATGTTTTGAATTTCTGTTTAATAGTTGTAACAGTTTTAGGTGTTATACTGTAAACAATCTACATTTCATTAATTTTAAGCAAATACTATTAAAGATGCAGATACATTTTGTTTCGTTTAATTTTATATTTAATCGTCTAACTGCAAGCAAGCCGGTAGAGCCAGTGATACCCAGGAGGATATGTAAATGTAAAAGTGAAGAAAAGGAGGAGAGTGAAGAAAAGGACGAACCAGTTACAGGGGGTGTCAGAGAAAAGGCAAGAAAAGGATGGGAACTCAATTGTGAAGACAGTTGCGAAGGTAGAGAGTAAGAAGAACAAGATATACAGGGTGATGTAGAAAGGATTGAAGTCAAGTAGATTGGATTTGATATTGCATTTAAATTTTTGGAGTTTGTAGCCGTCAGGAAAACAATTATACTGAAGGGAGATCCACAGGCGGGAAATGCGAGAAAAGCTGCTGATGAATTAGATCAACCAAATGCAGCCGAAAATTCTAAGTGTAAATAATTGCCAGTTTGGTTGCACAAATAAATTCTTGTGGTGAAGGCACCAGTGACTTCACTCTTTGTTGCATATTGGTTACAATTCTAACCAATATGCACCAAAAGGTTAAGTTTGTCGGAGCAAAAGCTTTGTAATAATTGTGTCAGTATTATGTATTCCTATTGACCTACTGTTTTCTCTCTTTCTTTCTCTCTCTTTCTTTTTGAATATATTCTAACACTCTTTATGTCTTAGTGGTTTTGTTCGTTTGCTTAAGATGAAATTATAAATGTTTGTAAATGAAATATTTTTCATTGGTCACTTTTTATATATATATATATATATATATATATAACAAAGAATGTGTGTGCGCTTGCATACATATAGGTATTATGAGTTTTCTCTCATGAGATAATGGTAACGCCTTGGATGATCAATATCACCCGGGGATGAGACTAGAGTGACCCCTACTAAGAACAGATAAGGTTGATGGTGCATAGAGGATATGTGCTGCGCAAACAGCAGCTCCTACATCTCAGCAAAAATGACGCGATCAAAGGAAATGCTGGGCATTAGGCGATGGAGTGAAAATTTACTGAGAGGAGGTCACTGTTCATAGCGAACCTCCTTAGGGACTGAACTCCAAATTTCTCTCTTGATTTACTTCAATATATTTCTCAGATTTCTATATAGCTGCAAGGCAGAGAAGGTTTGAATTCTAAGTTCTATTTCAAGCACCGCAAACCGCTACATTACATTATAATATATATATATATATATATATAATGCTTGCGAAGCCGCTTATATAAAAGTATGTATCGTTGTGAGTATAAATTTATATAATTTCTTCATGTATCAGTTTATTTATCGAAACATTTTTCCATCTTCATATATATATATATATATATATATATATATATATAATCAGTTATACGTATAATGATATATTTGTATATATTCACGAAAATATTGTGTATGCTTATACATACCTGTTCATATACCTCGTTGGACACTTCGGTGTGACGTCAGGTTTAGTACGTTTGTCTCGCTAGATGAATTATGACTACAGGGTGTTTGATCCTCACTGGGTACTTAACACATTCGCCCTTGTGCCACACGTCTGCTACGCTTAAAAATCACCATATTCTTATATCTACTAATATATACTTATAATTTTATATATATATATATATATATATATATATTCATGTCTTCACCGATAAATAAAATTATAGAACACACACACGTGTGTTTATGTGTTTCCTTTTCATGAAAGTTCTGCGTCCATTTCATATCTTCAGTCGACCAAAACAAATATTTTGCTTCCTCGGTTTTATTTAATAACATTTCCACCTTTTGTGTGTGTGTGTTTCCAATTCTCTTCCGGCCACGATAGGAACTCCTGCAACCCAACATCCCCTTTTGTGTTCATTTTTTTTTTCCTCTCTTTACTTCACCTCGACCTTGCTTCTTTCAGTCTTCCATAAACAGAGAAGTTTTATGTAAAAACATTCTGATAGATTTGCCACTGGGGCATTCTTCCCACACTGAGCTTTCTAACAGCCTTCAAAGAGAAATATCACGGTAGTTTTGCTGTCTATTTACGATACAGTTCTACTGTTAGGCTCGCTCACTTCATTTCTCTCAGACTCTATACTTAACAATATTTGCATTTTTCACAATTATTATTTTATATACTTTTTTTTAACATGGTCTAAATGTTTTTATTTCTGGGTATGATAATGTTTGCTTAACCCTTGAAAAAGACACTAATCTATCACTCCTTTCCCAGCTATGGATTAAACAGTAAGCCTTTTGTGCTTCAATTTTTAAACAGTGCAGAGTATTTGGAAAGAGTTAGATGAGTCTAATGACTATTACTATTGGCTTGGTTGACAACGTGTCTACTAGAGAAAGTAATGTCGACTTATTGCAGAAAAAATATTCTGCGTAGTCAGTGATGCATCGAAAAAGACATAATCGCCCTAGTGTACATCACGTATGGCACTTACCTGACTGAATGATATTGAAAAGGGGTATCAATAAACCGAATCGCAATAATTAACTGATGATTTACTCTTGTAGAAAAAATACTTGTTTAAATTAAATGTACTTATATCATTTGACTCGAGGCCTATACATTCAGTTAGTTTATAATTCTGTATATTTTTCAAAAGTACACATTGTACAGAATAAAAAGTATGCACCAAAATTTACTTCCATATATACACAGTTAACTGAACATTACTTCATTAATTACACTCAAAGGTAAACATCTACATGTTAAGGTATGAACATTTTCATTAACCCTTGTATCTATTTATCTATCTATAACTGAACATTACTTCATTAATTACACTCAAAGGTAAACATCTACATGTTAAGGTATGAACATTTTCATTAACCCTTGTATCTATTTATAACTGAACATTACTTCATTAATTACACTCAAAGGTAAACATCTACATGTTAAGGTATGAACATTTTCATTAACCCTTGTATCTATTTATCTATCTATAACTGAACATTACTTCATTAATTACACTCAAAGGTAAACATCTACATGTTAAGGTATGAACATTTTCATTAACCCTTGTATCTATTTATCTATCTATAACTGAACATTACTTCATTAATTACACTCAAAGGTAAACATCTACATGTTAAGGTATGAACATTTTCATTAACCCTTGTATCTATTTATCTATCTATAACTGAGCCTTCATTTGCTATGCGGTGAAGTATTCTAAATGAGACATAGCCTAAAACTATTTTCTCACTGTTAGAAGGATGAGGTACTTTCCTTTTTGTGACCTATAACCCTATATTAAAACTTTTCACTGCCCAGGGTTATGAACGCCAATTATATATATATATATATATATATATATATATATATATAATCTGCAGTAACCCGTGTATACACAATATATAACAAATAAGAAAAATATTATATATATATATAAAATCATAGATTTAACAATCGTACAATTAAGATTATCTTTTGTTCACTTTAGTCATAAAATCGAGTTATGCATTATCACGCTATAACTAATAATACTCAACCTTCTTTATTCAGAATTTCCCACTCATAGATTATATATATATATATATATATATCGAGGTCGCTTGCCATATTCTAGCAGGTTTTTCATAATTTCTCATCATTTCCGCCCCCTTAATTTATTTTTCTCGGTTGTTCTTTCAAGAAACTGTTCATTTGTGTCTCTTTTCAGTGTCTCCTTTTTGTTGTTTACATTATTTTGTTTTGGAAAAGAAGTTTTAATGGGATAGGGTCAACAAATGTTTATGCGAGTTTTTATCTTATTGTGCCGGGTCTACGGCATACATTTGCTGAAAGCACAATTATCACGAACCAATCAATATTTCGCGAGTCCATAACTCATTATTATAAAACATTTTACAATAAGAAGAAAACTCAGAACTAGATTTATATATTCTTATCTATAATTTGTAAATAACTATGAGGAATAAAAAAAAGAGAAAAGATAGCACTCTTTTTAATACATATTTGCATGACGTCTTTTTAATTTGCTAAATGATTTTTTATGAATTACTTTTGAAAAGCGGAGCCTTGTTATCAATGGCTCAGCCATGCTTTGTAAAAATAGTTGGTATTATTTCCTTATTTCCTTCTACAAAGAATTCATGCTTACTGATAGACTAATACAATGCTGCATAAATGCATTAATATATATAGTATCATATTTATCACTTGACACATGAAAGGTTATACTTAGATGGCTTTTTCCTGGGAAATTTCAAAACAATATTAGCTCACATCCCAGAGGTGAATCCCCTCACCGCCACCAGGCTGTAACTATCCTTCTGGAGAAGGCTGGCATATTTATTCAGCGCCTGAGCTGACCCCAAAAGAGTAATTTCCAGTAAGTTGCCGTTAAATCCACTTTAAATTGACCTTTTTTTCACATTGGATTGCGACCTGTGCGTACTAATAAATACACATAATGGATGACGTGGTAAAGTTCGACGTAGAATCATAATTAGGTAGCTTGATCAATTACAACTAAGTAATGAGTTCAATACTCATTATGTGCTCCTAACTTTTTAGTCTTGTGTCACGTTAAGCTGTGGTGAGTTTCTAAGCGTAGCTTAGATGTGAAACTAGGCCGAAATTATAGGGCAACCAGTACGGATAGTACTCACTATTCAACCGTATTTGATCAAGCGAATAGTGAATACCATCGTCACTGCATGCTCATTACTTTCGACCTTGTGCCTCATATAAGCTACGCTTAGAAAATCACCATAACGAAAGATGTCGACTACAACTTTTTTTCCGAACTCTGGAATCTCTAAAATATAAATGAAAAGATATGCCACCAACTAACGAAAATAGATCTCTTCAATGATTTTTTTAACACCACACTCTTTCACTTGCTTTTGTAAGTGAATATATTGATATTTTTTAAATATTTATTTGACAAGCATATTATATATTTTTAATATTATGTGTATATCTGTGTCTTTTTCTGGTGCGAAATCCGTGTAAACATGAGCATTAAAAATAGAAGGCTTTGAAAAAGAAGGAATGCACAGTAGAAACCAAATGAATCAAAACAATTGAAAGACCCGCACACGCTTTCACGTTTTCTTGATTTTCAATGCATCACGGGAGAAAAATCATTTAAAATTCACATCGCCAATATAATTACATCGCCAGTACATTTGCATAATTCATATAATAGCTTATCTGTCAATAACACTTGCATTAATTCAAACAGTTTTATAGCTAATTTTCAATGTATCTCTGTAGCGAAATCATTTCAGTCCAAATCTAAAATAAAATAATTCATGTATTTACATTGTACATAAAATATCTTATTTCGTCATTAACTTTCGCATCAATTCTTGAACAATAGAATCAAATTCATCTTCATATTCAATATATTTCTGATGTGAAATTAATTTAAATTGCATTTCTTTATTAAAATATTGACAGAAAGCAAATGCATTGTTAAGATATAATACGCTTATTTTGACAGTTGGACGTGGTGCAATGGTTAGTAATATCTCGCAACGTTAATTACGATTGACCGTTGAGTTCGATTCTCACTGTGTTGCGGCCTTGTACTAGTTCTAAGCCACGCTTAACATGATGAATCACTATAATAAGCCTACTTTATCAGTCACTATCGACTCTCTGTCTAAATATGTTTTTATTTATAAGAATTAAAGATCAATATTTTGAGTTATTCAGGGCGCGATGTCTAAATTACGTAAACTGAGAATAACACCTTTTAAAATATATTTACCAAAATTACACAACAACTATCTTGAAGTGCAAAGTGTAAATTTGTTTAATAAAATCGCTACTGACTCAACCACGACCTTCTAATAATTTCAGAATACCCTGCAACACTTATGGGCAGTTTCTTTAAGTGAGGGAATGCTACAATAATACTTGCATTCCGTTCATCTTTGGTGTTTCAATGACTGTTGTTATCCTTTCGCAAAACTGCACCCCACATATAATATTCAAGGGGTTACAGTCGGTGGCGTTCAGAGACAAGACCGATGGGGTTGCAGAAATACTTTGACAGCCATGGCTAGTTTTCCTGCTTGTGTTTCACGGCGCAGAGTCCCGTTTTCACACATGTGTCCTTCCTACAGCCACCCGACCCAGTGCAGATCTAACTCTTCAAAGCAATTGATGTAGGGCTACGTGTTGAGTTTAAGGCCCTCACAAACAAATACGAACGTTCTTAAACTTATCAAAACAATCAGGTTCAGTTTTCCGAAATATCGTTTGAATTCATCCAACTCTTTCGAAATCCTCTGCAAAATGATGAATTTTTCCTATTGTTGCTTCCAGCGTGAATACCGAGCCGTTTCCAAATGTCTACTAGAGGGAATTGACTTGCGTCATGGTTCTCTAATTCACAAAGACGGTGCCAAACTGACCTTACCATAATTTACAGTCGACAATATAAACAAACATGCGCGAAATTAAAATATAAAATGACTATTTTTCTTCAGACTTTCTATTAATCCTGCCCCGGTACGAAAATGATTGAAACAGCCTGTTAGTGTAATATTTAACTCGTTAAAATATTTTTTACAGCTTATTCAACTTTTGCGTGCCTTTTGAAGCAAGTAATAGCTTTAGATTGTATTTTTTGGGCGATAATAATGATTTACTGATACACTTTCTAGTAATTAACACTTAGGTCGTGGGGGAGATAATTATTCATAGCTCGAAAATAGTAGAAATAATGAACCCAACTAGAATTGGAACTAGGCTCACCGACTTCAAATGTTGATCTGTTATTCATTATACCCCAAGCATATCCAAGTTTGCAACATGGTATACGCAAACGGCACCAATATATGAACTGACCACGCTCGACGTTGTTTAACTTCGATGATTGTGCGAGAACTAATGTTTTACTGTGGTATGACCCAAAACCTTATACTTTCCGAGTATTTAATATATTAAATATTATTGTGGCACTTTATGTATGTCAGCGAAAAATACATATTAATATTATCTCATATTAATGTTACTGAAATTGAATATATATTTATAATTTCAATACTTGGGTATATACTAAAGGTTTTTTTCCTCCGTATGGTAATGACATCAATGAGTAAGGAATGCCTGTTTTTATTGGTAAGGATAGAGATCTGCTTGCCTTGAACTTATGCGCATAACATTTCATTTTATACTATAGCAACCGCAAACAAACACCCAAAGAGCTGGAAGCTAGCATACAAGAATTTCATTCAATAGGCAGATTAAAATAAGGGCTGACAGTAAGGGGAGTTAACCTCTATATCGGGAACCAGGCAATCGACAGGAAGAAAAATCACATTCTCAAGCACGTAAGATACACAACAGACACACCAGGTGTCAATAGGGCACGTTTTCACCAAGCATTAAATGTAATTTTCTTCTGAAATAAATAGATTCACATATCTACTGCATCATATAACCGAAGGCCATTGTCCATCTACCTCGTGCAGCATTTCGTTATAACGCTTATTACTGATATTATTTGTGAAAATAAATGGTACGTGTTTTATGCAAAATGGCAGTGCATACACTAAAAATTATATATATATATATATATATAAGTAAGAACTAACAGTTCGTAGTGCTCGATATTTTATATTTATTATTGGAATATATAAAATATATTTCATATCGCATGATGAGGTACTACAGATAGAATCGAAACACGGCTGCTCTTGTCTAGCGGTGAATTTTTTTTTTAATTATAAATTCCAGAAGAATATATATATATATATATATATATATGCTAAGGGTCTGCTTTATAACATAGCTCAAGAAGCAACAAAAATACGTTGCGCACAATGTTAACATGCTCTTCAAATTTGTATTCACTACCCCAAAAATAGATATCTAAAGAAAAGAAAATAGTTTACTATTCTATTGAAAACAGACATTGGACATGAACCATACTACATGCATTTTAAAATACTCGAACTATGCCACTTGTGATATTTTTTAAGTAATTTTTAAAATATCTTAACAACCACTTAAAATGCTGATAAAATAAATGATCCATGAATGCTTGATGAAAATATTCAGGCCATATGTTTTGGGTGATATATTTCTTATTGATATATATATACTACTCGACTGCTATTGGAGAGTTGGGAACTATTACATTTTAGATTATTCTAAAAGCTATACTTTTAAAATAATAATCGGTGCTCTCAGACTCTCAGTTTCTGTTTTGATATCGTATCCTCGTATACAGCAGTTATTTAAACCTCTTTCAAATATATATATATATATATATATATATATATAAAGTTTGAAAACCAATTATTTACGCAACACTTTTTATAAAATTTCAGTATCTTCAGGCGATTTATATCAACTGATTTTTCAACGTTTTCAAACATACATAATGGGGTTTTACGAACGCTTGAATGGAATTAAAAAAAAGAAATTTCAAAATTAAGAATGAGTTACTTAAAAATCTGCCGTACACAAGATCCTTAATCTTTTATCAAATTTATTATTATTATTATATATATATATATATATACACACACACACACACACACACACACATATATATATATATATATATATAACACAAACAGTTTAAGTTGATTTCATAAACAAAACTAGAGTGTTTTACTACACTCGTGAGATTGACAAATATACTATGTAATATTATATCTATTAATTTGAACTTTAGTTTTGTGGCCTATGGTAAATATCGGGAATCGACAGCTTAATTGTTAATTGCTGCTACTCGTCTGCTAAACAAACAAAATACCACTCTCTTTCAGAAATTTTGTGAGTATAAACATGGAGAAATCGGAAAAGAACAGAGAAAATATCATTTTAGATGTCAATGAATGTTCCTAACTGAGATATAAATAAAAAAAGCATGCATATAAATGGTGCATCATTTTTATGGTTGAGTTTTTGACAATTCTGAAAAGCCATTTGAGAATTCATATTAAGCTAGATTCAACCGCTGAATATATGATTTTTTTTTCTGAAGTAATAGGGCCCTATTTAATCCTTATTACTAAAATGAAATTACTTGAAGTAAAATGCCACCGTCATATAAAACCATATTTTTACTTTAAACAAATATTATTTAGTCGCATGTTTATCGTCATCAGTTACAAATTTTTAGCGCACCTCAATTCGAAGTTTAAAAGACGTGAATGTTCGTCTGAAACTTGGCTTTTCAAACACATCTTCGTCACCAATGAATTACTGACCGCCACACGCTTTTCTCATTAAACGCTCAACAAGCGCTGATGAATGACAACGACGTTAAATTTTCACGCAGGAAGGTATTTAGTGACCTTTTGCTAATTAGTATGCATTTTCATGTCATATGACATTTTCCTAGATGCTAACAAGAAAAAAAGGTTTAGGTTATTGGATAAAGATTCCGCTTCAACTGATGTGGTAATAACATCTGGGTTTGACGTCATGGGAATACATAATCAAATAGGATGCATTACTATCAAAGATGCACTCGTATACGAATAATTGTGAGGCTATTGACTTTGGCAATAATGATGACGGTGATGTCACTGATGATGTTCATGGTGCTAATGAGGTAAATGTTGTGCGGCAATAATGGCGTACAGCAGGATAAATGTGGTGCGGCGAAAGACATGGTAGAGAAGAATAGAGTTAACGTTTAGTCCCAAGTAAAAAGTTTACACAATTCACTGTACACAAGCCTGAATCGATTCTTCCGTTTCGCTTCAATCCAAAGCCTCACCCTTTTCCTTCTCTGTCTTCATTAACGATGAACTGGCCATAGGCGTCGATCTGCTCTAGATCTCCGAAATAGAGAAAGAGCTGAACAAAGTGAACCAGAGTCGGTCGGCTTCGGTACAGCCAGCTTCATTGTGACTTTGGCCTTGCCAGTTATCGAGTTGCTTTCGCGGCACAGGGAAGAACGGAAGCAATGAGTAAAAGAAAGAAAGCCGGGCGGAAAGAAAGAAAGGGAGAATGGAAATAGATGTGTATGTCTATACGAAGGTGTATAGGAAAAAGAGAAAGGGGGATGATGATGATAATGATGATTTTCGTTGACTTTTTCTTTCTACGCACACGACAACCTGCTCATCAGTGATTTTGATCGAATTTTCATGAAGCTCCATCATTCCGAGTGACGCCTGACCACTTCTACCGTCCCCGCAATCGTGCCAATTCCTGTCATCATATGGCTTCCCGCCAACGGACTCTAATTGCCTATTGACTTCTCTCGACCTTCCGAGGAAACGACATCGCTGGAGCCGACTAATACTACCACTTCTACGACAACTAGTTTCAATAATAATGATAATAATAATAATAATAATAACCTTATAATATTCGCTTGTAGCAGTTAAGCAAGTAATAAAAATATAAAAAATTGAAAGAACAGCAAAATCTATAACAAGACAAGTATAATAGAAAAAAGAATAACTTTATGGAAAATTTAACAGGCAGACACAAAATATGGCAAACAAAAATTCATGAATATGTTTTTTGCAGAGAAAAAACATGACATCATAAATATCAACGAGATTTTACTGAAAAGTTCTCGGCTCGATTAACTTCAAATTATCTTAAAAAATTGCCACTTTCTTTTTTCTTTTAAATGCAACCTGGTCTGGCTGATAACTTTTTCAACAAGAATTTAAGTTACTAAATCTTAGAAGCAATTACCACCGGAATCAAATATTTCTATCCAAAACCGTTAAAAGACGTCCAATAGAAAGGAACGTTGGAGTTTTTCTAAGTGATGTCATTGTAAACCCCGTCAAATTGCTTAGTGATCTTTAAAGGAATACAAAGCAGATTCAAAAGAGCGAGCAATGACCGTGATGACCTGGGAATTATAAAACAGATCTGGTTGGATTACTCCTTGTTAACAGATGTTATGTGTATGAATCATAGCGTATCGTATTATCTACAATAGAAAATGTATACTGGGATGTAAAGATCCTATGCAAGGAGACCGAAATTTGTTGTCCAGAATAAAAGCAAAGCACTAAGTAGACCAGAGACTGGAAAAAGAAAACAGATCAAATGAAAGTAGCGAGTCATCACCAGAGTAAATAAGATGTTGCGAAATATGAGTGTTACATTCCAGCTCTACACAAGAGGCTATATTCAAGAAGGCTAGGAATTAAGTTTCCAGGTCGGACTGATCAAAGCTGGGATTGCGCAGCTACTTTAGAAAGTGTTGTAAAATTTACAAATATTTCTTATAAATTTACAAATATTATAGACCTTTTGGAAACATTCATATGCGTTAAATATTAACTATGCTTTCAACTATAAAAACGAGTTACATATATCCCTCTTGTCGCGCTTATAGAGAGCAAGACATTAGCGAGGCAACGTTGGCTCAGTTCATTCTCTTTTCCACCAATTATGAAATCACTTGCTACGTGTTTGTCCTTTAACAGCGATTTATTATATTTTGTAATAATTATCTCGTTAAGTGGTGAAAAAATACATGTATATGTATATATCCCACCTGTCACAATCAGGTGTTTCATTTATTTCCATTGTCTTAATGTAAAATAATCAATAGTAGTTGCATCAATATATATGTTGTCCTCATTTTAGATGGCATATCGATATAAAGATTTTGCTCTTATTTTTTAAGGTACGGACCCTATCGTTATATCATAGTAAATAGCATGACAAAGCCACTTGTCGCATGTAAAACTAAGAAAACGGAAAACAAAAAAAAAAAGGAATTTTCAGAAGATTTTCTTCAACATAGTAGTGAATGATGGACAATATCATAAAAGATGCAGAAACAACTTGATGCAAATGAAAAGTGGTTCTACAGAATGGTGTTGCTGATATCATGGATCGAACATGAGAACGTAGTGTGGCGGATTTTAAATAGACTGGTTTGAAGCGGTGGAATTAAATAATGAAACTCCTGAGAACATTTGCAATGGAAGTAGTGATGCAGTAGCGAGTAGCTAGTAAGGATTTATATGTAGAAAACCGTTTGTAGATTAGAAAATAAATTACTAGGCTGCGTGAACGATTTTGAAAACTGTTAAGGCTGGAAAGGGAGGATTGGGCTGCTGCAGTCAAAATATCATGGTAATACACTATTATTAGTCTATCATGTCTCTTGTAAATGTAGTATGGCCAAAGGAGACATGTATCTTCTGGAGCAATAAAATAACCCTTTTGCCGTCAACGTTAGTGATGGACCGTATATACGGGTTCCAAATAATATGCAAAACATGTAGGGTTATTAAAGGTTACAATATTAAGCATATCAAGAGAAAATTCAGGTTTGCCTCGGTGATGATAAAACGTTAGTAGCCTAAGTACTGTATTTCTGAATGTAGTTTTATCATTCTTTAAACTATTTTCATGTAGATTATTGTTCAACTTTATAACAATAACGAACAGAATGAAATTATACTGCATGTGAACAATGTTTTCACTTCATTCTAGTCCAAGCTCTCTCGTAATGATACCATTTATCAAGCATCAACAGACTTATGATGCAAGAGGCTTAAAGAACCTTTTTAGTATTTCCTTTCTTCAACGTTTTCGTTTTCCAAAAAGCATCTACGCAGTAATTGAAATGTTTTTCTTCATTTTTTTTTTTTTTTTAATTCTTTTGCTTTTCCTTCATTTATCTATGTTTAAAACAAACGTTAAGTAACAATACATGAGTACCATATTTTTTCTAAATTCGTTTTCAAGTAATTTATGAAAGCTAAACTTACGTACTAATTTATGTGGACTTATTATATTTAGTTTAAAGTTTATATTTCAGTCCCATAGAATATTTTTATAACAAAAATCAATGTTTAACACAATTTTTTGTTGTTTTATTAGTCTTGATATAGCAAAATATACAGAGCGGTTTCGTCAAGGACAGTGGAACAAAGAAACGCAACATGTATGCTTAGAATGCTATCAGAGAGGGCAACACGAATGAAAAAGTGAAAAAAAAAATGAATGTTTAATACAGAGGGCAATACGAATGAAAAAGTGAAAAAAAAATGAATGTTTTATAGAGTATACAAAAAGCGTTCGACAAAGTACGCCACAAGGAACTGACAGAAGTGCCCAGCAACTGCGACATATTTGGGAAAGACAGCGTAATCAAGACCTCTACTTGCAGCAAACCACCTGCATACCGACAGGAAACAAATTCAGCAGAGATACAAAGATAGAAAGAGGCGTGAGATAAGGATGTGTCTTATCACCGGATCTATTCAACTTAGGCAGTGAGACTAGTCTGTGTACTCTTGAAGTTATGCCAGGATTCGTCATTAGTGGCCACAGTCTGAACAACATCAGCTACGCAGTTGATAGAGTGTTGATAGCAGACACGAGGAGGAAATTACAAGAATACCTACGGAAAATAACTGAATAAAGTGGAAAGAAAGGACTAGAAAAAATCCAAATATATAGTCATCAGTAAACAGGAGAGCCCAAAATGTCAATTAAAGGTGGGAAATACTAACATCAAGCATGTAAATACCGGTGAAGTTTTCTAACTGAGGATGGAAAGTGCGGCATTTATATCAGAAGGCGAATTGGCATGGTTAAACACGCATTCCAGAAGCTGTGTAGATTATTGAGAGACAGTAAAATTTACCTAGAAACGAAGCAAACTGTACTGGATTGCTATTTGATGTCAGTTCCTCGATATGGCAGTGAATGATGAACAATCTCATCAAAAATGAAGGTAAAACTTGATGTAACTGAAATGTGGTTCTACAAAATATGCTGCGGATATCGAGCACGTTAGCAGTGACGAGGTTTTTAGAAAGGATGGAAACTAAAATGAAATTAATACTGATCACTACGAAAAGGCAGCAAGATTCCTGGGATATGTAATAAGGAATAAGGGCTTGGACAATCTGAAACTCACAAGTCAGATAGAGGAAAAGAGAGACGGGGAAAGAAGCGCGTAACATACTTGACAGGCCTGAACAAGTGAATGTCAGAGCGGCGTTTGGGTGGTGTAACAGGAGAAAATGTCACTAGGGATGAGGAGACGTAGAGGGCAGTGATCGCCTACGTCCTGAAAGGAAAAGTCACATAGAAAAAGATGTGAGAAGTAAATTTTAACTTCGCAAGATATAAAGAATCTACATATTATGATAGGTTTTATCGAATGTTCTTAAATTCAGTTAAACTTGTTATTTTTCAATGTTTAAAAAGCTAAATTAAGTAGAAACTTGCATTTAATACAGCGTCGTTTTCATAAACTATAAATATAACCCATCCGTTTGTAATGTTCAGTGGAAGAATTTAAATTACTTTCCGATGACATCAGTAATATTACAAAGCAACCAAGCTACACCATTTAAAAGCTCGAGTACAACTCAAACTTATGAAAAGTGATGCAGAATACACAGTTGGAAATTGCGGAATAGAGTTAATAAACGAAAGAATTAAAATGTGTAGGTGATCAAACCTTTTGTCTTATTGAATGTCCATATTAAAACTATGATCAATGTTGTTGACATCTTATCGACAACCCTTGGCAGATTATTGAAACCAGAAATAAATTATTTGCATATTATTTAAATCGCAAATACCTTTTCGTGTTTTGGAAAATAATAAGTATTTAGTCATACAATTCTTACTAATTAACATAGATTGGTGTGATAAAATGTGAATTCATCCCTTGCTCATAGATATTTGCAAATATCTGAATATACCGAAACCAACTCAGGTCTACGATTAACAATTCCGAGTCATTATCTAGAGAAATACAACAAAATCGAGATAAACATTTTGAAAATTCATATAAAATCAGTCGTGTAAAGATCGAAAGAGGAATGTCGTTAGATCTTCAAATTTGTTGATTGATAGACCATAAAAAAAAAACTCAGTCTTTTTGCAGATTATTAAAACCAGAATATTTTCTTCTTTACATTATAAGAATTTTAGAGGTTGACAAAAATGATTTATTTTTAAAAACACTATTAATTAACCAATAGATAGCGGGGGGGGGGGTAGGTGGATTTATATCATTCCCAAATGTATATGCGCGTAAGCGAATATAATGGACTCGACTGGAATCCGTCTTTCCGATTTCCAAATCAGATCCGTTACTCATTAAACCACAAGCAAATTTAAATTCACAGCAGCTGGTATTTCCGGCCATTCATTCATCTATGTTTATACACTACGACGTTTCTCAATTTCGGTGATAGAACGTCTCTGATATTTCCACGAGATTTGGCAGCAAGTCCGTTGAATTTTGGAAATTAAAAGTATACTATCACGTTTATATATATATATATATATATATAAACAATATAGCATTCAAATTTTCCAAAATCTGGTGGCCATTTCGACTAATGAATTTAGCAACCGTCTTATCAGCGATAACAATATATGAGAAAATTAATTTGCTTTTTGCGTGTAAAAACAAAGGAAGTAATGGTCAGGAAAAAGAAAAAGGTAAAACGTGGAAGATTTTTGCTGTCGAAAATTTTAACTTTACCACTTGATGATGGAAGTGAAAAAAATAAAAATAATATATGTAAGAAAAAAATGAACCCGACGAAATGACAACGTTGCAAGGTCGCTTTTATAGGGTCACGAACAATGTTAATATCAAAATAAACTTGGTAAATAACTTAATCCTTTGTTGCATATTGGTTATAATTGTAACCTATATGCAACATCGGTTAGTGAAAGATTACAATTGTAACCAATATGCAACAAAGTTGTGAGAATTTTATCCAATAGGCAACAACGGTTATAGAGAGGTTACAATTGTAACCAATATGCAACAAAGTTTAGAGAAGGATTGCAATTTTAACAAATATGCAACAAAGGTTAGAGAAAGATTGTAGTTGTAATCAATATGCAACAAACGGTTAAATTTTCTCATTTATATGTATCATTTTTTTGCTTCTGTCACCAAGTCGCAAACTTGCAGGTTCCGATAGCAAAAATCTTCCAAATATTTTCCTTCATCCTTTTCCCCTTCCTTCACTTTACACACACACATACAAAAATTTATTTTCCCATAAAATTCTCTCATCGCTTATGAGACTGGTTTTAAATTTACTTATTAACAAGGCCATCCGATTTTGAAAATTGTTTTTCATATGTAATGAATATTGACTCTGTAAATAATATTAATTAGATTGAGCGCTCTAACCCGATCGGTTTTAATATTTATAGTAATAGGGTCCGTTGGGATTTACCTTGAAGCGTTTCTTTCTTATATATAACATATATATATATATATTCTGGAAAAAAAGGTATATATATCAATATTAATTACAAATATTTTGTTTTGCAAAAAAAGTTTTTGTGCCATAATTATGCCTATTTATTTTACATGTAAATTGATGTGGCAAACGTGAGAACGATGCTAACTTTTCTCCCGAATAAATAATAAATATTTTTAAATGTCTTTAACTTTTCCGTTACACCCAGTGGTGTGTAAGGCAGCGTTTTTGCTGTTTCCGTAACAAACTTTTTTTTATGGGGTAGGTTTGTTAGCCCTGCACCCAACCCCCAAACCTGGAGGAAGGTAGTTTTCTAAGCGTAGCGTATACTTGACACACGGCTGAAAGTAGGAGGTACCCAGTGAGGATCGAACTCACTACTCAGTTTTAATGATTCTAGCCCGTTTCACACTCCACCGATGTCTATTATCGCCCGGTTCACACTCCACCCACGTCTATTGAACAGGTGAAGAGGCTCATTCCTTGTTTAGGATGTGGTTTCCGGCTTTCTCTTTTCCAATGTTTTCACTCTCTTTTTTTCTTTCTCAATTGGACTAGATAGACTAAACTATCGCCCGGTTCACACTCCACCCACGTCTATTAAACAGGTGAAGAGGCTCATCACTTGTTCCTTGTTTAGGGTGCGGTCTCCGGCTTTCTCTTTTCTAATCTTTTCATTCCTACGTAGCCCCATGCGCTTCAGTAGCCTTACCGCCTTGCTCGGGGTGATATGATTAAAAAAAAAAAAGACGAGTTTGCTAACCATTACACCACCCCGAGATGCCCAAATGTCTTTAGTAACTGTTCTTTGTCCAGAATGTAAATTCATATAATCAATTTTGATAATTAACATTTCAATTATATTTTTTTCATTTTTTCCACAGATATACTGATTTTTTTTACGCAGCATTATTATTTTCACCTTCTTCCTCTTTGTTGTGTGCTTTTTTTTTTTTTTTGTTTCTCAATATTTTTCTGTTAACTTTTCATTTTACCGTGCAACGACGTATTCCTTATACTTTTCATTTTCTGTTAACTAATCCATCATTATTCAGATCCTACCTTATCATCGTCATCATTTAAAGTTACTTTGAAACTGACGTTTTTCAGCCTGAAACATTATTCAAATCAATGTGAGAAGTCACACATTTTACACATCTCTATCACCATCAAACAGAAAAAAGTAACCTAAGCATCACATTGGTTTAATTTTATCTTATTTTTCATTATATTTCCTCATGTTTTGTTTTTTATTTGAAATTTTCTTTTTAATCAATATACATTTAAGACAAATTTAAAGCGACTGTGTGTGTGTGTGTGTGTGTTTTTAAACGTTATTTTTTTTCACCTACAATTTTTTTCTCTACGTTTTAAGTGTTATTTCCTCGAGCCATTTCTGCTTGTTTTTTGTATCCCGTGGCAAAATCATTAGTTTTTGAACGTGTATTGCCATTTAGATCGTGGTTGGGTAGTGTACCGTTCCTCAGGCAAAATGTAAACACTTTTAACTCATTACCCGCAGTGAATAAAACAGGAAACGCATTAGACACCTGTTGTTTCCTTGTCCTCCTCTACTAATTGTCTTTGTTTTTATTTTTCGCTTCTAAATTTTTTTTTTTTGTTTTTACCTTTAACATTTCGTCTCTATTCATTTCTCCTTTTGTTGAGATGCTTAATACTTTCTGAAGACAGTAAATACTCATTGTTTTATTTGTTTTTTTTATAGATTCATTTTCCTATTGCTTTAGGAAATATAAATATATAACATTTTTTTAAAAATTAACTATAATAGATTAATTATCGTAGAATATTAATAAAGTAAATATCCATAACTGAAGTTATTTAATGCTGAAAACGTTGTTGTTTTAGGGATACAGGAATTTATTTATAATAATTCGATTTTCAGAAAGAAAGGTGACCATATTTGGAATCATATTTTCTTTTGTTAAATGTATTTACATTCCCCTACGTTGGTTCAATGAGAAAAGTCTTAGTATTAAACAGAAGTTTTATATTCTATCCTTTCTGATCATTGTAATTATATTTATGTCTTTTTTTTTATTTGTTACTTCATGTGAAATGTGAATTGACTTTTGAAGTGAATTTGGGAGAAGGTATACTCAGACAATATGAGATTTTCAACTTAAGCATATTTATTTAAGTATGGAATAAGTGGTTTAAATAACATACACTGCGCATCTTGTATTGAATAAACTTAACCAATATAAAAGTTTTCAGGCTAGAACATAAAATCAAGAATTTTATAAAAATAAATAAATTTATATCCCATTGTAGTTGTAGAGGAAAGACAGATCTACATAAAAACTTGAAACACTACGGTAAAATATTTTGCCTGTTATCGAAAATAATATAATAAACAAATAAATTTAGACAACCCAATACGAAGAGTTTTTTTTCACTTTTATAACTATGAAACTACGAATCTAAATTATCCACTGACCTAGAATAGTAATCATATCAGATTACCTATGCCATCAGGATATGCCTTTCCACCGGTGAATATGGAATATTTTTAAATTCTTGGGGGATGACTCAAAATCTTACTGAGTACGTATACCAAGCTGTAGATATGAAAGGTGAAGCCCGATCTGTTGCCCTGGATATCTCCAAAGCATTTGACAAAGCGTGGTATTCTGAATGAACGAAAATCTGATTGAACGGCCATGCTTCCAGATCTTATCATACGAACGCGAATGTTCCTCAAGGCTCTATCCTTGGTCCTTCGCCTTTCTGATTTTCATCAACGATTTGCCGATAAGAATCAAGAACAGAGTTCTAATAGAGTATTCGTTAGAGTATCAGTGAAATCTGCCGAGATATAATGA
The DNA here is from genome assembly GCA_037127315.1 of Ascarosepion bandense. NCBI lineage: Eukaryota > Metazoa > Mollusca > Cephalopoda > Sepiida > Sepiidae > Ascarosepion > Ascarosepion bandense. The sequence goes on from JBBBDQ010000190.1 coordinate 6,446,513, forward strand.
TATAACCATTAGTAGAAAGTTATAATAGTAGCGACGGTGAATCCAAACTTATACAGAATAGGAAAATATCTTTTTGAATAAGCGCACGTAATAATGTTATTTAGTTATATAATATTGTAAGCTTAATACAACTAACGTAATCAGGCCTAGCAACTCTCCTTTTAGAAAAGACCAACATTTGATATCAATTTAAATTTCCTTTGAGTGGTTGCATCTTTGACAAAAAGAAAGTACATGTTGGCTTGACAAAAACGTTATGAAGACGTCTTACACTCCATTTGTCGGATACAATTTTAATAAAAGAAAATTTAAAAACATTCCTCCATGTTAAGAATACAGAAAAGTACTTGTTGCCAAAAATATTCTACACCATGAAAATAATAAACAAATCATCAAATTTTTGAGGCTCTATCAAAAGCAACTAACCTACACTGAATTTTTTTTACGAGTGCAGAAGCAAAGTTTTAATATGCATTTGAATACAAACATTTAACGCCATGTTCCATTTTACCATCTCCGATTACCTCCGTTATATCAAGGACTCTGTTTTAGAAAAACATCGTAGCTACAATTGTTAATTTTAAAATATTTATAGCAGATCATCTTCACAAAAATTGCCATCAAAACGATGAGAGTTACGTTAAGTTTATCTTCGAAATCACCCATGTCGATGATCTCGGTGGAAATCGAAAGTACTCGGGTTAACAAAGACGTCCTTGATGAATTGCCACTTAAAATCAAGATAATAATTCTAGAACTAGAAGGCATTATTATAAACAAAGCCATTAAATACCTATATTATTTAATGAAATATGCTTATATATATATATATATATATATATATATAGTATATCGAGGCAGAAAGTAATTTTCTAAACATATGCTGTTAAATATAAGAAACAATTAATGTCTATTATGTTTAATCATGAGCCGTTCTAAACGTCGTATTTTTGCTTTAATTTCATTTGAAAATAAAGACAAAAATTCTCCAACATTTGGATAATTATTTATTGATTTTCTTCTAAGCTTTCGGCTCACATGATCCATCTTCAGAGAGGATGTTTAAACTGAAATATTATAACATCCACCATCACCGACGATTTTATTTTGTGTTGACATAAAACTCCGCTTGGCAACGGCAATAGTTACCAAAAATTATAAACCCAGTTCTTAAATTTGCGATGCGGTTTATGACGTTACACCGCGTGATAGCGCGAAATGACAACAAAACCATGTAGTCAAATGCAATGTAATATGTTATTTCCCGTTTTAAAGTTGATTTTATTGAGTGTTGGCTGTTTAGATATGATGTACATGGCCTCCAATATCTGAAAAAGTAGAGTAATGTTTCTTTTTTATTTTTATTGGTGGGAGGAATCATAATACTTTGAAGTTCAATTAAGCGCAGTTTTAAGCGCATGTTTATATGAAATAAAATATAATAATCACACATTGTAACACTCGACACTACTCAGAATATTACTGTAACAATAACCAGTCCACATTCGGTAAAGTATATAAACTGAAATTGATTAATTCAGAGTGTCCACCTAATACGTTCTATTTTGGATTCTCCAGAGTCTGCGACAAAATTCATTCCTTTCGATAGGTATGCGCGGACTTGTTGATGAACCAATTTCTAGGCACACAAAATGGAAGGTATTTGTTTATCGCCATGGATTTTTTGGCAGTTTCCGTTCGATTTTAGGTTTCCCCACAATCGATTGAAAATGTCTGTTCAGAGTATGAGATTGACCTTGGCGTGTTTTATTATCTTGGTATCCGGAAAATGCGGGTCAGGTGCACCGTTGATATAATCTGCAAATCTCTTGAACTGCAATTCAAGGGTGAATCACTTAGTTGCCATCAAAATCTCAAGTTCAACACCTGTGAATACGTACACATGCGTGTTCATCAGCCACGCATACTGAAGAACAATCCACTCTGTATATCTTTTCTTGATTACTTTATTTTAGGTTTTTCGCATGCATGCTCACATGCAAATGGTTAAGTCGCTCATCAAAAGCAAATCCGGATTACATTCTTTTTCTCTTCTCTTTATGCAGCATTTTTTCTACTTTCTCGTCTTCTATTTTTCTTTCTATTTATATATATATATTTTTGTTCTTTTTACTCTCATGAAACCGTTTACTGTTAATAATTTAGCTTCTTTTTCTCTTACCCGTTTTCTCTGATGAAGCTTCGTTTTTTGTTTGTTTTTTTTGGAGATTTTTTATTTGTCCAGTGTCATCATAGTTTTGCCAGGCTTTTCCCATCTATTTTTCTTCTTTAGTCTGCTCTGTGTCATTCTTATATGACTTTTCTTCACTCCAATTTGTTATCTCCCTTGAAACGACTCCATCGCCCTTTTCTTTGCTGTTATTTCACCTGAGAATTTTTTTCAGCTTTTTACTCTCTGCGACTTTTTATTCACTAATCATTTTAAACTCTCTCTCTCATTACTTTAACTTGGTATTTTTCTCTACTACAGCTTTTAGCTTCTTTCAGACATTTTCCCCATGACGACGTTTAACTTCCTTTCATTTTTCCATTCTGCACATATTTGTTTATAAGCATCTCTTACAAGTACTAGTTCCATGTGCGTGTTATATAGAGAGATGGTAATTATTCTCTATTTTATTTTTTATTTTCGCGCATGTGTTGGTATTGCTTCTGCTGTCAGCAAAATATAGAAGGGACAGTTGTTGCTATTCACTCCGCCAGAAATTTGGAGACGACATGCTGTACTATAGACATTCACACCGAAAGCTTCAATACAAACATTTTAGAGTGTTTGGGTATCAATCTGAGGACCGTGAAGATGATTCGGAAAAAGTTTAAGGAGTCTAATAGTGATTACGAAGGTACACATGAAAAAAGAACTTTCGAAGTTTTCGTTGGGAGCTTCCGACTAAACATTAGGCCTACATCAGTTGCCTTGAAGAGGTATTGCTGCCCTGTATCAAAAGGATGGCTACTAGAAGACCCTATGTCTGGCAACAGGAATCTGCACCTAGTCATGTCTCTCAGACAATTTCTGCTACCACACCACTCCTTACTCCTGGCCAACCCACTCCCAGATATCAATCCTCTTGATTATTATATGTGGGGTGCATTTCAGGGAGAGATAAACGAAACTTCTTGTATAACTAAATCTAAACTGAAGGCAAAATTAATGGTAGCATTCATCAAGCTAAGGAGACAGCAAGAACAATTGCAGGAAATTCCGAAGTTGTATGGATGCCGTTGTTGAAACAAAAAACGATTTTATTGATTAAATGTACTCTTCAGTATTTCAAGATATATTTATATAATTTTGGTAAGTATATTTGTTAAAATGAGATATCAGTGTTATAATACACGTTCTTTTCAAACATACATGAAACCCCGATTCAAGTTTTAGCAAGAAGAAACGAACCCTAGATGCAGTATCTTTAAAAACTACCTAATCCATACCATGGTTTGCGCTAATCTTTGTGAAAAAATTTGTCCCTACAACAATCGACGAAAAATTACATCTACAGAGAGTGTTGGCCTTCTTTTAAACGTGTATCATCTAGCGTGATCAACAGTTTACTAGAAACCTTGACTAAGGCTCGCTCGGCTTAGATACAGCATGAAACAGAAATGGCATCTGTGGGTTTTGAACAAATATTCCAGAGCAGTTACCTACAATAGGACTTGTTTAATCGTACAAACTCGGATAGAAGCGTTCGTTATATGGATATCATTGTGTGGTATGTAGTCTTTCTGTCTCATTGATGTTGTTTTTGTCGTATCAATAATAGATATGAATTATGGAAAATAGTTCGAGAAATTTTTTCGTTAGTCTTCAAACATATCTACATGATAATGTTTTTACATCTCTCCTAACCTAATTATTAAGATGGGTTTAAACAGAAGAGAAGTCATGCCAGTAGTATTCAAGCTGTTACACTAACACCTAAATGGTAGCTTACCTTGCGCTAAATACTTTTACAATATGTTTTCTTGTGGCGGTAGAACTTTATTTTCTATCAAAGTTTCTTTTTATAATCATATTGACCCAAACAAGGCATTTTATTGCCACTTGTTTGCAGGGGGTTACATAGGAGGAAAGTTATGAGAATCAGTGACAGGATATAAGGATTGTCAGGAAGTGGATAAGAGATGGATGAGAATACTGATAGGAGTTGAGTAGATGGTGAAAGAAGCATGAGAGAGAGGATGAAATTTAGTGAGATAGGAGATGATTTTTGATTGTACATTTAAATTCTTAGAGATTATAGCTGTTGGGAAAGCAAGTAAATGGAAAAGAATTCCACGGATAGGAGGTTCGAAAAAAGAAGCTGATGAAGTAGAATTTGCGTTTACAATTTATTGGTTTCACAGTAAAAGTGTGGGACCTAGTTGCCAATCTTGTTGCTCGAGTAAATTTATATATAGGGGGCACCAGTGAGCTAAGTTCATCGGAGCAGTAGCCATGAAAGTATTTGTAGAAAAGACTCACTGAAGCCACATTGTGCCGGTGAGAATGTGATTGTATCCGAGCTGCCAAATCGGGATCTATCACATTACAAATGGAAAGAATTCCTTTACCCAATTCTTAAATGTACGTAGGACAATGTTACGCAAAGTTTATACAAATACACACACCCATCCATCTATGCATGTATGCATACACACGCGTGCAGCTAGTTTTAGAATGTTTGCTACACTGATTTTCATGATTCATTCCTTCACAAATTATTCTATAGGCGTCTCGTTTGATCTCGTTTCGATGAGGTAATGAGAAATATGTTAATTATTTATGATATAAGATTAACACGTTGACTTCAAGATGACTAGTTACGAAATCTAACGCAGGCAATACATTTTTAAGAGTTGATTTAAAGCTTCAACTAGAGAGTTATTACTAACAGTATGACTGAATAAACTCATTTTTGGCTCTCGCAGAGGAAAATGCGTCAGAAAATGCCAAGCACGCGACAACTTGCAGCAGGGTTCATAATAAAAACTGCTAAGCACCAGTTAACTTGTTGGTGGCAGTTAATGTTTATGAAAATATGATTTAGGAAACAATAATACATGGCTTGCATTTCATATCGTTTTACTTTAAAATTAAATATATTTATCATGTCGGTATATACGCCAGATAACTATATATATATATATTTTTTTTTTTAATCATATCACCCCAAGCAAGGCGGTAACGCCACTGATGTGCAGGGGGCTACATAAGAGTGAGAAGATTAGAAAAGAGAAAAACAGGAAATCGCATCCTAAACAGGAAACAAGGGATGAGCCTCTTCACCTGTTCAATAGACGTGGGTGGAGTGTGAACCGGGCGATAGTTTAGTCTATCTACTCCAATTGAATAAACAGTGAGAAGATTAGAAAAGAAAAACCGGAAACCGCATCCTAAACAGGAAACAAGGGATAAGCCTCTTCACCTGTTATGGTCACCCGCAGACGGATCTGTTTCGTTCTATTACATCTCATCAGTACGGTTAGACATCCGACTGAATTGGCGTCAATCGGCGATATTATATATATATATATACATTATTCCAGACGTTTAAAAATATCAGAATTTGTTTTGTGATTGTTTCTATCCGGTTTGATGAAGGCTCGCTGTCATTAATATATCAAGGATTTCTTTGTTTGAAGCATTTAATCGTTGATCTGAGAAAGCGGCTGAATTTCTCATTTTAAGTTGGATAGCATAAAATGACATATATATGTGTGACTAGAACTGACAATGATATTCAAAACACTTATCAAACCAGTTTTCAATAATTTATTTAATCTTAGCTATCACTTGCTTCAAGCACATAATATAGATATTGGAACCACACAGATCAAAAGTAAAGACCTGTTTATATAAATAAATATTTAGATCTGTGTGAACTTAAAGGCATCACCCACATTCCATTTGATCATGATAGTTTTATAGAAGAAGTATGCAGAATGTAACAGTTTAGCATTTGAGAAGGGATCCAACATTGTTTATTAGGTGAATAATTGAATGTGCTTGCCTATCGATGTGCCTTGTGGTGCAGTAGACATCGACTCGGAACGACAAATCTGGAAGCCGAGTTCGAATTCCAGTTAAATTACTTGCAATCTTTTACGCACAAATAACCTTAAGAAAGGTATTAATCCGTCTTTTCCTTCAAGTTATGGATTAGATAATAGGACAGATTGGATTCTATCAGCTTTTCTGTCAACCGCAGAATGCAATGGCAACCTACTGCGGGATAATCCTCTGCCCAGTCAGTCATGTCCCTTTCGAGACATGATCGCCCAAAGCGTATAGCACTTAACTGAGTAATTGAAAGTTTTTTGTTTGTTTTTTTTTTTTTTTTTTACTCATGATCACTTAATACAAAGCACAATGGACACTCAGCAAAGTATTTTTATGAATGTGTTGTCTGCTGGGAATGTGGTAATGGAGTCTTTTTATACCCTTCCCTATTGTGTTTGCTCGTAAGAATATATTACGAAACGGACTGGAATTCGAATTTGGTTGTCCGAATGTTCATTCCTTGTCGCCATCAATTATATCAGCATCAAATCAATTCTAAAGAACCACTTTTTTTCTACAGTCTCACGCGGGGATGCTTCTAAGAACGAAACTATTTTAGACACTTTAATAAAAGTGAGCCCTTCTCTATCATCTGTACTTATAACCTCTAGTTCCCATTTTCTTTCTTCCGGGTATTTGATAAATGGTAGGGCGTGTATCTGAAAAACATTATTGTTATTCTAAATGAAATATGATAATTCAATATTCACTTCAAAAATTGTTTTATAATACCAAATATGGTAAGGATTTAAGTAAACTGCTAACGATTAATCATTCGTAAAACTAATCAGTTGATAACTCTTTGGAAAACGCTATTGGATTAGGTCTTCCTCCTCACAATGGAAGTTGACAACAGTTTTCAACTTCTGAAAATAAGATGGCGGGTGTTAGCTGTAAAAATCTGAAGTGTTTGAACTAATCAATGAAGGTACTTTTGATTTCATTTGCTCAGTCATATTTTTGGTTGAATGATAGTGAAAATGCATGAAAAACATTATTATATGTCATATATTCTCTTTGAAAAAATGTTTTGCTTTCATTTCAACTTAGTATATTTCATGAAGATGGTAACTAGAGTAATAGGTGAGAAATTCTTTATTTTAATCATTTCACCCCGGGCAAGGCGTAAATGCCACTGATGTGTGAGAGGCTACATAATTGAAAGAAAATTAATTAGAGGAGAGAGAAGAGGATTACAAACCAATTAGAAGCAATAAAAAGATTAAAATGCAGGTGTGATGACAGTTGCAAGAGGGAAGAGAAAGGGAAGGATATACGGGGTGGGGGATGGGCTAGAGTCAAGTGGTTAGTAAAAGAGTATTGACATGCATTTAAATTTCTGGAGGATGTAGCCGTCAGGAAAGCAAGAATATGGGAGCGAGTTCCACAGGCAGGAAGTGCGAGAGAAGAAGATGCAGAAATAGAATTGTCGTCTGCATTAGGCTAACCTAACTGTGAATGGGTCGGACCCAGTTGCCATTCTGGTTGCACAAGTAAACACCTGTTGAGGAGGCACCTGTGACTTAAGTTCGTCTGAGCAGAATCCATGAAAGTACTTATAGAACAGACAAAAGGAGGCCACATTTCGTCGGTGAGAAAGTAGCTGTAGTCGAGCCGCCAAGTCAGAAACTATCATGTTACTAACTTTTTTTGGAGCCTGTCGAGAACACTGAGGTGAGCGGCAGGGGCCCCTGACCATAAATGGCAGTAGTACTCCATGCAGGGTCGAATGGTAGACTTGTATACATGCAGGATGGATTCAGGCGGAAAGAACATCCTGGATCGGCAAAGTGACCCAACATTCTTAGCAGTGGATATAGCTGTGGATTCGATGTAGCGGTTCCATTTGAGATCAGAAGAGAGGGTAAGGCCAAGGAGGCGCTGTGTATTGCACTCAGGGAGAATCGCTTGGTCCATGATTATGGGAGGCAGGAGAGGTTGCCTGTGATGGTCGACAGACAACAGCTTGGTCTTGGACGCATTGAAGTTGACAAGCCACTTTTTGCTCCAATTCACCACAGAGTGTAGATCCCGTTCAAGGTCAACAGCTAGATTATGTCTGTCCGCCATGCCAGGTTTCTTACTGGTGCGGGAGTATATTGTGGTGTCATCTGTGTAGATGCCTACTTGTGGCAAATGCTAGACGAAAAAAATAAATAAACAACTATCCAACGATGTCAGAGATGAAGCCAAAACCACAACCGATAGAAATTAGTCACGTCTACGGTTATAGTCCACTTTAATCACTGGGTGAGATTTTTTAAAAAGAACATATTCTCCTTAGTTTTATTCGGTTATGATTTTATTTCTTAAATTTCCTTATAATTTACAGCAATTTCACTAGCGTAAACCACTTCTGGTTGCTATTTCCTGTCCTCGCGTCTAGTACATCATAAAAACAGCCTAAACGAGCAATTCCATTCTTAAATATGACCAGTCCACTTTGATTTAAATACGGTTACATTCTCTTCCTCGCAATTGCTACATTATAAAAAATTATTTGATAAAAAATTTCATAAAATCCATAAATTTTTTCAGCTTCTCTAAAATGACAATAACATAACTTTTTTATTTGTAAAATCCTATTAGAGACAAGTTTTCATCTTGCCACAACTAAATGTTTAAAGAAAGATCGTATTTAATTTATGCAGTTTCAGTGTACTAATACCTACATGATACCTTTGATATTCTGCAAGAGGTTAATGATACAAAAGTCGCTTATATTTTCATCATAGTTCTATTCTTATGATCATATTCATTGTCGGGAATTATGTTTTTCCGTATCAAATTCAATGCATGGTGAATATGTAAACAGGTTTAGCCAAAAATGGCAAAGCATTTAAATTCGCTAAGAATATCTAATCAATGAACAAACAGAAAACACAATCGCACGCATCATGTTAGATTAAAGATAGACAAAAGAAAAAAAACATGTTTGAGAGTATGAATTCCTCTTTAAGCACATACCGTTTTTTCCGCTGTATGTGTTTACGGATGTTAAAGTGAATGAGTCGGCTGCGTGTAGCTGCTGCTGCAATATCTTGTTGGGAGCCAACGATGCAGCATGCAAATAAAGATATCGAATCGCTTTTCCTCTGGGTACAAGAAAACAAGTCGCACAACAAAAACATTGAAAAGAAAATCGGAAGCACTTGTCGCCATGTTGGTTCGATCACCCAAGAGGAGTTAGTTTTTCAGATTTCGAAATTTTAACTTGTTTTCGTTTGGGATTTTTTTTATTTTATTTCATGGAGGTGGAGGCTTTTCGTATTTATGATTCAACCGCTGTTCACAACGGATGTGAATTAAGGAACATGATTTCGATCTACAGTTCTCTTGCCTTCAGACAATACTTGTATTTCTCTCTATCTCTCTTTTTATTTCACTTTCCACTCATTCATTCTCTTTTTTCTTAACTTTTCTCTCACTGACTTAGACATTATTCCGCTTGCTTCCATATCCTTTGATTTTCTGATACCGTGGTATTTTCTTTATTTTTCCACCTATTTAAGTTACTGCCTTTTCTTTACTTTCGAGTTGATCTGTTTGCTTTACGTTTTTATTTAAATTTCTCTTCTTGTGTCCGTTTTCACTTTTGTTTTTCATTTATTTAATATTTTTCATTGCTTTAGAACATTAATTACCTCTTAAATTTACTGATATTTTTTTATACAGAAAAATCTATCATTTTGTGTCTTTTTTATATCTAAATCTATTTTCTTATTTATGATTACACCTTCTTGATTTTCTTTTTAAAATACTTGAATTTTATTTTCTTTATTTTTGAAATATCTTGATTCTTTTTATCAATAGCAAAAAAGAAAAAAATATTCTTAACTACTGTTCGCCATGTCTGTTTTCCAATAAATCATTCTCATTGAACTTTTTTTCTGTCACCTCTTCTTTTTACACACTCTTAGCTTTTTCTCTCTCTCTCTCTCTATATATATATATATATATATATATATGTTTGTGTATGTGTGCACTTTTTGTTTTCTTTTTCTTTCTGCATAGATCTCTTAATTCCATTCTATTTCTTGCATATTCTGTTATACTTTTTGTCTTTTTCTTTGCTTTTATTACAAATTCTAGTCAATTTTAACGTTTTACTTTTACTATATTCATTTCTTATGAATGCATTTGCACCTTCTCTCCAAATATTCCACCATTTGTCGATTCCTGTCTGCTTATTTAATACGTTCTTCTTTTCCGCTTTTACATTTCCAAATTTTGTTAACTCTACGCCGAAGTCTTTCTTCCATATCACCGGGCCAGTCTTTCACATGCCTATATTCAAGTGCGGTCGATTTGCAAGCGACTTCTGATGACGCTCAGCTCAGTACCGCGGCCTTTAGAGACCCCAGAAATCAATTTTTGAATGCATATGACAATGAGACAGAAAAGCCCGCGCATGCCTATACATAAATATAAGTGAAAGTATATCATACATCTGTAGAGACATTCTTAAATAAGTTTCCCACAAAGAAAGACAATTGTAGACAAACACGAATACACGCGAGTGAACACGTTTATATATGAGCTGCATATTTTAAACTTATAATCAAAGAAACGTTTGTGAGTTTATCAGCGTACGTAAATAAATATATGCATATGTATTAAAAGTATACAGATTTATATAAGAATTTCAGTTACATATATCTGTTTGTGTGTTCATGGAAAAACATTGGCATAAGCATGTAGCTTTGAGTACAAAGTGGTAAATGAAAATGAGGCTTCTTCTCAGCTAGTATAGCCTGTATATAAATGCAATTTTAAGAGAAATATACTTTTCCCTAGGATTTAATACTAAAGTGTATAGATTTAACAGTAGAAAACTATATTTATGTCAAATACGAAGAAACCTGTTGGTATCTGAGAGTCATGATTGCTTTCATTCTGAACACTGGTCATAAAATAAGATGGCCATCAATAGTAAGAAGACAGAATATATGGTCACTCGCAAGGGGAATAGGCTCAGATACGAGGGACATATCTGAAGCGTCAAAATCGTAGAATTTAAATGGAATGCTTTAAACCGGTGAAAATTATAACACATAAATCCGACGCTGCATTTAAATTACGACTTTCGTTGTTTAGCCTATCGAAAACATTAAGAAAAAGGAAAGTCTCCTTGAAAACAAAGATTAAAGTATTCAACTCTTATGTCCTTATATCTCTTATGAAGACAAAACATAAGTTTTTTTTTGTATTTTCATTTTGTTTTTTGGTTGTTTTTTTTAATCATTTCCCCTCGGTCAAGGCGTACATGCCACTGATGTGCGGGGGGCTACATAACTGAAAGAAAATTAAATAGAAGAGAGAGAAGTGGAGTACAAACCAATTAGAAAGGAGCAATAGAAATATTAAAATGCAGGTGTGATGACAGTTGCAAGGGGGAGAGAAAGGGAAGGATATAAGGGGTTGGAGAAGGGCTACAGTCCAGTGGTTAGTAGATGAGTATTGACATTGCATTTAGATTTCTGGAGGTTGTAGCCGTCAGGAAAGCAAGAATATGAGAGCGAGTTCCACAGGCGTGAAGTGCGAAAGAAGAAGCTGCAGGAATAGAATTGTCGTCTGCATTTGGCTAACCTAACTGTGAATGGGCGGGACTCAGTTGCCATTCTGGTTGCACGAGTAAACACCTGTTGAGGAGACACCAGTGACTTATGTTCGTCTGAGCAGAAGCCATGAAAGTACTTATAGAACAGATAAAGGGAGGCCACATTTCGTCGGTAGGGAAGTGGCTGTAGTCGAGCCGCCAAGTCAGCACCTATCACGTTACTAACTCTCCTTTGGAGCCTGTCGAGAACACTGAGGAAGCGGCAGGGATGCCTGACCATAAATGCAGCAGTACTCCATGCACGGTCGAATGGTAGACTCGTATATATGCAGGATGGATTCAGGTGGAAAAAACATCCTGGATCGACACAGTGACCCAACCTTCTTAGCAGTGGATTTAGCTATGGTTCGATGTAGCGGTTCTATCAGATCAGAAGAGAGGCTAAGGCCGAGGAGGCGCAGTGTATTGTAATCGCTTGGTCCATGCTTATGGGAGGCAGGAGAGGTTGCATGTGATGGTTGTTCTTGATAAATACAATGAGAATCCGGAGGACGTGAAATATGAGCAACGAGAATGGCCTGAAAAAGACAACTTTTATAATCAAAAAGCGACAGTTCAAATAACTGGTACATATCATGAGGAAGTGAGCTTGGAATTTTTTAACAGAGGAAACAGGAATAATCTAACGAGATATTTTCACCAACAGGCTGTCACAAGTTTCTCACGTATCCGTTAACCAAATCTTCATCTCAGAAGAAAGATGAGTGCATTCTGCATTTCTGCTAAAACCCTATCTTTAATGCATCATTTTGTACGGCAGGCTTATATTTGTAAATATTTTCGTAACACAATTATTTTCTTCCACAAGTCATGCCGCTTCAGACATGTCAGTCAGTTAAGTGCCATACGTGAAACACGCTTAAGCGATCATGTCTCGAAAGAGACATGACTGGGTAGAAGATTATCCCGCAGTAGGTTGCCATTGCTTTCTGCGGTAGACTGGTTGCCTACCAAGGCTATAGAACCCAATCTGCCCTGTTATTTAATCCATAACTGGAAGGAAGGAACGGATTAGTACCTTTCGCAAGCCATTTGCGCGTAAGTGAATGCCATGAATTCAGCTGGAAATTGAACTCGCCTCTCTGATTTCTCGTTCCGAGCCGATATCCACTGCACCACAACGCACATCAGACATGTATTTTTACATTTAATTTTACAGAAACACATAGTTTATAAGTTGATATTTTCTCACCCATATAACTATACCAGATGATACTTGAATTTGGTACTAAAGAGTATATGCACAAATGATATCCACAAATTTCTTAAATCATTAATCTTTTCACCCCAAGAAAACCTATTACTGAGTTTAATTGTATCTAAGAAAAGAAAAATCACTAAGGAGAGAAAACAATAGAACGTGAATTACTAAAGCATAATAACGATTGAAATTCCTTTTAAATTTTTGTGATTAATGTTGTCTGGAAAGCAAGAGGTCGGAGGAGAGTTCCACAACCGAGAAGTGTGAGGAGAAAAATTCTTAGAAGAGAAGTTAGGGTTGCATCTGGCAATTTCAATTGTAAAATGATGGGATCTAGCTGCCAAACTAGTCCTGAGGTTAAATTCGTAAATTGAGTTATTAAATATGAAAACTCAGCAAGAAAATAAGCATTAAAACATTCATATATAAGGCACAGTTAGGGCGATGTAAAACTGCCTAAAGCCAAGATGCCAGTGCAGGATTGATTGCAGATTCCTATTTCTCTTTAGATTGTATCAAGAATCGCGAAATACATAGGATTTATTTCTGTCTACCTAATTTATGAAAGATACTTATCTATGAAGATAATCTTGTCAATATTTGTTCATAATTTTTTTACTTATAACAGACTAGCGTGAATTACCACTACTAAAGTTGTGTAGCTTCTGTATATATAATGTGTAGTGAAATCAAATTTAACGTAAAATATTAAACTCGCACCTTCTTCTCATGGATGTCTTACCCATATATATCCAACAATGTACATCCAATAAATTTAAAAATACGCCGAAAGCAGTTATTTAAATTCCTTTATGCCTACTCATATATTTCCCTCAAGTAGATTCTAAGACAAATATAAAAACACACTGTCCCCAATGCGATATATTTTACTGGCGTTCGATGTCCATTAAAAACAAACGTTAAAATATACCAGAGCTTGGCTATGTGCAGGATATCTACTTTTCTTTGACCTCCGTGACCATACTACGTATTCCCATTTTCTAGTGCTCTCAAATTGATTGACAAAGACGAACACTGGTGGTGGGTCATATGTCTTATAGCTAAACAATGCACAATATTTGGGCACGCATTATTTATATTGCCTTTGGCTACTTATAAATACTTCAAATCCAATCGAAACAAATTCTCTCCTCTCTGTTTTTATTTATGGGAATCTCAGTTTTATATATATATATATATATATATATATATATATATAAGATTATAACTATACTCGTGTCGAAAAACCTTCCACAAATCTACGAAGAAGGGAAAAATGTTTTTTAAAAATGAAAGAGCTAAGTACATGAACATCAGTCAGAAGGGTCCTAACCGAATCAGCACGTAGCCCAAAGAAAAAAGCCCGATACGAGTAATCAACTATCAAAAAGCGTTCAATACTTAGGTAGAGCGAAATAAGTAAAAAATACCTAGAGAGACATACAGACCTACCTAGGTTTCACCTAAACGGATCGTCAGGAAAAGCTTTCCCTGACGATCCGTTTAGGTGAAACCTATGTAGGACTGTATGGCTCTCTAGGTATTTTTTACTTTATATATATTAGTCACGGGAATTAATAAATATACATAAGAGTGTACACACATGTATAAGAATATTATACAGGTGTTAATAAAACATTGCTCAAAGAACAGAGTTATTATGTGTATATGGTCCTACGCCCATCGCACGACTAGGAGTTTCATGCTTTTTGCAATCATCCTTTTGAAATTATAAACAAACCGTTTCATAGATTTGAATTTAAGTTCGCTCGATGTTCATGAGAGTTAAGTCTTATAAAATTAGGTTACTGCTTTTTAATAACAAGAATAATATTTAAAACGACAAAGAAATCATGGAGATGAAAAACATTAGATTTTAATTACTAATAGTAATATTTGCGGGAGGGGAAGAAAGAAAAAGAGAAGTGAAAACGAAAGAAGCAAACGTATAGGGGAATCTTTGTCAATTGGCGTCTAAGAATTTAAGTATTTTGTCTATGATACCATGTGGTCGTTTAATAACGTCTTTTGTTAAGTAGATTAGGTTTATTTATATGGTTTAAGATAAGTCTTCTCATCGATGTAGGACTATATATATATATATATATATATGTGTGTGCGTGTATTTTGGCAGCATTTTTTCATTAATACAGGTTTCATTGAATAATATAGAGAAGTTCTGTCTATTTATTTTGTGTAAGATCCGTTCGTATAATCTGATTAACTTGATAGTGTTGTCATGGAAAGACGACAAGAAATCGAAATAATTGTTGATTTTTTTTATCAGGTCTGAGCTTTCGGCTTACATAAGCCATTATCAAAGGATGAACATTTAATGTTCAGTGAACATAGAACATTTAAATTATTATTAACAGAGTGGAGTTATACAGAGAAAATTAGATAGGTCCATTTTTTATGTCGCACATGGCTGTAGGCCGAGAAGAAATGGTGGTAGTGGGTTTTTGGTCAATTGAGTGTATAGTGGCATGAGGGATTGGTCTGGGAACTGCTTCTACTATGGTGTAGGGGGTAAGTATAATAACTATGACCTCTCCCGTCGATTATAGGCATTGAAGTATGTTAGTAGAGGTGTCGAAATTTATCTTATTTAGGCCAGGTTCAAACTGTTTGATGTAGATAGCTTCTAGAATTTTAAGTTTTCGTTTATTATTTTCATGTCTAAGTATATGCGTATTTTCAACAAGTGTTTTCCTAAGAAGTGTGTGTTGATAGCCGTGGTGTTTTAAATGTCGGAATACGTTAGAATCTTCATTTAAGTGCAATGTAAGTCTCCGCGAAATATATATATATATATATAATAAAATAAGTTTTCAATGTTCAAAATTGTTGTTGTATGATCATTTGAACATGAAATACCTACGAGAGATTTCACATATCGTCAGCAACTGACACTTTTTCAAAATGAAAAAATAAAAAAGACGGTTAAGAACTAAGAAATTTACGTCACAAAAAATTTTGATTTGAAATTAACGTCTATTTAATATTAATTAGGATCAGGTTTATAGAATTTTAATATTAATTAGGATCAGGTTTTTGGAATTTTAATATTAATTAGGATCAGGTTTTTGGATTTACCTTCCTACTTTTCCGTTTGGATTAAAGATATTTAAAAAAAAATTATATATATATATATATATATATGTGTGTGTGTGTGTGTGTGAGAGAGTCTGTTTTATGAAGTAGGTTTTTCTTATTTGTTAGATTGTCTTCTTTAGGTTAGAATGAAATATATGCTAGTTCTGATATTAAATATTTAATATTTGCTTGTTAGTCTGGCATATTCCGGTCGGAATAAAAGAAAAAAATGTTGCTTTTTTTGTACTAAACTGTTTAGTGTTTGTTTAACAATTGTGCGTTTTTTGGTCAGAAGGTAAGGAAACTGGGATTTTTTTCTTCATTCTCTGGACAAAAAATTCGTCACTTCCGAGCAAATTCCCGTTACACGCATTACCGGCTCGGATAACGCCTTGTGCTTCTATATCTTTTGTAATGATTGGTTATATTATATAAATATCTTGTCTTATGCATATAATCTGTAACTGAGTTCAGGGCAAGCTAACGCATTTTCTTCTGAAGAAATCGTTTTTCTCTCCTGATCAGACTTGCGTTTATGAAATCGGAATTGAGGCCAGATTTGTTTCTGTGAACGACTAATGCGTCGTTGTTATAGCCTTTTTTTATGCAATTGTAAACGCAAGAAATACGGAGGTAAAAGTAACCACAAACACAATTGAAATAAAAATGAGATCCGAACATTGGTGCTCTCATTTCATAGATAAAATGGCCAACTGAACTGAAGACTGACATATTAATAGACAAACACTGTGTCTGGTTGTAAGAGCATTCAGGAATGTGAAAAATAATACGTTAGAAATTCACGAATTCCTGGCTAAGACCTCTTTACAAAAAAGGCAATAAATGTTAATCCCAACATTAAAAACCCTGTGAATACTTGCTTATTTCCAAAATTTAGAAACTAACTCTTAAAAGACAAAACATTGGTAACATTCGCGATACCTTAATACGCAAATAAATTACTGAAATTTATAAAGGAAAATGCATTCTAAAAATAATTTACTCAACGTTTCACAAGATAAATAGCTTTACAGTCGTGGTATTAATAATTGATATTGACCAGGTCAGAGCTCTTGGTGGTGTTATATGGAAACTCTTGATCCTTCCAACAAAATCCAAACTATTACAGTGTATTATATTTTTGAGCGACTTGCTTGCAGAAGTTGTTACAAGTTTATCGGAGTAACCCCCCACCATTCATCTTCAACAAATCATCAGATTTAAATTTTATAAAATATTTTTCATCGGATCAAAAATATCTCTCATCCCCTAAGATTTGCTTTGTTTTTGATCTGTCAAAAGAACAAACGGACACTGAGAAGATATCTCAATTGTACGTCATCGCTTGTTTTGACATTGACTACCAGTCATAACTCCTGTGCACGAGGTCGGCTGAAAAGTTCATAGGGTGACAAAGATTCTTTCATGGAATTTTTCAACATAGCTCTCTTTGAATTCTACACAAGTCTTCCATCGGTGTTACAGAGCTTGATTCTCATTGGTAAAGAATAGCAGATATGAAGTCATCATAAATGCGATACTGGTTTCAATCCAATTATATTTTCACGTTGGTAACAGATAATAGTCAGATATGGCCAAATTAGGAGAATAGGAAGGGTGATCAATGAATTCAAAGCCACAGTAACGCAAAACAACTGAAGGTATTTTGTGCTGGAGTATTGTTCTAAAAAAAAGAAAAAGAAAAAATAGATCGCTTTCACGAGTTTTTCTAGTCTTTTCATTTTCACAGATTTTGTATCAGCAAGTTGGCGTAGAATATACTCAGCATCAAATAATGAACCCAACACTAATTTTTAGTTTGTAAATGTTGAAGGAAATTAAGTATTCTTCAAATATCATTTTCCCGTGATGCAATTTGTTTGGTTTTCTTAAGTGTCAGCGTGGCACCCATCGTGGAGAAACGTATTGTATAGAATATTTTCAAATCTCTAAATTCATTTATAATCAATAGTTTTTCATCCATTACCATCCGGTGAACAATATGTTTTTCGTAGAGGTGGCAGTTACAGATATCCAGTCATTTTCTAGATTCTCCTTTTCCCCTTCTAAATTAAACTGTCTTCATTTACACTTAGGAGCTAAAATTTCTTCTCCAGTCATTTGAAAATACGTTCTTTTATATGCTACTAGCAGTTAAGCCCGGCCTTGCTCGGATGTAATGAAAGCTTTAAAACTGGTCTAAGATCCTGGAGCTAAGACTTTTTGGACGTTAGCACGAAAGACTAAAAAGCAATAGTTGTTTCCAGTTAAAGCGAAACTGTAAATTAAAAGAAAAACGAATGGTTGTAAGTCAAATTTGATTTCCTGGTATCGATATCAAATAGGTTTTTTTTCGTCGTAAACTGAATTTTGAAGGGTAAAATGTTCTCTGAGTAAATGGTATCATGGCTGAGACTAAGGACTACAATTATAATTACTTAGAGCCAAACTCGAAGCAAAAACTAAAATAAAAGGGCTGAAAAAATACGGACATACAGGCAGATAAACAGATACACACAAACTTTATAAAACCTTATATATATATATATACACTATCGATTTTCTGCACTATTGTAAGAACTGCAACCTTGAAACTTCTCAATATCGTTTCTTATGTCTTTGTCTATGAGTGTATCAAATTTGATTAAATTCGGACCGCTTCTTCTATAACCCGATATTTTCGATATTTATCTTGGGTACCATGACACAAAACCTAGCTAAGAACACTCGCAGACGCTTATAGTACAACTGTATAAATGTTCAAGAAAATCGGTTCAGCCGTTTCGGTCTATAGGTAACGGACACACACACACGTACACAAAGACAAAGTTCCATTTATAAATAAGTTTAGATTTAGACGTCCCTTCAGTACGTAGGCGATCATTGCTTTCTACATCACCCTAACTCTTTCGCTCTCAACCCGCGTTTCGCCATTTATCTGCTCAAATCTATCAAGTATATCTTGAGTTTCTTTCTCCTGTCTCTCTTGACTCATATGCGTCACGGGAACATCAGGTTCTCCAAACCGTTCTTCTTCATTAAATGTCCAGAATAACTTCAGCTGTTTTTTTCCTGATGTTATGTATCAGTCAGTTAGCGGATGTACGTTGTGGCGCAGTTGATATCGGCTCGGAACGAGAAATCGGAGAGCCGAGTTCGAATTCCAGTTGAATTCCTTGCATTCACTTACGCGCAAATACCTCTGCGAAAGGTATTAATCCGTCTATTCCCTCCAGTTATGGGTTAAATAACCGGGCAGATTGGGTTATATAGCCTTGGTTGGCAACCAGTCTACCGCAGAAAGCAATGGTAACCTACTGCGGGTAATCTTCTGCCTTAACCGACTATGTATCAGTTTCCTTCTCGTGTTGTCACATATTTTGTCCGTGATATCCTCTGCATCCTTCTGTAGAACCTTATTTCGCGTGATTCAAGACTTTACTTAATCTTAGATGAGAGTATCTCGCAATCACTGTCATATTGAAGGAACTTCTAGTTTGACGAACTTAAGTCACTGGTGTCCTCTCCACAAGAATTTACTCGTGCAACTAAACTGACGACAAGTTCCCACCCTGTTAGAGTGAAATCAACCAAATCCAGCAAGCACTTCTTCTCCAAAAGCTTGTTTTCTCGCATTTCGCGCCCGTGAAACTCCCTGCATTATACTTGCTTTTTTTGTCGGCTACAACCTCCAAGAATCTAAATGCAATGTCAATTCCCATCTCTTATGAACTTGATTCCAGTCCTTTCTACATCACCCCGTTTATCTTGTTCTTTTTCTTTCTCTCTACTTTAGCCACTGTCTTCGCACCTGTTTCCCATTCTTCTCTTGTGCTTTCTCTAACACTCCCTGTAACTGGTTCATCTTTCTTTTCACTCTCATCCTGACTAAACTTTTACACTTATGTAGCCCCCTTCGCATCAGTGGCGGTGCCGCCTTGCTTGGGGTGAACGATTAAAAAATGACATCACATAACAATAAGATGCCAAATGTCGCTTATTTTCAAGAGAAGTCGCTATTAGATGCTTTTCAAGTCATCAGTCAGTTGTCAGTCAGTTGTCAGTTCACCTGATAATAAAAAACGTAATTAGTAACAAGGAATTTGACTTTGATGCATGAAGATTTCACAATTCTAGCATCCCTCTTTTATAGCCAATCTATGAACATGTCAGCCCACCCTTGTATACTTCTTATCAAATATTTTATCACAGAAAGAACAAATTTTACCGTATCTTGCCTATTGTTATCGTTTAATATTCTTCAATATGAGAAAAGCGGTCGGTCAACTTTACTTGAACGGTACGTATTTTTCTACTATTCAGGAAGATCGGAAAGTGCATTTAACCACAAAGGTTCTTTTATGATGACGTGCTTGAATTCATTCTGTGATAGCCCAAGTTGTTTTTGGAAATTGCCTTACAGCCGAAGATGGCTTCGAACTTTTTAGTTACTGATGTCCACTTTAATCACTGAAGTTTTTGTTCAGCAAATAAAGTAACTGAAGTAATCAAGTAACGATTTCTCGTTTGATTACAAGATGATGATATCGAATCTCACCTGAGGGCGAAAGATTTTGTGAAAATTCTAATTAGATTCTATACTTATACTTTTATATTTTTTTTATTGTTTAGCGGCATATCAATGCCTTATTAGATATTTAATGCCAAAATTTAATTTTCCTGAAAGAATTAGTAATTTTTCTTGCAAAAATGTTTTTCTGGCAATTTTTTTTAATATGAAAACGTATTACTAATATTTTTGGTATAATATGTATTTTCATAGTATTTTAATCCAAGTTTGAGAGAACTTTTTTTCAAATCTAGAAGTGGTGAGTTCGATCCTAACTGTATATCTAATTGTTGGCCTTCTGTCACATAGACAATCATGAATATAGGATCCTAACAGGTACTACCAATCTGGGTCAGAATGGACACAAGTACTGTAGCAATAAGAGTTCGTTCAAAACTTAACTGCGGCCGGATGTAGTTTATTATCATAGCAGAGATGCTTTCCTATACATGTTATATTTCATGTAGTAGCGAATTTAGACAAGTTTATATTTACTGAAAATTATTACGAAGAGCAATATATTTTATCAGTCCCTCAGTATGGGCATTGATAACCACCTGAGAGCCTGCAACGAACCTATAAGCCCTTTTTCTTTATTTTATCTTGCTAGATTTTCGATAAATACAGAAATTAATAAAATTTAATTTTAATATTTTCTCACATATTTTGAATTTATTGCAGAACATACCAGAGAGAAGTGTTATAGAACTCCAAGGGGATTTAGAAACTATAATGTCATGCAATCTAATTTTTATTTTGCTATACACGGTTTGTTATTTCGCGTGAGTGTCCATCATCACTTAAAGTGTTGCTCTATACACATTAAACACTATTTGGATAAGCCTTTCTTGTGAAAATGGATATATTGTTTGAATTGCTATTAATCCACGGACTTCACAAGATTAGAAAATCTCTTACTCTAAAATTATTGCCAATAGGATCGATTATTTTTAGCAAAGAAATCTTCAAACATTCAGTGTTTGAAAAATAAACAAACAATAACTCATCTGATAATGGGGCTGCATGCTGTCTTCCGACAATTTTATTAGAGATTTCCTCGATCCTGTAATGGTGATTTGTTGGCCATTAGATTTGTAAGTCTTTGTTGTGGAATTTGATTAGCCAACGCTGATTAGATATATGCTCGTCCATATTGCGAGAACTAAATCGATGCATGTGATAAAATGAGTTGCAACATGACGCCCTAATGCGATGTTCTTTACAATGACCTTCAAGAAGATATATTCTATCTTATTTGTCCTTTCTAAAGTATCAGCCATGAGTACGCAATAACGGTTTATGCCGCCATTTGTTATGGTATGTATAAAAATTTAATAAAACTTATGTTAAGAAACGTTTCTTCAAAATATTTAAAACATAGTTGATTGGGCATATAACTACGTCAGCACTGATTTGTTCTTATGGCTTACACGTTAAATAACAGTAAACATTTTATTTAAAGGGAATCAAATGAAAATTCTTTGTTTTATTAACGCTTTTACGCGGTAAAAATTAGTTTCGGAAACTTCAGTTGTAATACTGTTCGTATTTTATATGAGTTTGTCTTAGGTTAATACACAAATGAATGAAATCGTTTGAAAATTTCTATAGTTAGTTTGTTACTGAGTCTTTTGTTGTTGTCAAGCTTTCTGTATTATTTACGAAAATTGTATAGAGATAACCATAATAATTTTAAAATTACTTAAGGTATCTATACGCATTTGTCAAGGTTTAAAATATTTTATTACTTCTGTTTCGATTAAACTTTGGTAAGATCCTTTCGTTGGTACTCATCAGATGTTGAATTCTAAAGAATAAAATATTACAATAATGAGTATGACAATTTAGTAAGAACACTGAAATAAGTAGTTTACATTAAAAAAAATTGTTGACTAATCTATAGGTAGATCAGTATAGACCCTAATACATAACATTAATATTCCTGAAAAACTAAGTTGATAGAAATAAAACATCAAGTATAAAATAAGAAAACTAATTACTATTGAGTATTAATTACGAGAACAACTGACATCACATTTTCTTGTTCGAAATCACACATACATATGTAGGAATCTCAATATGTATGTTGCCGTCATTTTATTCAACATATCGATATAAATATTTTGCCATCATTTTTGATGGCACGAGTCCATTCATTAAATAGAGAACATATTTAATTGATGAGCGATGTTACCGATTCCTAGAGTCAGTCAGTTAAGTGCCATGCGTGATACACGCTTTGGGAGATCATGTCTCGAAAGAGACATGACTGACTGGACAGAAGATTATCCCGCAGTAGGTTGCCATTGCTTTCTGCGGTAGACTGATTGCCGACCAAGGCTATAGAACCCATTCTGTCCTGCTATTTAACCCATAACTGGAAGGAAGAGAGGGATTAATATCTTTCCCGAGGGTATTTGCGCGTAAGTGAATACAATGGATTCAACTGGAATTCGAACTCGGTTTCTCGTTCCGAGCCGATACCACAACGCACATTCCTAGAGTCACTCAACAGATTAATCGCTAGACATTTATTAAATCGTTCGCTAAGTATAATTACTGTCATTTTTAGTCTTGTGCATATTATGGATGCGAGTAGAAAGGTTGATTTGTAGTAGTAGGGAGATGGTTAATGTTAATTATTTTGGCGTGAGTCAAACATAACCGAACATCCTACAACATATAGGTTTTTTCAGAATTATCAGAAGGTTGAAATGTGGAAGAATAAAATATTTCGCTTTGTATGTTTAAAGTAGTATTTTATTAACATAACAAAATAACATAAATTTGTAGTAGTTAAATATTCAATGAGAAATATTATTAAGAAGTTAAGTGTTTTAAGAGTACGTACTTGTAACTTGTGTGCATATAAAGATTAACAGGATAGTAATGAAGACAGTATTTCTTTCCTTTTGTTATGGTCGGCGCGAAAGTGAATAGGAAGGTGAAAAATTAACGGAATTTTTTAATGTATAAGAGTCCATTGAAGCATCTTGTTCTTGTGGTCGTCTTTGTTGACTGCTGGACCGTTGCGGATTAAGTAAATGAAATTAGCATGAGTGAAGAAGATGTTACAGTGGTGCAGTGGATATGAACTCGGAACGACAAATCGGGGTACCGAGTTCGAATTCCAGTTGAATTCCTTGCATTCACTTGTGCACAAATAGCCTTGGAAAAGGTATTAATCTGCCTCTCCCCTCCAGTTAAGGGTTAAATAGTAGGACAGATTGGGTTCTATAGCCTTAGCTTGCAACCAGTCTACCGCAGAAAGCAATGGCAACCTAGTGCAGGATAATATTCTGCCCAGTCAGTCATATCTCTTTCGAGACATGATCGCCCAAAGCGTGTATCACGTATGACTCTTATGAAGAAAGAGAAAGAATGTGTAATGGTACTTTACGTCCTGTTCAGACCTGAAGTTTTCTTTGATACATGTTGCTGGTGTATGATATTGCGGCTTCAGTCTCACTGACTGATTCAGTTATTTTTTTTTCTTTCTTTCTTTTTATACCGACAGACATTTTAACAGACTTTTTAACTTTTCTCACAGGTTTGCAAATAGCTTTCTTTCATAGGTTAGATTTTTAATTTAACATTTGATCGCGAAATCCGGCTTAATATTTTTTTTTCTGTACGGGGTCAATCCTTTTTATGTTCAGCAAAATCAGGATTTCACGCGTCATTGTGAATTTTTGTAAAAGTGAAAAAGAGAAGAGAGTTGCATTTAATTTTTAATCCCCTATCCACCACAGAATTTTTTTGGTGAATAATAAGCCATACGCATTTTCATCAATCTCAACGTTAGCAATTTGCATTGTAGACATTGAATATTAGAATTAAATGATTATGAAGTTGTGTTGCTACAACACTTGAAAGGATAGCATTATGAAAATAGAAAGATAAGAAAATGAGGAAAAAAACTATTTTATCTTATCTGCCTATAAATATAACGATTTTCCCCGTGGACTAAATGAAGGGTTCGTTCCAAAATTCCAATGTAAATCACTTTAAAAGGCCGAAGCATACATCTTCCGAAACAGTGTATATGGTAAGAAATATAAGGACAACAGTCAAACAACGAAAATAGTGTAAATACCATTTTTTAAATTGCCGCTGATTTTGCTAATTTACGTGCTAAATTATTTAGATAGCTTTCATCTTATAAGATAATCATTGTTCTTATTAATAAGATCAACGACTGCTTAATTGGATGCTATATTTTTCTGAGATACTCTAACTACATGTAAAACTTTTAAAAAATATAAACAAACTTTAAATGAGCCTACTGAACTTGATCTTTTCTTACATCTCTATAGCGTAGATCTCGGAGTAGGCGTGAAGCAAATATTTGAGTTTAAAATCCGGTTTCTGAGATAGTTATAATTTTTTTCTTGTTGATTATCTTTTTAAAACACATTTTAATTTTCTAACACGAAATGGATCCAATCGTATATGTACTTTTGATATTTATGCATTATATACATATAATAATAATAATTATAATAATAATTGTGCTGTTACGTGTAAATAGCATATTGTTTTTAGCGTGGAAAGTGGGATTAGCACAACTAATTTAAATTCTAGCTGGAATCGTTGCGTTCGCTTTGGAAAGATATACAACCATCGAGTTTCCCGCCTAGCCAGTGCAGACTGGCACTTTTTGGCTGGATTTGGGAACTAGCTTAAAAACAAATCTCTGAAATCAAAACATCTGGGGATAGGGCTGGTAAGACCAAACCGTAAAAAATCCTACTTGCAACAGGAACAATATGACTAACGCCTGATACCCTTAGTTTGGGAGTCCATATTTCATAGCTAACTACATAAGACACACACACATATATATCATGAACTTAAATCACTGGTGCCCTCTAGGTATAAATTTGCACGAGATACTAGAGTAACAACTAGATCCCACACATTTACAATGAAACATATATGATGTAACCGCAATTTCTACTCCAACAGCTTCTTTCCTCTCACTTCCCGCCTCTGGAATTCCCTACCGTATACTTGCTTCCCCGACGGCTACAACCTCCAGGAGTTTAAATGTAAGGTCAATAGACGCCTCCTAACACACTAACTTGCACACATTCTCTCAAACACTTTCCCATCCACGAAACCCTCATCCTCGGTATCATTACCCGTCTATCACCCTCCTTTTGACATTACCTATCACTTTCCCCTATTTAACTCCCTAACTACTCTTTCTCATCACTTTTCCCTATGTAACCCCCTGCGCAACAGTGGCAGTGAAATGCCTTGCTTGGGGTAAAATGATTACAAAAAACACTACACTGCAATGGTAGTAAATACGTGAGTTGAATTTACTCGCCCTTGAGTTGCAGTTGCGAGACAAATTTATGACAATCAAGCCATAATATATAAACATATATATGCAAAGTAATTTTTGTAAATATTTTTGTTTAAAGCAAAGGCAGGCATTTATTAAAATAACTGTATCCTATTTTATATTAAGTAAACAGAAAATGTCGTAAGCTTCTTGCAGGAAAGCCATATCGTAGCTTGTACATTTTCCCTCTGCTGCTGTTACGAACATTTGACGTTATCTTGGTATTGATTAAGAGCGTGACACTTAGTCTTTCCAGTGAGCAGAGTGCTGTCTGAGACGTAATCTTCTTTATTTGTGTTCATGCATTGATTGCAAAGAACATTTCCGTTATGACAACCATTGTTGGCCTTCAACGCAATGGACAGCAGGTGGTAGTAGCTTCAAAATAGTCTACGACAATGTGAGGTTCATATAATTTGTTTTATGATCATATATATATATATATATTTCTGTCTCAGACTTACTTTAATCGAGATATTATTAGCCGTATTTTCACTAATGCCGGTTGGTAGATTTTGGGATTTTTCTTTTGCTTTTTTTCTGTTTTTTAGCTTCTTAAACTATTGGTTAGTTAATGTCAAATTGTAAATATTTTGTACGCAATTTTATTTTACTATTTTGAATGTAATAATGGTTTTTGTAATATTAGTCTTACTAATTGACACTTAGATGATTGGGGAAAGACGAGATAAACTCATTCTTTTCTCGTAATTTGCCCATAAGTAAATATAACGAACACAACAATCGGAGAGCCAATTCCAATTCCAGTTCCAGTTAACTAAACATTACACTAACATCATATCCATGCTTTTAGTACCTTGTATTCCCTAGAGGGTTACCATATTGCTATTAACCAAGGCCGACGTTGCTTAATTTCGATGATCGTGGAAGAACAATTTGGAAACGGGGATACACACACGTATGTTCGTATAATTTGACATACACAAAAGATTTTCTAATCAATGTACAGTGTTTGACAAGCTTCAACAACAAACATAATTTTCAGTGTTTTTTTTTGCGCACTTTCGAGCATTTTTTACGGCGCTTCACAAACTCAACTAAAATCGAGTCACTAGTAGGTCAAAGTCTGATGCTTTGATATGTGAACAAAAATTTCAATTGAAACAAAGGGTGCCACAAATATTAAAGGAGAATATTGATTTTACGATCGTTTATTTCTCCAAAACGCTTAGTTGTATACTAACAAAAATCGAGTTATTTGTAAAATGTATCTTATATATGCCAGAACAATTTCACGTTTTCGACAAGGTGCCAACCCTTCCGACGTTGCAGGGATAATGTGTCCATTTGTTCTGCATCACACAGTCACATTACTGGCTCCTGTAACGCCCGCCTCCGTTCTTCCAATTTTACATACATCATTCCCGTTTATTGGCAAATATACTAAGCATAAATCTCGTTTTACAAATGCAACAAAAACCAATACTTTTTTCGAATTTTTTAACTTACGCGTCAGTGCAACCTCATACTGGAGCTTTTTGATTTTACCATTTCAACATAACCCCTGAGCAACGCCGGGCTATGCAGGGAGTACTCAGTAAATATGCCGAAAATGCTAGTAATTAAATGCTTGAATTTCAGTTTTCTTTGTGTGACAAACTATCTTAGTAACATCCTGGTCAAAGTGTTACTGAACATTTAGTTAGGAAACAAGAATTATTAATATTTATAATATAGATTTATTATACTCAAGTTTAAGAAAGAAAAATATTGTCGATCATATTCCGAAGTTGAGCATAAAAATTGTCTTTTTAAAAAACATTTACCAGTTTGCCAATTCAAAAGTTACAGCGCGTCACGTACGACGCCGCTGGTTGGTTAATATGAATACAAAGATTCAAGTAACTGGATCCTGTCAATGTACAAAATACGAGTTACTTTATTTATTTGACAACCGGCTTACAGAAAGTGAGTATTCAGTGACGGTATTTAAATCTATTCTTCTATAATTCTACACACTCATTATATTAATATGATGTAAATTTGGGTATTGAACCAACATTTGTATGTTTTGAGATTTTCTTTTTATAAGGAACACGCATCTGTTTATATGATTAACCAGAAACTAATTCATTCAGTAACGAGTGTTCAAAATTCGATTAAGACTACTTTCATTCATTTGGTTGTAATACTCATAAAGAGGGTGAAGATTCCGGGACAACTTCACAAATTATCACATTAATGGAGAAGATAATGCAAAAATGAACACGTCTTTAACTACCGTGTGAATGATAATTCAAAGAAACAGACATAAAATCGAATTCTTCAGATTCATTATTTTCTTAATTTAAAATAAAATACGTTTTTTACTCATATGACTGTATTTGATTGTATTATTTTTGTGCATGTTTCGAAGCCATTTCTGATTATCATTATTCATTTTGTTGTTTTCGTGTTGTCCATTGTCGTAGTAAATCACTTTTCAAACTCGTTTACGTCTTCACAGGAAGTCATTAAACATAATATAAACATAAATTAAATAATCAGTCATCTCCCAGTGACAAAGAACTCTAATTACAAATATTATCCAAACATTTATAATTTTATGAGAATGCATAATGGCAGTAGATTTAGCATGCAATGTCAACTTATATGTATATTTGACCTGTCATTGAGATTATTTTATAAACATTAATTTCAGAAAGTGTCATCGTTCAATGTTTTCCGTCTTATTGCAATCCATGGACACAAGAATATGATTTATAACAACTACAAGTTGGATTTGAGTTATTTTCTTTAAAATTCAATCTGATAGTATCAAAACACACAATCGAAATTCGCAATTTATGTGTCCATTTCTGAAGTATTCGTAACAATAATATTTGAATAACAGCAAACACGTTTAATTAACTTTTCACACAATACAAGGTCTACGACCCATTCAACATAGAGGGTTACTGAATAACGTTGTTGTATGAAGGTAAGAGAGATAATACTTGCATTAAGTCTACACAAACAAATTTCTCGATTTGATGCAGTCTGAATAAATATAGGAGTAACAGTTTTCGATTTTAGTATCTGAAATTATTTCTGAGGTTTGGTAGAATGTATTGCTAAAGTGAAAACTAAACATCTCTTTACCAATTATCTTTCCTGGGCTGTCATCTTCTACGACAATTTGGTCAAGATTTTATCTGGAGAAAGGAAACAATTCGAACAAAGTCTGATCTATGAATTTCTATTGAATCGAGAAGAAAATGCATTTCACACAACGGATATTAAATTTTCTTTTTTCATTCCGTTTTCAACTGCGTAATTCTCATTTATCGCAGTTTTATTTTTAGTAAATAGTACTTCATGTGCTATGGTCTCCTATCCTGTCATTTGTAGCTCTTAATAAATTGCACTTTTGGTATTTCTCTTAAACTCTCTTACGTCATCTATTTACTCAAGCACACTAAATAAAATACTTCTTTATGATAACATACAAGAGGGACAATCAACAAGTTTATGTTCATACCCTGTCTGGTGGCAAACGCTGCTGGTGGCGGTCCCGCCATAGCCACCGAAACCGTGACATCACCCCTGGTCGGGGGCTGATGAAGACAGGGTATTGCACGTGCTGACACACGTCGTATATTTAAAAAAAAATTCGATGTCTCCTTGTCATGTTAGATTTTTACTGTCCTTTTTCCTCATTATGTGTCTTAGAAGTTTCAGCTGTTTCTTCTTGATATTAAGTATAAATTTCCTTTCTATTTCCATTTTCTCTACTTAAAATTCAAGGTATGTATTCTCTATAGTGTTTCTTTTTTAAATAATTCTCCTGAAACAGGTGATATTCATACTGATACTGATTGTTGATGGACAGTCGCAATGAATATGATTTTTAACCCATTAACATTTTGATCCGTTAACCCTGATCAGTTACTGATCTTCTGATCTTCCATATTTTTCTGTAAGCATACAAACTAAAAGTTAATATTATTTTTCTCTTTCAGTTCCGCCCACAATAATCAGCCACTTGTCGAGCAGTGATATGGAGGTCCGAGAGGGAGACACCGTGACGTTGATATGCAACGTTACTGGAATCCCCCACCCCAATGTCACGTGGTACCGACAGTCAGCCAGCAATGATTATTCAACAATGGAGAGTAAGTTTCAACATTCTTAAGCATTTATTACTTTAGCATTATGCTCTCTCTCTCTCTCTCTATATATATATATATATAAACGTTTTCATACAGGAAATTACATATTTTGTAAGAAAGTTTAAAACTTTTCTGAAATCTTAAATAACTAATTTATTTAGTTGACATAGCGACCACGTTGATTAATGTTCTCTAACTCTAGATTATTGATCTCATTCTTAAAACATTCACTTCTATTGATGTAATAAAAGTTAAAATGATTCGATTATCTTTTCATTATTGAAGAATTATTTATTCCGTATGAAAACTCAAAATGCTTTAAGAGATATTCGGTATGAAAGATATGTAGTGAATATGAAAGATGCGGCAAAATTTCATAATTTAGGAGATGCAGCTTTTGGACCTTTGCGAAGCATGCGGCCGTGCGTTGTCGTGCTAAAATTGGACTATACCTAGTCACAAGCCTAGGATATTTCTTTTTCAATTTTTTATTCATGCAGTCAATTTCTCCTCAATAAAAGTTTTGTTATTATATTTCCTTGAGGCAATAATAAATAACCGATTTGAATGATTTCTATACACTAACCAGTAAAATTTTAGAATCCAATGGATGCTTTAGACATTGTTTTTTGATTCACTTGCATCTAACGACTGGCCCATTCACTGTTGTCAAATAGTTTTCATTTATCATCGCATGTAATAACTCGCGAGAAATAATGGTTCTTTTCTTTTCGTTTGTACTGTACAGTAAGATTGTCGACATTGGAATAATTTCATTGGGCTTATGAGTAATAATTTAAGTAAAGAAAAATAATCAGGAATAAGTCAAATTGTCAAGATTTTACTATACACTAAGGAGCATTTTCCTTAGACGACCGGATTAATGATCAACCAAAAATGATTATTTCATAAGTGACAAACATATGAGTATTTGTTTTTAGAGAAAATCAGAAACTCACCTTTAAAAAAGAGTTTAAGTTTTGTTTAACGCAATATCAACATCTGTAGGTTATTTAATGCAAAAAGCTGGGGGGGTTAGGTAATATTTTTAACGTTTGGTTATATTTAGAAGGTTGATGTAATCAGATTTTAATAAAAATGTTTGTTTTTATTCTTTTTTTTATTTTAGAAAACCGAAAATGTCTTCTACTTTTGTATTAAAAATGTTTTGCTGAAATTTTTTCCTTCAAAAATGTATTGTTGATCATATTTTTCCTTCAAAAATGTATATTTTTTATAAAGTCTATTCAATATGTATATATTTCTATACTTTCATAGTGTTTTGACCCTAGTTTGGGGGGTTAACTATATGCCTGTAGCTGGGACCTTAATGGGTGCTACAACTCTGGGACATAATTGCTGTAATTCCCAGGTGCACTAAGAAGTAGTTCCATGCTCTTCACAACCTCCCAAACAGAGGCCTTGCTGCCAGATGCAGTTTACCGTCCTGCTCAGGACCACTTTAAAAAAAAGCTTAAAATTAAAGTTTTTAGTGTTCCTAATTTTCCACATGTCCACAAAATATTTCCTATTTGAGTTAAATTTAAAGTTAACGGTAGTTGGCGCTTTGATTCCATTAGACGGGGTTATATTTGTCATTCGTGTAAATTTCTTGCTAGTCTGCTTACGTCACTTAACGTGTGCACTAGTGGGTTAACTGAGAAGTGTTTCCTTTAAAATTGGCAGTATAGTCATATAATAAGGCAAATATGATTTTTACAAAAAGCCACACAAATTGCAATAAACGCGAGCCTGCACAGTTGTATCAGAATGCGTTTCTAAACAGAACGCAGCGTGTCAACAAACCTGTACTGATGTTTATCGTCGAGTTGCTGAGACAAGATCTGTGGTATCACAAACTATGTATCAATGAAGATCGAGATCCGCTCTTACGCCTGACTACGAAAAACACATTTTACGTGCTGTTGGAAATGAGATGATTCAGGTATCAGCACACGTCAAGTGGCGTGAGCATCTCGAAGTACTCTATGCGGCATGAGAGATTCTCTAACTGTATCATTTACAATATGTGCAGGGCCGTTTGCCCTCTGATTACTCACCATGGAATAACTTTTGTCGGTGGTTTATTGCAAAAATTTGGAAGGGAGTGAATAACAAATTTACAGAATAATTATTGCTGAGTGGATTGGAATCCCCATGGTACAATATGAACTAGACACCAACACAAGTTTACAATTAATATTTAGGCTGAAATTGTAGGAGATTGTCTGGTAGGACCATAGGTTCTCTCAGCACGTCGTATAAGAGCCAAGTAAGGGGATTTTATTTAATACACATTTCCAGACCTACTAGCGGATTTACCCCTGCTAATACGAAGACACATGCGGTTCATGCATGATCGGGCTCCAGCATATTTTTGTCACATTGTTCGCGATGCACAGCCTGGTATCTACCATGAAATATGCATAGGTATGTGAGGACTGGTCCCATGACATGCTCGTTTCCTTGACCTCAATAATTGAGATTATTATCTATAGAGTCACCTAAAAAACTGGTTTATACAGCAGACATTAATAATGCAGAGACGCTTTGTCAACGTGTCATGGGATCTTATTCGACATCATGTTGGAATATTTGAATAGGTCCGACAATGAGTGATCCGACTGGTGCCTGTGTGTGTAGAAATACCTAAGGGATATTTTGAACATTTTTTTATGAAATACAGTGTTGAGTTATAATGATGGCCTTTTAGAATTATGCTTACATGGACATTTTACTATGTTTTACTCTCAGAAAACGGCGTTAGGCTTTCTAAACTATTTTTGATACAGTATCTTCATTCAAACACATTAATTGAATAATACGTACATATTCTGCCTACTTATTTTTTATAAATAATCCTTTCCAGATGTTTCATCACTTCTTGATATTAATATGATACTTATTAAGCAAGGTGCCGTACTGCTTTTTCTCCTAGTACATTCGATTTTATTCAAAAGCATCTTTACGTGTAAATTGCAAAGATTATATATATATATATATGTAATCTTTGTGTGTGTGTGAGAGAGAGAGAGAGAGAGTGTGAGTGTGTGTTTGCTTGTTTCTGAGAGATCGCGCACACATTTAGTGGACCATAAATGGAAAATATGTGTCAGATTTTAACAAACGTCTGTTTATCTGAAACATATTGATAACATGAACTTGCTACATTAAAACCTGATGAACGGAATTAAATGTTACGGCGTAATTGTGCTATGCGTCTGCACAGTGTCACGGGTCTTTACCTTCCCTTTCATAATTAAGTAATGGATGAAGCCGATCTCATCAAAGAAGAAATAGAATGACCCTCTAAAATATTTGAATAAATTCAAATCGAATGTTATAGTTCTCTCTGATGTTGAAATAAAATTTCCTCATCAAAGTACATGATGCCCTCGTTTGTCCCGCGTTGATACTAAACATTGTCACAGTGAACCCCTCGTCAAAAGCCCTTATCGAAGTATAAGAATAGATTGTGTCCTGGACATGTTGATTTAGCTCAGACGTCCATAAGTCTTTGACAGTTTACAGTAATTACTTTGGACTTGGTTAACACGACAATGCCAAATGCAGCCTCATCATTTCTGAATATGATAGACAAAACTTCTCGAATGTTTCATTGCCCATCATTCTCATAGTCATTTTGTTTACCACTGCTGTAGCCAGGTATTGAACTCGTAACTCTTTAAGTCAAGTCACTGTTACTAACCAACGTATATAGTTACTGGGGTATGTTTTGTTGATTCAAAGCGTTGTGAGTTCAATACCCGCTGACAGCAGAAGGAAGATGTTAATTAGAAATAATGTAGATACATAGGCAGTCAATGATTTATGGCCGAGTGAAAGAATTAGTCAGTAATTTTTCCATTCTTCTGAAGACAATTGGCACCGAATTACAAAACGCTGCTTCAGTTTACCCCACCAACCTCATAAAAAACTCGGCCTCTACGGTCCCTCCACCAACTTTCAGAGTTCAAAAATCACCACTGCTGACAGGTTGTAATCGAATTTTTTTTCCTCAGATTAGGTGATTTGCAGTGGTGTGCACTAATATGACTATATTCGGGGTGCATGATGAAATTTATTTGGATTTAAAAAATATTGCGTCATCCGTGATTGAAGCAAATTTTTATCATGCCCACACACTATTGTCACAAATGGTGATTATTTGTTATACGGTCTGAGATGGA
The DNA here is from genome assembly GCA_037127315.1 of Ascarosepion bandense. Classification (NCBI taxonomy): domain Eukaryota; kingdom Metazoa; phylum Mollusca; class Cephalopoda; order Sepiida; family Sepiidae; genus Ascarosepion; species Ascarosepion bandense. Next base: position 6,480,722 of record JBBBDQ010000190.1, read on the forward strand.
CGCTACTGCAAAGGACGCGTTCGAAAATTGGAACGAAGTACTAACAGATTGGCAGGCCTTACAAGAGATGGCGCATATTATTGGTGCCAGCTTTTCAACTGTCAGTCCTGTCACCAAGGTGAAAACAAAAGAGTCCATCAGTCCAAAACCTAAAAATTGCAGGCGGAAGAGGTAAATAACGCTCAGAGACGACGTATACGTGATCGGGAAAACTGTGAAAGATCCTAGGAAGATTACGTTTTCTTTCAATTAATTTGTACAAGGGTGTAAATAGACACGTCAGTTATATTTTGTTCAGATTATGAACTTTCAAGTTGATCAGTTTATATGTTGACTTTTATAACGAATAGGAAAACTGATGTAAATAAATGATCATGGTTAGCAAGATAGCTTAGCTAGATAAACTATAACTGTTTAGTGAGATCGATCTTCACTGAGTGTCTCATACTTACGGCCATGTACCCATTGTAAGCTACGCTATAAAAAGAAATTTAATATTGTTCGTTATAAAAAAATAATCCTAGAGTGTTGAAGATATGACGTTACTAAGAAATTATCTTATATGGATTACGCAAAAGTATTATTTTATTACATTATATTTTCAATGAATTTCCTTTTAAATGATGGTTAAATAATTACGTTTCAATGAATAAATGTTCACGTTCATTTGCCAATTGACATACAATGTAGCGCGTAAGTGAATGCAATGAATTCAACTGGAATTTGAACTCGGCTCCCCGATTTCAAGTTCCGAGCCGATATCCATTGCACTACAACGCACATCCGCAAAAAGTTAAGCGTTCCCACACCGGGATATTTTATCACCTTGATTTCTATCTTTTTTCGACATCTTGTATACCATGTTTTTCTTTCGCACTGTAACATCTTGCGCTCCAGTGGCGGTCTTTTGTAATTCGTAGAAAATATTTCGTGTATTATAATTGAAAGATGAAAAAAAATAGCTGTAACGTTAACAGATGATTTTATTAATTATTTCTCGATGTTTCCGAGTACATTCAATTTGCTTTTGCACTTATTTTTGTTACTACATCTCACATCCCTGAAGATGATCTCAGAGGAGATTGAAAATACCTGGGAACATCGAGAAATACATAAAATCATTCGCCAACATTACAGCTCATTTCTTACATATTTCAATTATAATACGCGAAAAATTATCCGTGATTATGAATGGATTTTATTAAAAATAAGCAGACACAATGTTTTCAATTTACTTACTGACACACACACACACACATATATATATATATATATATATATATTTCAGTAGCCACAGTTAAAATATGGTCATTAGTTAAAAAAATAGTTGCTCAACCTGCAGTGATCTTTTCCTCATCAAATACAACATATTAGACATAAAATAAGTATATACGTCTTATGTTTATGGAGAGTATTTTTTTAAAGAAAACTTAATTGGTTATAAAAGTATCTTGTATCACTTAGTAAAGAAAGTAAAACATTGACCATTTACATGATTGATTTGCCTATATATTTTCTCAACATGTTTACCTTTCATTTTCCTAACTTTGACTAACTCTTTGATTTAAAATGAATTTCCAAACGATGCCCCAAGTATGTCTGTTACCTAATTAAGTCGATATGTATTTTTCTTTTTTTAACAGGGATAGGTCAACAGGGAGAAGTGTTAGTTATTCACAATGTCAGCCGTTATTGCGATGATGTATATGAGTGCGTGGCCAAAAACGGAATACCCCCGTCAGTCAGCCGGAAAATTAAAGTGTCTGTAGATTGTAAGTATATACTATATCTCTTTATCGATACAGCTATTTGCAAAAATGTTCTTACATTCCTTTCCTTTAAATCTATGTCATTTGGATCAGCAGACATTGTCCAGATGCAAAGAAATTCCTTTCATAAAGCTGTATAATCATCGTTGTTCTCACTTAAGAATATTCCAATGCAACACATAATCCTGTCTAATAATTATGTGATATATATATATATATATATATATATATAAAATATATATGAGTGAATAAGAAACGAAGAAAAATTTTACAACGTCCAAAATATTAATTTAAAACAGTGCTCGATATATAATATAGAGCAGTGAATATTTAGTATACATTATTTTAGAACATGCACAATTTTTTATCCACTACAAATTGTACATTTTGTTTTACCTGATGATATATTGTAATTTCAATGTCGAAACAAAATGTAAAATTTGTAGTGGATAAAAAAACATATAATAAATAGTTAACATATAATAAACCTACAATAGACTCCGAATCATCCAAAAACAAAAATAAAGGGAACTGTATAAAAAGAAATATAATTTGGTTTAACCCCCCCCCTTATTGTAAACTAACTAACATTCATATTGGTAAATATTTTCTCAAGTTAATAGACAAACATTTTAATAACAGTAACTCTCTAAGGAAGATTTTTAATAGGTACACCCTTAAAATTAGTTATTCTTGCACCCCGAATATGGACAGCCTTATTAGTTCCCATAATAGGAGAATTCTGGTGAACTTGCGCAAAGCTGAATCTAGATCTGGAATTCTAAACGAATGCAACTGTAATTCTGTGGACGCCTGCCCGGTGGAGGGAAAATGCAAATCCGCCCAGGTGATTTATGAAGCCCGCATTTCTCCATCTAACAAAAAAAAAAAAAGCGAATTCCGGACCTATATCGGTATGTCCTCCTGTCCTTTCAAACAAAGACTGTATAAACACAGGTACTCCTTCTCGAACCCCGGTCAGAGGTACCAGACAGCCCTTTCGCGGGCATTCTGGAAAATGAAAGAAGGGCTGGGTACTGATATTAGCTGGAAGCTGATAGGTTCAGCCCGTATTCCGAGGAATTTTCTTGATAGGTGCTGTCTATGTTTACTGGAAAAAATTTCATTATTAAAATACTCCCACCAACACCGGCTACTGAATCTTAGGAGGGAATTCATTAGTAAATGCCGCCACAAGGCAAATTATTCGAATACTTAAATTTAGAATTTAAATCACCGTTAACTAGATATTAGAATATAAATTAAAAGGATTCAATTTAAGTTTTAATCTTAATTTTACCCTAACGTTAACCTTAAAAAGTATTTTAACCCCCCCACCTTCCTATCCCAAGCTCCTTTAGATATCCTTTATGGATTCTTTTACTAAACGCCTTTTTCCTTGGTTAACACACACATATATATTTTTTTTCTTATATTTTCTCTCTAATAATTTTTAAACTGATAACTTCCTGTAATTGGCATAAATGCCAATTATTTATATACCCGCTTCTACCTAAACGGTTTAATCAAAATACTAAAAACAAAATTTAAAATTTTAAAAATCTTATATTGAAACCCATTCCTTCTCGCCTAAATACACCTCGTTAAACATCGCAAAATCTTAACTTTAAAAAGTAATTTATCTCATTTAGTTGTCTATCTTCATAAAAAATGAACTCCTATTCCCCCCTTCCTAAATATAACCATTTCAACACCCTGTAACCCCGCGTCTATCAGCTCTGTCCTTTTCCACTGTAACCGTTGTTAACCAAAAACCCCTCTACACTAACTCAGGGCCTTCGCCATTTGGAAGAACAATGTCGCTGACGTGATGTAGAGTCTTTATTAGAGATCCTATGTCGAAATGTACATCCGACACCTTTGAATTTTGAAAATTTTCTCTAATTTTTATATATATATATATATATATATATATATATATATATAATTTAAATATTTAACTTTTCGTCATAATTAATTAGACCAGAATACAGTCGCATTAAAAAGTGTTCAATACAATTATATTGTAGAAATATTTAATACTTTCCATTTGTAAACCTGTTATTATGCAACTCGTATTTAGACATTTCTGGTGTCTTCAGGCGATTTTCAAGATATGTTTTATCTTAGTTCTGATACATAATATATATATATAACATTGTGACTAATATCCTCATATCAGAATAGCCAATAGCCATCTCGTTAAAAGTGTTATGGAAAAAACACCATGGGTTTTCTCAATCAGCTCGGCTTTATATATGAAGCTCGGTGGCTAACAAAGAAGAATTAATCAAATTACCTACAGAGTTGTAACACCCAACTGTTAAACGCATGGTCAGTATGATGAAAAGCAATTCTTCCCTATTCTGTAGTGTGTGTGAATTGGATTAACCACTCATGTAAGAATTGCACTGAAATTAAACCCAGTTTATACCCTCCTAATACTAACAAGGTCATAAAAGCAACATAAAACTGTAAAAAATGCAGTGGATTTTAAAGTTCTGCTTTCATCAAAAACTTTCAACAAATACATGTTGCAAATAGCTGACTAATATTTCGCGATATTTTGCAAGGTTGTATTCGCTAAAATAGTAACAAAACTACTTTGCTCAGTTCTTGCCGTTTTCGCGATATATATTTATTCGGAAAGAGGAGCTTCACTTATGTTGGAACGAGATACCCTCAAGAGAAAGGAGTAGCCGCAAGTAAAACAACCCCATATAACCCTTAAGGCAGTGCACAACATATTGGATAATCTGGAAAACTTGAATTTAATAGCTTCTGATAAAGGAGTAGCTGCAATTATAATATGCAAATCCGCTTGGAGTTAAGCATTTTCGACAACACTGCTCTAACGCAACACCCCAGGAAAGATTCTTCCCGTTTCCAAGAAGGAGAACGACTGGAGCGTCTTTATCTCTTGGTTTTCAAAACCTGGAATGATATTGCTAAAGAGACGCCCGCGGCTGAATAAAAACAAACCACTGGTAAATTATATAGAGCTACTAAAATGTGAATAATACGTTATCTCATCCATTCGGAAAACAAATACTCTTAGAGACTTAGATCCAGCAGGGAACAAGTCAGAACCCGAAGGCGAAAGCGAGGGTTATTCTCAGGATACTGAGAGAGAGTGAGTGAATGTATAATGGTCTCCTCTTGAATATTATGAGAAATCCTTGAACTCTCATCCCTGGAAAGGTAACGAACGTATTTCTCAGAAGAGAGGACACCTACTTATTGATACTTAACGAGCAAAATAGTTAGAGCAAAAACGAAGAAAGGTTTCATCATGCTCCTCACAGCGGCCTCGCAGACAGCAATGAATGCTTGTTCCGTTTTAGAACTTTGTTTCTCTGTAGGAATAAGGCGTAGGAGGATGTCGTATGATCCATTTTTACCATTATATTAGCTGTTTTTAATACCTATATTCAGGAGAACTCTGCTTATATTCAAAGCTTCTTAAAGGTCATCTTGATCGACTGCCCCCTGGCCGAGAAGATCTTAGACGAGGCTCCGTGGAAGAAAAGAGCTTAGTCAAGGGTGAACAGGCAAGAGCCTGACCCTGCTATAATTAAGGTCTACGGGATATGTTTGGTCGACTTTAAGAGCTCGGATTCCCACACTAATTGGCATTATACTGCATCCACATCGGGAATCTGCCCTAGTGGGAAGATATTGTATATTAGTTCATTATAGTTCTCTCTTAGTCGTATCCTCTGCCTCCATCTAGAGTGGAAACCATGGAAGAGTCTGACACTGTGTATGTAGTATCTATGGGAAATTTTTTGCCAGTGTTTACAGGCGCGGAATATCTCACGTAAAAGATCACCTTGTGCTACACCCCCACTTTGTGGGGAGGCTTGAGTAAATCCTGAGTTCATCAAATCTTTCAAATTGTCGGACTGTCTCCGGGAGGAGAGGAATCCAGCCGACGCTCTGCCGAAGGATCGAGTCTTGTCTTTGGTAAATAGACGAGGGTTCAACTTCGCATATGGAGGGAGAGTATACGGAGAATTTTTACCCCTGCTTACGCCACGATAAAATCGGCCTTGTGCTACATTCTGACTTTGTGGGGAACAAATACCGAGTTGATTAAAGCATAAATTTAAGCCTGTAAGTATTGTCTCTTCTATAACACTAATTGTGAATTAAATACCTGGATTAGATAGTATAGATTTAGCAGAAACTTTTTTTACATAGATTGAATAAAGGTTTCAATTGATCGAGAGAGTATATTAATTATATGCAAATATATCTACATAGGATTCTCTTGTTACAGAAATGTACATATTCTCTCTTTTTCGCCGCTGAAAAGACATCTGATTTTTTTTTTAAAGAAATGAAACAAGTATTAGCGAGTTTCGTGAAGCGGCAGAACTGAAATGAGTTTTACCTTAACGTTATAAAATTCAGATTTTAACTAATTTAAATTCATTTTGTTATTTATTAGAATAGCTCAAAGTGAAATTACATTTTATGAAATACATTTTTATAATAGCTCCGATTCGTAGGCAAAATATTAAAGCATTACTTTTCCAAGTATACACACAAACAGATAAGGAACATTCAGACTAAAACATTGCAGGTTTACTTGCAAAAACTTACAGTTATTTGATAGTACTTTCGTATTTGAAAATCAGCAGCCATAATAAATTTCTTAAAATGCTATTTTAGCATGGTTATTCAATTTTTGCATGTCTATTTAATGTAGGAAAATATTTATGACAAGTTATTTTATTAAATTCAGATTCGACCAAAACATTGATCGATCAAATGTAAAGAAATCGTTTAAAATTAATTAATCCACATCAAATATTACAGCTAGTTTTACTCTTATTTAAAATCACAGCAGTAGACCGGAAATCTTAGATGAAATATTTTAATTGTTTATGATATGAAGAACACAAAATGGCTTTCAGATTAAACTCTATCCATGTAATGAGTAGGCTAAAATATAAGATACTAACGGATGGGATGGAGACCATACAAATATGTCACGGCACTCAT